>OX336342.1:6843200-7443200 GCA_946902875.1 Nematopogon swammerdamellus
TTGCGTTATCCGGTAATCGTAGGTAACTATTTATATAAAAAAATCTCTACATAATATGAAATCCAAAGTCTGCCGTTTGTATGTCCGCTTATAAGTCAAGATAGCATCACGCCATTACACATAATATGGGCTGAGCAGTGGGGCCGAAATCGACCACAGTCGGAGAAAATTATTATCATTTGAAATCCGATTTCCATTACATTGGCTTTACCGCGAGCGAAGCCGCGGGCACAGCTAGTATACCATACAAATATCTAAGTTGTTTCTTGAAGTATTCATGCAAATATCTAAGTTGTTTCTTGAAGTATTCATACAAATATCTAAGTTGTTTCTTGAAGTATTCATACAAATATCTAAGTTGTTTCTTGAAGTATTCATACAAATATCTAAGTTGTTTCTTGAAGTATTCATACAAATATCTAAGATGTTTCTTGAAGTATTCATACAAATATCTAAGTTGTTTCTTGAAGTATTCATACAAATATCTAAGATGTTTCTTGAAGTATTCATACAAATATCTAAGTTGTTTCTTGAAGTATTCATACAAATATCTAAGTTGTTTCTTGAAGTATTCATACAAATATCTAAGTTGTTTCTTGAAGTATTCATACAAATATCTAAGTTGTTTCTTGAAGTATTCATACAAATATCTAAGTTGTTTCTTGAAGTATCGTACATACATGTAATCGAGTGTGAATTCTGATTCTAAAGCTTTGATTGTACCGTGTGGGGCCGGTACTTAAAAAGAATAGCCCGACTGCATCTCTCCCCGTGCATGTCGTAAAAGACGACTGAAGTATAAGGACGTAATGTCGTGCTAAAGGGCGATAGGATAGCCACCTCTCACTTGCACGGTCCTTCTACCGGGTCATGCAGAAGGTTTGTTTTCGTGCTTATTTGCCGCTTGATAGTTATCTTGTCCTAGTACTTTTCTAAACGTAGTGGGCGGTATTGTGCTGTAATTTACCGGAGTTATTGCAGCACAACACCGATTACTCTGCTTACCACGATTGTCAGGATATAGCGTGTGGTGTGTATTGTATGAATGCTAAAATGTTTATGTGTATATGTGTATGTATAGTGTCGGCGCAACGCTTTGTTCGGTTAAAAGTCAAGAACTACTCAATCAATTCGCATGAGGTTTCACTAGTGGCAATGGGCTGGGCACGTCAGCCGAAGAGACGACGACCGTTGGAGTAACCGCGTCCTACACTGGCGGCCGTGGATAGGAAAACGAAGTGTGGGAAGACCACTCGCCAGGTGGGACGACGACAACAAGTACATCAGCGGAAAGCAGTGGTTCCGTACCGCTGAAGGCCGGGAGGACTGAGGGAAAATTGAAGAGGCCTATGTCCAGCAGTGGACGCTTATACGCTGACTGACTTTCACTGACGTTTTTTACACATCTAAAAATGCTTATACTTAGTATATTTTTCTGCGAAGCGAAACCGCGGAACCTACTGCTAAATACATTTCTTTCTGCCTCAGCATAGGTCAGTCCAGTCAGCGTGTATGCGTCCACTGCTGGATATACGCCCCTCAAATTTTCCTCCACTTCTTCCGGCCTTCAGCGGTACGGAACCACTGCTTTCCACCGACGTACCTGATGTCGTCGTCCCATCTGCCGGATGGTTTTCCCACACTACGTTTTCCTGTCCACGGCCGCCAGTGTAGGACACGGTTACTCTTTGTTCTTTATTCATCATTCATAGACAGTACATCTGCACTCGGATTCGTCATATTTTAACATTTAACATTTAGCATTTTGCCAGTTCGATTATCAGTATCACACATTCACAGCGAAGAAGAACTGGCAAGGAACTTCGCTGGATACTTTTTTAATTTGTTCTATCCGGTTGGATTACGCACCCACGAAGAATAACCGACAAGAGACTTCGCAGGGTATTTTTTTTACATAATTTTAACAAATATTTAGTGACTAGCTAGCCACATAATAACACCGCCCATAGTATTAATACTTCTATTTACAGACTGCTATAGCCTACATTCCTATCAATGGGCTCTAAAAATAGTAATCACAGGTATTATGGATCATTCACATTCTAGTTCTAGGTTTTCCTGTCTAGACGGGAGGTCTAGACATGCCTGCTGTGTTAATTCTCTAAATGGATTTCATCGAGAATAGGACAGCTCTATATGATATACAAGCTGTGCCCGCGGCTCCGCCCGCTCTCATATTTCACTTCACTGCTAACCTCATAAGCCATTTAGCGTGATAGTAAGTAGCCTATAGTTGATGGGAAGGATCAAGCTATCCGTAGAATTTTGTTTTATTAAAATCGGTTCAGTGGTTCTCGAGTTATAAGCGGACAGACAGACATACACTCAGACACTCAGACACTCAGACAGAAAGCAGACGTTGGATTTTATTATAGGTAAGGAAGGAAGTAAGCGGCACTACAAAAGTAAATAACTGGCATGGCATTACGACAGAAATAAAATAATAAACAAAATATTTGTTTTTATGAAACCCGATCAGGACCGTTTTAGGACATGCAGGGGCCCTAGAAAGTAAAAAAAAGGAATGAAAACATCACCATGTACTTTTATTTAGTGACTTAAATATTAGTTATAAATATGCCCTAACCTATACCACCGTACTGAATGAAAGGTCGGTCGAAACGGCTATGTAAATCGTTTTTGTTTTCAAGTTCACCCGGTGTTATGGCACAGAATAGAAAAGAGTACTGTTATGGGCTGACATCACGAATGTTTGTAATTGAAGTAGCCGACCGTGTCAGATTTCATAAAAAAAAACCACGAATGCGTACCAAACGGTTCTGCAGATCTTTCCTCCACAGAACGCGTAAACGCTCTCCCTGCGCGCATATGTTCCCCCATAAGTAATAGTCTCGGGTCCTTCAAGAGAGGCGTGAATAGGCATCTGTCAGGCCGACTTGGCATTCGCAACCCCCGCGTACGGCCGAATGTCTATTGGCGTCGTTGGACACTTTATGGGTAGCTCGGCGCCACATGTCGCGCTTTCTATATAACAATAAAAATATATACGCCACATCTAACTATACACCAATAACTAGTGATAACTACAAAGTCAAGCGTATGAGCCTTTTATATAACCTTATTCAAGTGTTATATAGCCTAAGCTAAGTTATATATAATATGAGGTATCTCAAAGATGTAAACCGATAGATAGTACACAGTCTAACATAGCGCACTACAGACAATGTCACCAATCAGGGGCGCCGACTTTTAGAAATCCTCGTGGGTGCTCATGCAAATTTTTTATTTTACTTTATCCACTTGTTTTTAATGATATAGAAGAGAAGAAAAGAAGATAGATAAGTATAAAATCCTAGATTGAACAATCATCATCATCATCAGCGTGTTGCTGTCCACTGTTGGACATACGCTTCTCTAATTTTTATCTAATTCCCCCGGCACCCGACAGCATGGTTTCGCGAAACGTTCGCACAATGTTTTGCATTTCACGCCGAATTTACACCTACCTTCTCGGAGGTGATATTGGCCAACCATACTGGATTGCAAAAAAAAAAATCTATCTTCGTGGGTGCTCCGCACCAATGACTCACCGCTCGTGGGTGCTGGAGCCCGCGAGCACCCACGGAGTCGGCGCCTATGTCACCAATGAAAGGGCCGCATGCGGCTACTTCGCATCAGAACCAACGCCGCGCGCGTGTTGGGAGGTCGTTTCACGGAACGGAACGGAATGCGCCGATGCGCGAGTGCGTTTTAGTTAGCGTTTTGTGAACATGAGGCAGATTTGATGTGATTATTATTGATGACTACTGTAGAGTGTTTTCAATTTTACGAAGGCACGAGGGGTATGAGGTAGGAAGTAGTGTGAGACCGCGCGAAGCTCAGTAGGGAACGACTCGGTTCGACGGAGCGACGCGGAGACGTGTAGAACGTGTGTACCGACCGGGCACCGAGTTCTTTCTCTACTGAGCTCCGCGCGGTCGCCTCTCGCACCACTTCCTACCTCGTACCCCTCGTGCCTTCGTAAAATGAAAACACTCTACATGAAGTCACACGCACCGTTATGTCTAATCGGTGACGAACTCTCAAGCACTTTGCTCTATCTATCGATTTGAATTTTTGATATACAAGCTGTGCCCGCGGCTCCGCCCGCTCTCATATTTCACTTCCCTGCTAACCTCATAAGCTATTTAGCGTGATAGTAAGTAGCCTATAGTTGATGGGAAGAATCAAGCTATCCGTAGAATTTTGTTTCATTAAAATCGGTTCAGTTGTTCTCGAGTTATAAGCGGACAGACAGACACTCAGACAGACAGAAAGCAGACGTTGGATTTTATTATAGGTAAGGATCTAGAGTTCCCATGTAGGTAACCGGCTCAAACCAACCGCACATCTATTACGCCGTTCAGTTGCCTATGGCAATATAACTTACGCTTCACGGTCGCCGCGGATGTTCGGGTAGTCAATCAGAATAGTTCAGGCGTGTCTACCTGTGTCGCCTTGCTGTTTATGCCATTGAAGATAGCCTATGCGCTAAGCGTTAGACACATTTTCTACATAAAAAAAAATTCAATTGCTGTCTGATCCACTCCACTGCAAAGATACGGGGAGGGGGAAAGACATGTTTTTGATAAACAAGTAAATATAAAATTTTGCCGAATTCCTTAATAGCTAATACTTAAACTTTAAAAATAAATGTATTTATATACATTCTAATTTTATCATTAATACAATTATTTTAGTCATTACAATAATTGTTTTTATGTTTTTATCGAAACTTACAAGGTTGGCTACATCATACCTACAACATCCGTGATGTCAGTCCTTAACAACTTGGTGAACTAGGTGTCAGTGCTTCCCTTTGGTCGTGCCGGCTACACTGAACTGGACGAAAAACACTAACTGTTTTCATAGTCTCTTCGACCGACGACCTTTCTCACAGTGCGGCGGTGCTAAGCCGGATTTAACGCTATAAGGTTAATGATTACCTAATAAGGATTAAACCCTATCTATACCACAAAGTAACGTGAGAGGGAAGGGACTACATTTTTACGTGGAATCCGAACCACGTATCGACCAAGCAGGACTGCCTCATTCCATACTCTGTAGCGTTCTGCTTTGACACAGAATAGTGTTAGAAACAAACATGATATATACAGATTTTTTTGACGTAGAATCACGTCTTACTCATATGGCACAAGGTGGGATGCATGTAAGCTAAAATAATTATGACGTCAACGACCCGAAACCACAGATTACTTAATAGCCGAAACGTGTACCGGGAAAATCGTAAATGCTCACTTGCTCAGTTTCTAAGTAACGCACATACAATACACATAATATGTTATATCAGCAAAATGAAGAAGGTGGCGCAAATACAACAATAAAAAAAAAATATTATTATTATTATTTGCAGGCATGGCAGGCACAGTGACTCATCAAAGTTAGACGATTTTTTTCAATTCGTTTCAATGGTTTCAAGAATAACCATGACAACCAGATTTTTTTATATTTTTTGACATTAATTATATTTATCAAGAGAACATACATAAATGCACAGCGAGTGCGAATCGACTCCTACCCCCCGATTTTTTTATATTACATCTATGGATTTCAAAAGGAAAATAGTTCGCAGTGATACACATTTTTTAAAGTTTTGTTGGATTATGAATATAATAGATAATACATCAAAATGTTGTTTATTTTCAATAATATGTTCTTTTTTTTCATTAATCAATCTTATAACATTTTGTCCTCTTTAAGATTTAACATTATCCCAGCTTTGTAAATCTTTATTTGTTTGTACAATAAATGTTGGTTATGATTTCACTCGGATAGACATGTTTGTCTTTGAGTAATATTATGAGAGAGGTTTGCTTCATTTACCCTTATGTGATACATATATTTACTTATTATCTATATTCCTTTGAAACGTATTTAAGAAACTTCGTAGGATTGCAAATAAAGCGTGTATAATACATAGATTCGATACTATAATTAATTTAGATTCAAAATATGTATATTATCAGATTTCCGCCCGGACAATACAAAGTAAGTAATTTGACATAGAAATAGATAAGTAGTGCAATTTATGTCGTCTGTGTTCGTAATCAGGATTAAATATTTTGGGAATTTGGCATTATTTCGTATCACAAAGTAATGTTTATGTTGTTTATTTCGTCATAAAAACACACTGTTCACAATTATATTTGTTTCACAGGGATAGTATGCTATGTCAGTTATTTTGCATATGTCTTGGTAACATTAAAAATACTTAACCCTATCGTGTGACTCCTACCTCACACAAAGTCATTGTGAGGGGAAGTTCGGGCAGCGTTCTGGGCATCATTCCACGGCGACCCGTCATGGAAAAAGCTCTTTATTTGTCGAAATAATGAACGGCTGAAATGTTTTTCTTGCGTGTTAGTACTAGTAGGTATACACTATTTAGAGGTTTACAGAGAGCTACATTAAAAAAAGTTAAAAAAAGCGCCAAGTGCGAGTCGGACTCACGCACGGAGGGTTCCGTACCACCAAACAATATATTTGTGGTGTGTTAAAAATGTTTTTGAAAATACCGAAAGGCCTAAATGAAAACGATTGCAATAGTTTGACTGTTAGGCAAAGCATTGCTTCTTGTACTTAAAATATAAAAAAAAATACTTTGTGAATATGGATTCTGTGGAAATGTGCGCGTTTATGTATTACTCGCTTTTGCCCGCGGCTTCGTTCGCGTGAAATTCGTATTTAAAAAGAAGAAAGTAAGTATAAGCCCGCTACCGTACCATAATTTCGGAATGGAGTAGCAAACCCATTTTGTATTATTCACAACCATCTATCTATCTATGTTGTTATAAGATCTGTAGCTCAGCCTCTCTACTCGGTAGCTCAATGGTGCGGTCAGTCGACTGTTGTTAAGCAACCCTGCGGTCAGTACTTGGATGGGTTGGAGGCTGATCGTGGTTCAGATTCCACGTAAAACTGTAGGTCCCTTCCCTTCTTACCTTACTAGGTGGTAGAGTTTATCCCGCCCGAGTTAGTACCACCGCACTGAATGAAACGTCGGTCGAAAAGGCTATGTAAATAGTTCGTGTTTTCCGCCCAGTTCAGTGTAGCCGACATGAAATGAAGGGAAGCACTGACATGGCACCTAGTTTACCCGGTGTTATGGGCTATCACGGATGTTGTAGGTGATGTAGCCGACCGTGTCAGTTTCCATAAAAATAAAAAACAAATAAATAAATCTTGAGGAGCCCTCCTCTTCAGTCGGACGGAACGGATTATCTGTTCAGTTAATATTATCGTCAGTCGTTTCTGTTGACATCAGTACAATATTAGGTACAGGTGGTAAAATAAATTAAACCTACATAATATAAAAATCAGCATCTCAAAATAAAAAATAAATGCTAAAAACAAATACGTAGCCATGATTTACACACACATCGGCCACTTGTCTAAATTAATATTTCTTCATAGCTATTAAGTATTTTAAGCCAAATAAAAAAAATCGGTCAAGTGCGAGTAGAACCCGCGTGGAGAGAAAGAACGAAAGAAAGAAAGCAAAATTAAAAAATAATGTGTCCCAAAATCAAAAGTCGTTCATTTACGCCATACGCCTTTTTCGTCCCGAAGATTTGGAGGAAGTAAGCTATGGCAGACGGACAGACCGACAGACAGTCACGAGAATTATCCTATAAGGGTCTCGTTGTTTCCTCTTTTGACGTGCGAGACCCTAATTACACGTCTAAACGTGGAAATACCAGAAAATGTAACAAGTGAAGTTCTTCGTTATTAGAAAGACTTCCCAAACTTAATAATTCCATGAGCTTACAAAGCTCTTGACAGTTTGACGCGTGTTGACGAGGGATCTTCAACAATTTCCAATATCGGATATAGCCTTTGCATCTCTCGAGGGCACATGAGCTTGAAGGTAGAGGTGTGTATTATCGGCAGCCTGGGTGGCTCGCTGGTCGTAGGATTTACGTGCCATCGTGAAACTATTAACACACGCGGGCGCGGTCAGAACTTGGATGCGTGACCGTTCGACAGTTGAGACTGACCGTGATTAGAGTTTCACGTAAAACTGTAGGTAGGTCGCCTCCCTTACTAGGTGGTAGATTACTTTTATTAACATATAATTTTTTTAAATTATTATTATTAACTAGCTTTTGCCCGCGGCTTCGCTCGCGTGAAATTCGTATTTCAAAGAAGAAAGTAAGTAACTGAGGGCGAGGCCGAAGGCCGAGCTTTATTCAGGAAGACTATAAACCTTCTCGAAGAAAGTAAGTTACTTAGGGCGAGGCCGAAGGCCGAGCTGCGTTCAGGAAGACTATAAACCATCTCTAAGTAAATAAGTGATTAAGGGCGAGGCCGAAGGCCGAGCTGTGTTCAGGAAGACCATAAACCTTCTCGAAGAAAGTAAGTAACTAAGGGCGAGGCAGAAGGCCGAGCTGCGTTCAGGAAGACTATAAACCTTCTTGAAGAAATTAAGTAACAAAGGGCGAGGCCGAAGGCCGAGCTGCGTTCAGGAAGACGAAAAACCTTATTCAAGAAAGTAAGTAACTAAGGGCGAGGCCGAAGGCCGAGCTACGTTCAGGAAGACTATTAAACTTCTCGAAGAAAGTAAGTAACTGAGGGCGAGGCCGAAGGCCGGGCTGCGTTCAGGAAGACTATAAACCTTCTCGAAGACAGTGAGTAACTATAGGCGAGGCCGAAGGCCGAGCTGCGTTCAGAAAGACTATAAACCTTCTCGAAGAAAGTAAGTAACTAAGGGCAAGGCCGAAGGCCGCTCTGCGTTCAAGAATAGCATAAACCTTCTCGAAGAAAGTAAGTAACAAAGGGCGAGGCCGAAAGCCGACCTGCGTTCAGGAAGACAATAAACCTTATTTTTTTTTTTTTTTTTTTTATGGAACCTGACACGGTTGGCTACATCACCTACAACATCCGTGATGTCAGCCCATAACACAGGGTGAACTAGGTGCCATGTCAGTGCTTCCCTTCATTTCATGTCGGCTACACTAAACTGGACGGAAAACACGAACTATTTACATAGCCGTTTCGACCGACGTTTCGTTCAGTGCGGTGGTACCAACCCGGCCGGGATAAACCCTACCACCTAGTAAGGTAAGAAGGGAAGGGACCTACAGTTTAACGTGGAATCCGAACCACGGTCAGCCTCCAACGGTCGAGCGGTCACCCATCCAATCACTGACCGCGCTCAGCGTTGCTTAAAAACAGTTGACTAACCAACCGCGCCACTGAGCTACCGAGGCTGACGAATTTTCTTATCCCTTAGTCGACTTTTACGACATGCGACGGGGAGAGATGCAGTGGGGCTATTCTTTTTAAGTACCGACCCCACACGGTACAAATATCGGTATCTATGAAAGTAAGTAATTAAGGGCGACGCCGAAGACCGAGCTACGTTCAGCAAGAGCATAAACCTTCTCGAAGAAAGTAAGTAACTGTGGGCGAGGCCGAAGGCCGAGCTGCGTTCAGGAAAACTATAAACCTTATCGGTGAAAGTAAGTATAAACTATGGGTGAGGCCGAAGGCCCAGCTGCGTTCAAGAAGAAGATAAACCTTCTCGATGGAAGTAAGTAACGCAGAGCGGCCTTCGGTCTTGCCCTCAGTTGCTTACTTTCTTCGAGAAGGTTTATAGTCTTCCTGAACGTAGCTCGGCCTACGGCCTCGCCCTATGTTACTTAATTTCTTCGAGAAGGTTTATAGTCTTCCTGAACGCGGCTCGGCCTTCGGCCTCGCCCTTAGTTACTTACTTTCTTCGAGAAGGTTTATCGTCTTTCTGTACGCAGCTCGGCATTCGGTCTCGCCCTTAATTACTTATTTACTTAGAGATGTTTTATCGTTTTCCTGTACGCAGCTCGGCCTACGGCCTCGCCCTTTGTTACTTACTTTCTTCGAGAAGGTTTATAGTCTTTCTGAACGCAGCTCGGCCTTCGGCCTCGCCCTCAGTAACTTACTTTCTTCGAGAAGGTTTATAGTCTTCCTGAATGCAGTTCGGCCTTCGGCCTCGCCCTCAGTTGGTTACTTTCTTCTTTGAAATACGAATTTCACGCGAGCGAAGCCGCGGGCAAAAGCTAGTTAATCTATAAAAATCATTCATAATTAATTACTCTTGAAACGAATTGAAAAAAAATCTTCTAACTTTGATGACTCGCTGTACCTGCAAATAATAATAATTATTAACTATGTTCTTTATTATTGTTGTATTTGCGCCACCTTGCTCATTTTACTGATTTATATGTTTTGTATGTGCGTTACTTAGAAACTAAGCATTGACAATTTTCCCGGTACATGTTTCGTGTCGGTGACGTCATATTTTAGCTTACCTACATGCATCCCACCTTGTACATATGAGTAAGATCAAAAAATTTAAATGAAATCAAATTAAAATTTTGATATTTTAATATACGGTGAGGGCGGTGAGGGCGGCACCCGCGCGCCCGCGCGCCGCCGCTCCACCGCCCCGCGCCGCGCCACCTCCCGTCAGCCGCCCGTCGCGTCGCCGGCTAGTTCATAAACACCTACTCGCGGTAAACGGCGGACGGAACATATCGATTTGTATGGGAGCCACATCTTAGCGTAACCGCAAGTGAATTTTATTTAGCCTATCCTGTGTCCCGTATAGGCAAATGTGCTTGTACGAAATTTCATCAAATTCAGATAATCGGTTTAAGAGTTATGGCGGAACATACATACATACATACATACAGAAAAGATTTCTAAAAATCGTCAATTTAGCTTTAGTATCATATATAGAGTCTACAAACTCAATATCTCATAAAACAAAGTAACTTACTCCATGACCATCTCTTACAGATTTATTATTAGTATTGATTGATTGATGATGATAATAAAGGTTTTGAAAGACCTTCTCATTAATGCACTTCTCGAACTGTCAAATAATATTTTTATTTTCCACTTTCGACAATAGTTTTTGGGGCCCCTATAAATTGGATGTTGAGGATACATATAATTTTTTATTCTCCCGGGAATCTAAAAACATTTCAAGATTCAAGAAGAGAAAAAACTTTGACAAACAGACGGACGTACGGACAGATGCACGGACGGACGTATGCACGCACGAACGAACGGACCGACACACACTTGACTGATTTTGTAAGGGAGGATTCCCTGTCAGCGTCACTGACTACGGAACCCTAAAAAGGTAAAGTTCATGTGCCTTCGTAACATGAAACACCTACCTATACATTAAGGGTATGATTTCTCTAACGAAATTAATGTAAAGAAAAAAATTCGGTCAAGTGTCAGCAGAACTCCTCCAATTCTTCATCTTCGGTTATAATTATATAGAAATGTTTCATTTTTATAGGTGTCTAGCTTTTACGCGCGGCTTCGCTCGGGGTAGACTTGGTTTAATAGCAATCCGATTTAAACGCAAACATGATAATAAATAAACGATCGCTTCTCTTATATTCTCTCGCTCTCTCAACCTTCCCCTCCCTCCCCCTCCTTCCCTGCCTCGCCTCCTCCCCTCCTGCCCCTCCACTTTGTCCTCTCCTCTCTCCATCCGGCGCTACCATTCGACACTAAATTCCGTTCATACTATACCTACTTTCTTTGATACTGCTCGGCCCTATTGTTTTTAGCATGATTGTATAGCCTATAGTGAGCCGCAGGAACTACTCTTTAAATTGGTGCAAGCCGCATCAAAATCTGTTCATTGGTTCCGGAGTATACCTCAAACATACTTACATACATACAGACTGCCGTTCCCTTTTATAAGAAGTAGAGAAGATTACTTACTCTATTGGAAAATGAGGGTGATGTTGTAAGTATGTATTTCAAGACAGTATATTTAAAAAATAACAGTTTATTTATCATAATTACTACGATAAATGACTAAAATGATTTTGAAAAATGAAGATACTGCTTTAGTAATTTTATATAATTTTCGAATATCCATTACCTAAAATTCAATTTATGATTATTAACGATTTCAAACTCATAAATTAATTAATCGGTCGGTAGAGTGGAAATATATGATTCCCAACGTTTCTACCACGAAATATTAAAACTGAAAATGTTATATACCTATAACGGATGAATATGGCCGCGTAATGTGGAAACTCAGTTTCAATATTCCCTGCCACCTATAACCTGGGCTTCTTCAAGAGGCGTTTAGAGAACGACCTTTTTGTCCGCCTTGTAGCTGGCATGGCGTCTCCCTGAGCGTGGTTTCGCGAGGAGTAATGTCATTAGTTGACTGTGTCTGGTCTTCCTTATTTGAACTATTGGGCACAGCAACCCGTGTTTGATGTCCATAAAAAAATTCACAGATTTCGTGCCTCACACGACTATCGAGCACATTGGAAATGAATCTACGGAATTCGAAAAAAATGTCGTTCTGACTTTTTTCGAAAAGCTTAGGCTACAGGGCAAACCCTTAACCCGATCGTCTTTGTTTTAGGTTCAAATTGTAGCTGACTAAATTGTCCACAGGAGTTTTTCTCAAATTTTAAATATCATTCTTCGTTTCCAAAATATCGAGCGCCAAAATAAAAAAATCGGAAAAAATAGATTTTTTTTTCACTATTTCGGCCATAACTTTTTTCGTTTTTGACTTTCTCGAATAAATTCTTTTTGCACCTTACAGCTCTCATGAATACGCGTCTTTTGAGTCCTTTTTTGAATATCATATCTTCACAACTCTCCGAGATATAAGGGGATCGCACTTTTTCGTGAAATCGGAGCCTACACTGGAACGATAAGACATTTCCAATGTCAAAATGGTTGGGAAAAATTCATACCTACTTGTCTGCCTGCACTAGAATTCTAGGCACCTATGTGAAGTACGATAAATACCTATTGCCACGTTATATCAATGTTACGGTTACGCGGTATACTGAAAGCGACTCACTTTATTTGTCGACGTTTCAGTGAGTGAGTTTCAGTCACGGTAAAATGAAAGTGAGTCACTTTATTTGTCGACGTTTCAGTGAGTGAGTTTCAGTCGCGGTAAACTGAAAGTGAGTCACTTTATTTGTCGACGTTTCAGTGAGTGAGTTTCAGTCGCGGTAAACTGAAAGTGAGTCACTTTCAGTATACCGCGTAACCGAAAACATTGCTATAATGTTTAATAAATAGCGGTAAAAGCCTAAACGAACATACCTATTGTCACGTTGAATTCCTTTGTACTTGAAGTCGTGTTTTTTTCAGGCACGTTTTAGTCGCTCGGTTTCGATATGGCTTCGACTAACTTTTGATGTATCGAAGGACAAACTAAAACTGTTCAAAAATATAATACCTACATACATACCACATGATGTATCCTAACCGGTGATCCTAACAATCGAGGTAAGCAGAGTAATCGGTGTTGTGCTGCAAATACTCAAATACAACACCGACCACCACGTTTAGCAATGTATTAGGACAATATGAAGCAGCAAGTAAGGTACAAAGACCCACCTACTGCATGGCTCAGTGGAAGTACCGTGCCAAGGTGAGAGGTGGCAATCCTATCGCCCTTTAGCACGGCACCTTGTCTTTATACCTTAGTCGCCTTTTACGACATGCACGGGGAGAGACGCAGTGGGGATATAATTTCTTGTTAAGTACCGACCCCACACGGTACGTATAATACGTAATTGGGAATAAATATGTAATACACATTCGTAAATATATATACGGTGCTTCCAGTAATATCAAAAATTTTCGAGAAAATCATCCATAACCGCCTGACTGTTCACCTGAACAGAAACAACTTTTTGTTCAAGAGGCAGTATGGGTTCAGACCGAAATCAAGTACTCTCACAGCATGCAGTGATTTAATAACAAATCTTAAGACTAATATTGACAAGAAAAATATTGCTGTTGGAATATTTATTGATTTAAAAAAAGCATTTGACACGGTAAGTCACGACATTCTGCTGGCAAAGCTGCAGTCCTGCGGCATTGGGGGTAGTGCTTTTAAGATTTTAAAAAGTTATTTACAGAACAGGCAACAAGTCGTACAAATAGGAAACACCACAAGCAGTCCAAAACCTATTATATACGGTGTACCCCAGGGATCTATCCTCGGGCCCCTGCTATTCCTAATATACATTAATGACATGCACACGACTGAACTCCTGGGGCACCTAACTTTGTACGCGGACGACACATGTCTTTTCTATTTCTCACCGAGTGTTGAACAAGCTTTAAAACAGGCACAAACAGACATTAACCTCCTCAACACTTGGTTCCTGTCCAACCTTTTAACTATAAATACTAATAAAACAAGTTACATCATCTTCTCTGCTAAGAATAAAGTCATTCCCAAACACACACCGCTAGAAATAAATGGTCAGATAATAAAAGAAGTCAATAGCGAAAAATACCTAGGTCTACTTCTCGATAAAGAGCTAACATGGAGTGAACATATACAAAAAATAATATCAAAATTAACCCACTTACTGGAGCACTCCGGAGGATCACCGGCTTTCTCCCCACACGGGTCCGACGTACCATCTACAACTCACTTGTTCAGCCTCACCTCCAATATCTCGTGACAGTATGGGGAAGTGCTGGAATATCCACCCTCCATGAGTTGCAAATCGCCCAGAACTAGGTTATAAAGGTTCTATTTCATTACGATCGTCTTACCCATACGGAAACCTTGTACCGAGAAACTAGTCTAATGAACATAAAACAGACCTACAAGTATAACATGTGCATATTAATAAGAAATATAATAAAAGGTAATACTCACTCTGAAACTACATTTATAACAAACAGCGAGGTGCACGCACACTTCACACGAAACGCGAGAAACATACGCATTCCAACAGTCAGAACGAATTATGGCAAAACAAACATGATTTTCGATGGCGCACAACTTTTTAATAAACTACCAAAAGAGATAAGAGACTTAGAATCAGATAATGTGTTTAAATTAAGTGTAAAAAAATTCTTCCAAAATGACTAAAGTTTTATACTTAGGTACCTTTGTAAACGCATCTTATCAATATTGCAATTCTGTGTGTCTGTCTGTCTGTCTGTCGGTCTGTCCGTCTGTTTACTGAATATTTTTGTTTGATTACTTAATTATCTTTACCAATCATACGTCGAGGACATAAATTTGTTGTGCATTATCATTATCATATCATATGTTTAGTTTTAAAATTTAATTATAAGTACTTATTTGCTTTGTAACTATTTGTAATCTCTATAAGCGAATGTTCACACGTTCTTTGAGATAATAAAGATTCTTTAAACCGAAATAAAAACTATGTTTTTATTTTTTATTTGTTAGTACTAAGCATGTACTCGCTTTTTATATTTCTTCATTAGAGAAAATGCAAAGTCGAAAATGAAGAGAAAAAATACGTCCCGACCAGGAATCGAACCTGAAACTACGGCTTGAGCTGCCAGCGCGTTACCAATTCCGCTACCGGGCCGCCGACGTATTTCTTCAAATTTTCGAACCGTTGCTTGCATTTTTCTAGTAGGTATGTCGCATATTCCTGCGTTCAGTCAACTTGCACGATTCAATATTGAACCTTATGCTGTCGTCTCCAAAGTCGTATTTGGCATCGGACACTAGAAGTTGCCTTGGGATTTTAATATTATGTTTTTATTTTTTATATGTTAATTGCGGAATTGGTAACGCGCTGGCAGCTCAAGCCGGAGTTCCAGGTTCGATTCCTGGTCGGGACCTATTTTTTCTCTTCATTTTCGACTTTGCATTTTCTCTAATGAAGAAATAAATAAAAACTGTTCAACGTTCTTAGTGTTAAGCGAGAACGCTGTTCAGACACAGAGGGTTTCGTAGCCATATATTCCTTCTTGTTGCACGTATAGCGAGCATTCCTTCTTGTCGCACTCGCACGGTATCCCGCGTTATATTTGGTATTGATATATTTAGTCCTTCTTATCTCTCACGCCATCTATCGGTCACCGTTGACGTTTGTAGTTAAAATGTTGGTTAAATTATCATTCGGTAGATGGCGCTGTTCTACCGAATGCGATATACACGGTGTTGCAACCCCAACCGTAAAACCCGAAAGGGGGTGATTCTGTACGTGAAATAGAACAACTTTTGTACTACGATTTTTTTTCTCCATACATTTTGAGAATAGGTATTTAAAATTTGTATGGAAAAAAAATTTTTTGTTGTTTCAAAAAAATTTTTTTCTTCACATAAGTTGTTTAGTTTTGCATATATATATATAGAATAACCCCCTTATGTCAGTTAAAATATTACGGGGGCAACTGCAACACCGTCTATAACCATCTATTTCGATAATTGAACGGGTACCCTCTTATTTGTACGTTTTTTTTTATTTTTTATTATTTGTTTGCATATCCGCTTATACATATTCTGTGAAACTTTCAATCGGCTACCTATTACGTTTCAAAAGATACAGCCCTCGAACGGACGGACAGACAGACGGCGTAAGCTTAGTAATAGGCTTCCGAAACCCTAAAAACTTGGAGATTTTCCTAAAACGGTTCGTTTCCTGTAAAGAAGCTTGACCAACCGTTATTTAGTTTCACTTCAAAACCAGTTAGTTCAAAAGGAAGCAATGCCATGGCACTTATGTAGTTTCGACGCGAACGAGTAGTATGATTTAACATAACAGGTAGCAGTAAGTTCGTGTTGTCAACTTTCCCAGGTTCCCATAATTTTTTAAAATTTTATTTGAATATATTTCTTGCTTACCTCTCCCTCGACAATCAATTGCTAGGAGATTTTCACTTCGATATTGTTGGCCTAAAGGTAGAAAGCAATAAAGTCGACGAGGCGCGGGTCAAATCTCATTTGTTTTGGCTTCAGTAGTTAAAAGGTATCCTTTACAAGTTTCGATTGACAAATGGTTACAGCCTTATCAGATTTCTCAGAAATTCCTAAGGTACTAACACAGGTCGAATTCCGACAAGGTCATAAGGCAATAAAGGATTTTAGACGATTTCTCATGAAATAACCACCGCTTACCAGTCGTTTCATGAGTTGGACATTGAGTATTGAACTTCAATACTCAAATAATTAAAGACATAAAGTTAGTCAATTCTTGCTTAGAGAAGATATTAGTTGCGCTCACGTTCATGAATAATGTTCAGGCGGCCTCTAAGAAATATTAATTGTCTAACCGCTTTT
Organism: Nematopogon swammerdamellus; assembly: GCA_946902875.1. NCBI lineage: Eukaryota > Metazoa > Arthropoda > Insecta > Lepidoptera > Adelidae > Nematopogon > Nematopogon swammerdamellus. The sequence goes on from OX336342.1 coordinate 6,860,299, forward strand.
TTACGTACCTACTTTTTGAATTTTAAATAAATAAAATTTCTGCAGCTGCTCTGAGCTGCAGTTGTCCTGGACACCGGCGCGGCCCATAGCGACGACAGCAATACGATGAAGGAAATTCCAAATTTGAAAACGGTTCTCAGTACACGAAACACGATGCTCTTAAGTGACGCGGTGCTGCATACTTTTATTTTCCGCAGCGCTCACAAGTTTCTTGTTGATTGATGAACCACTCGGAGATTGTTCGTAATGAACGCCTACACCGAGACATCGCAGATTATATTTCTACAGTTCAGTCGAAATCGGTTCAATCGTTTTCGAATTTACCCTTTATAAATAGATAGACAGACAAAGTCTATTGCAGAGAAGAATTTACGCTAATAAGGGTGTTGTAATTGGATACGGGATGGGTCGGTATTTAGGGTCTCACAATATCACACACTAGCTGCGTTCTATACGTAGATATATGATTCGTCTAAGTTTTAATAACCATTAGCGATGCTGAAATTAATATCATTGTTATGTTCATTTAGGCTTTTACCGTTGAGAGGGTATTTCGGCCTATGCGGGTAGGTTCGCTTTTTTTCCAGCCAGAGATGCCGAATCTACCCGCATCGGCTTTCTTATCGCACTTCTATAGGATTTCTCATCGCTACAATATTTCGGTCAGCGTCGACCGCCAGTTGACATTGACTGGCTGGAGGACATGTCGGGTGTTATCCAGGTCGTCGCAGTTCTGTGAACGTCGGCAAAAATTATGAGACAAATTCTGAAATTATGAGAAAATTTAGAAATTAGGACTACTATAGTCCTAATTTCTAAATTTTCAGCTGTATTAATACAGGTTTCAATTTGACCGTGGTTCGGATTCCACGTTAAACTGTAGGTCCCTTCCCTTCTTACCTTACTAGGTGGTAGGGTTTATCCCGGCCGGGTTGGTACCACCGCACTGAACGAAACGTCGGTCGAAACGGCTATGTAAATAGTTCGTCTTTTCCGTCCAGTTTAGTGTAGCCGACATGAAATGAAGGGAAGCACTGACATGGCACCTAGTTCACCCTGTGTTATGGGCTGACATCACGGATGTTGTAGGTGATGTAGCCAACCGTGTCAGGTTCCATAAAAAAAAAAAAAAGGTTTAGTTTTCATTTTATGCAATAAATATTTATTTATTATTATCAAACATATTTTAAAGCTTTTCCTGTGCATTATTTGCTTATTTCAAGACAACCTAACGTTGAAATTCGAAAACTTCAAAATTCTCTTAGAAAATAAATTTTTTTAAACAACTTTAGTTATTTAAGTGAATTTAACCGATCACTTTCTAATTTTGGAAATATCATTGACAATAAATAAAAACCTATAATTCTGGGAAAAGGACGATATTTTATTTCAAAGATATAATCCAAAAATGTACCTAAAATTTAATTATAAAAACATCCACCGACCTGTTTAAATCCCCTCCTGTATCTAGCGTTCATGTAGCAATAGATGATTGGGTTGTAGCAGGAGTGCGACATGGCCAACCAGTGGCTCGCGAACCAGACGTACGGCAACCCCGGCCACGCGCCCCACTCCGCGTCCTCTTCATGAGTCGTCCATAGCACCTGCCGAGAGACGTTCATGTAGCAATAGATGATTGGGTTGTAGCAGGAGTGCGACATGGCCAACCAGTGGCTCGCGAACCAGACGTACGGCAACCCCGGCCACGCGCCCCACTCCGCGTCCTCTTCATGAGTCGTCCATAGCACCTGCCGAGAGACGTTCATGTAGCAATAGATGATAGGGTTGTAGCAGGAGTGGGACATGGCCAACCAGTGGCTCGCGAACCAGACGTACGGCAACCCCGGCCACGCGCCCCACTCCGCGTCCTCTTCATGAGTCGTCCATAGCACCTGCCGAGAGACGTTCATGTAGCAATAGATGATTGGGTTGTAGCAGGAGTGCGACATGGCCAACCAGTGGCTCGCGAACCAGACGTACGGCAACCCCGGCCACGCGCCCCACTCCGCGTCCTCTTCATGAGTCGTCCATAGCACCTGCCGAGAGACGTTCATGTAGCAATAGATGATAGGGTTGTAGCAGGAGTGGGATATGGCCAACCAGTGGCTCGCGAACCAGACGTACGGCAACCCCGGCCACGCGCCCCACTCCGCGTCCTCTTCATGCGTCGTCCATAGCACCTGCCGAGAGACGTTCATGTAGCAATAGATGATTGGGTTGTAGCAGGAGTTGGACATGGCCAACCAGTGGCTCGCGAACCAGACGTACGGCAACCCCGGCCACGCGCCCCACTCCGCATCCTCTTCATGCGTCGTCCATAGCACCTGCCGAGAGACGTTCATGTAGCAATAGATGATTGGGTTGTGGCAGGAGTGGGACATGGCCAACCAGTGGCTCGCGAACCAGACGTACGGCAACCCCGGCCACGCGCCCCACTCCGCGTCCTCTTCATGCGTCGTCCATAGCACCTGCCGAGAGACGACGTCACAATCGTAGATATAACCTCATTTTAGTTAAAAACCGACTCGAAAAATCTATGAAGTAAAAAAAAAAACGAATCCTTGAGTTGAAGGCGGTGCAAAAGAAGGCTACACTAAAACCACAAAAGGATATCATCCACTCATGTTTTCTTTCATCCATCATTTTTGCTTGCTTTAGCACCACCTTCAACTCAAGGGTTCGATTTTTTTTATTTCATCCATTTTTGAAGTCGGTTTTTATATTTTTCATAAATAGTTTTTTATTTCACAGTTGTTTTTAGTATTTTTTTGTTATTAGTGTACTCGGCGGAATCGTGAGGCCGAAAGCCTCGCTTTCCAATTCGATCTTAACCAAATTAAAATGGGACCACCTCAGAGTTATCCCGTTTCAAACAAAAAAAGAATTTTCAAAATCAGCCCAAAATTGACGGAGTAATCGCGTAACAAACATAAAAAAAAAACATACAGTCGAATTGAGAACCTGCTCCTTTTTTGAAGTCGGCTGAAAAACTGACTCCAACCCCTTAAGTATCTCCTCTCCAACTTAAAAAGAATCATCGAAATCCGCTGGTGTGGTATAAAATTCTTTGCCCATTTGCCATGCACATAAATCTGAGTGAAATTATTTTCTCATGGATCCTATCATCAGAATTTCACCAAATTTATATGGCACCACCTCTAAGGTGTCTTAGAAGGGTTAGAAGGGTCTTCTAATCAAATCAACAACTGGGTAATTGTGTAGGTACTGATTGTTTGGGAAGCGAATGGCGTAGAAACAGTCAACTTTTCCATCACTTTCCCTTACCCCTTACTAGGTGGCAGGTTCAAATTATAGCCTACTGGGTTGGCACCACCGTACTGGATGAATAGTATATACCCGCAGTCAATCAACTGAGATTTTTGGCTGGGCACAAAATATGCCCGATGTCAAGCGAGCGGCTAGTCCAGTATTGTGAGTAATCCAGAGGGATGTCTCCGCTATGGCACGTACGTAACATCATACATAACCCTCTTGCGTCGCTCAGTTTTTTGTAATTTTTTTATGAAACTAACACGATTGGTGGTGAAAAATTATTTAAATCGTTATCTAATATCGTCGTTAAAAAGGATTATGTGGGAATTACGTATCAAAGGATTATCGCTGAACATAAAAAAAAAAATTATTCCGACAAAATTGAGAACCTCCTCCCTTTTTTTTAAGTTTAATAAAAATAAGATAGACTGAATTTGGTTGAGTTTTGACTTTGGATAGATTGACACTGGTGTTTGAGGCAACTTCTGGGACGAGCATTCGACGTGGTGTGTTTTTGCGTTGTTCGATCGTTGGCTGTTCGTTAGCAGACTAGTCCCTCGCTGCGCGCTCCGATGACGTATGCATCATATTCTCCTCACACCCCGCAACCATGGACTCACTAACTTTAGAGCATTTTGACTGTTTCTCTTTATATTTAATATCGCATACTCTAAAACTCTATGGTAACGATAGCTTCAATATTTTCAGCATAGCTGTTAGTTGCATAAGATTTTCTCTCTGCCACCGCTGATTCGCCCTCTGACTAGACCACTTTTATTTAGTTTTCAATAAGCAAATACGTTCTTGTAATTATTTTCAGCTTTTCTTTATTAGTTTCCTCAATTAAGTAGGCGGAGGATAGGTAAACCGATATTGAAATTAATTGATAAATTTCATCAAATTTCAGTATCTTTAAAGCTAGCCAACTTTCAATAAATATTGAAGGTTATCCGACTTAAAAGCATAGTCTCTTACGAAAGTAATAAATTTAAGGAAATTACGCTTTATTGAACCTTCATAAATTTTACTGTTGTTGGCACATTACAAAGTGCTCCGCCAAAATCAGCAAATCGTGGAAATACTGCATTGACTGACTTTTACGTTTGTAAAATCATCTTATAATATTAATGTATATGTAGCATCATATTGATTTTTGATAAATGTATCATCGAAACCAATGACGTGAAACAGCTGTTTTTTAGATTCATAACAGCTAAAATTACAAATGGCCGACCAGTTTGTCACATTTTGCCAGCGCTTATCAAAACGTGGCCATCGTAATAACGTTCGAAATTTGAACGTAAAGTTCCATACATTACTGATCCCGTAGAAGCCCCGTAGCGACAAATACGCTTGACCTTCATAAATCCACCAATCCAACGGCCCCGACCCCATTGGGGAATTCGTAAATGGAATATTGGAATGGCGGCTTTCGCTAGCGTACGTCATCGTCGCACTTCGCTGACAACGAGGACTCGAGGATTCGAACTTTGAAAAATGTGCTTTCACCTACCTACTTACTTGCAAGCAAAGAATGTTTACTAGATGGTGTGCTCGGCTACAATCGAAGTAGCAGCAAACCTTTACATATTATAATAACTAGCTGTTGCCCGCAGCTTCGCTCGCGTGAAATTCGTACTTCAAAGAAGAATTTAAGCAACTAACGGCTAGGCCGAAGGCCGAGCTGCGTTCAGGTAAACCAAAAATCCTCTTCCGCCTTCGGGCCTCGCCCTTAATGACTTCCTTTCTTCGATAGAATATAATATCGTTTACTCCATCTATTTATTTCATAAAATATAAAAAAGTAATATTAATAACTAAATAATTTAAAACCTACCTAACAAACATTAAAATAACTATCACAAAAGGGGTGTTTTCAAATGTTCCTAGAACACTTGCGGCATTACCCCGCTGGATGGCAAGGCTTACCGTTTGAATGAAGTAGGCCCTTGATTGCGGGACACCCGTTGCGTCCACCAGCCGAGGCCCAAGCCTCTTCAAGAAGCTTTTGGCTTCACTGACTGCTCCACGGACCGAGGGTTTCAACCGCAAACGCAACAAATTCGAAATCTTGAATTATATTTCTATAATATTTGTTGCGTTTGAGGCTCTCTGCCCTGGCCTCGGATGCCCGAACGTGACTTGGAGCCAATGTGAGAACACAAATGGCGTCCCACATCAAAGACCTACCCTTAGACCATGGAACTAAGGTGATAGCATCGGTCCTCTTGCCATCCAGCCGGGAATAACCGCATGGTTTTAGGATGCACGATATGTTTGCCGTCAGAAAGAAGGGTAGACTTTATAATAAAATTTAAATTAAATTAACTCAATCTTAATATCGCTTGGTTACCTACTTTATTCGAGATGGTTTAGTTTCTTCCTGAACGCAGCTCGGCCTTCGGCCTCGCCCTTAGTTACTTGCTTTCTTCAAGATGGTTTAGCTTCTTCCTGAACGCAGCTCGGCCTGCAGCCTCGCCCATAGTTACTTACTTTATTCAAGAATGTTTTTCTTCTTCCTGAACTCAGCTCCGACTTCCGCCTCGCCTTTACTTACTTTCATCAAGAAAGAATATCGTTTACGTGAGCCTTTAGTTACTTACTTTCTTTTTTTTTTTAAATACGAATTTCACGCGAGCGAAGCCGCGGGCAACAGAAATATAAATTGCACCAATGACAGCGACGTAAGTTCGACTTCAATTTTTTTTTTATTTATCAAACATTTTGTCACCTGGCCGGGAAAGCTCACGTCGAGATGACAGTTCTCCGTTACCAACTTGACATTTAAAATTATTACTTTGGATTACGTGATTTTAAGTGCGCAATAATATTTATAATAACTTTAATTTTTATTATATTTTTTTTATTTATTATGTTAATCCGGGATATACACTGTCACTATACAAAGTTTCGTCAAATTCCGTTCAGTGGTTTTTCCGTGATGCGCGCACAAATAAACAGAGATTATTAATTTAACCATTTTATTATATGTATAGATAGATAGATAGGTATAGTTCGAGACACGTAAAAGAGCTGTCGACGCCATACCACAGATGAGGTAAGCCATACAAAACATTATGGCAACGAGAGCTCACTTTGCATGTCTCTAGGACTGAGCGCGGCTGCCGCGCGCTCAGATGTTCGAGGGTTTGGAGCGCGAAGTCGATACTCGATACGCGGCTTTAATTTGAGGAGGCTAAAATAAAAGGGACAAAAAAAGAGGTCTTCGTTTTGACGAAATTGTGAGAAATTGATAAAAACTGTTTCAGTGAAAGGCCTTTATGTTTTATTAATTTCGGTTTATACATTACTAGTTATAGAGCACTAACAGAGCATTTTTAATACAATTTACATAAAAATTGGACGTTCAGATACCGAGATATTTGATTTAGTTTTTTTTATATATATTCCCTTTAGGTACCTACCTAATTAAGTCTTGGATATGTCGCGTATTAGGGTTCCATATCTATAGTAACTGCTGATTCTTTCTGACAATTAAAATCTCCCAAACACGTGGCATTTGAACAATTGAAAAATGGTGTAGCTAACTTTGCGCCCTCTTTGACAAATGAAGTTTTGAGCACACGTGAAGCTGAAATTTTTTGATATTTTTGCATAATTTTTTTTTTTTACTTGCGACATTGAAGAATCAACGATGGATGTGATCAAAGTTTAATTCAATAGAAAAAAAACCTTCTCATTCAACAACTCGACATACCACTGCAACTCTCCCAGGTATGCACGGATACTACTCATGGATGGACGTACTAAATTTACTTGACAAGTTACCGACGATTTATGGACGATTATTTGACGATATTTGTGTGACCGATCGCCATTGACGAACTGTTGACGAGTAATGTAAATGGCATGTACCTAAACATCATTTTTATTCATCCAGTCCTCCCGGCCTTCAGCGGTACGGAACCACTGCTTTCCGCCGACGCACTTGATGTCGTCTTCCCACCTGGCGGGTGGTCTTCCTCTTCCCACACTCCGTTTTCCTGTCCACGGCCGCCAGTGTAGGACACGGTTACTCCAACGGTCGTCCTCTCTTCGGTTGACGTGTCCAGCCCACTGCCACTTGACCTTAGCCACCCGGTGTCCAATATCGACTACTTTGATGCGTCGGCGGATTTCCTCGTTACGCACCATATCACGTAGCGATATTTCCAGCATGGCTCGCTCAAATGCTCGCTGGGCAACTTTCAACCTTTGGAGAACACCGACCGTCAGAGTCCACGTTTCACACCCGTACGTCATAACCGGGAGGACACACTGGTCATATATACGGGTCTTTAAATTTTGCGGAAGGTCAGACCTCAGGGCGAATTTTAACTTTCCGAAGGCAGCCCAACCCAGTTGAATCAGTCTTTCAACGTACTTTAGCGGACCTTGTCTACCAAGCCGCAGAATTTGACCGAGATATTTATATATATATATACAATACGTACTATTTAACCTGTTCAATCACTTCTCCGTCAATAACAATTTGTCCTCCTGTCATAACCTCGGTCGCCATGACCTTGGTTTTGTCCCGGTTCACCTTTGAAATTAAATGAAGCATTTTTTTATTAATTCGTAAAACACACACAAAAAGTTTGCATAGGTCTTCTTTCTAATTAAAAATATCAAGTGCTTGAAGATGGCAAGATTTAAGTGTAAATGAATTCAGGAATATTTAAGGCTTTAGACATTTTGCCACTTTCATTATTCTCTCTTTTAAATATTTATCTTTAAAAATGTTATATAGGTTAGCCGAAAATCCGATTATTCTGTATTGCCCCATGGAGCGGACAGAACAAGTGGACGATATCCGGAAAAGCGTAATAGAATCTAATAAAGACGGATGATAAGATGAGTGAGCCAGCGCGGAAGAACATATTGGTTGTGTCTGATGATTAAGGCGGTGACAAACGCCAAATACGCAAAACATGCAAAAAGTGCGACAAAGAAGGTCCAAAACTGACCAATTGACACACATTCAGAAAATTAAAAAAATACCAACCTATATTTTGGTTCCTTACCAACAAAGTGCATTGCTGGTTTTTTTAATAATGAGTAAAAGTAAGTAATAAACATAAAATTAAAAATATATAAAAAAAGCATGAATTTTTGAAAATCTGAGTATGTGTGTATTATTACAATTTTACAATACCACCGATTCAAAGGTCACAAAGCTCTGAGAAAACTCTATTCAATTTTTTTTTATTATTTTATCCACGAAAGGAGATAAAAATAAAAAACAAAAAACGCCTACATGAAATTATTGACGTAATTCTTCAGTCGGAAGGGTAAAATTTTTGCCTTCGTCAATTTAGCAGGCACTTCAATACTAGATACAATTTTAGTTCCGGGCTCGCTTGCTCGCTCCTGCCCTGCTGCGCCCGCGTGTCGGTCGTCATTTCTGTCTTCTGTGTTTGGATCGAATGGAAAAAAGATAGGTGGTTAGGTATATTTGTACCGTGTGAATAATAGCCCCACTGCATCTCTCCCCGTGCATGTCGTAAAAAACGACTGAGGGATTTTTTTATGTAAACTGACACAGTTTGCTATATCACCTATAACATCCGTGATGTCAGCCCATAACACCGGGTGAACTTAGGTGCCATGTCAGTGCTTCCCTTTGGTCGTGCCGGCTACACTAAACTGGACGGAAAATACAAACTATTTCGGGATATGACTCCCTTCTTTTTTTCCGTCCAGTTCAGTGAAGCCGGTACGACCGAAGAAAAGCACTGACATAGCACCTACTTCACCAGTTGTTACGAGCTGACATCTCGGATGTTGTATTGTAGGTGATGTTGCCACCGTGTCATTTTCCGTACCAGTATACAGTACGACCGTATCAGTAATATCTCTCTTCTGTGGTATCTATCAGTATACGCTCCGGTACGTAACTTGACGGGGCGTTATATGCATGGCTTTCGTTGGTATAACCACAGAATAACTAATAGGTACTGTGGTATAACCATAGAATACTTATAATACTGGCGTATAGAAGCGACGCTCCGCCTCGAAGCGAGTTTGCTTCCCCCCGCGCCCCGCAGCCCGCGAGCGCTGTCTGGTCGACTTCTGGCGGACGGCTAGTCAGGCTGGCACCGACTGTCGAGAGGAGAGCGAGCGCACCTTCGAGAGGGAGTAGTAGCTACTTACACGTACGCGCGCGGTTCTTTCGCACTCACAGCACAGAACAACGATCGGGCCGGCCGCGCCCGCGCGCGCGGTGGACTTCAAACCTCCTTGTTCGCACTTACTTAGAGATGCAAGGCGCAATTTTGCACAAAAATTTCACTTGAAATTTTGCAGTGAAATTTTGCACTTTCTGCAAAATTACTGTGAAATTTTCATTCTTATGTGAAATAATGAAATTTATGTGACACAAATCAGATATCAATTTGGTTTCTTATTCTTCTTCTTGAGTCAATTTTAATGTCCTACTACTGAGCGCAAGCCTTTCCCATGAACATGGAAGGGAATTGATATACATTTCCACGTGACAAGCTGGATTGGAAGCGGTGTCCACAACAATTTTATATGTACTGCTGTGCACAGGTTTCCTCACGGTGTTTTCCTTCACCGGAGCGAATCTTAATCATATGAACATTTAAAAAAAGTGGCCGCCATTTTGAACTTTTTAGTTACTGGACCGATTGCTTTCAAAGTCGATATCTGGGTGTCTGTGTGGGCTCTGAATACGAATCCGTTGTCAAAATTTAAAAAAACTGGCCGCCATTTTGAACTTTTTAGTTACTGGACCGATTGCTTTCAAAGTCGATATCTGGGTGTCTGTGTGGGCTCTGAATACGAATCCGTTGTCAAAATTTAAAAAAAGCGGCTGCCATTTTGAACTTTTTAGTTACTGGACCGATTGCTTTCAAAGTCGATATCTGGGTGTCTGTGTGGGCTCTGAATACGAATCCGTTGTCAAAATTTAAAAAAAGTGGCCGCCATTTTGAACTTTTTAGTTACTGGACCGATTGCTTTCAAAGTCGATATCTGGGTGTCTGTGTGGGCTCTGAATACGAATCCGTTGTCAAAATTTAAAAAAAGTGGCCGCCATTTTGAACTTTTTAGTTACTGGACCGATTGCTTTCAAAGTCGATATCTGGGTGTCTGTGTGGGCTCTGAATACGAATCCGTTGTCAAAATTTAAAAAAAGTGGCCGCCATTTTGAACTTTTTAGTTACTGGACCGATTGCTTTCAAAGTCGATATCTGGGTGTCTGTGTGGACTCTGAATACGAATCCGTTGTCAAAATTTAAAAAAGTGGCCGCCATTTTGAACTTTTTAGTTACTGGACCGATTGCTTTCAAAGTCGATATCTGGGTGTCTGTGTGGACTCTGAATACGAATCCGTTGTCAAAATTTAAAAAAAGTGGCCGCCATTTTGAACTTTTTAGTTACTGGACCGATTGCTTTCAAAGTCGATATCTGGGTGTCTGTGTGGACACTGAATACGAATCCGTTGTCAAAATTTAAAAAAGTGGCCGCCATTTTGAACTTTTTAGTTACTGGACCGATTGCTTTCAAAGTCGATATCTGGGTGTCTGTGTGGACTCTGAATACGAATCCGTTGTCAAAATTTAAAAAAAGCGGCTGCCATTTTGAACTTTTTAGTTACTGGACCGATTGCTTTCAAAATCGATATCTGGGTGTCTGTGTGGGCTCTGAATACGAATCTGTAGTGAACATTTAAAAAAAGTTGCCGCCATTTTGAACTTTTTAATTACTGGACCGATTGATTTCAAAATCGATATCTGGGTGTTTGTGTGGACTCTGAATACAAATATGTAGTGAATATTTAAAAAAAGTTGCCGCCATTTTGACCTTTTTAGTTATTCGACCGATTGCTTTCAAAATCAATATCTGGGTGTCTGTGTGGGCTCTGAATACGAATCCGTTGTCAAAATAAAAAAAAAACGGCCTCCATTTTGAACTTTTTAGTTACTGGACCGATTGCTTTCAAAATCGATATCTGGGTGTCTGCGTGGGCTCTGAATACGAATCTGTAGTGAAAATTAAAAAAAAGTGGCCGCCATTTTGAACTTTTTAGTTACTGGACCGATTGCTTTCAAAATTGATATCTGGGTATCTGTATGGGCTCTGAATACGAATCCGTTTTCAAAATTTAAAAATAGTTGCCGCCATCTTGCACTTTTTAGTTTTGACTACAGATTCATATTTAGAGCCCACACAGACACGCAGATATCTATTTTGAAAGCAATCGGTCCAGTAACTAAAAAGTTTAAAATGGCGGCCACTTAATTTTGACTACAGATTCGTATTCAGAGCACACACAGACACCCAGACATCGATTTTGAAAGCAATTGGTCCAGTAACTGAAAAGTTCAAAATGGCGGCCACTTTTTTTAAATTTTGACTACAGATTCGTATTCAGAGCCTACACAGACACCCAGATATCAATTTTGAAATCAATCGGTCCAGTAACTAAAAAGTTTAAAATGGCGGCCACTTAATTTTGACTACAGATTCGTATTCAGAGCACACACAGACACCCAGACATCGATTTTGAAAGCAATTGGTCCAGTAACTGAAAAGTTCAAAATGGCGGCCACTTTTTTTAAATTTTGACTACAGATTCGTATTCAGAGCCTACACAGACACCCAGATATCAATTTTGAAATCAATCGGTCCAGTAACTAAAAAGTTCAAAATGGCGGCCACTTTTTTTTAATTTTGACTACAGATTCGTATTCCGAGCCCACACAGACACCCAGATATCGATTTTGAAAGCAATCGGTCCAGTAACTGAAAAGTTTAAAATGGCGGCCACTTTTTTTATTTTGATTACAGATTCGTATTCAGAGCCTACACAGACACCCAGATATCAATTTTGAAAGCAATCGGTCCAGTAACTAAAAAGTTCAAAATGGCGGCCACTTTTTTTTATTTTGATTACAGATTCGTATTCAGAGTCTACACAGCCACCCAGATATCAATTTTGAAAGCAATCGGTCCAGTAACTGAAAAGTTCAAAATGGCGGCCACTTTTTTTTTATTTTGATTACAGATTCGTATTCAGAGCCTACACAGACACCCAGATATCAATTTTGAAAGCAATCGGTCCAGTTACTGAAAAGTTCAAAATGGCGGCCACTTTTTTTTATTTTGATTACAGATTCGTATTCAGAGCCTACACAGACACCCAGATATCAATTTTGAAAGCAATCGGTCCAGTAACTAAAAAGTTCAAAATGGCGGCCACTTTTTTTTAATTTTGATTACAGATTCGTATTCAGAGCCTACACAGACACCCAGATATCAATTTTGAAAGCAATCGGTCCAGTAACTAAAAAGTTCAAAATGGCGGCAAGTATACATTGAAAATTTCACTTTAGCTTCACATACGATTCGGCTTAAAAATAATAAAAATGGAATACCTATTGCAAAGTTTCCAAAATTTAGTGAAACTTTCACTGCAAAATTGTCGTTTAGTTAGCGAGTAAAAATAAAACATGTGCATATAAGTTGATGTTTTTCTTTTTTTCTTGCCCTCCAATAATGTTAAGAGGTACATATACATAGATAGTCATAATTAAAAATGTTTCCTTTTAAATTACATCAAATATAATTTATAATATTGTCCACTACAAACTTCTCATAAAGAGTGCCAACCCTGTACCCAAGTTATCGAGGTCGCACCAATACACGCAAAGGCGCCCGCGTACGTGAGCAGTAGGTACACATTTTCGGCCGCTTCATAGAAAATGTGACTAGTGTCACGGGTGTGGTATAACGCTGTCTGCGCTTGAGATGCAAGGACTATAGAACCATGCCTAAATAAAAGTAGCCTAGCAACAGCGGCGCGCTGCGGAGCGGGGGCGGCGGCGGCGGCGGCACTGTGGTGGCGCGGAGCGGTGACGACGCGGCGGCGCGGCGCGGCGCGGAGGAGCGGCGGCGCGGCGCGGAGGAGCGGCTTGTTATTGCTTGCTTGCATGCGTGAGTGGCACGCTGCTACTGAGTTACCGCACCGCACCGCACCCCACCGCACCGTGCCATGCTGCCGCCGCGCGCGCCGCGCGCGCCGGCCGGTACCTATGTTGCTATGATATTTGCCATACATACCTAAATGCCTATCTACCTATTACCTACCTACCTATTTTTATTTTAGTTTTCATCGATAGTCTATTTAGAGGTTTATAAAAAGTGGTAAGTACATGAACTAAAATAATTTGGAAGAAATTACAATAAAATGTTATTTAGGTAAAATAATAAAAAATAAAAAATTAGAATCACGCATCAGTTACATAAGCCACAATCATTTTAATAATTAAAATAATAAAAAAGCAAAAAAAAAAAACATACGAAAGTGGGATTCGAACCCCGAACCATCAACTCTTTAGGCTGATAGCGACAAACTACGCTAAATGTGACTTGAACGTGCGAAGCGAAATTAGCAGTCGCATGGTACATTATGTAGAATTCCCGAATGCTCAAGGTCGTTGGCGTTTGTCACGGCCTTAAGCACTTTTGGTTTGGGCCAGCTGCGGCGTTCATATAGGTATAAATGATCACCGACTCATATTTTACCCGACAGTGCGAGGAGGATGGGTAATGGGGTCAGGCTTAATATATGTGTGTGTCGTTTATATGTATATGCATGAGCGAATAATATAGTGATAAAAATAACACCAGGAAATCTGCTTGCCATGTCCGGAATTGGGCCGGACTTTCCGGCATTTGGACGGCCTGTCCGGAATTGCTAGTTAAAGCACCTAACACGGGAATAAGTAGCGAAAGCTGCGAGTGGTGAGCCACTTAGAGCTCCGTAACCAATGTGGAGAATTGGTAGACATGCGAATAATGTAGATCGGTATGTCGGTGCTACACACACTTATATGTGGATGTGGGATGGATTTCCCACGAGCTAATGACGCTGACGTAAGTCTGTCATTCGAGACCGGTGGATCCCCGGTACACATTAGGTGGTGGTCATATGCACTTCCACGCATATACATAGCTGGTGAAAACAAAAGCCTTTGGGCTAGTACAAAACGCTGAGGCCCTGGGCAGAGGTTGCGGTTGGATAGGGTGCTGACCCCAGTGGCAGTGAAGGCTTCACCCCCGGCTCTCGACTTCGGTCGGGGGTTCCTTCGGGTGGACGGGTGGTGGCTCGGATCGGCTGGGGAAAGGTCACAGCTTGTGTTTCCCATGGGATTTTTTCGGAAGAACGGACGTTCGACAGAGCAGCTATGGGGCCTCGATCTGGCATACATGATCACTGTACTCGCAAGAGTGCAGGTAGTAGACGTCTGGATTTTGTAGCCGAAAGGCTGGTATCTCTGGACGTCTATAAACAAAAAAACGTAAATCAAATAAAATGATAGAAAAGAAAGTTGTCCGGAATTGCGTCCGATTTGTCCGGCATTTTTCCAAGACGTAAAGTTTAATATTACGCTACAGATGTATGTAAATATGTACTTACCTATATATTTTTTAAGTAAAATGTGAACAAAATCCATTAGGTTATAATTTTACTCATTTTTTGTCAGCCTCGGTAGCTCAGTGGTGACTGGTGCGGTCGATCGACTGTTCAGTTGTTAAGCAACCCTGAGCGCGGTCAGTACTTGGATGGGTGAACGCTCGACCGTTGGAGGCTGACCGTGGTTCGGATTCCACGTAAAACTGTAGGTCCATCCATTCCTTACCTTACTAGGTGGTAATAGAGCTTAACCCGCCCGGGTTGGTACGGTACCACCGCACTGAATGAAACGTCGGTCGTAGCCGACATGAAATGAAGGGAGGCACTGACATGACACCTAGTTCCCCCGGTGTTATGGGCTGACATCACGGATGTTGTAGGTAATTTAGTCAACCGTGTCAGTTTCCATTAGCAAAAAAAAAAACACAACAACCCTAGCTTTTTATTTCTGGAAAACCTGGATGGAGGCGGTTGACTACATATGTACCTACAACGTCAATTTCATTCACAACAAGCTTTTATCCTCGGCTCCGCTCGGAGTATTTTCGCTACCGTGCGACCCGCTGATGCGATAGGGTGATGGTTAATATACTATACATAAATATTCATCGTATATAATGTCGATAAGTAAAGCAAGTAACATTGAGCGTCCGGTGTGGTGTTCGACGCAAAAGGCCAATGCCTACATAAAATTGTTGGCCTATCGCGTAGTTAAATGTTTCTATTCGTGTATAACCAAATTAGTAAATTACCAAAAACGCAAAAGGCCAATACATAAATTATTGACCTATCGCGTATTTAAATGTTTCAATTCGTGTATAACTAAATTAGTAAATTACCAAAAACGCAAAAGGCCAATACATAAATTGTTGGCCTATCGCGTATTTAAATGTTTCAATTCATGTATAACCAAATTAGTAAATTACCAAAAACGCAAAAGGCCAATACATAAATTGTTGGCCTATCGCGTATTTAAATGTTTCAATTCGTGTATAACCAAATTAGTAAATTACCAAAAACGCAAAAGGCCAAACATAAATTGTTGGCCTATCGCGTATTTAAATGTTTCAACTCGTGTATAACCAAATTAGTAAATTACCAAAAACGCAAAAGGCCAATACATGAATTGTTGGCCTATCGCGTATTTAAATGTTTCAGTTCGTGTATAACCAAATTAGTAATTTTTTCCCATAAAAAATATTAAATATACATCATGTTTTTGACGTTTAGTGTGGAATCCGGCATTGAGCCTGAAAAATTAGGGCAAGCCTACCTTTATAAGATAAAAATAAATGGGAAGTCATAATAGTGTTTACCAAGTTTGCGACATTTCAACGGGCATATTGACTGACGCGCTAACTCTGAAACAGCACGCGCCCAAAGTGGTTTTGTTTCACCGTAATGTTGGAACTTTTCCAGACTTGAAGCAGAAAACAAAAGAAAGCCAATCACGTTCTAGCGCCTATACCTAAGTACCGCACAAAACTATAGCTTCTGACGAGAAATATCGAGGCAAGGGCGCGCCCGCATAGCACGGACACAGTCAGATATTAACTGCTCGTAATTTGTCTCGAGTTATCGACATTCAGTGCATGGCGGCGCGGTGGTTCCTTCTGTGGGTGTGTCCGACTGAGCATGTCGCACACGTGTAAGGATGGTTTGTTGGCAACTTTATTAATCCAGGTTAGTTGCGATGGTGATTGAGGAGGATGATTCACATCGCATGTGAAACTGTAGATTTTAACATTGAAAATGTTTTTTCGATCGCTCCGGTAGGGCCCCATTTTCGCTGAAATTGTGTTTGCCCCGTGGTATATAGTGGTTTAGGGCCACGAGGACGTATGAGGGCTCAAAAGACGCCGAATTTCAATGGCTTTCAGATGATGGAAATGTCGAAAACTTTTTTCGAAAATTGAAAAAAAAAAACAAAAAAAAACTTGATTTTTTAACACCTTCCCTCGGAATATCTTCGATATCTCTTGAACGAGGTCGAAAATCGAAAAACTGAGAGACACACCTAGAGATATTGAGACGGGGAACATTTTATGTCTTAAGCTTTTTTTGTGGGAGTGATAGGGGGGGCGGTATGCTCCCCCTTAGCGGCGCGTTTTTTCGAAAATTGAAAAAAAAAACTCCAAAAAATCTAAGCTTTTTTACATCTTTTTCAGAATATCTCTGATATTTTGTGAACGAGGTCCAATTTAATTTATTTTTTTTTTTTTTTTATAGAAAGCGCGACATGTGGCACCGTTTCACTTACGAGGAGGTGACTTACGATGCCCATGGACATTCTGTGATGCACGGGGTTTGCGAATGCCATGCCGGCCTGACAGGAGCCTTTTCACGCCCCTTTTGAAAAACCCCAGGCTGTACTTGGGAGGAAATATATGAGCAGGGAGTGCGTTCCACATTTTCCCGGTTCTGTGAATGAAAGACCTACAGAACCGGTTGGTACGCATCCTCGGTAGGTCGATTGTATAGGGGTGCATCCCCTGCCCAGTACGCGTAGTGCGGAGGTGGAATGGGGACGACGGAATCGCATTAAACAGCTCCTCCGAACACTCCCCGTGAAATAGACGATAGAACACACTTATGGAGCCGACGTCCCTACGGAGTTGCAGCGGTTCTAAGTCGCGGGACACCACAGGGTCATCCACAAGTCGCACGGCACGACGCTGGATTGAGTCTAGCGGCGCAAGCTGATATTTAGCTGAGCCATCCCACAGGTGCGAGCAGTACTCCAAGCAAGACCTAACTTGCGTTTTATATAACGTCAGTTTTTGGCCCGCCGTGAAGTACCGCCGCACCTTGTTGAGTACACCCAGCTTTTTTGAGGCCAGCTTGGCCTTGCCCTCAATATGACGCCGGAAGTTTAAGTCGTGCGACAGTTCGACACCGAGGACCCCGAGGTGGTCGCTTAATTTAAGCGAAGTATTTTGAAAGGAAGGAGCTGGTGTGAACGCCGTTCTTTTCGCACTAAAAGCGCACACTTGTGTCTTTGATGCGTTGAACACGACCAAGTTGCTCCGGCCCAATTCGGCAATCGACTCGAGGGTTTGCTCGAGTTCGGACACAAGTGTTCGCCTCTTCTCGTCCACATCACTCCGTCTGGCTGAAGGGTGACTAGTGTAGGATCCATGCGCCGTACTGTCGTCTGCATAACAATGTATGTTGCCAAGCGGCAGCATATCATTGATATGCAGAAGAAACAGCGTGGGAGACAACACAGATCCCTGTGGTACACCGGCATTCACTGACATGGCGTCCGACGAGCATCCGTCCACGAGGACTTTGAATGCTACGCCCATGTAGGAAGTCGGTTACCCAGTCACAAAGGCCAGAGGATATTCCGTACGCCGGCAGCTTACTCAAAAGCGCCTTATGCCAGACCCGGTCAAATGCCTTGGCAATATCGAGTCCAATTGCCAAGGATTCACCGTGCCCTTCAAGCGCCTCCCCCCAAAGGTGAGTAACGTACGCTAGGAGATCACCAGCTGACCGGTTTGGTCGGAAGCCGTATTGCCGATCGCTGATGAGGTTATTCGTCTCCAGGTACGTCATGAGCTGCGTGTTAATAACGCGCTCCATCACCTTGCAGAGGAGGGAGGTAATTGCTATGGGTCGGTAGTTTGACGGGTCAGAGCGATCACCCTTTTTGGGGACAGGCTGAACGAAAGCTGATTCCCAAGCTGCCGGCACGCGGCCAGTGGAGTACGAGAGGCGAAAAAGGCGCGTCAGTACTGGAGTCAGCTCGGGAGCACACCTTTTCAACACCAATGCAGGCACTCTGTCCGGCCCACTCGCTTTCCTGACGTCTAGGGTAAGAAGCTCCTTCCGCACAGTTCTCTGTCGGAACTGTACTTCTGGCATGGAGTTCTCACACCTAGGTATGGATGGGGGAGAAACTCCCCCATCATCCAGGTGGGAATTCCCCGCAAAAAGAGATACCAGAAGGTCGGCTTTATCTTTTGCGGAGTGAGCGAGTGATCCTTCAGTGCGCTGCAGAGGTGGAAGTGAGGAGCGGCAGAAATTCGACTCGACAGATTTGGCGAGAGACCAGAACTCACGGCTCCCAGTTGGGTACCGGTTCAGCCTATCGCCAATTCTGCCGATATGCTCGAATTTAGCCCTGGCGATAGCCCTCTTGCAGGATCTGGAGAGGCGGTTGTAGTTTTTCTTCAATTCGGATATATTTGGATCACGTCTGGCACGAGCTTGTGACCAGGCTCGATATGCGCTCGTACCCCGCTTTGAATTTTAATTTAAAGGTTTTTTTTTTTTATAAATTAGAGCACAACAATTTTAATCAGAAATAGTTTATTTGTTTACTATATTAATTAAAATAGTAATCTAAAAATAAACTCAGTTTACACTCAACTAATCTGCTTTTTCCTATCACCTAAACTAGCAAGGAGGCTGCATCGTAAGTTACACAGTATGTTATATTAAATAATCATAATGTGTTACTGAGTAGATATCTCATTCATTACGATTGATTAAATTGTATTTAACTTATTATATTATTCTTTTATACGTTCCTTGAGACACCTCTTTCGATCTAAGACGAGTTTGTCTATATCCGAATGCATTTGCTAAAATTCCGTAAAACAAATCGCACATTTTGACCAATGGTATGTTTAATCCACGGATACTACAAAAAACCGGCCAAGTGCGAGTCGGACTCGCGCACCGAGGTTTTTCGCACCACAAAAAAAATAATTGACAAAAATACGTTTCTTGTATGGGAAAAAATACGTTTCTTGTATGGGAACCACCCTTATTTTTTTTTATTTTTCTATTTTTTATTATTTGTTGTTATATCGGCCATAATAACACATATTCTGTGAAAATTACAACGGGCTACCTATTACGGTTCAAGAGATACAGCCCTCGGACAGACAGGCGGACGGACAGACGGACGGAATGGACAGACAGACGGCGTAGGCTTAGTAATAGGCTTTCGTACGGGATACGGAAACCTAAAAACGAAGTGCTAATAATACACGCGTAGCAGACAGGGAATGCATCCCTTTACTGTACAGCTGCCTAAAGTGCGGACTCAGCGCTCCAGTATTTCTTTTATCTTCCGCACTGCGAAACTCTGGAATGTACTTCCTCCCGATTTTATTTCTTCAGTGTAGGTATGACTTAAGCATACCATTCACACGCGCGCCCGATCCGCGATTTGTAGCTGACGACAAGTCCACGGACATATCCGCGTGTAAATGTCGCGTCTTGGGACTTGCGGCGGCGCGCGGCGCTAGCCACGCAGCTCGGCACGAGACTCGGCGCGGGGCTCGACGCGGGGCTCGACGCGGCGCAGCGCTCGGCGAGGAGGGGTTTGGCGCGAAAGTAGGCGCGGGGCTTGCGCGAGTTTCGGCACGGGGCTCGACGCGAAGCTCGGCGCGGGGCTCATCTAGTGAATGTGGGGCTATTAGCAAGAGAAGCGTAAAAAGGCACCTATCACGCCGTCACGGCACTCGCAGGCCCCCGTTCGAAAACAAATGCTTTTTGGGCGTCGTCGTCGGCACAACCAATCCACTCTGACGCGACGGCGCCCAAGTGTCGCGCGTATCCATGAAAAAAATCACTTTATGATTATTGATTAATCCCAGGTTATACGTTAATCAGTGATTCATCGACAAGCGGGTCCCATTCAGGCTACCAAATAGAGGTGGTTACCTATCGATGGCTTACAGGCAATACCTCATATCATACATAACCCACAGAGACCAAATTTTACAGAAGGTGAAAACTTTTTTATTTCATACATAATTATACAATACATAATGAAATAAAATATTTTGTGGTTTTTGTTCTTGTTTTGATTGCTTTTAATAGTTATAATTATAGCGAGTAGTCTCTTTTCCGGGTTACTGTTTAGAAGGTGGAGATCGCCCTGACGAAGTTGAAACTTCAAGAAGTTTTAATTTAACAAAAACATTTGATTGTGCACTTACGATGAGCACGTTTAGAGGCAGCCAGCATACTGTGAACACTGCCACCACCATCACCATCATTTTGATCATCTGGAACAAAAACAAAAAACATGCAAATTAGAGCATTGCTTGAAAATGCTTTACAAGTTTAGAAAAATATTGCAAATTTGCCCGCGGCTTCCCTCGCTGTAGACTCGATTAATAGCAAATCCGATTAAACGCAAATAAGATAATAAGCGATCGCTTCTCTTATATTCTCTCTCTCTCTCGTCTCTCTCTCTCTCTCCTCTCTCTCCTCATCTCTCTCTCTCTCCTCTCTCTCTCTCTCTCTCTCTCTCTCTCTCTCTCTCTCTCTCTCTCTCTCTCTCTCTCTCTCTCTCTCCTCTCTCTCTCTCTCTCTCTCTCTCTCTCTCTCTCTCTCTCTCTCTCTCTCTCTCTCTCTCTCTCTCTCTCTCTCTCTCTCTCTCTCTCTCTCTCTCTCTCTCTCTCTCTCTCTCTCTCGGGAGGGATCGCTTGCTCCACACACTCTCTTTCTCTCCCTCCCACCCCTCGTTTCCTCCCTCCCCTCCTTCCCAATTGTTACAAAGAGCCAATATTACTTTTCTAGTTTTATAAACGCGAGACGATTAGTTTACATTACACTATAGAGTATCTTTATTTATACATCACAAAGTTCTTTATGGAGATTTAAAGCTTTTGAGTGAAAATTGCAATTTTATTTTTTTTATCATTAAAAAAAATATTTCTTTTGTTGCTTAGTGTTAGGTATTTATTAGTGTAGATTTCCGGTGATCACAGGCCTCGTGGCTTCAGATGATAGGCTCAAAATATAGATAAACAATTTAAATAATATTTATATTCTCTTTAAAGTCCCATCAAACCTATACATAAATTGTTTTACGTCTTAGTCTGAAATCATTATTTATTCACATCTTAAAGAAGCACACAATACTGAACGAATTTATGGCTGACCTACTAACAATAGACCAAAATGAGTCTCCCCTCTTTCTAACAATAGAGCCGGCCGCACAAAGCACGTTAAATTTGAAATATCGTGCGTTTTTCCTAGTCACCCTATTTTCCTTACTCTGCAAGAACCCAGTACGATGATGGGCATCGTGTGGTTTACCAAAATACCTTTATACTCGGTTGGTCTAATCGAAAACTTTCCGACAATTCAAGAGTTTGGGCACTTCACGTAAGTATGTGCTGAAATTTTCAGAGATTTACATATTATGATCTTCATGAGAAGGTATTCTTTGGATGAGAGATATTTTTCATAGCAACTGTCGTAGCCAACTGAAAATATTCCCTTTAGACAAGCCATTTAAGGCGTGAATAAGACTGAAAGGTCAACTTTAAACGAAATTATTGAGCTATTGGTAAAGATAAAAAATCTGTAAAAAATATATGTTATGTATTGATCTTTAATTAACAAACCTAGCGAAAAAAATTATATTTTACTACTTGAAAAGGTGTTAAATAAATCTCCAAAAAATTACGAAATGTACGAAAATTGTACATTCAAGTTAAATTATCTTGAGAAGCATAAATTGTTTCAATACAAAACCCTCATAGAAATATAGATAATATTTTTTCCTACAATCGTAGCGAAATAAATATTTTGTTCCATCTTTCCAAAACGTGAAATTTAATAAATAGTGTGATTTTCGCGCAAACGATCATCGTCGGCGCGACGTATCAGCCACCGCACGAGTAGAGCGAATCTCGCACCTATTTACATCGGCATACGGTTCGTGTTTCAATCATTAGTGCTCGGGTAGCACGGGTTGAGTCCTATTTCCACCTTAACAAGTAATATTGTAAATTATGTATTGTATTGTTTATAGATCATTCATATGGAAATTAGACTGCACTCGAACTTGTCACAATTTGTTCTATCCGCTTCGATTACACCCAATAAGAAGAACCTGCAAGATACTTAGCAGGGTATTTTTTTTATACATATTATTACAAGTATTTTAGTCACTAGCCATATAATAACATCACTTACAGTGTATCGAAAACACAGCTTGAGAGCAAGATTAACAAATTTTGTTGAGAGTGTTTACTACAAAGACATAAGAGTATCAGGTGTAAAGAGCCTTTGTCAAACTTTGATACGTAATTTATATCAACATTATATTAAACATACTACAATGTAGTAAGTATATAATTGTCAAAAATAAAAAATAAAAATATAATATGAATATTTAAGATACTTGAAGTATAAAATAAAAAACATTTGTCGGTAAGAGTGCCGTCGCGGTGCCTGAGCGACCGAGCTTCGCTCGACGTCTACAACTGTCTAGCTAGATAAACTTGAAAAAAATTATTTAAAGACAAAATTTCAAAATCGGTCGAGCCGTTGATTTCCGAGAAACCAATTATATACTATGTATACCTTATATATGTATACACGTTTAGTTCGCCTAAGGGTCTGCATGCCTAAATTGTGCCTCTCACTCTAACAATGCGCGTTTTATTTTATTATGAAGAAATTATACAACTTATAAAAAAATCCTCTGGGAGAAAGATGCATGAAAAAAATTATTTATGCTTTTCTATACAAATATTTGGTACTCCACAACTCCACATATAATAATTAAAAAAAAATAAAAACTTAATAAACTTTTAGTTTTTTTTTCAATTATTATATGTGGAGTACCAAATTTTTTAATTGAAAAACATTAATAATTTTATCATGCATCTTTCACCCAGAGGATTTTTTATAAGTTGTATAATTTCTTCATAATAAAATAAAATGTATGAAAAACGCGCATTGTTAGAGTAAGAGGCACAATTTAGGCATAGGATAAAAATGTAATCTCCCGCTCCCCGCCACTGACCCCGAAATCGGCTATGACTTAGGGACGTGAGTAGGTCGCATTATACAGCACAGGTATTCTGAAGGCGTGGCCACACAACACAGAATGAATAATCACTTCATACGTCACGGACGTCATTCATACGTTGTCGACTTCATACGTTGACATCGAGGTTGACATGAATGACTTCAAAGGTCATTCATGCCAACGCCGCGCCGCACCCCTCTCGAGTAGACTGCTCTGTGTCTTCTCATTGGACGTTGAAGATAGACCCTAATTATTTTTGATCGCCATTAAAAACCTCGCCTTAATTGAAAGCCCAATTTTCCGTAATTAGGATGGTAATATTTTAATTAATTAAAATAGGCTCACACCGAACCTTTAACGAAGCGGCGACGAGTCAGGCATACCTCATTCGCCTTTACAATCAAAGTTTAAGAGTATTTTGTGGGTTTATACATATACAGGGTGTCCCAGAAACCGACGATAATCCTTTAACAGGAGATAGGTCTGCTAATTACCTCTCAGAATATCTAATTTTAGGTTTAGTTAAAATGGCTTAGTTTTTGAGATATTGTCATTTTTGTAAAAATCCAAAATTTCTCCCCCAGCTCATTTTTTTAAATGCCACAAGTCCAAATATAAGATTTTCTTAAATCTAGTTTTTGTCAAATATTTCTGAAAAGTAAGGCTTTCACACGGTATAATTTATTTTTTCACGTTTAATCCTGTTTAGCTGAAAACGACTTAAGAGCCACATGTTAAAAAAATTTCAGCATCAACCCTTGAGTTTGGCCCTTCGCGGTGAAAAAAAAAATTACTACACTAAAGTGGCATTATACAACAAAAATACGCCCATCTATTGTAGTTTTTAAAATGGTACATCACTTACCGATTTGCCTAATAATTTATGAGATATTGTGATTTAACTGCAAAAGGACCTCGGAATTTGATAACTGTTCTAGCAAGTACGAATTGGAATAAAATAAACACTTGAAGTAATTGGTCTTTATTAACCTGTTAAAGTAGATGTTTAAAATGTTTACAACCTGCACAAATGCTAGCTCGACATCTTCTCACAAATGCCCGGTTGATGCGTCGAGCAAGTACTCGATGCAAGTGCAGATACTATAGTCGGCACGACCGAAGGGAAGCACTGACGTGGCACCAAGTTCACCCGGTGTTATGGGCTGACATCACGGATGTTGTAAGTGATCTCAGCTCCAGTATAAATTTTATATTTTCACCATGGATGGCTATATTTTTATACCAATTTACCTTAGAATCTAAAGATCCAATGTGAAGGTTGTTCTGAGCTTCATCCGTTTCATCTCTGTTAATTCCGAGCTCGTGTGTTATGCGTGAGTGCGACGATTTGTATGGCTTTCCCTGTCTTGTTGGCATCGTCTGCGATTCTGACCGGCTCGAGGTCGACATCCGTTTTGACGCATCTCCTTCTTCTTCTTCTTTATTTTGCTGGATTGCTGCTGCGCGACACATCTTTGTGTAGTGGTTTGGCCAGTGACATTTATTACATATGTTGCCAAAGGCAGGACACTCTCTGAACCTATGACTTGTTCCACATTTAGTGCATCTACGTGTAGTGTTTGAAACAGAGTCTATGTTTTTGTCTTTATTTAAAAGCTTGATATTCTGTTCCGCTAGTTCAGCCGATTGACTATAAGCCACTACATTGTCTAGACTTCTTCTTTCTCCTCTTAGAAGTTTTTCTTTGACGGTGTTGTTCCTAATCCCCAGCACAATTTGTGCGCATAAGAGCTTGTCTTCTTGTTCTGCAAAGTTGCATTGGTCGACCATACCTCTCAAGGCGGCGTAAAACCTTTCAAACGATTCTCCTTCTTGTTGTGTTCTTTGGAGAAATTTATATATTTGTACAGTTTCATTTGCTTTTGGCTGCAGATGTTTTTCTAAAATTTGTAGTATATTACTTACTGTTTCTTTGTATGACTCATCCTTTGGCTTGATTGACCTGTACAGCTTTTGTCCATCCGTACCAAGTAAGTTTTTTAGTCTGGCTACCTGTACTTCTTGCGGCTTCTTATTAGATTCTGTCGCTGTAAAATATATTAAGACTTCTTCTTGGAAGATCGAAAAATTTTCAGCTACATTGTCCGATGCCAGGTTCAGTGGCGCCGGCTTATTGAACATGTCCGTGGACATTGTAAATGAGTTTTGAGCTTGTAGTTCTTTTTACGGCTGCGCCATGTTATTTGTTTATAATAATTAAACACTGTTGTACGTATTTATGTAAGATTTTAATGCAATCCATTATTCAATGACATGTCTGTTATGTCGTTGCTATTGGCAACCATCTTTATTCTATTTTTAAATATACAGTAGCCAACCATGTCAGTTTACATAAAAAAAACATGAGCTACTGCCGTAATTCTTTCTTTGAGCTCTATCAAGTTTTCCACCGGTTTCCCGTAAACTTTTTCTTTTAAATAGCCCCAATAATAAAAATCTAACGGATTTAAATCCGGTGACCTAGACGTCCGATCCATCTGTGGGGATTTGCTTGGTCTAAAAAATTACGCACTTCTCTAGCGTAATGGGCTGGGCAGCCATCATTTTACAACCACCTCCGTATAGCCAATGGTACATCTTCTAAAAGGCTCTGAAGCTCCTGTTGCAGCAACTCAAGATAATTCGCCCGTTTAAAGTCTATACAATTCAACGGACGTCTTGTGGCCTCCTAGCCACTTGCATCCGCACAGATATTCCGGACGTCTAGATCACCAGATTTAAATCCGTTAGATAATTTTTTTTTATGGATCCTGACACGGTTGGCTACATCACCTACAACGTCCGTGATGTCAGCCCATAACACCGGGTGAACTAGGTGCCATGTCAGTGCTTCCCCCTTTGATCGTGCTGGCTACACTGAACTGGTCGGAAAACACAAACTATTTACATAGCCGTTTCGACCGACGTTTCATTCAGTGCGGTGGTACCCACCCGGGCGGGTTAGACCCTACGACCAAGTAAGATTAGGAGAGAAGGGACCTAGAGATTTTTATTATTGGGGCTATTTAAAAGAAAAAGTTTACGGGAAACCGGTGGAAAACTTGATAGAGCTCAAAGAAAGAATTACGGCAGTAGCGCATGTTTTTCTTAATGTAAACTGACATGGTTGGCTACGTCACCTGCAACATCCGTGATGTCAGCCCATAACACTGGGTGAACTTGGTGCCACGTCAGTGCTTCCCTTCGGTCGTGCCGACTATAGTCAACTGAACGGAAAACACAAACTATTTACATAGCATAGGTGGACGTATCTGCACTTGCATCGAGTACTTGCTCGACGCATCAACCGGGCATTTGTGAGAAGATGTCGAGCTAGCATTTGTGCAGGTGGTAAACAATTTGAACATTTACTTTAACAGGTTAATAAAGACCAATTTACTTCAAGTGTTTATTTTATTCCAATTCGTACTTGGTAGAGCAGTTATCAAATTCCGAGGTCCTTTTGCAGTTAAATAACAATATCTCATAAATTATTGGGAAAATCGGTAAGTGATGTACCATTTTAAAAACTACATTAGATGGGCGTATTTTTGTTGCATAATGCCACTTTAGTGTAGTAATTTTTTTTTCACCGCGAAGGGCCAAACTCAAGGGATGAGGCTGAAATTTTTTTAACATGTGGCTCTTAAGCCGTTTTTCAGCTAAACAGGTTTAAACATGAAAAAATAAATTATACCGTGTAAAAGCCTTACTTTTCAGGAATATTTGACAAAACCTAGATTAAAGAAAATCTTACATTTGTACTTGTGGCATTTAAAAAAATTATCTGAGGGAGAAAATTTTGGATTTTTACAAAAATGACAATATCTCAAAAACTAAGCCATTTTTACTAAACCTAAAATTAGATATTCTGAGAGGTAATTAGCAGCCCTATCTCCTGTTAAAGGATTATCGTCGGTTTCTGGGACACCCTGTATACAAGCTGTGCCCGCGGCTTCGCCCGCTCTCATATTTCACTACACTGCTAACCTCATAAGCTATTTAGCATGATATTAAGTAGCCTATAGTTGATGGGATGAATCAAGCTATCCGTAGAATTTTGTTTTATTAAAATCGATTCAGTGGTTCTCGAGTTATAAGCGGACAGACAGACAGACATACACTCAGACACTCAGACACTCAGACACTCAGACAGAAAGCAGACGTTGGATTTTATTATAGGTAAGGAAAAGGAATAAGGAATAAGGAATTATAGGTAAGGTATAAGGATAGGTATTTAAATATGTTTTTTCTTTTTTTTAAAACAAAAGCATTTGCTTCGCTCTTCTCAAGCGGTTTCTCTCGCGTGAAATTGGGATTCCAAAAATACTGAAATTCATATACAGATATTTACCCCAGATACTTTTATCTTATCTGGGGTAAATATCTTTGTACAATTGGAAAATTGAAATTGATTTTATGTAAGGGAAACAATATCATATAAATTAGGCTAATTTTAGTTACCTATATTATATCCAATATTCTAAGCAAGTCCCTTGTCGTGATTGGGCTCTGATTGAGTGGAATATTTTGAGTAGGTATTTCGGATTTATAAATTGTTACGAGTTCAAGTGCAATATGTATTGCCCACAAATGATTTTCGAACAAATAACAAATAATTAATATTTTATTTGAATCGTTTGTGGCAATATTAGCAGATATAAGCGGCGGGTGGCCGAGTGGTTTGGGCATCGGCTTCTCATGCGAGAGGTCCGAGGTTCGAATCCGGTCGGCGTGTACCAATTTTTTTTGGTATATATGGATAGGGAGAGCGTTCCAGATATTTTTTATGACTGAAACTGACACGGTTGGCTACATAAACACAGACCATACAAACAAATTATTAGAAGATCGAAAGAAACAAAGCCTCAAGCCCTGAAAAATATGCGTAGGCTCGCTTAATATTTAGGTATCAGACAGCTTATAAGCAAAATTCATTCACGGTAAAGTGGCATCACAGCGAGCTAGGCATGAGTGAACAAGGAAATCCCCCGACGAAAACAGAGGGCTGTTATAAGTTTAACGAGTGTGTATGTGTGTGTCTGTCTGTGGTATTGTAGCTCCCAAACGGATAGACCGATTTGGATGTGGTTTTTTTTTATTAGAAAGCTGGTTTAATCGGGATGGTTGTTAGCTATGTTTGTAATGAAGTAATTAAGTAATCAAAAATTTATTATCTTAAAAAGTGGACCGATGTGCATTCGGTTTTATTTAAAAAGCTTGAAATAAAAGTAAATTACAAATTTAAAAAAGCCCCGACCCTTAAAAAGTCAAAAATAATTTCAATTTACTTCCTTAAAGTAGTCGGGGGACCGCTAAGTAAATAAAAAATAAAAACTCAGAGCAGTGCGGGAATTAACTTAGCGGTACCCCGATTATCTATTTTTAAGGGTCGGGGATTTTTTAAATTTATAATTTAACTTTTTTAGGCTTCTGTATCCATGCGGAAGCGGGTGTGTTGGTTGGGGTAGACAGTGACAACGGAAAACCACACAACATTTCTATACTTTTGAATTCTTTGGGTTGATCTTATTCTTAGGCTGACGTGAGTGAAGGCATCGATAATTTCACTTATCGAGTTCTCGCACGGTGAGTACGCTTTCGGAAGTTATAATGGCTTAGAGTTTGGCTGATTTTCTTTATAAAATATATTTAGATATGAATATTTTACTTACAGATATATATTTTATATATACGACCGAAGGGAAGCACTGACATGACACCTAGTTCACTAAGGTGTTATGGGCTGACATTACGGATGTAGTAGGTGATGTAGCGAACCGTGTCAGGTTCCATAAAAAAATGCTCTGACGAACATGCTTCCCTTATCCCTCCTCCTGTTTGCCTTCACCAAACTCGCCATACTCTCGCGGAACACCCCTTTGTAGTCTACAGAAGAGTTCTTCGAACTGCACGATTCTCTAAATCGTTCTTGTATATGTTGTGTATCGTTGTATATGTTCATCATAATATTAGGTAAATACATCAAGTTACTTTTTAAACGTGTCAACGCTTTCATGTGGCTTTCATAGTCCCTTGTATGTCCCACAAGGTGTGCTTATCTTCATCCACTCGCCGTCAGAGGACGCTGACGTTTTCAATTTTCCAGAAAATTGCACTTCATCCTCGCGATCCGTAGGGAAAAGTTACAACGGTGGCTGGAAGTGAGCGTGTGAAAATCGCAGATGTAAAAAATATCTCATAATATGGGCAAACACGCAGATAAGGTAGCTGTGCAAGCGTCTCCGCTCAAGATTAAGTTTTATTTGGGGTCAATTTGATCAAATTTCGATCGCCGTGTAATAGACTTACATATGTAGATGTACATACATTCATCAATGGTACTGTTGTGCAACACAATCAACTAAGTGACAAGAGAGAGAGAAGAGGGGAGTTTTAAGATATGTATGTAATATATTCAAGAATAGACTAAGCCTTAACTTAAATAAAAAAAACTGGTGACTACCCTTGTAGATGGAACATAAAATATTAATAATCACAATTTGCTAAACAACCCTTAATCATCGTGATTTGCATTTTGGACCTATCCGCCTCAAATTTTATGGCGCCATTATGGACAAATTTGAAATTTAACGGCCCGTCGGTGTTCCCGAGGAATTCTAAGAGGAAGGAAATGTTTCTGACCCGGCAAATGCTGAGCCCGATGGCTGGTTTACACGTATCAAGCGGTGGAACGGGAAATACTCCTCGACCGAGTGGATACTAAACGTCGAGTGAATTGTTTGGAGCACTGAAAGCGCTCGATCCAATAGGAAACATTAATGACAGTAAAAGCTGCTCGGTCGAGTGACAAAAGCGCACTCGATACACTCGTAAATCGAAAGCGTTCACAAGTTGTTGGAGTAAGGACGAGTGAATGTGAAGACCCTCTGTTCTCCTAGCCAGTCTACTAGGATTTTTTATCGTTTTAGTACTGTGGAGGTTGCTGTAAACGAGTGGAGAGATGTCGTGTCCTCTTCCTCCGCGTGTTGCTGCGCTGATGTTGTGGGCGTCTGATGATGTCTGAGTTGGAAAAGTATTTGAGCGTAGAAAGAATTGTAAGAATGTATCGTGTGAAAGTATGGCGATTGGTTATTTCGGCTGTAGCGCCATATCCCAGCATGATTGTGAACCTTTGTTGTCTCTTTGCCGCGTAGCGTCGTAAGTAGTTTTGTATTACTCACGCCAGTCACGCCTCGTTTCTTTGTAGTACTTCGTTCCCGATGTAAACTCTGAATAACTCCTAAAGGCCGATAGAAGATTCGTTCACATCGTGTAAGAGAGTAACAGTTATTCACAATTTATTCTTCGCCAGCCTTTCAATAAATAATTCGTTCACAACCAAATAACGACTGCCGAATTACGTGTTCGAATACAATATTTTTCCCTCGTAGCTTCCGCTTTGTTGCCGATAATGTTTTGTCGCACTAAAGATATCTGAAAAGCAGAGTAAAAGATGTTATTCTTGTAACGATAATAAATGATGTTGAGGAAAAGGCCTAAACCTTATTCCAGGTCTTCCTTTTCGCTCGATTTATCTTGCTGAAAGCTATTATAAAATGTGGAATAGAAATAAAACTAAATGAAATATGCTGATGATGCTGGCGTACTCGATCTCCCTTGGGACGACTTTTAGCTTATTTTAGTTTTTTAATTCATTAGTATTTAATTTGTTATATTTGTAGACTAATTTTATTTAATTAGTGCTATTTGTTTCTAACTAAGTTATTTATTCCATTTAACTTTGTTAAATTATATTATACTATCCAAATTGCCTAACAATAAATTGTAAATAGAAATATATAACTTAATATACTACACATTAACAATGAAATAAAATTAACGACAAATTGAACGATCTGGCATTTGTCCTTATTTGCCATTGGTGTTTCTAGCATTTGGACGTTATGACACATTGGACGATCTGACAGTTTGGTCAATGCACCCCGGAGCCAAAAAAACATTCACCCATCTCCGCCGACTCCCCCACCACCGCACCTAAAACACTAGCCGCGTTGCCCCTTAATAATTGATTTAAACTAATTGAAAATAAATGCCAAAACTAAAATATAATGGCCGAGCGGATTGTCCATGTGCGTGTGTAACCGTGTCCATACACTGGCCGCGCCGCCGTGGACAGGACAATGGAGTGTGGGAAGATCACCCGCCAGGTGGGAAGAAGCACGTGAGCGGAAACCGGGAGGTTTCACCGGTACGGTACGGAGGACTGGAGGAAAATTGAAGAATAGTATGTCCAGCATTGGACGCATACTGACTTACTTTTTATATGTAAAAATATTTGTAACCTGTCGAAATTAGGAAAATGCTCATTTCAGAATCTCAAATGCTCACACTGAATTCACAATCTCAAATAATTCCGGACGCCTTCCTCGACGCGGTACTAATCATCAAAGAGCAAATGTCACCACTCCAGTTTGGGGAAAGCGACAAATAAATAAACAGCCAAGAACGCAAACGAAAGAAAGAAAGCGAGACATTTTTTAGGGTTCCGTAGTCAACAAGGAACCCTTATAGTTTCGCCATGTCCGTCTGTCTGTCCGTCTGTCTGTCCGCGGCTTAGCTCAGAGACCCTTAGTACTAGAAAGTTGTAAGTTGGTATGGGTATACATATTAATAACGCCGACAAAGTGGTAAAGTAAACATTTTGAAATATTTTTTTTAAGGTACCTCCCTACACGAAAAGTGGGGATGAATTGTTTTTTTCACGTCTACCCCATCGTGTGCGATATCGTTGGATAGGTCTTTGGAAAATATTGCGGGTTTGTGAAAAACATTTTTCGATTTAGGGATCCGTTTGCGAATTATTAAGCTTTTAAGTGCTAATTTTTGTTAGTCAAGTGTCCCCAGCCCATCCCCTGCCAGCTAAACGGTTGTTATTAGATATGTGAAAAAAATCACAGGAGTAGTTTAAATATCGAAATTATAAGGAAAACTATCACAGCTAAGTAGGCTGTACACTGTACACTGTACTTTACAATATTACTCGTCAACCTGTACAGTGTACAGGTTGACGAGTAATATTCGACCAACTTATAAAATGTACGGACGACAGCTTTACATTTTATAAGTTGGTGGACTATGCTGGCTGTATATTTGGAACCGTAATATCTAGCCAGTTGCAATTTTCTCTGAATGTGTGTTATTATGGCGGATATAACACCAAAAAATAAACAAAAGAAAAAGTAAAAAAAATCAGAAACTTGAAGTGTTTTTTATTTTTTCAAAGTTTTTTTTGTTTTTTGCTCTATCGTAAGAACGGTTACATATAAGCGTCAAACTTAGTGTGATTGATTACAGTGCAAACTCTACGCGGTGGAACGGTATCCTCGGTGCGCGAGTCCGACTCGCACTTGGCCGGTTTTCTCACATCGACACATGCCTTCTAGGTAGGTATTTAATTATTTGAGCCACACAAAGCTCTCGGAGCTGGCACTGCGGTTTCCAAATATCCAACAGAATCAATCATTTACCATATATCCAAGATAAATCTCCGAATAATCAAAGGCGAAGATGGAACGCTGAGGAAATAAAAATAATCGTTTGCTCCTCACTCAATTATCTTGATCTTTCTACGCCCACTGACGTCGTCGCCTTCGCTTTGAATGTGAATTTAATAATTTCAAGATTATTCGTAATTTCCATTTCATGTTATTTGCAACCTAATGCTATTTTCGTTTATTCTAGTTTAATATTAAAGTTGCGTGCCCTTGTAGGTTAAATCTAAGGTAGAACTAAGAATTTGTGCTTCTCTCGCTAAAATAGCAATTCATCATTTAGCACTATAATACTTTGGATGTTGTCAAATTGTTTCTTTAGAATACGGTAGGTATAGGAAATATACTAAGATGACTACTATTAAGCAGCGAATTTTCAAAATTCTCACATTTATATTCTTGCTACTACCTCTACAACTTTGTATAAATACACGTCTCAAGAATCCAAAAGTTGGCTGAAAGGAATATCTTTAAGGGATAAGTCCGCCTTTACACCTCATATGACTGTAACTATGTATTGTGTTTTCTTTGTGATTTTTTTTTATTTTTGTGGATCAATAGCTTGAATGTTCTACTGTATATACCGTTTCACTTTATTGCGTTTCATTTGATTCACATTGTGGTGAAAACCATTATTTTAATTGCGTCGTTTTGTAAGATTTGTTCATATTAATTTTTTATTAACTTTATAATTACGGAATTGCTTGAGAACCCTCTGCGTTGTGCACATTTTGTGACTGTGCCCGAGGTCGAAGCCTCAGGCGCAGTCAATTTCACCCCCGAGGAGGTGCCAGTCCGGCTTGGAGGTGGACTAATGTCGTTGGGGAAAGGCTATTTATTAACCCGCGAATTGAAGATCTGTGGATTGTAGGAGTGGGGAAAGATATTCTCCGGGAGCTCGTTCCACACCTTCGCAGTGCGGCACAAGAACGATTTAGAGAATCGTGCAGGTGGAGAACTCTTCTGCCGACTACAAAGGGGTGTTTATAATAATACTCTGCCTGCTGTAGATGTTTCTAGATAAGCTCCCTTCACTTCTTACCTTACCTGGTGGTAGAGTTTTACCCGCCCGGAATGGTACCACCGCACTGAATGATTATATATATAATTGATCCAAAAAAGATTCTGGGCGAGTTTAGCGAAAGTAATATAATGGGGATTAAGGGAAGCGATCTCCTCAGGGCATCGGGCCAGATAGAATCTATCGCCTGCGCTACAATGACTGACTCCGTTTCGTAATTCGGTTTGCCGATAAGGCATACGCCACGCGCCGCCGCCGCGTCCGTGAATAGACTCCGACGCTGAAAGTATGTACTTGAAGGATCCTTGCTGTCATCAGTATTGGGAGCAAACTCGCTTGTATCTAGACTCTAGACACCCTTTTCCGATACTTCTACCTATTTCTGAATAAAAAGAACGAGATGAAAAAAAAAACGATCAAGTGCGAGTCGTATTCGCGTGGGGGGGTTCTGTACCATACCATTTTCCGTGAGAACTTTACCTAAGACTTTTCGGATTTAAGGGTTTTCGTTAGATTTTTCTGTAAACTAAAAGAGAGGCTAATAAAGGGGAATAAAAATCCGAGAGATCTAAAAATAAAAAATAACTAGATACTATACATAAATTACTATATTTAATTTTATTTTTATTTGGAAAATAGCACACGCCAGATCACACCAACTGACATTTAACAACTGCTTCCACGTCCGTGTCATAAAATCATTCTCACCTCCCCTCCCTGAAATAGAGTTGCGTAGGTACCCATGAAACTTCATACATATGGATCCTTGGCTCATACCATTCACCAGGCCTCAACGTCATTCACTAAATTAAACATACATCACCAGTATACCTTTCACATCTCATAACTCATATTAATTTACGTTCATCCACTCACCATGTATCCATAAAACCATCATTTGCTTTCTATTTCTATATAAAAAATAATAAAAAAAGAAGAAAATATTAAAAAACATATCTATCAAATCATTATTTCTCACTTGACTGAAGACGCCACCGACATCGGGGCGAAATATTTCATCAATAAATGTGCTTTTTTATTATTATTAATAAAATATGTGTTTTACATGAAAATCAACACCATAATATAATCAAATATTACGAGTACTACAAACTACGAGTAAACATAAAGTTAAGTATGATGCACTTAACAACGATATATGTACTAGTATTTATACGTACTACCACTACACTATATAGGCTTCGTGGGCACTCAAAGTAAGACTAATGTAATACATTATCCTCAATTTGATCGTAATTTCATTGCAAAAATCAGCTCTCTACGGCTCTATTAAGGCGCAGCACTACCAACAATCGGTTTCTCCCAATTGATGTTTCTCGTAAACCCCTGAGTTTGGAGGACCTAAATGCAGAATCAATAAATATTTAATTGTACGCGTAATGTTCAAAATATTTAATGATCCGCTTGATGGGAATAAGTATTGTATTTTTTATCTATTTTGTCAAATTACATGAATTTAACATGATAAACGGAACGGAAACATGGGTTTTCCAAATTTTCGAAAGCATATTTTCTATTTTTTTTACTGTCAAGTTATATAGATCCAATTGCGTTTTAGGCCATGTTGAGAAGACATACGTCTTGTAGAAAGTCATAAATATGTTTTCTAACATTATACTCACAGTGGTTTACGAGAAACATCAATCGGGAGAAATCCGCCTCCGTTGATCTCACCGAATGAAATGGATTCATTGATTTTGTAACTCGATGAACTTACTCAAGGAAATGGGTTGTAATGTTGCGTTATAAGAACCTAGTACTAATATAATATATTATTGAAAAATTTATCACAGCGATGTGTTGATTCTGTTTTGTCCATGACAACTGTGACATTGTGTCTATTATATCAAACATGTTTTATATTGATATATGTAGAAAGATTATAGTATATTATATAAAAATAAATATACATACATACTTACTTGTCCATCCAGATATGAAACAAATTGAATTTTATTTTATTTTCACTTCACCTTCACTTCATCTGAAATTGTAAAATCTGCAGAACCCAGGACCGGAAAAACTTAGTTAAAAGGGTAAATTAATATTAATTGCATTCCTACAGTAACTCCAGCGAAATTTAGATAAATAAAGGCAATAAAAACTCTACATTAGCTTTGCTGTAAAACGGGCAACTTTATTATCCCTCATTTTCTACGTCGTAAATGAAAATGGTCACGTTGAGATGGAATTTGAGTGAACACAATGTGTGTGTGAGTAAGCCGCAGATACAACCAAACACGTAAAACGGCTCGGAAGTCGAAACCGTACGCACACGTAAATAAGGTACATCGGGCTTTAGAGACAATCCGGTTGTAGAGCGTCGTCTCTGTCGCACAGAGACGTGCGAGTTAGTGCGACAGGGACGACGCTCTACCTACAACCAGATTGTCTCTTTCTAAAGCCCGATTTGCATTATTTACTGCCGCGTAATGTATGTACCTACTTCTTTTAAAAGGAGACGCAGCGGCCGATCTCGGGGCAGTAGGTTATGTCCCGAGGACCCATGAATATTTTTATTTAATTTATATTAATTTATTTACGTCTTCTGTATAATTAAATTTGATAAAAAACGGTTGTATCTTTAATATAATATAAATATTATAATATATATATAAATAAATTATAAAAGGGGACGTCTGTATGTATGTATGTATGTTTGAAGTAAACTCCGCAACCACTGAACTGATTTTGATGAGGTTTGTACCAATGGAAAGAGTAGTCCTTGAGGCTCACTATAGGCTATATATGTACCATCAGTCTGAATAGGGGCTGAGCAGTATCAAAGGAAGTATAGTATAGACGAGAGAAAGAGAGAGAATATACATAAGATTATCGGTCATTTATTATAATATAAATCAGATTTGCTATTAAACCGAGTCTACCGCGAGCGAAGCCGCGGGTAAAAGCTATTCTGCAATAAACATCATCTTACAGATAGTATGTTTGTTAAACTACAAAATCTGTGTGAGCACGAATATTCTAATAAAGAGGAGCACCGGCATGACACCTAGTTCCAGGGCGCAGTAGCGAGCAAGTGTAATAGGACTAGGTATTTAACTGTTGTAGCATGTAACGCAGCCAACCATTTCAGCCAACCTAAAATAAATTGAAACGAAAAAAAAGATCACATTTTATTCGAGAAGAAATCATTTACCTGTGTAATTAATTATGTACAATATGTTAAAAAATACTATTTAAATAAAATAAAACAATGTTTTATTTTGCTCTCCAAATTACACAATCTTGAAACAGAAAAATTATTTCCAGAAATGCTAAACACGTCTTTTGTTTTACGTTTCAGGAAATATTCAACGCGGTAATGGAATGGAACTTAAGTCGTGCTCCGAGATTTTCAGCCTGGAACCGGCGGCCCTTCAACGTGGGTATAAACTTGTAAATAAGATTATTATCAGCGAATTCATCTCACCGCGGCAGACGCCAACTTTTTGGCCAACAACTGATACGAATCTAAGCCTGAATTATATTTAAGCGTCGCCATGATTTCCAAGGTTTAGTCTAGATCTTGGAATGGCACTTCGGA
Organism: Nematopogon swammerdamellus; assembly: GCA_946902875.1. Lineage (NCBI taxonomy): Eukaryota > Metazoa > Arthropoda > Insecta > Lepidoptera > Adelidae > Nematopogon > Nematopogon swammerdamellus. The sequence continues at coordinate 6,897,913 of OX336342.1, forward strand.
AAATTATTCGGTCGTCGAGCAAGCGAAATCACGCACTCGTGACACACACGAGTGACATAAAAACCGGCCAAGTGCGAGTGGGACTCGCGCACCGAGGTTGTTTCACTTTACAGTTTGCCTATAATTACACCAGATTTGATGCTTGTATGTATTATTTTACGATAGAACAAAAACAAATAAAAAAACACATCGAAAAAAACACGTTTCAGAATTTTTTGCTTTTCCTTGTTTTTTTTACCTATGTATGTGTTAGTATATCCATAGTAAAATGAGTCTGTTTGAACTATGGTATATCCGTCATAATAACGCTTGGTACCATACCATGATTGGTACGACCGTACTGGATGTAAGAAGGCCGCATAGCAGCCTCAGCTGTGTTCTCCTCTAGTCCAGTATAGCCAGCAATCCAGGGAAGTCTCCAGTATGGCACCTACCTTCTCGGATGTGGTATTGGCTGGTCGGAGCATGCGCTTTGGCCCCTCCGAATCAGCCACCCATACCGGATTACATAAAAAAAATCCATATTCTCTGAAAATTTCAACCGGCTATCTATTACAGTCAAAAGATATAACCGCTTAAAGGTAGAACGAACGGACGACAGACTGTGTAGGTTTAGTAATAGGCTTCCGTATGGGGTACGTAAACCTTAAAACTAAGTCGATTACAAAAAAGAACGTTGGCAAAATTGAAAAAACAAATTCCATACATTTTCGTGAATAGCTAACCTCTTTGTTCTTTTTTTGAATTTACTTATTTTTCGATAAACATTAACCCCCTTAATATGTAGCATGGTAAGAAAATCGCCCTGCATAGCGACAACAATGATTGATTAATGATCGCCTTGCCGTCAATAACAGGCACAATATCTATGTAGCCAAACTTCAAAGCGAAGAGAGTGGCCAATTTCCATGTTTTTATGTAATCCGGTATGAGTGGCTGAGTCAGAGGGGCCAAAGCAAATGCTCCGGCACCAGCCAATATCACCTTCGAGATGGTAGGTGCCATAGCGGAGACTTCCCTTTGGATTGCCGGCTATACTGGACTTGAGGAGAACACAGCCGAGGCTGCTATGCGGCCATCTTAAATCCAGTACGGTGGTATCAACCCAGTCGGCTACAATTTGAGCCTACCACCTAGTAAGGGGCAAGGGAAGGGACCTACAGTTTTACACCGGTTCCAAACCGTGAAGCAGTAGGTGTAGGAATGTACGTAATTTTTTCATCAGAAAAAACTCGTTGGTACACGCCGACCGGATTCGAACCTCGGACCTCTCGCAAGAGAAGCCAACGCCCAGACCACTCGGCGACCCGCCGATTAATCCCGAGAATGTGGTTCAATATGCTTCTTTACAGCTTTCAGCAAAGTTGTCTGTTGTCACCCGGTTGTAGGCACCCGGTTAGGACGTTATCGCCAAGGTACATGCGTGAGTACAAGTTAAAAAATATACCTCTAGATTTTTTTTTGGTTCCGTATCTCAAAAGAGGAAAAAAGTGAACCCTTATAGGATCACTCTCGTGTCTGTCTGTCCGTCTGTCACAGCTTATTTTCTCCGATTCTACTGGACGATAAAAGTTTAAATTTAGTACATTATAAAGTTTGATGACGCAATCACGGTAGCCTGAATGAATTTAGATTTTGGGGGCCTCGCACTTGAACGCTTTTTTTGTTAAATCCGATATGTTTGGCTACGTGCTACGTCATGTACTACGTTGGTGGTGTCAGACTTATTTATACACCGCCCGCCATATCCCGACAATCGGGGTAAGCAGAGTAATCGGTGTTGTTCTGTAAGAACTCTGGTAAATTACAGCACAACACCGACCACCACGTTTCGCAAAGTATTCGAACAAGATTTAATCGGTCAAGCAGCAAGTAAGGCACGAAGACCTACCTGCTGCATGACTCGGTGGAACTGGAAGTACCGTGCCAAGGTGAGAGATGACGACCCTGTCGCCCTTTAGCACGGCATCTTGTCCTTATCCCTTAGTCGCCTTTTACGACATGCACGGGGAGAGATGCAGTGGGGATATTATTTTTAAGTACCGGCCCCACACGGTAAAGTTCTGTAAGGGATAAGTCCTCCTTTGCACGTCATATGTTTTATTGTTCTTTTTCCAAATTTGGCACAGTCTTTGTCTTATTCATGTAAAAAAAAATCTAACTTTCTGATGGATTAATCGCAGAAGTGTCCAGCGACTTTAATAATATGCTGTTTACAGAATTAGGTACCTACTACTGTTCGAAATTGAATTAGAGCTCTTTTCTAAACAACGGAAACTATAAATAAAATTAGATTTTCAAGCCCACCGCACCGTCGTCGTCGTCGTCGCGCCTCCGGGAGTCTTGTATTAACTTTGTTGATTATGTTAGTAATCTGACGAAAACTCTGCTCTGACCCGCTTTCCGCGGACCAAAGTGTTGGCTGACATTCTTATCTGAAGTCACTGATTTATTCCTTAAATTTTCGGTTATAAATTCAATCCTAATTTTAATAAATTATTTGCCTATTAATTTTCAATTTACGACCCCGCCCGTGAGCGGAGATGTCGGGGCCCTCGGGGCGTAGTCGAAGTCAAAATAATCAAAATGTGTTTGTGCGTGATTTTTTCGGCGACCTTTGATTGTTTGTTTGTTTTCATTTATTATTTAATGATCGTTCATATGGCAGTAAAACTACAATCGAACTTGTCACAATTTGTTCTATCCGGTTCGATTACAACCACAAAGAAGAACTGGCAAGAAAGTTCGCAGGGTTTTTTTACCGACTGCGCGAAACAAAAAGGAGGGAAATGTTTTCAAGTGTATCTATGTCCCTTCCCTTCTTACCTTACTAGGTGGTAGGGTTTATCCCGCCCGGGTTGATACCACCGCACTGAATGAAAGGTCGGTCGAAACGGCTATGTAAATAGTTCGTGTTTTCCGTTCATTTCAGTGCGTAGCCGACATGAAATGAAGGGAAGCACTGACATGGCACCTAGTTCACCCGGTGTTATGGGCTGACATCACGGATGCTGTAGGTGATGTAGCCAACCGTGCCGGTTTCCATAAAAAAAAAAAATTAAGTATCTATGTCTATTTCTATGGCACGCGCTGGGGTCTAAACGGCTTGATGGATTTTAACATAATGAGGTGTCGTTAGATTGATTCGTCATAAGCATAACAGTGGAAGCGCTATAGGTTATAAAAAAAATTTTAAAATTTTAAATGGGGCCGTTATGAGCCATCTAGTCAAACTTTGAAAAAAAAAAATTTAAACCCCATCGAGCAGGATGATATCAAGAGCTCGAAAAGGCGATTTCAAAAAATACAAAAATAAAAACATTATAAAACCCGACTGCTAAAAAAGTTACGGAAAAATCAGTGAAAATGCTGTAGTCGGGCTATCTGTTTATTCGAATCCAACTACACGCCCAGCGAACAATACCAGGCCAAGGGCTTAAGTACTAATGGCACACACGCATAAAAGCTTAAAAGGTTGTTCCTATTACGTCACTTTCGCGGAACCCTAGGTCATGAATGTGAAGCCGTAAAGAGTAGGATTTAAGACGTGCGGTCCAGATTTTTCTAAGACTGTACAAAGTATCTGTATAATGTATGTATGTCTATATTATTATACATTTCTATTGGCACCGTCCTTCTACTGAGTCAGGCAATAGGTCGCCGGCGCGAAATGAAGGGAAGCACTGACATGACACCTAGATCACCCGGTGTTATGGGCTGACATCACGGATGTTGTAGGTGATGTAGCCAACCGCATCAGTTACCATAAAAAAAAAAATAAGGTGGGTCTTTGCGCCTTACTTGCTGCTTGAGAATTATCTTGTCCTAATACTTTGCTAAACGTGGTGGTCGGTGTTGTGCTGTAATTTTCCAGAGTACTTGCAGCACAACACCGATTACTCTGTATCTAGTACGTCATCCTATAGCTAGTTAATGCAACCCGAAATCTACGACGTATTCTACGTAACATTATTTTAAATAAAATGTAAAAATTTAAATAAAGAATTCGATATTAATTAATTTACAAACTTATAAATTAATTGTTATAATAACGTTTATAGTAATATTTCGTTTATGTGAATGAATGAAATGAAAACTTTTTCAATAAATATTCACTTCCTCCTGGCGTTGAAGTAAAGTACTTACGCGCTTTATTCAAAAGAAAGTTGATTGAGTTTTATCTCCGGCCATTTTCCTCAGTTTTTAGTGAATTTTGACGATAAAAGCTCCGGAAAGCAAAATTGAAGTCCGGGGTCGGAGTACCAACTCGCGTTAAAACAGACGCTGCAACTTTCGCTTGCGTTGTTTTTCATTTATCGCTATTGCTTTGTATATAAAAATAAGATTTCTAAGAAAACCAAGTATTATTTTTAGTACCTACAGGTGCTAATCGGATAAACCATCCATAAAAAAAAAAAAAAAAAACATATAGTAAAATAATATTTTCATTGTGTTTTACAAAGATTGCGGATGAGGCGTCCGAGTTATGTCTGAAATTCAGGAGCGTGGAGATCCGATCCGCCTGTCCAGTGTTTTTGATAGCGTAACATATAGCGCCGAACCACCCATAAAGTGTTTAACGACGCCCATGGACATTCGGTCGTATGCAGGGGTTGCGAATGCCATGCCGGCCCCTAACAGGCGCCCATTCACGCCCCTCTTGAAGGACTCGAGACTGTACTTTGGGGGGAAATATGTGGGCTTCTTCTCTGCAAGATTTAATTCTATCTATGACTTAGGTTTCTCTACCTTTTTGCCTGCGGCTTCGCTCGCGGTATTGTAGGTAATGCTTATAATTTGGGTCGACGAAATATATTCTCTCTCTCTCTTCCTTCCTTCCCTTGCTCCCTCGCTCTTAGGGGATGGATTTCCAAAAACGCTTATACAACTGACTTTTATTTATAAATAGAAGCCTAAACACCATTTTCAATGTTTCTAGCTTCAAAAGTTACGAACTTCAATAAAAAATTTATCCACTATTTAACCCTATTCATCATCATCATCATCATCATCAGCCTGTATCGGTCCACTGCTGGACATAGGCCTCTCCCAAGGCACGCCACCCTATTAGGGGATGAATTTTCAAAAATCCTTTTTCATCGCTCACCAACTTTATACAACGAACTCCTATGCAAAATTTCACGCTTCTAGACGCACATTCGCACCTGTTTAGCCTGGCTGTCAATCAGCCAGTGTTAAGTTTTGTACTTGTAGATTTAATATTACTTTCACGTGTATAAAGTTCATCAGCCAACCATATTATGGCAATTATACTTTAATTTTGAATTTTTATTGTGAATTATTAGATAAGAATTTTAATTGATAGAGTATATAATAGAAATCAAGATAAGTGTTGTGTCGCAAAGAGGCTCTACTTTCGAAAAAAAAACACAAAATAAAGTGTGAACAGGATCGGCCGCGCGCCTCGTTGGCGACCGCACGGCTGAGGAGCTCGTCAAATCTGAAAATTGCCTCATTTATAAAAGAGGAAAATAAAATGCTTTAGACGGATTTGCGTATTGAATTATTCATGATATGGAATACATCAGAAAAGTGATCCTTCTTTAACGTTAGAAAAAAAACCTGTTAAGTGCGAACGTTGCTCCACAGAGGTTTCTGTAGCCATATCCTCATTCTTGCACGTATGTGTGGCGAGTCTTCTTGCACGTATCTCGCGTTCGGCACAGCTTATTTTTAAGCCCCAAAGAGAGGTCAAAGAGGAAAAAGAGGGGTCTTGTAAGTTTGACGTGTGTGGGTATGTGTGTATGGGTTTGTCTGTCCGTGGCATCGTAAACGGTCCTAAACGATCCCAAACGGATACAACGATTTGGATGCGGTTTTTTTATTGGAAAGCTAGTTTAATCGAGATGGTTGTTAGCTAGGTTTTTAATCGAGTAATCAAATAACTAATTATCTTAAAAAGTGGACAGATTTGCATGCGGTTTTTTTTAAAAAAAAGCTTGGAATAAAAGTTAAATTACAAATTTAAAAACCCCCGACTCTCAAAAGTCAAAAATAATTTCCGTTTACTTACTTAAAACAGTCGGGCGAACGCTAATAAATAAAATATAATAAAATATAAAAACTCAGAGCTGCGGGGAATTTACTTAGCGGTCCACCACCGAATCCTTTAAGTAAACGGAAATTATTTTTGACTTTTTAAAGGTCGGGGTCTTTTTTATATTGATGATATTGAGTCCTTCGTTTCTTGCGAGTCAGATGGCAACCCAATTACATGTGTTCACCGATAGGTGGCGTGATCCCTAACGCCATCTTTCGGTGACCTTCCATACTTTTAAGGGAACGGATAGAATAGGGATGCATACCTACACTTTGAAACCAAATTGTTTTAATAATTTTTGCATTTATGCCTCGCTGGTGGGGAAAACTAGTTAATCGACACTGTCAGCAATGTTAGAACTGATGAAACAGTGCCATAGGTGTAAACAATAATGTTATTGCGACTACAATACGTAAAAGGTTGTAACTCGATTCAGCGTCGCCCTGTACGCCCCGTTAACGACCCCGAGGTATCTTGGAACTTATAGATCTTACAACTCCGCAAGGAAATTTAATATTTGTGTGTGTTCTATCGCTTGTACCACGGAAAGTGTTCCAAGGAGCTGCACGATGCGATCCCTCCATCCCCAGTCTACCATCGTTCCACACGCAACAGGTTGGGAATGCATACACACACTGTCGATATACCCCCACTTAGGACAAATCGATCCTGTAAATCCTTTATTTACAGGGTTGCCTTCCTCTAATGTACAGTCTGGGGTCCTTCAAACCAATGTGAAGGTGTACCTAGCCGGCCGACATGGTATTAGTAGCCCCCGTAAATATAGGTGGGCGTGGGCGCCGTCGGACTACACCTCTGCGTTTAGTCTGGCGTGCGCCATATGTCGTGCTTCCCATAAAAAAAAATACAAAAACGAAACAAAACAAAACATTGTGACTTGCGAAGTTTGTTTGTCAATTCTTCTTCGCACTGAATTAGAACTGGCGAAATTTTCGACGTATACAAGTGCTTGCCTATCTATGGACGAAGTTATACAATAAACTTCTAATAAAACTTATAAAAATTTTAATTCTAAAAAAATTACACAAAAGTTTGATATCATTTAGAAAGTTTTTTAGCTTAATATACAGAATATCTCTCTAACCTCGCTACAACGAAGAAACAATATTTAATGAGGTTTGAAAAACAAGTTTATTAGTTGAAACCGGGACATAGGTACTCTAGAGAAATATTTCAACACAAGAGACCCTTTAAAAGTGGTTTACAGGTTTAATCCACCCTGAATTATGTTCTCTTGGTTAGATTTTTTATACAGTAGCCGCAGTTGACCTTACCCAAAACCAGCAGTGACTTATATATATTAAAATGTGTAGAGACTCTCCTTCAACTCTATAGTGTAACTCCTAACAATAAAAAATTCATTTCTGGCGAGTTTCTTCCATTGTAGCTTGCTACTGTAACTCCCAACACGACTGAATAAATTACTTTGCAAGAAATGCAGCGGGACAGAACGCAGCTAATAACTTTACACTAAGGTGGAGGAATGTTGCCTTAATTTCAAATTTCCCCCAGAGCAGGTTTAACGAACAATGCACCGTACGGACATTTCCTTGGGTATTTTTGTTTTATGAACACATACAACATCCGTGATGTCACACCGGGAGAACTAGGTACTATGTCAGTGCTTCCCTTCATTTCATGTCGGCTATACTGAACTGGACGGAAAACACGAACTATTTACATAGCCGTTTCGACCGACGTTTCGTTCGATATCAACCCGGCCGGGATAAACCCTACCACCTAGTAAGGTAAGAAGGGAAGGGACCTATCTATATAGTTTTACGTGGATTCGGAACCACCACGGTCAGCCGCCAACGGTCCAGCGGTCACCAATCCAAGTTACTGACCGCGCTCAGCGATGCTTAACATTGAGGCATTCAATGGAAGCGGAGCTAAAACCACAGTACACAACACGAGATATTCGAGTGGGGCTAAAACCCTTGAGTATAGCGGAGAGTGGGGCTAAAACCCTTAAGTATAGCTGACCGTGAGTTCAATAACTCCTGTGCCAGGATTCCCACAGCCTCCTTCAGCTCCAGTTCAGGTATTTGTGTTGGGACGAGCCCGGAAGGATCTAGAAAGGTAAGTCTCGACCTTTGGTCTCGACCTTGTCCAGCAGCAGTTGCAGTTGCAGAGCAGGCAGGGCTCCACCCTGCCTGCTGCGAGGAGGCCACACCTGGTGAGTCCTGGCACTATAAAAAACAAGAGTGGGGCTAAAACCCGTGATTATAGTGGAGAGTGGAGCTAAAACCCGTGATTATACAGGTGAGTGGGTCTAAATCTGTGTGCAGTTTTATAAAAAGTACCTGGGCGACCGATCTTCGCTCGGCGTCTACACCTATCTAGACAAACATGATAAAAATAATCTGAATACAAAATTTCGTCCAAATCGTTAGTTTCCGAGAAACAAATTATACTATATATGCCTATATACCTACAAGTTTAGATCACTTAATTAAATGTAATAGGATAACTTTCATGGTGGAAATATTTTTACGGATTACTCACGGTTTTGTTTTTCGAGTTCCCGCGACGTTTCGACTCGACCTGTCGAGTCATTATCGAGTGAGCCCCTAATAATGGACAAAGCCTAGACGTATTATGGGCTAGACTCTAAATGGGTGCATGAAATATACACCTTTTAATGTTTAAATGTTAATGCGGTAATTTAAAATCACAAAAATATACTTCATTGCTCACCAGTATATAAAAGGGTCACAAAAGGCGCATTTAAATGCCTTGTGACATTCTTTTCAAATTAACCTTTCTGATGTGGAAAATGCGTAGGGGCGGACATTGCAGTACTAAATAAAGAGCTTAATATTAATAGAATGAAACCTTCGATCATAAGAAATATAATTTTAATATATCTAATTATTATAATTTTTTAGAATATATTTTTTTCCGTCTACGTATGAAACATAAATACACAAGCCATATACCTACTTATAACAATTTTACAAAGGCTCTGTAAACCTGATACACTTAATTTATTTCTCAGTAAAATTGTTAATATTGCTCTCTAGCTGTATTTTCGTACTTGTAGATGTCCCTGTCGCACTTAACACGCACGTCTCTGTGCGACAGGGACGACGCTCTACAACCGGATTGTCTCTTTCTAAAGCTCGACACGCATTATTTGCTGCCCTAAGTTAAAATATGACAAATCCAAATGCAGTGTCGTGATGATTAATGAAGAATATAAACAATAATAATAAATAAATAATGTGGCCCGTCGACTCGACGATCGTTGTGCCCATAGTCATATCAGCGCATCTCGCTGGGTGGTTGGGTCAAGGCGAGGGTCAAGGGCCAGATCCAGAAGGCAGCCCTGGGCCCTGCTCGACACTGCGCGGATCGTCCGGAGGTTCCTTTCTTTGGGACCCGACCATCGGTAGCTTGGGTCCGCCCGCCGTCGGTGGTGGAAACTCCATTTGTTTTATAATAATTTTATATATAATATTTGTATATTTTAGATATAGTTATATGTAAAATTATTGTAAGTAAATGTGTAAATAAATGAATAAAATAAATAAATAATATAGTAAGTAAATGCCGCTTGAATTGATACCACAGTACTGATGGAAAGTTTGTCTACAATGTTAGGAAAAAGTAAAAAGAATGCGTTTCGAAATTTTTTTCTTAAAAAATTCGCTAACTTTGCCTCTCAATTTTCCGGGAAAATTTCCTCTAACAGTCACATCAAAATTGGACCAAGGATTTCAGAGTTCATTATAGACGAACAGAAGGTATTTTTATCGTCTTTCTGAAGCTAAAATTCTCTCCAGCCTCTTCTAATTACCTTAGGTTGTTGCAATTTTAAATAATTTAGCGCCTAAGCACTTGGAGTTAATTTAGTTTACTCCGTCCCTACGTGCCTCGGCGGCGTCTCGCGTCTGGAGATTGCTAACGATACAAACAAGATGCTCTTGGTGTTTTGGAAAAAATTATCCCGAAAGTATATGCCGTCGCGCCGGAAACATTATTGTTTCGAAAACTCAAAAAACGATCACAAAAAAAAACGACTTTAAATTCATTAAATTTCTGCGGCAGTGAACGTTGAAAAATAATCCGAAAATACCATGGATACGGCACCTTAGCGAATATCGTTACATTTTCGTAAATGTAAAATGGCTTCACTAAAGGCGAAAACGTCGCGTCAACTGCAATAATAATGGACATAGCCTAGACGCATTAAAGGCTAGACTCTAAATCGGTGTATGGCAGCCTATAAGGATTGCTTCAGAGAAATAGACATTTTAAGGCTCCTCCACACAACAGGTGCGTTATTATTGGTCGATATTGTCGCAATGCGATATTGCGATATTGCGTTAATGCGTTACGCGTTCTTTGCACATAGCTGCGTTTTTATCGCAAGCAAGCTACTCGCGACAGCAGCTAGTTATCCGCGATAGCTGATGTCCCCCTGTGACAGCAGCTAGCTATTCGCGACAGCAGTTACTTATCCGCGACAGCTGATGTCCCCCTGCGACAGCAGCTAGCTATTCGCGACAGCAGCTAGTTATCCGCGACAGCTGATGTCCCCCTGCGACAGCAGATAGCTATTCGCGACAGCAGCTAGTTATCCGCGACAGCTGATGTCCCCCTGCGACAGCAGCTAGCTATTCGCGACAGCAGCTAGTTATCCGCGACAGCTGATGTCCCCCGGCGACAGCAGCTAGCTATTCGCGACAGCAGCTAGTTATCCGCGACAGCTGATGTCCCCCTGCGACAGCAGCTAGCTATTCGCGACAGCAGCTAGTTATCCGCGACAGCTGATGTCCCCCGGCGACAGCAGCTAGCTATTCGCGACAGCAGCTAGTTATCCGCGACAGCAGTTAGCTATTCGCGACAGCAGCTAGTTATCCGCGACAGCTTATGTCCCCCTGCGACAGCAGCAAGCGCGACAGCAGCTACATAGTTATCCGCGACAGCTGATGCCCCCCTGCGACAACAGCTAGTTATCTGCGACAGCAGATGCCCCAGTGCGACAAAAGCTAGGTATCCGCGACAGGAGATGGCCCACTGCGCCAGCAGCTAGTTAAAAATAAAATAAAAGTATGAAAAAAAATTCAAAAATTCTAATAACTGAAAAAATTAACAAAACCCAAATAATAAAAAGAAAATTACAAAACGTTCTAAAAACGAAAAAAAATTTGTGCGGTGCTGCCCGATTCATAAGCGGAAAGAAAGAGGTAGAGGTATAGGTAGAGATAGTAGAGAGAGAGAGAGAGAGAAAGAAGTTATAACTTCTAACGCGCGTCTACATACACGCAACTTTTTTTATAGAACAAGTGGCGCTGAGCCACCCATATTAGGTGACTCAGCGCCACATGTCGCGCGACGACGCCCCTGGAAGTTCGATCGAATTTTTCATGAAAATTTTGTACATACAGAATTTTAGAGTGCCCCCCTTTGATATAGATAGTATGATTTCTTTATCTGGAACATCTGGCAACCCTCACATCATCAGCATCACCTTCACGATGCACTTGGCTGTGTGCGATAGACATCGACCTAGCGATAGATAATTAATTTTCAGAATTTCATAGTTCAATTAACCGCTCAAATGTTGACACGAACTCTGACGATGTCGAGTGTCAGACAATTTAATATACAAAACAGCTGTCCCTAAGGCGGCCGGCTACAGTTTCATAGACAAACTGATATACAGCCTAAAGGTATCCCCAGTAGTTTTGTTTATTTTCGTACCCCGTTGTGGATTTAGGGCTGGACCGTAGTTCGAGAGACGTTTAGTCTTGACGTATCGAATCTATATCGAAGCTATCGCGCGTACTCCAGACTAAAAAGGAGCTGAAGGGTTGTTTGAGCAGACCCCATGAGGATTTCATTGTGCAAATATTGTGCAGAGATTTCTATGTGAAAAACGTTTTGAAATGAAATCGTTTCTGCGAAGCAATTTAAGTTTGTGACCAAAAATGGACGCATTGATGTCATCATCCAGCAAATGTTTAAAGTGTTATTACATAATAATCATTTTGATTTTTTACGGATTAACAGTGGTAGGTGCCGAAGACTTACATAAATCGACGTTTCGCCCGCTACGTCACGGGCTTCTTCAGGGACTGCGGGAGTTCCTGGAGCCGAGACGTCTGGTGCCCGTGGTACCAGATGTCAAACTGCTCTTTTTCGAAGATTGCAGCTGTGGGTAGGTTACACAATATTCGGCAGCGGTGTTAGATCGCGATCCAAACATCGTACGAAGTCCCGGCTGCACACGACACTCACTTTGTCTTCAGAAGCTGGCTTGGCAGAAAATCTTGAAGATGTGTGCTGTGACAACACGGGCAGCCAAAAAGGCGATAAATTCATGCTGTCGTCCCTGTTGAAATTCCTGTGCCTGGTGATTTCGATGGCTTCCCTGACTAGGACAACGGGCACCAAACATCGGCTCCAGGAACTCCCGCAGTCCATGAAGAGTTAATATTGTTAGTTAATAATTTGTGCTTCAGTCAGATTTGCTATTAAACCGATTTTCACGCGAGCGGAGCAACGGATTTACCTACAAATAATATGTTGGTTCATAAGCTATATCGATTTGTACTACTGGAAACACATAATACGTATGTAAGTTCCAAAATCTCTCACGTATCTAATCTAAATAAAAAATAACCTATATATAATCGCGTAATAAAATTCAGTAGTTCCTTCCAGGATTTCTAGAAATAGATATTTAGATAGTTACCTTCATATCACTTATATTAAGCCCTAAACTATGCATACTCTTCGTTTCCATGTAAGTACTTCCTGTTTATTCAACGATATTACACCTAACCCCCTCGGGCCCAAAACTCCATCACTCAGTATGTAAATCGGAGTTTCCCAAAGCATTCAAAAGTGTAGAACTACCTACTTTTGTCATGTTGCATACTATTTAGGCCGTCCCTAAAAGGGCCTCCATATTACGAGCAGCTTGAAGACGCAGTTCGGCGATCTGCAGTTTGAATGCAAAATTCTTCTTCGCAATACAAGGACAACTTGATTGGTCTAAAGTTCTGCAATATAACACCCCTCTTTTTGCGTCGGGGGTTAAAAATAAATCCTGACATTTAAAAACGACGAATCATTTAACGGCTCTGTTGGCAGAAAGAAACGGTTTCTGGTGGAGAAGGCGTACTATTCGGTCGAGGAATTCCTTAACGAATGAGTTTCTGTTTACTTTTTAACCGACTTCAAAAAAAGGAGGGGTTCTCAATTCGTTCTTTTTTTTATGTATGTTCAGCCATAATTCTTTCCCACGTAGACCGATTTCGATCATACTTTTTTTTTACATTAGGGAGGTAAGATCACAAAAGGCGAGTGCGAACGCACCACCGCAATAAAATATAAAATATAAAAGGCCCCTCAACACTTTTGAATTCTTTGCGGAGTAGCATGACACGGGGCGACTGTGACAGTGCCGCGAAAAACCCTCTCAGAAATAATGTAAACGCAGATAATGTGCCTCACACCACAATGGGGACTCGAGGAAAAGCGACGACGGTATAAATGAGAGCGTAATTCCAGCTCCGCCTTGGAATACTGTTCGCCAGACCTCACCAGGCTCTTCTCGTTTCAAAGGCGAGGAAACAGGTGAGATTGTATTATATACTTTATAATATAGGCTTAGTACTAACATCACTGGCGGCTGGTCCTAAAGTGCGCTCGTGCGCCGCACTACCATACCACGAGAAGTCTTTACTTCACTCAAAATAAATAATATCTTACAACATACCTACATTAAAACGATATAGATCGTACTCCAAATAAATACGAATGTGAATTCGACCTTATTTTATAGATCACAAGACACTTTTTTGCGAGTAATCGCGCGCCCCGTGCGGAATCGGAAAGCGCACGCAGGTCTCCCATACTGAATGTATGGGTATCGGCAAAACACTGCTGGCGCGTGAGACAAAAGATACTTCATAGAAACAGTATGGGCCGAAATGGAGTTCTGCGTGCGGCGCACGAGCGCCAAACAAGGACGCTATATCGTGAATAGCCGCGCTTGCGACACGTCGCGAGCGATTCGTTTTGCACGAGTCCGTCTACCTATAGAGTCAGCGCGCTGTCATGGGATGTCACATACCCACTAGCGCGCGAATATTTAAAATTGGATATGGTTAGGTTTTGTGCTTTCTGTTACGTGATACTGTGAATTAAGTGGTGCCGATATTTGCCAAAGCGTTGGTTAAAGGTAAGACTTTACTTACAATCAGGTGATCCCGGGTTCAATTCCTACTTTTCAAATGCTTCTATTTTTATATATTTTTTGAAGTATTTTTGGAACATTACTACCGTTTTATTTTTGAAAGCTGTAGTAGTGTTGTGGTCTACGGGTGTGTTCATAAAGGTACTAAAAATGAGTCAAAAACTTGTTTGGATTTCTTTTCTTGTTTTTTGCAACTCATTGAGTGTCTTGAGAATATTCATACTAGGTACGTACATAACAAAACGCAGGCGTTTAAAAAATTCGGAAGTCCCGATCTTAAAATAACATGACGGGAATGTGTTGGGTATTGGGTTGAATGAATGGTATTTAAGTAGGTAGGTACTTAGCGCACTACCGGTCACTGAAGTCACCAGCCGCCATTGACTAACATATTATTTTGTACTAAGCCTGTTCTCGCTTTTTATATTTCTTCATTAGATAAATGCAAAGCCGGGATTCGAACCTGGAACTCCGGCTTGATCCGCCAGCGCGTTACCAATTCCGCCAACGGCATCGCCATCGACGACTATTCTCTATAAATTTTCGAACCGAAGTGAGTGGTATGATCTGCTGTATCACTATGCATCGCATCACATACATCGAAGCTGGTTTTCAGGGTCTCCCCTTTCCAACCATCGATATGGCTGAAAACAAACAAATACCAAACATGACAATTAAGAAATACACTCGGAAAAACAAGTAATAATAATAATATGAAGCTAACTTAGCCCACAACCTGTGTTAGATGCTTCATGGTTAGGTTTCCAAGTAAAACTGAAGGTTATTTCGTTATCTTCGTTACCAGGTAGGCTTAAGCCCATCCGGATTTATACCACTGCGCTGAATGAACATACATACATAAATACATAACACAAGCCGTATCCCGACAATCGGGGTGAGCAGTGTAATCGGTGTTATGCTGCAAGAACTCGGCTAAATTATAGCATAACACCGAGCATCACGATTAGCAAAGTATGCGGACAAGACAACTACGAGTATCAAGCAGCAAGTAAGGCACGAAGACCCACCTGCTGCGTGACTCGGTGGAAGGACTGTGTCAAGATGAAAGTTGGCTGGCATATCGCCCTTTAGCACGACATCTTGTCCTTATGCCTTAGTCACCTTTTAGGACATGCACGGGGAAAGATGCAATATGGCTATTCTTTTTAAGTACCGGCCCCACACGGTGCCACACGGTAAATAGGTCTAATATTATAAACATATTTCGTGTTATCTGGATATTTCAGTGTAGCCGGCACGAACAAGGAAAGGTAATAGGCTGACATCGTGGGTGATGTAGCCGACCACGTGAGGACTAATAAAAAACTTCGTGCCTTAGTGAGGAGGCTACAAAAAGGCAAAAGACCCTGTACCATCCTGACTACCCAATTTCACAGCACCAGTCCGTTTATTGAGCAATCACGAAATCCTCAAACGTCAAAACGCCGTTTCGCTATTCCTTTATTATTCCTAAGGCGACAGGCCTTCGTCCTGTCGAGCCTTCTCGCCTTTCCCCCATAAACCTTTTATAGGCTTGGTGGGAGTTTTCTCATGAACTTACAAACGACGAGGTTAGTTCTAGTACCGATTGGAAAGGTTCGTAAGACATTTTATCTTATTATTCCCTTGCCCCTTATTATTGTATTGTATATATATTTATTGCACTCAAATAAAATATGGGCAGGTATTTTCTAACGGAATACCTTTGGCGGAATTTTGTAAAAATGTGGCGGAAAGAAATATACATTTGACAGAGTTATTGAAATACAAAAGATAAGATAAACTAAAAATAAAAATAAAAATAAATAAAAATAAAGATAAGATAAGATATATTATTATTTATTAGTCTGTGGTTACACATGATGTAAATGTGATACCAATATACCAGATATATACCATAAGTAAAGGTAGACTAAATATACCTGCTACTCGTATTTACATATACATATATATTTACTAACTCTGAACATGGGACATAGTTTTGAATTAGAAAAGTCACGATGACAAAAAGTGATTTTAGAAGAATTTTCAAAGTGTGAAGTGGAGAGATGGATAGGAAGCTGGTTCCACAGACGAGCTGCATGTATAGTTAATGATGATGTAGTGGAATAAGAAGGAATAGCCAACACCAAATTAGCGTTTGACCTTGATAGCCCGTGGGAACTGAGAAAGGAAAATCGATCACTTAGGTATTAGGAGACTTATATAAGGTGGTAGGCTCAAATTGTAGCCAACTGGGTTGGTACCACCGTTCCAAGTATAAAAAGATGTCTCCCTTGTAATATGAAAATAACCGGCCAAGTGCGAGTCGGACTCGCGCACCGAGGTATCCGCACCACAAAAAAACGTAGAAAAAACACGTTTTTGTATGCCTTATTTTTCAGTTCTTCATTTTTTTATTATTTGATGTTATATCCGCCAAAATAACACATATTATTCTGTGAAAATTTCAACCGGCTAACTATTACGGTTCCAAAGATACAGCCATCGGACGGACGGACATACAGACTTATTATAGACTTATTTATCATAGGTTTCCGTGCAGGTGTGGAAAACTAAAAATATTAAATTTGATCATATTCTACCTACGAGTCATCTACGTATTGTACATACTTAGCTCACAGATGTGAGAACTTTGAAGAATTAAAAACGAGGTAATTTATTGTTTCAACTGGAGCAACAAATTTGTTACCTCCTTAACTCCGCCTCTGTTGATTTTTTTCTCAAGTATTCTAGGTCTAATAGTTTTAGACAGTTTAGGCCCCGCATCACAAATGGGCTAGGACAGGGTCGGTCACAGTCATGACCGTAAGGGTTGCTTAGGGACCCTAAAAAGGCTTTCAACACTTTTACAATCAAGGTTACAGACAAAAGGGTGTTCCGCGGCGGACTTGAATTTCTTTTTATAAGACTTGATATTTTTTTTTTTTTTTTTTTTTTTTTTTTATTGCTACCGAACTGGGTGGCTCTGTCCGAGGTCGCAACCTCAGGCGCAGCCAATTTCACCCCCGAGGAGGTGCCAGTCCGGCTTGGAGGTGGACTAATGTTGCTGGGGAAAGGCTATTAACCCGCGATTTGAAGATCTGTGGATTGTAGGAGTGGGGGAAGATATTTCCTGGGAGCCCGTTCCACACCTTTGCAGTGCGGCACAAGAACGATTTAGAGAATCGTGCAGTTCGAAGAACTCTTCTGTCGACTACAAACGGGTGTTCCGCGAGAGTATGGCGGGTTTGGCGAAGGCGAACAGGAGGAGGAGGGATAAGGGAAGCAAGTTCGTCAGAGCAGCGGCCATAGTAGTACCGATAAAACAGGCTCAATGACCCAACGATACGTCTGTGCTTTAGAGGTTGAAGGTCCTTTGTGAGTACGGAGTCACCAATGAGGCGAATGGCTCGTCGCTGAATAGAATCCAAGGCTGAAAGAAGGTACTCAGGGGAACCCTCCCAAAGATGACTGCAATATTCCATCACCGGTCTTACTTGTGCTTTGTAGAGTGTAAGCAGTTGGACCGGCGTGAAAAATCGCCGACAGCGGTAAAGGACTCCTAATTTTCGAGACGCTAGTTTCGCCTTGGACTCTATGAACGATCGAAACCCAACGTCCCTGGACACCTCCATACCCAGGACGCCCAGACTACCATCGTTGGGGACTTGGCTGCCCTGAAAAGTGGCTTGGAGAGGAAACGGATCAGCCTTAGTAGAGAAGGCACAAGCTTGCGTCTTGGCTACGTTGAAGTTGACCAAGTTCTTCTTCCCCCAAGAGGATACTTTTTCGAGAACCTGGTCAACCCGAGCAACAGTTTCGCGTCTCGCGTTTGCTGCTGAGGCCTCTCTACCCTTCCAGTCCTTGATGAACCCTTCGTGCACCGTGCTGTCGTCCGCGTAACAGTGTATTTCGCCGAGCGAGAGCATGTCGTTGATGAACAATAAAAACAGCGTAGGCGACAGCACGGATCCTTGTGGAACACCAGCATTGATTGAGTAGTCGGCCGAGCAGGCACCATCTAGGGTGACAAATATCGACCGGCCACTCAAAAAGCTGGAGATCCAGGTGCACAGTTTTGTAGGGACACCGTAGGCCGGAAGCTTGCTTAAGAGTCCCCGGTGCCAGACGCGATCGAATGCTTTGGATATGTCCAGAGCGACCGCCAGCGATTCCCCAAAACCATCGAGCCTTTCAGCCCATAAATGCGTGACGTACGCTAGAAGATCTCCAGTCGACCTTTGCTTGCGAAAGCCGTATTGTTTGTCGTCGAGGAGTTTAGAGTCTTCTAGGTACGTCAGGAGCGCTGAGTTGACAACACGCTCCATAACCTTACTCAAAAGTGAGGTTATCGCAATAGGGCGATAGTTCGATGGGTTCGCTGGGTCCCCCTTCTTGGGGACCGGCTGGACCGAAGCTCTCTTCCAGCAAGAAGGCATTGATCCGGTGGAATAGGAGCGTTTGAATAGGCGGGTGAGGACTGGCGCCAATTCCAGAGCACAATTTTTCAAGACGATCGCCGGGACGCCGTCAGGCCCACTACTCTTCGAAATATCCAACTCACGTAGTGTTTTATGGACGACTCTGGGGTGGAACCTAATATTTGCCATCATACGCCCGCAATGGGGTAATGAAGGGGGGTTGGCGCCCAGGTCGTCCATGTTTGAGTTGGATGCGAAAAGGCGTGCAAAGATATTCGCCTTTTCTTTCGCGAGTATAGCGAGCGAGCCATCCGGACGTTCCAGCGGAGGTGTAGCAGGACGGCAGAAATTCCGACCGATGGATTTGGCGAGAGACCAGAAGGCGCGGCTACCCGAAGGGCTACGTGCAAGTTTCGCGCCAATTCCACGGTCGTGCCTGAACTTGGCCAAGTTTTGCGTTCGTTTGCAGGACCTAGCAACGACGTTGAGCTCTCGTCTGTTCTCGACAGACCTATTCTGCAGCCATTTCCTATAAGCCTTGTTCTTAGTGTCAATAGCCAGTCTGCATTGACAATCAAACCAAGGCTTATGGCGGCCGCCGATGGGAACGGTGGAGGTAGGTATGAAGAAATTCATACCCTGTGCGATCACATCGACGACCGATTGGGCACACAGGGATGGGTCTGGAGAAGAGAAGCAAACGTCGTGCCAAGGGTAGGCTCCCAGGAAGGAACGGAAGTCATCCCATTGTGCTGACCGGTAGTGCCAAACTGTTCGCGTACTACATTCACGTGCTTCCGCGAAGTGTATAGTTGGCACAGTTGAGCGTACAAGGCAATGGTCGGAGTTTCCGAGGGGAGCTTCGACCCTCACCTTGTAACCATTTGGCTCGGTAGTCAGCACAAGGTCCAACAAACTAGGTCGATGGGCAGGGTTATCAGGTATCCGAGTGGTTCCGGATACCAACTGCGTCAACCCGTGCGCAATGGCCAAGTTGTAAGCCTCCCTGCCGGCATGGTCAGTGATGGGGGAGCCCAACCAGTCTTGGTGTTTAGCATTGAAGTCACCCAGCATCACTAACTCCGCCGTAGGGAACTCGCAAAGCAGTTTGTCTGCCGTACTGCTGAGATGCTCATAAAATGCCTCTGTTCTTGACGCACTGAGGTTAGGGGATCTGTATGCACCCGCGTAAATCCTCACCACGTGGGGAAGATTCACGCGGATCCATAACACAGGAAAAACAGGGTCTTCAAATCGGGTGAGCCGGGTATAGGAGACACCAGATCCAACGTACAAGCAGACACCACCCTTCGCCATGAAACGTTCCTGAAGATTGTAACCAGGAACGTCCAGGTAGGATGCGTCCGCAGGACGCCCGATCTGGGTCTCCGTAAGAAAAAGGAGGTGAGGCCTCGCCGTCTGCAGATGGCAGGCGACGGATGAGAAATTTGTGTGTAGACCTCTTATATTGGCGAGGTCTACCTTAAATTTTGAGGGAGAACGGGCCGCTGAAGGTTTATACAGTTTTCTATTTTTTGTTCGGCTCATAATTTAGATGGGTGATTGATTCGTGGAGTGTATCGGAATGTGCCCAGGGCGCGGTGATGCCTTGTGCAACTCGGATAGACTCAACCAACTGACAGTCGCAGAGAGCGAGAGGACCCCCGGGCCCCCCCTCCCAGAAAACATGTGGTCTCCCATGGTCACCAGCCCCACAATGCTCTCTGACAGGGATTTTCGCGTGTTGATAGGGCAGCCAGCACACGGGTTGGTGAGGGCCGTGTGCCGGGCCCCTGTACTACCACGCAGGCAGGCAGCGGTCACCTGTTTCCACCGGCTCTCCCTGACCCCTGCGGCTGTCAGTCGGTTAAAAGGAGTCTGGAGTGCGAGCGACACTAGCATCCACAACCCAGGACACCCCCGACACACTCAAGTCCACCGACCGGCTAGTCGCAGGCTGGCCTCCAAGTGTAGCAGAGCCACATCAGGAGTTTTTCGCCTACGACCTGTGGTACCAACCCGGACGACATAGTGGAGGACTTGTCTACCACATAGTGAGGCTGAAAATAAATCCTGTTTAGGCGCAGGATGATCGCCTGCGTCCGACATTCCTCAGCTGTTGCGACTCTGGGACGGTGGTAATGCCAAAGGCATCGCCGCAACATTGCCCAGGGAGCACGACGAGGACGTGAATGTCGGACTTGCTGGGCTCTACTTTAGTGTGACCCACCGCTGGCACAGTAGATTGCTAGATTGGTAATTTGGTGAACTCCATACAGCTCCAGAGAACACTACCAATGCTTAACCCAGCGAACCCCCCATATTGACAGTCTGACTAGATTCTATTGTCAGCCCCTCAACCCTCCTATCGGAACATGATGATATAAAGAGTCCAGGATTGCTTTTGTAATCTTGTTCAGATACTACTTAAGAGACGAAAATTAAAACTGTTTTATGTACATAAGTAGAAATAATCTTTGCATGTAGGTATCGCACTTTTGTGCGTTGTAGAAGGTGAACTTATAGCAAAAATTTTATAATAATATCTTCTATCAATCTTGGCCGGTTTTTATTAATAATAATAAAAACCGGCCAAGTGCGAGTCGGGCTCGCGCTAAGGATCCCGAACTGAATAAAAGATAAAACCTTTTTTTGTAAATATGTACATAACACAAATATATTGTGGGGCGGTACGGAACCCTCGGTGCGCGAGTGCTACTAGCACTTGGCCGATTTATGTATTAGTACGCTGTCTTGGACCGTTCTCCCTTCAGCAAGGTGATATTAATCGGGGTATGTTTAAATCAGTGTTTCAATCCTATCACCATCTTCAGTTTACTTTAACTTTCGTGTATTGTATAAATAGGTATATGTATGCCAACTATGTTATATATGTATGTTGGCATATTTATTACAAAAAGCCGGCTCTGCTGCTGAGACGGCCGCCCGCACCAAGCACTCCAAATATCAGACATTGACAAACATTCAAAATTATATTTTTATCCCTTTCACCATAGAGACCATGGGTCCCATCTGTGAGGAGGGCAAAATTCTTGTGCATGATTTAGGATCACGACTCTGCAGATCCTCGGGTGACTGCCGGGCCTGCTGCAACGAATCAGCTTGGCGGTGCAGCGAGGTAACGCCGCTAGTGTCATGGGAACTTTCCCCTCGTCGGCCTCTTTGGATGAAATTTTTTATCTAGCGAACTGAGGCCGTTGAGGGAATTGCTCTATGGCTCTGGCGGTAGGCCAACCCGGATCGTGGTAGTCTCTCGAGTGGCTAATTATTTTTAAAGTTTGTTTGTTTTGTTTTAGTTTAGGTAATTTTAATTGGATAGGTAGTTTTAGTTTCTATTTAAAATTAATTACAGTATTGATATATTGTTATACTACTGGTTATTACAAAATAAAACATGTATTCCTCCCCCCTTTTCACTTGCGTTACTCCTTTAGTTACTCCTTTCTCTATAATTGTATTCATCATCACCGAAAGGTTGACTGGAAGAAGCCACTTGCAGTGATAAGTCAGCCTTTGCGGACTCCTGTATTTGTTTTTTTTTTCGTGCACTGTTCTTCTTTATTCTATAGATTTTATATTCTAATAGAATTCTAATCTACACTTCCTGTCACCTAATGGGGCGACCTGCGTACCCACCGGAAGCATTCGCGCTGCTACTGAGCTGAACCAAAATTCAAATTAATTTCATTGATTTAATTTCATTCGTTTCATTCGTTCCATTCGTTTCATTCGGTCCATTCGTTTCATTCGTTCCATTCGTTTCATTGGTTTCATTTGTTCCATTCGTTTCATTCGTTTCATTCGTTCCATTCGTTTCATTCGGTCCATTCGTTTCGTACGTTTCATTCGTTCCATTCGTTTCATTCGTTCCATTCGTTTCATTCGTTTCATTCGTTCCATTCGTTTCATTCGTTTCATTCATTTAATTAAAAAAATATACGTATTATTTTACTAAGAAGACTGATTTGGGACAAAGGGTATCGAATGGCGAGATTATTTCGCAGCACGAATTTTTGTTCGCGGCGTGAATGCTCCCAGTGAGTACAAAAGGTAAGTGACGTCACACTTACGTGACCCTTAAACATATATATGTACCTTGAGAAATACCTATATAGGATTAGTGATATATTATTCTAAATGGCGCTAAGCTAATGGAAAAAGTTCGAAGCACTAAGTGATTTATAATCCCGTTCCGGGAGGAGAAGCCCCATCTCTCACTAATGCATAAGCATACCTTTTTTAACGCCCGACGCAAAAGTGTTATAAGTTTGACGCCTCCGTCTGTCTGTGTGTCTGGCATCGTAGCTTCGAAACGGATGGACCGATTTATATGCAGTTGTTTTATTAAAA
This sequence comes from Nematopogon swammerdamellus, assembly GCA_946902875.1. Lineage (NCBI taxonomy): Eukaryota > Metazoa > Arthropoda > Insecta > Lepidoptera > Adelidae > Nematopogon > Nematopogon swammerdamellus. The sequence continues at coordinate 6,920,984 of OX336342.1, forward strand.
GGCTGGGTTAGCCGGGATGGTTCTTAGCTATGTTTAATGAAGACCAGGACAGCCGATTTGAAGACCATCAGCACTTTTTTCTAAATTGGTGAAGGGATGTCTGCTGTAAAATTGAAATTCATTGCATTTTCACTCGTCGCTTTATTCGTAAATAAATGGAAATTATTACAAAACTAATTTATGTACTTGTAACCTAACCTAACCTATCCTAACATAAACTCACAACATTATTACAAGTTCAAATTATGTCTCTTAAATAGCTTGAAGTTAAAGATAAATTACAATTTAAAAAACACTAGATACATCAGCAACCCTTACAAAGTAAAACATAATGTCCGCTAATAGCTAATTAAAGGCATCGGGAACCGCTAAGTAAAAAAAATTTACTCGGTCTCCGACGCCTTTAATTAACTATGATGACATTATGTTTCACTTTTTAGGTTTCCGTATCCCGTACGGAAGCCTATTACTAAGCCTACGCCGTCTGTCTGTCTGTCTGTCCATCTGTCCGAGAGCTGTATCTCTTGAACCGTAATAGGTAGCCCGTTGAAAGGTCATTGGGCACAATCCGACCCAATTTGTGAAGGTTTGCCTACAGAAACAAAATTACTTTTAAATTAATAAGATATATTATCCCACTTTTCATTTTAAGTAAAAATTATTTAAAAAAATCATGAGAATAAAAGAACAAATTCATAGAATTTAAATGAAGGAATTGTATTAAAAAACACCATGCGCACAAGGAGGTATTATGTACTAGCGTACTAGAGTTGATGGAATAGAATAAATCTTATAAATAAATAAATAATTTTTTTTTTACAAATACAGAATTTTATTTTATCCATCATGAACTTATTCATCGAAATTCTCTACACTATTTTATTCCTGTAGATTCTGGGTATATGTTTCGTACTAAGTGAGATAGTACGATTGCACCTGTAGATATTAATCAAGTTAAAAAAAACCTCAGTAATATATTTTTTTCTAAGATACAGAATTTCATTTTCTGTCTAATTCCCATTATTTATGGTAATGCGACCCATATATTCATAAACAAGAGATATATGTCGAAACATCCCATATCAATTAATTTCTGTAGGTCGTGGTTTTTCATACATAAGTACCCAATGACCTTTTCACAGAATAGGTATAGGTATGTGTTATAATAACTTATTATGGCGGATGTAACAACAAATAATAAAAAAGTAGCAGAAGTAAAAAATTAAGGGGTCTGTGGGGGCTCCCATACAAGAATCGTGTTTTTTTTTTCAAAATAATGTTTGTGGTGCGGAAACCTCGGTGCGCGAGTCCGACTCGCACTTGGCCGGTTTTTTAAGGGTTGCTGATGTGTCTGGGGTTTTTTAAATATATTTTTTTTTTCTGGAGAAACTAGGGAGGGCTGATAAAAGAAAAACATGATGCACCTGGGATTGAGAAAGGTTAATTGTTTTTATGTGTTATTTTAATATAATAAAATGCACTTTAGTTTATACTTGCAAATAATTGCAGATGTTTATTTTATTTTTGTATGAACACACAGTTTAACTATCTATAGTTAAATTTATTTAACGTTGCATTTCTCATACTGTTGACAGCAGTTAGCTGGCCGCTAAGTTTTAACCGAAGGTGATAAAATTGTCCCTTAGAAGTTGTATGAAGTTAGAATTTTAAGTGACACTTGAGGAAACAATTTGGTCGGCATTCGGAGAATTGAGCTTGGCCTTGCCGACCAACTTTATTATCAACTAGCTTTTGCCAGCGGACTCGCTCGCGTGAAATTCGTATTTAAAAAGAAGAAAGTAAGTAATAAAGAAGGCCGAGCTGCGTTAACGTAAATGATAAACCTTCTCGATGAGAGTAAGCAACTAAGAGCGAGGCCGAAGGCCGAGCTTCGTTCAAGTTAGCGATATTTTTCTCAAAAAACATTTTTTCTCCAGCGCGGCGCCGCCGCGTCGCCGCGCCGCCGCCAGCCGCCGCCGCGCTGCTGTCCGCTACAGTACCTTTATTTCGGCGGCGCGCGGAGCTATTCGGTTTGTATGAGAGCCACAACTTAACGTAACCGGAACTGAATTTTATTTGGCCCATCCTGTATCTAGTGTACTTAAATATGCTTGTACTAAGGGTCATCTAATTCGAAAAATCGGTTTAATAGGTTATGGATATAAATACATAAAATATTTCTAAAAATCGACAGTCTTAGTATCATGCATAGAGTCTACAAACGCAGTATCTCATAAAACAAAGTAACTTACTCCATGAACATCACTTACAGATTTATTATTAGTATATAGTGATTCAACTTGTATGTAGTATATATTGTAACGTAGAACGATTCAAACTTCCAGTCCAGACTGACATTTGCTGTTCCGGACTATGGAGTCTGACATATCTTCGTAGGCAGAAGTATTTTGTCCCTTCTCGTGAAATTTCTAGAATTTCAGTCACGCAATAGATTCACGATAGACTTTGTCTATACATTTATAACTGGTCAAAGGCACGTTGATCAAGTTACCCTGACAAGGTTGAACATAAGTAGAGAAAACTAGGTCCTCTACGCGTTGGCCGACTGCACCCATAACTGTTTACAATTGCAAACGAAAATAATACAAAAAATCACATATCTCATGCATTACATGACGTTCGGGTACAGCTTCCGGTACATTGAAAATAACTTTTAGGGCGTATTCAAATTATAAGAAATATGTAAATATTGAAAAATAAAAAAAAATAGTCAAACGTTTTAATAAATTAAACTAAACAATTCAAATTATTAATTTTCAAGTATATGCATACACGAAAACCATTTTAACTACTCACACTGCAAGATAAAGTAAAGACGACTCGTAACTCGCGTAACGGAAAATTAAAAAAAATGATAACTCCCAAATTTTTAAATTTCTTCAAACAATCAAAAAACATACCCAGACATCCCCAGTTGAGTAAATCTACAATATAAAAATATAAAAGCTTAAAATAGTATATTCTTTAGAAACGTGTTTAAAAGTGTCCTTTTTAAAGCCCCTAAAACAATGACGTATCATGTATTTGCCCTAAAACGACTATTTTAAGCGGTTTTTTGCGATTTTCTCAAAAACTCTCAACCTTTTTATTTCGCCATCTAGTATAGCCCTCGTCGATACCCGTCATTTGACACAAAGACACACTAAATATTCACGTAGCCTTAAAACTCACGACACCAGAGCGAATACGCACTCTCCCTGGAAATCTAGGACCATACTGAAGCGACCGAAAAGACACTTTCAATGTCAAAAATTCTCACCTTTCGTTTGGAGCGTTGCATGCGCGTGTCTCGCGCGCGCTGCGCCTCACCCGGCGGCCGTCCCCCCCACACCGCATGCGCGATCCGCGCGTACGTGCACACTAGCGCACACAGCGGCAGCGCGAACTGCAGCGCAAGCAGCGCGCACGTGTAGCGCGCCATCTCTTCCGCGCGCGACCACTTCTCCTGGCAGATGTCTCTGTGTACAAAGCACGACAAGCGTTATACACTGTGCAGCTCTAAACTCAGGTTAACTCAGACTGCAGCGCGAGCGGCTCGGACTGCGGCGCGAGCGGCTCGGACTGCGGCGCGAGCGGCCCGGACTACGGCGCGAGCGGCTCGAGAAATATGACCCTTTTCACTAGCTTTCGTTTGAGTCAAAATTAGTTTTGTGTCTTGCCCCTTCGCCTTATCTTGCAGTCTTGTAAATGCAGTCGTAAATGCAGGCTTGACTAATTTATTTATATAACTAGTTGTTGCCCGCGACTTCGTTCGCGTGAAATTTGTATTTCAACGAAGAATGCAGGTAGGTAACTTCGGGCGAGGCCGAAGGCCGAGCTGAGTCCAGGTAAACAATAAACCTTCACAAAGAAAGTAACTAACTAAGGGCGAGGCCGAAGCTCGAGCTGCGTTCAGGTAAACGATAAACCTTCTAAAATAAAATAAGTAACAAACGGCGAAGCCGAAGGCCCAGCTGCATCCTGGAAGACAATAAAACTTCTGGAAGAAAGGAATTAAATAATGGCGAGGCCGAAGGCCGAGCTGCGTTCAGGAAGACGATAAACCTTCTCGAAGAAAGTAAGTAACTAATGGCGAGGCCGAAGGCCGAGCTGCGTTCAGGAAGACGATAAATCTTCTCGAAGAAAGTAAGTAACCAATGGCGAGGCCGAAGGCCGAGCTGCGTTCAGGAAAACGATAAATCATCTCGAAGAAAGGAAGTAACTAAGTGAGAGGCCGAAGGCCGAGCTGCCTTCAGGTAAACAGTAAACCTTCCCAAAGAGAGGAACTAACATAGTGCTAGGCCGAAGGTCGAGCTACGTTCAGGTAAACAATAAACCCTCTTCCATACTCGGGTCTCGCCCTTAATGACTTGCTTTCTTCGATTTAATATAATGTCATTTACGCGAACGAAGCTCGGCCTTTGGCCTCGCCCTTAGTCACTTAATTTCTTCAAGTAGGTTTATTGTTTACCTTAACGTAGTTCGGCCTTCGACGTCGTTCTTAGTTTCTTTGTTTGAGAGAGTATATGGTTTAGCTATACGCAGCTTCTCCATCGGCGGCGTCGTAATTAGTTACATTTCTTCGTGAAGAATATCGCTTACGTGCTCGGAGCTCGGCCGTCGGCCTGGCCCTTAGTTACTTACTTTCTTCGAGATGGTATATTATTTATCTGGGGGTAGCTCGGCCATCGGCCTCGCCTTAATTACTTACTTTCTCTAAGAAGGTTTAACTTCTTTCTGAACGCAGCTCAGCCTCCGGCCTCGCCCAGAGATACATACTTTATTCGAGAAGGTTTATCGTCTTTCAGGATACAGCTCGGCCTTCGGCCTCGCCCTTAGTTAATTACTTTCTTCTAGATAGTTTATTAATATCAGAACGAAGCTCGGCCTTCGACCTCGCCCTTAGTTACTTACTTTCGTGGAGATGGTTTATTATTTATCTGAACGTAGCTCGGCCTTCGGCCTCGCAACACTTACTTACTTTCTTCAAGAAGCTTTATCTTTTTCCTGAACGCAGCTCGGCCTGCGGCCTCGCCCATAGTTACACTTTCTTCAAGAAGGTTTATGGTCTTCCAGAATACAGTTCGTTACTCACCCTTAGTTACTTATTTTCTTCAAGAATGTTTTTTTTCTTTCTGAACGTAGCTCGGCCTTCAGCCTCGCCCCTAGTTACTTTCATCGAGAAAGTATATCTTTTACGTGAACGCAGATCCGCCTTCGGCCCCGCCTTCAGTTACATACATACTTTCTTCTATTGAAATAGGAATTTCACGGGAGCTAAACCGCGGGCAACAGAAGTATGAATTGCACCAATGACATCGACAAAAAATTTAAATGTTTTTTCCCAATAATAAAAAAAAATTGTCACAGGCCAGCTCTCAGAGGGCGAGATGACAGATCTCGGTTGTCAACTTGATATTTTTTATTTTTTGCATTTCATAAATCAAATACCTATTCGTCACTGGCCAGCTGACACCAAAAACAACTGTCAAGAAACCTTTACTTTGGACTACGTGATTTTAAATGCGCAATAATTTTTATATTCATTTTAATTTTTGATATTTTTTTTATTTATTATGTTGCTCCGGGATATACACTGACACTATACAAAGTCTCGTCAAATACAGTTCAGTGGTTTTTGCGTGATGCGCGTACAGACAAACAAACAAACAAAAATTTTAAAACTGTTCTAACATTGTTCAGTATCTCATTTTAAGCCACCCTGGTTAGTTTTTTTCCGAATACATTCAATGTACAGACTTTCTTACCTTTACGATTTTATTATATGTATAGATATGTATAGATTATACCAAAGAGTAAAGTAATTATGGTGGGGAATAAATACATAATGACGATCATAGATCGTTAGTTCTGCTATAATTCAACTATTGATGATCGAAGACAACTAAGGAAAATTAATCTCCGCTTGAGAAAACCACGAATGAGATTGAATGTGATTATTTCGTAGAATGGAAATAGGAGCAGTGGGTACTAATATGTATTCTGTGGCAGTGGGTACAATTTATTGGATGTATGAATAACACAAACTTACATACATAATATGTACATAGCGTTACGCCAGTTTCCCGGTGGGGTAGATTAACTAACCTAACTTCTTTGAAATTACGTAAGTATACAATGTAGAGTAGTACGACATGGAAGTGAATCGACCTGCAGACAGCACATATGATAATGGATCTGTAAATCGAAACCCTTTGTGCGAAACTGAATAGTCTTGTTACTTGCAGGCAAATAGGCTTATACTATATCTGATATAGACGAGAGAAAATATAATAGATTAAACTAATTTGACTGATCTTACCCCGATTGCCGGGATACAGCATGTGGTATGTATGTACGTACTTTTTGACGTAAATTTGATGAAACGTCTTTGGTCTCGGGTAAGGGGGTACGAATAAAAAAAAATAAGACTTTTTTTGTACTTTGCGACGCTTAGTACTCAGCAACCACACTACTTGCAAGAATTCTGACGACTTCAAATACGTAATACATTTTTATTTTGTCATTCTATCCCTTCTGGCCCAAATCAGCCCTTCAAGTTGGCATGTTTTGAAAAATGCAAAAACACGTAAACTTCAAACACCTCTCGCGCTTTAGTCGTTAACGCTGCATAATCGAGACAAACTCTAACGAACAGACAACTTATTCGATACTTCAAACAAAACCTTGTATGAAGCCTAGGTGGGGCAATATGGGCTACCAAAGTTGAAAATATTTCTTACGAAAAAATTGTTTCAAACTGCGCAAACATCAAATTCACGAACTAAGTTTGACGGCTGCATGTGTACTTGCAGACTCCCTCGATTTTTTTAAAGCCCCACACCTCTCTCGTACAAGAGACCGACGCCTCATCACTACGCTACCGGCTACTGTACGTACACACTTTCTGAAAAAATATTGTAGAGAATGAGATGAGAGACAAAATGACGAGAATGTTATGAAATTCGGACAAATACCCTTTTGCCCGAATGCCCGCGTGAGCGGCTGCGATAGACCAGTGGAATTACAGAAGGATGTGAGTATTTAACATTTTAAATGAGTGGAAAAAAAGGAATCTGACTCTGGTAGGATTGTATATAACTTTTTCTTTGTGGAGTTCTTATCGAGATTTGTCTTGAAATAAATGAAATTAAATGAAAAATTTAAATAATTACTGTCAGTCTCGGTATAGCGCAGTGGTGCGGTCGGTCGACTGTTGTTAAGCAACGCTGAGCGCGGTCAGTACTTGGATGGGTGACCGCTCGACCGTTGGAGGCTGAACGTGGTTTGGATCTTCCCTTCTTACCTTACTAGGTAGTAGGGTTTAACCCGCCCGGATTAGTACCACCGCACTGAATGAAAGGTCGGTTGAAACAGCTAATTAAATAGTTTGTGTTTTCCGTCCAGTTCAGTGTAGCCGGCACGACCGACGGGAAGCACTGATATGGCACCTAGTTCGCCAAGGTGTTATGAGCTGACATCAGGAATTTACTAACTAGGGATGTAAAAACCGTGTCAGGTTCCATACAAAAATTAACAGCTTATACTATGGGCATACGTCATACATGAATCGTCCTAGCTAGTCGTCATCTTCTATCTACCATAAACACTGCACCACCCCGCTCCGCTGCCGCCGCGCCGTGGCAAATGACATACATAATATCTAAGTACCTAATCTTGTGGCCGCAGTCTGTGACCAGCGGCGATATCGTGTATGTAAATTGGAAGGCGCGCGCCTGTAAAAACGTGCGCAATCCGTCGCTGTAAATAAAAAACCGGTCAAGTGCGAGTCGAACTCGCGCACTGAGGGTTCGTTATAGCCATGTCATGGTTAGCGCCACTCACGCCATCTATGGCGTGTTTATGAAATGCTTAATATTAGTTAAAATGCTTCATACACTGTTCGGTAGATGGCGCGCGCGCGTATACTTTTTAGTTTCTTCTATGGGAACCCCCGTGATTTTTTACTTTTTCTTATTTTTATTATTTGTTGTTATATCGGCCATAATATAATAACAGATATTCTGTGAAAATTTCAACGGGCTACCTATTAAGGTTCAAGAGATACAGCCCTCGGACAGACAGACAGACAGACAGACAGACAGACAGACAGACAGACAGACAGACAGACCGACCGCGTAGGCTTAGTAATAGGGTCCTGTACTGGATACAGAACCCTAAAAACGTGAGGTAAGGTAATGATAACGTGAGTTACCCCGACCGAAAATTTCAAGCAGAATTTATGTCGAGCCGAGACGCTCCTGTCATCTATCGAAGCGACCGAAAATGTCATCCGCCTCCGCGACCGTCATGTCAGCGCCGTTATTGAACAATATTTTAACTATACTGTATTTCATACGTCATTTCCGTTTCTTGAATCTCGAGTACGCCGCCCTATAGTAACATTTATGAGCCGAAATCTAAGACATATTCTACTATTCTAAAACTAACACGTAGTAACTGTAAAAAATATAGAAGTGGCGGGAGTCAAAACTACTCAGTACAGTTGTTTTTATGCTCTCGTGCCTTTTGACAGATATCGCATCGCATCTGTGTGTGTACACGGATTCACCTCTACAAACGGAAAATTACAAATCGCAAACAATAAGCCAATCTTTTAGGCTTTTTAAGTGCAGCCTCCAACGGTCGAGCGGTCACCCATCCATTCCATCCACTGACCGCACCCAGGTGTGCTTATGATCCGACCGGCAGTCGACCGACCGCACCACTGAGCTACCGAGGCTGACAAAACGTACTACTTCTACTCGCGCGCTTAAATTTTACGCGATAATCCTACCGTCTCACATAATATAATGTTTCCGCCAGCATGTAGTCGCATCGCAATATTATCGTCTTCTACGAGCTGACGTTTCGCGACCAAGACGTTGATGAAAAAACTTCGTTGACTCCTCCGTTCTCAGCTCCAAATGTATATCTAAGATTTTGGAAGATATTTGTTTTTCCAAATACGCTAAACGACATCTGAAAACCTATCAAAATATGGCCGATTTTATATAGTACGCAAAGTCCTAACAAGTTATTATTTTATTCTCTTTTCAACCGACTTCAAAAGGAGGAGGTTCTCAATTCGACTGTATTTTTTTTTATGTTTGTTACGCGATTAATCCGCCAATTACGAATCGATTTTGATGATTCTTTTTTTGTTTTGTAGGTCATACATAGGTCTTCAGAGGTGGTCCCATATAAATGTTGTCGAAATTGATTCAGCGATTCAGCGGGTTCAACAAAAAACTATGGATTGTGGTTACCTTGAGCAAAACTTTTTTGATGTGGACTTTTTCAGCAATAATAACATAAGCATGTCGATACCTCAGCACTATACTGCAACAGCTCAAAATTTTGCAGTTTTGAGTTAAATATGCCACCATATAGCTTGTAGGTTTATCCACCAGTTCAATAAAGCACTTAGTTCCAAAGGACCCTCACACATACCTTGACAACGATGTGTCCCTCTGTTTCCAATGCAATTAGATTTCGGAGTTGTTGCAGTGTAGTATTTATTGAGGTGTCGATGTACTTGACTCATGGCGAATAATTCTGTACCACTTCAACCGATTTCGATTATTCGATTTGGATTATTGTTTTATATTCAATTGGTTCGTGCATATGTACACACATACATAACGTCGCGCCTGTTTCCCGGTGGGGTAGGCAGAGACAACGGATCTCTACGTACCACGATCCTGACACTCCTCTGCCGCCTCTTCCACTCTCATAATGTTCTTAATACATCGTCTCGTCGGTTGCCGGTACTACGTACTACGCACTTGACCTTTTTTGAACACATACCCGATCTGGTCAGGGTACGTGCGTCTATGGTTACCCTTCCCGACTCTACCACTCACATTCGCCCCATAAATTTCTTTCGTTAGTCTCCTATCATCCGTTCTTATAACATTACCGAACCACCGAAGCATTCCTTTCTCAATCCTTGTCACTATATTATTATCTTCTTTAAGACCACAGCGCTCTCGCACTACACTATTACATACTCCTAAAACGCGCGCGTTTTTCCGACATGACCGAACCACCGAAGCATTCCTTCCGTTCTTGTCACTATATCTTCTTTCAGACCACACCGTAATTGGTAATAAATAATTAATATTCGAAATCGATGTCGAACTGTCGCACGACTTGAACTTCCGGCGCCATATTGAGGGCAAAGCCAAGCTGGCCTCAAAAAGCTATGCGTACTGAACAAGGTGCGACGGTACTTCACGCCGGGCCAAAAACTGACGTTGTACAAAACACAGGTAAGGTCCTGCTTGGAGTACTGCTCGCACTTGTGGGATGGCTCAGCTAAATACCAGCTTGCGCCGCTAGACTCAATCCAGCGTCGTGCCGTGCGACTGGTGGGTGACCCCGTGGTGTCCCGCGACTTAGAACCACTGCAACTCCGTAGGGACGTCGGCTCCCTGAGTGTGTTCTGTCGTTTATTTCATGGGGAGTGTTCGGAGGAGCTGTTTAACGCGATTCCATCGTCGGGCAGGGGATGCACCCCTATTCAATCGACCTACCACGGATGCGCACCAAACGGTTCTGTAGGTCTTTTATTCACAGAACCGGGAAAATGTGGAACGCTCCATCCATTTCCATGTGCCCATCTATTTCCTCCCAAGTACAGCCTGGGTTTTTTCAAAAGGGGCGTGAAAAGGCTCCTGTCAGGCCGGCATGACATTCGCAATCCCCGTGCATCACAGAATGTCCATGGGCATCGTTAGACACCTACTTGTAGGTGAAACGATGCCACATGTCGTGCTTTGGAAAAACAAAAAATCGCTTCATAATTTTGTAATTTTAAAACATCGTAATTGTACACCTATTTCGTGTTTGAGTTACTTATTCGAAAAATACTATGTTACTATGTTGAAGATAAATATCTCCAAAATACAAGCAATACGAAATTGTTATACTGTCGAACTCAGCTGTCGAAGTATCTCTTTCAACGTCACCAACAGACAAATTCGTCAGCAAAAACAATTCAAACGCGCCTTGAGAATGGAGACTAGCGGCTTAGGAGTATTACGCTATTATATATCGATGGTCTAGCTAGAAGGCAAACGTAAATTATTTAGGAGAGCGAAAGAAAGAGAGAATTATAATTAATTGAAAAGCTGAGACACTGAAACTCAAAACTGTCTAAGGAATAGTGTGTTTACTGTCAAAATGTATTTACAAAATTTATCTATGTAATAATTAATTTAAAACATAATGTTCCATTTTCAAAATAATATGGACAAAAATGTCTGAAGAATGAAAAAAAAGCACCAAAGTGGTATTTAAATGTTCACTTAGCATTTTTGTGTACCTATTTGTGCTGGTATGGTCAGTGGCGGGGCATGAACTTAATTTGATGTGGGCATGATGTGGGCAAGATAAATTTTGCAAGGCCCTCTCAATTTTGCCAATACTCAATACATTCAACAACATTATCAAATCGCAATATTCACTGCCTCTGTTCTACTTTCCCATCTTGTGTCTATTAAAGGCTTTATAGTAAGCTTTAGTTTGCCTTTGATTAAGTCTAAACATGTTTACAGCGGACGGCGGCTGCACTCCCTCCGCGCCTCCGGATTATATAAACACTCTAGGGAATAGCCATACTAACAGGTTATGTCGGGGCGGTGAATTTAGTTTTTCCGTAAAGTAGCCATGTCTGACCAGTGGCCTGTTAAAATAAAAAAAATAAAAAAAATCTCCAAAAGTATTCATCTCCTCGGGTGATTGTTGATTCCTGCGTTCAGGAAGACCATAAACCTTCTCGAAGAAAGTAAGTAACTAAGGGCGAGGCCGAGGGCCGAGCTGCGTTCAGGAAGGCTATAAACCTTCTCGAAGAAAGTAAGTAACTGAGGGTGAGGCCGAAGGCTGAGCTGCGTTCAGGAACACTATAAATCTTCTCGAAGAAAGTAAGTAACTGTAGGCGAGGCCGAAGGCCGAGCTGCGTTCAAGAAGACTATAAACCTTCTCGAAGAAAGTAAGTAACTGAGGGCGAGGCCGAAGGCCGAGCTGCATTCAGGAAGACCATAAACCTTCTCGAAGAAAGTAACTAAGGGCGAGGCCGAAGGCCGAGCTGCGTTCAGGAAGGCTATAAACCATCTCGGTGAAAGTAAGTATAAACTATGGTTGAGGCCGAAGGCCGATCTGCGTTCAGGAAGAGGATAAACCTTCTCGATCAAAGTAAGTAACTATGGGCGAGGCCGAAGGCCGAGCTGCGTTTATGTAAACGATAAACCTTATTAAATAAATTAAGTAGCTAAAGGCGAGGCTTCAGCGCGAGCATCAAATGCGCGCGCCCCTCCTAGAGGCGCCCCGAGCGCGATTTCTCTACAACGCCGTTGAAGCCTGTGGGCGTGGCCTATGACTTACATATATACAGGTATTTAAATGTTCACTTAGCATTTTTGTGTACCTATTTGTGCTGGTATGGTCAGTGGCGGGGCATGAACTTAATTTGATGTGGGCATGATGTGGGCAAGATAAATTTTGCAAGGCCCTCTCAATTTTGCCAATACTCAATACATTCAACAACATTATCAAATCGCAATATTCACTGCCTCTGTTCTACTTTCCCATCTTGTGTCTATTAAAGGCTTTATAGTAAGCTTTAGTTTGCCTTTGATTAAGTCTAAACATGTTTACAGCGGACGGCGGCTGCACTCCCTCCGCGCCTCCGGATTATATAAACACTCTAGGGAATAGCCATACTAACAGGTTATGTCGGGGCGGTGAATTTAGTTTTTCCGTAAAGTAGCCATGTCTGACCAGTGGCCTGTTAAAATAAAAAAAATAAAAAAAATCTCCAAAAGTATTCATCTCCTCGGGTGATTGTTGATTCCTGCGTTCAGGAAGACCATAAACCTTCTCGAAGAAAGTAAGTAACTAAGGGCGAGGCCGAGGGCCGAGCTGCGTTCAGGAAGGCTATAAACCTTCTCGAAGAAAGTAAGTAACTGAGGGTGAGGCCGAAGGCTGAGCTGCGTTCAGGAACACTATAAATCTTCTCGAAGAAAGTAAGTAACTGAAGGCGAGGCCGAAGGCCGAGCTGCGTTCAAGAAGACTATAAACCTTCTCGAAGAAAGTAAGTAACTGAGGGCGAGGCCGAAGGCCGAGCTGCATTCAGGAAGACCATAAACCTTCTCGAAGAAAGTAACTAAGGGCGAGGCCGAAGGCCGAGCTGCGTTCAGGAAGGCTATAAACCATCTCGGTGAAAGTAAGTATAAACTATGGTTGAGGCCGAAGGCCGATCTGCGTTCAGGAAGAGGATAAACCTTCTCGATCAAAGTAAGTAACTATGGGCGAGGCCGAAGGCCGAGCTGCGTTTATGTAAACGATAAACCTTATTAAATAAATTAAGTAGCTAAAGGCGAGGCTTCAGCGCGAGCATCAAATGCGCGCGCCCCTCCTAGAGGCGCCCCGAGCGCGATTTCTCTACAACGCCGTTGAAGCCTGTGGGCGTGGCCTATGACTTACATATGTGTGTTGTGCGTGTGCATTTGTTTTGTGCGTGTGCCTAACTTGCTCCTCTTTGTGTGTAGTGTCGATACTAGCACACACACACACATACGAAGCGCTAGCAGCACTGCGTGTAGTTTTTGGGTTTCAAATATTATCGCTTAGGGCGCCTCTAGTAGGGGGCGCGCGCGGCAGGTATTTGATGCTCTGTGATTCTTTCACTAATATTCTTCTAACATCCTAAACTACAGGATATAACTACCAACAATTTGCTATCAAACTGGCCATTAACTAAACCTCACCCGGTTTTCTTGTTCTTGACGTCAAATAAACCGAATAATTCAACAGAGCGGCAACTCGAAACACGGGAAAGGTAAACGCTCCGACTAAAAGATCAAGCGTAACATTTGTGAGCTTTTAAAGCACTAATACTCATCCCAGTACCGTTAAATTAGTTAGGTTAGGTGATGTGACCGAAGATATGTGCTTAAAGCCGCGTCTCCTGCTAATGCTTTTTTCGAAACATTACACAGAAACACCGAAACATTGGGGCGTGGCCGTAGAATAAAATTTGTAGGTAATTTCCCTACAAATTTTGTTCTGATACTTTTTTTTCTAGAATAATGTTAATTATAGGTAATATAATTATCTACAACAATGAGTAAACTCTTTTATAGCTAAAACCGCCTCCAACACTAGGGTTCGTTTTTTTAGGTTTTTATTTCTTACATTTTTGAAGGCGGTTTTTATGTTTTTATTTTAAATAGCTTTTAGTTCTACTTTTTTTTGGAAGTCGGTTTTATGTTTTTTAAAACAGTTTTTTTATTTCACAGTTTTTTTAGTAATTTTTTGCTATTAATGTACTCGGCAGAATCACTCGGCCTTTGGCCTCGCGATACCGCCTCGCTTTCCAATCCGATTTTGACCAAATTAAAATGGGACCACCTCAGGGTTAGGTTAGGTTATCCCCTTTCTAACAAAAAAAAGAATTTTCAAAATCGGCCCACAATTGACGGAGTAATCGCGTAACAAACATCCAAAAAAAGAAAACATACCGTCGAATTGAGAATCTCTTAGGTCTAAAGTAAATTGCTCGTGAAGACAAATGCAACGAGCCCAAACACGATGGGTTTATCATCTGTAGTTTAGGAGTTCCTATGGCCACCTTCCGTCTCCATCATCAGACCAGCTCGATGGTACTCGTACCATAATATATTAAGCGCACCTGGCCGGTCGGAAAAGATTTCAAATTTAGAATATTCATGAAACAAGGGTCCGAATATATATCACAATATCGATTCATGTGTATCAATAAAATGACAGAGAAAATTTCTAAATATTAGGTATTTAATAATTTAATTTTTTTTTGGAAGTCGGTTTTATATTTTTAAAACCGATTTTATTTCATTCTTTTTAGTAATATTATTAGTAATATTACATAAAAAAGAATAATCGAAATCGAATAATCGAAATCGGTTGAAGTGGTACAGAATTATTCGCCATATGTGTCAAACTGCAAATTGCTGAATAAGCCCACATCACAAAAGTTTTGCTGAGGGTAACCACTCACCATAGTAATTTATCGAACTGAAAATTGCTGAAAACGACCACATCACAAGTTTTGCTGAAGGTAACACACCATAGTATTATGTTGATTTTTCGAAAACCGCTGAACCAATTTCGATAAAATTGAAATGGGACCACCTCGGAAGTATGACCTAACAAGCAAAAAAAGAATTTTCTAAATCGGCCCTCAATTGACGGAGAAATCATTCAATATGGCGGCGGGCGCGGAGGGGGGGGGGGGGGGGGGGGGAATTGTGCACTTTATGTTTTAAACACTTCGAACTATCCTAGACAACATATCAAAAATTTTGAATTACCGGACCGTTTGTAAGGTAACCCCTCTTTTGGTCTCTATTCATTGGATTATGAAGCTAGAGATATAAAATGTGGTACAAGAATTGGGGTTCTTCAAGTTTCAATGAAAACTGAAGCTACAGTATAAAACATTGAACTAAAAATTCGTTATATCATTCCCGCATCATCCATCTTCCCCAAAGGAAATTTACCCTTGTGCGGGTCCAAAAATTGGTCCAGTTGCGATCAAAAAGCTCGGTCGACCGCGACACACAAATCAAAGAGGACACGCTGCGGAGCGTGCTTCTGTCGTCGGGGCACGCACGGGCGCGGCGGCGGCAGCGGCGAGGTACAACTTCGCTCTGTGATCGCTGGTTCGTAACATATTTCTACACGACTTCGGTGAAGTCAAAGGGAAGGGTTATGGTTTTGGTAATGTATGTGTGCATTGTATGTATGATTATGTATATGTGACTGATTGGGTGTGGCTTTATACTGGGGAGCCCAGGTCGCAAATTGCTGGTAAGCTTAATGTTTAGGCTGAGTTAAAAGACGAATTTTCGCAGGAGACACGTAGCTTTCGAGAAAAAAAACAGATTTTTCCCATACAATATTAATTTTTCATACAGAATTAAAACTGTTTGCGCCTTATAAGTCACAGCCATGTCACAGCGTATTTTCTCCAAATCTACTTGAAGAAAAAAGTTGTTTGGTCATACATAGAGTTTGATTACCCAGTCACTCCAATTATTTGGTCGTAAAGCTTAAATGAACGAATTTCGATTTTGGGGGACCAATTAAATACTTTCTTTTTTGGAATTAATGGAACGGGAAGAAAAAAAATTTTTTTTTTAAATTTTAAAATGCATAGTTCAAAATATATGAAAGAAAATATAGGAAAGTCGAGCCTTTAAAAGGTCTTTTAAAGGCGTTTAACATTATCCCCGAAAATAATCCAAAATAAAAAGAAAAAAAAGGAAATATAGGGCTTCTCTTATAGTTTACAGGAAAACATCAACGAAAATCCTAAGTTTTAATGTTCTCACGGAAAACGGAATGGTACGGAACCCTCTCCACGCGAGTGCGACTTGCACTTGACCGCTTTTTTTCTTCAGGATAAGCGATTATGTAGAATTATTTTTATGGAAATTCACATGGTTAGCTACCTACAACACCCGTGATTTCAACCCATAACACCTTAGTGAGCTAGGTCCCGTGTCAGTGCTTCCCTTCGGTCGTGCCTGCTACACTGAACTGGGCGGAAAACACGAACTATTTACATAGCCGTTTAGCTTTCATTCAGTTCTGTTGTATCAACCTGGACTTAAACCTTACCACCTAGTATGGTAAGAAGTTTTCGTTTTCTCACATCGTCAATCCAAAGCTGGTGTTTTCGTGTCATTTTTTAAAACACGTTCACACATTTATAAGCCATCCACAATGCAGTATCGTTTAAACTTTAAAGCGTCGCTAAAATTCAATTAAACTAATAATTTAACCAAAATAAATCTTACAAAACAGCCGATGATTTAACCTCACACTGTTTCGGAAAGATAATATTAATTTTGTGTGCGAATCGCCACACCCTTCCCCACCGACGCGCTGCCGCTTCGCCCCGCTACGCTGGTGGCATGGCACCTAATAAATTGTCTCGGGCCTAGGGAGGAACACTGGGGCAGGGAGGTACAATAGCGCACGGCAGACCCTCGTTAGTATGGTGTAATTGAAAGCTGCGATTTTTACTTTTTCCTCAAGGCGGACAAAGAGCGTTCCAAATTCAAAATTTCTATCACATTTTTCAGAATGTTTTTTTTTTATTTCAGTGCTTCTCATTGGTCGATCTGACTGGATACATTGATTAATAGCCATTTCGACCGAACTTATAGCGAAGGAAATGGGTATTAAATAAAATACCGTCTGGACGTGTTTAACCCTATATTACCACCTATTAATTTAAGGGAATATGTATTGTGAATTATTTTAAAAAGTTTTAGATCAATTGGTATATTGACGCAAACATTGTATTTTATTTTATTTTATTTTATTTTAAACTTTTAGCTAAACATACAGTGAAACTTATATTACTAGATAAGGTAGATTAATTACTTAATCTACTGAGACCTAGACCGGTAAAGTTTCCAGATTTAAACAATATATAATATATCAACTAAAATTGTATAATAAAATAATTTTTTAATGAAGGTAACAAATTAGAAATAAACAAAACTAGAACAATTTTGAAAGCGAATAAAATATAAGACAAATTAGTACTTATTAACAACTACACAAGCTGTAATTATAAGTTGTTGTAGTTATATGTGTAAGTCCTGAACCAGATCGGGCATGTGCTCAAAAAGGGTCAACAGTGTAGTACCCGTAACCGACGAGCATGTATGAAGAACATTATGGGAGTGGAAGAGGCGGCAGAGCTGTGTCAGGCAGGATCGTGGCCAGTGGAGATTCATGGTCTCTGTCTACCGCACTCGGAAAGAGGCGTGACGCTATGCATGTATGTACGCACAAAGATCTCATACCTAGTTATGTAATCACCATTAAACATCCATAAATGTATCTATAATCTTTGCTATTAACCTTTTACTTTCCACTCGTGTCCTATTCATCAATCAGATAAAGAAGATCGGACAGGAGACGCGACGATAGGAAGGGTCGGCTGTGTCAGGGAAATGCTGATGAGAATATCCGGAAGCCCTTCCAGCCACCCTTTTCCCCGAACATTAAAGGCGATTAGTCATTCATGAAAGTTCGTCTCGAAAGTTTTGTCGCGACAGTCGTTTCGTATAATGGCAGATTTACCTACATGTCAGAGTCACTTACGTCAGTGCTGACGCCGCGCCGAGAACTGACCTGATGTTCAGGAAAGTCAGAAGCATCAGTGAACTTCAGCGTATACACGAGGTCAGTGCCTCCGGCACGCCGCGGGAAGATGCGACATTTTTGAGAGCATGCTAACTTCGAATTAGACACCGCGTTTAACGCTGACTAATCACCGATTTCAGTGTTGAACTGACTTGAAAACAATTTACACGATAGCAGTACCGAGTCGGCACTGACTTGCAATGAACTGCTGTCAGTGAATTACTCAATGTGGATCTGCGATTACAATGAAATTATGTCAATGAAAACTGCACTAAAAAGCGCGAAAGATTTGTAGCCACGTGTATTGTTCAAAAATAATTTAAATTGCGTATAAAGAAAGAAATTATACAAGAACTAGTTTTTGCACACGGGTTCCCTTCACGTGTTTAGGTTTTACCTTTTTACCGGAAGAGCCGCCGCCGCACCGTAACGAGTAGGTAATTTTAATGGAAATTATGTTTCATTTGGTGAAAATAAAAAAAAAATTAATACCGTCGTTACTTTTGCGACGAATTAATGAAAATGTAAAATCGACTCAAGGAATAATAAACGGGCAAAATAATGCGAATGTGGCGAAGGATTTACCTTCATGGCCCGTTTTGTGTATAGTTACATTTACTGAACAGAACACGTAAATGCTTAAGGGTACTTATTGAAACTTTCATAAACTTTCGACCGTAAAGTTAGTGATATTACCAGATAAGTCGAACTGAAAGTAGATTTTAGTAAAGAGCTTGAGTCAACTTATTCCTTACCCAGTTGATGGAATTCTTAGATATGACGTAAAACTTCGAACTTCTGCATTTGTTGGAAATCAACCCAAGCGTCGATAGTTCGGTGGTGCTAGGTCGACGTTTGATAATGAAATTAATAATTCTATTTCGTCCCAAGTACAGCCTGGGGTTGTCAAAAGGGGCATGACAAGGCTCCTGTTAGGCCGGCATGGCATTCTCAATCCCCGTGCATCACAGAATGTCCATGGGCATCGTTAGACACCTACTTGTAGGTGAAACGATGTCACATGTCGGGTCGCACTATCCATAAAAAAACGATTAAAAACTAAAATACACAATACAATAATTGAATGACTCAAAGTACTTATTTTAGGGTTCCGTATCCGTAGGGAAGCTATTACTAAGCCTGCGCCGCCGTCCACCTCTCTGTCTGTCCTACCTTGAAATGGGATGTATCTTTTGAACGTTAATATATAGGCAGTATGTTGTAATTTTCGCAGAATATGCTCACAAATTATGCATAAAATAATACAAAAATTAAAACATAAATTATTCCGTACGGGGTACGGAAACCTAAAAATAGGCTGACCTATTTGAAAACCAATTCAACTGATTCGGAACTCTACATGAAGACAGATTTAATTTTGTCATCTAATAATCTTGAAAAGGTTATTATTGATAATTAATTTATTTGTAATTTATTTATTTATTTTAACCTTGATTTCTTCGAATTAATTTGTCAATGAATAATATTGAGTGCCGCTTTTCCACGCCTTATGAGCCGAATCGTAGCCGTTCAAAATAAATTAATAAAAACAACCATCTGTTGGTTCAGTCCAACAGCTAACGAAGAGTAGAACTACATACAAATACGGTAGAACGCTGAAGAATATTTTTTCAGCAGCCTCAGAGGACTTGTAAAAACAAGATAAGCTTACATGTTGTCTAGTCTCATGTGTCCCTTGAAGCCTTTTTCTGCTGTTTTGGGATCAAAACTTATCCCAAATCAGCTTTTCAGTGTAAGAGAGAAACGTTAGTCTTTTATAACTACGGAATTAAAGAGGATATGAGTTTTTTTTTCGTGTGCTTCAACTATTTCCATTTTAATAATTTTCAGACAATATTTTTTTAGTTGAGTGTGCTTGAACGTTCGAATATCAAACATCACACACACGCACGACGACAGTGTATGGGTACGCTCGCGCACAAAAATCTTCACTTGAATGTATTAAAAGGAATGATGGTTCAGTAAAATATCGTTAACTAATATTATTATTCCTTTGTCAAGTCTATTTCATAAAGACAGTGTGCGATTAACTAAATAAATTAACTTGTACGTACAATGTATAGTTTCATTTAACCTTTTATTTTTGTTATTTAGAATAAATGAAACTGGAAAATGAATACGATTTTAACAAAAGATATGACCAAACGAATAAGTACGAGTTAATTTTATTTATTTTCACTAATACAAAATGTATAAAAATGTACAAAACTAAAAATTATGCCAGACGAATATACTCCCGATTAAAAAAGCTAAGACAATCTAGAATCAGCCCGTATCAAACATTTTAAGTATTCGTTTATATTTTTATTTAAACTGTTTTAGTTTTCTATGGTTCAATTTATACAATTTTTAGTTTGAAGTTAATTTTTATTGGGTTTAGTTAACTGTAGTTTAGTTAAGGTTAAGTTTTTATTATATTTTTATGGAACCTTAATTTCTTTGAAATAAATACCTTTTATTTATTTCAAAGAAATGAATGAAATGATTCAGAAGGGACGACGACATCAAGCAGAGGAAAGCAGTGGTTCCGTACCGCTGAAAGCAGGGAGGACTGGAGGAAATTTGGAGAGGCATATGTCCAGCAGTGGACTGACTTTCTGACCTGACTGATAGTATAAGGATATGATGTTCGCCTAGAATTTTACAGTCAATAAAAACATGACAGTATACGTTAATTATGATTGTAACACTCATTTTTCAAACAGCAATTTTGCCTTCAATACCCCTGGGTAATAAATTAAGAACATGTTGCGAGGCCGCTCCGTCATGTGATTAATTTTGGAGTCGGCCGAAACTTCCTAAGTCCACCCACGAAGTGCCTCGGTATTATACGGGCCAAATAAGTTGGCACTGACATTCTCACATTGACAGTTCGGGTGTGACTGCACTGTCTCAAGATGCTAGTAAACGGACTAATTTATGGCAATAATTACTCAACCATTGTGGCCAAACCTAGTGGAGCAATTTAGTGGAGCAACGAAGAGCGTCATCGAGCAACCTGTGGCAATTATTTTGGTATTGCCGAACGTCTGGGAGTTGACCCGTGTCCCACAACATGCATTTCTCGATCAACTATTCGATAAATTGAGAAATTATTTCCAAAAATTACTTTCTTGGAATTTCTAGGTGTGGCTTCGGCGTCAAACTCGCTCGGAATTGTCTATCAGTTTTGATTGCTCGATTACGAGCACCTATAGGAGCGATAGCAACACAATGGGAATTAATCGTCGTTCCTCGTGATAGCATTATTTTTGTTTGCCTTAAATGACTTTTGTTGTGGTCATGTTGTCTACAAACCGCCGGTCATGTTAGGGGACAAATAATTTGGCGACCAAACACTCAGGGTGGCTCTATGAAGAAGAAGCGTAGTTTAACATCCATGTGTTAATAAAAAATAATAAATAACTACTTCAACGGCGACTAGGATTATTTATATAAATTTTTTTCTCTAAACTAAAAATATGTTTAGACAGACAATTTTGACGGTTTAAGCTGAGTGTGGCAAGTTTCCGTGCCAACTCATTTGGCCAGGATTATACTTACAACATACCTAAGTATATCAAATTATGTTCCCACATAAATAGGCACAGTAAGTGAAGAGCACACAAAGTTTCCCAAGTAAACTAAGTCAGATTTCCATGGTAGGATTTCTAACGAACACAATCAAGGGAATTAAAAAATAAATAATTCGTCTTACGAGTAACTTCCTCTCGGTAAACTTTTTCTAAGTGAATTCCGTAACTTAAATTATATTTGCAAACTCAAATTGAAAGTAACTTCATTAAAAAATCGTCAAGAAATGCGCAAAATTTAGGACGGTATAAAAAAGTTTAACTTAAC
Source organism: Nematopogon swammerdamellus (assembly GCA_946902875.1). Lineage (NCBI taxonomy): Eukaryota > Metazoa > Arthropoda > Insecta > Lepidoptera > Adelidae > Nematopogon > Nematopogon swammerdamellus. The sequence goes on from OX336342.1 coordinate 6,943,052, forward strand.
CGGACGGTAACGATAAAACTTGTGCAGTAATTATGATAATTTGTAATCTATAGATTTTGATTGAAAACATATATGTAGTTATTAAAAATCGGTTAAGGGTGAGTTTTACTTACGCACGGAGGTTTTATTTTTATTTCTTTTTCATATGGGATCATTTCATCATTTCATCAGATCTTACCTGTCAAAAAACCATATCCGTCTTTCTTTGGTATGTCTGCAATGCAAAGTACCGGTGGTGCCATATATTATTTACTAGCGTGAATATGTACTAATCGATTCTTAGCACGTATATTGCATGGGAACCCCCCTTAGTTTTTACTTTTTGCTTTTTTATTATTTGTTGGCATATCCGCCATAATAACATTTATTCTGTGAACATTTCAACTGGGTACCGATTACGGTTTAAAAGATACAGTCCTCGGACGGACGAATGGACACACAGACAGACAGACGATTTAGGCTTAGTAAATAGGCTTCCGTGTGGATACGGAAACCTAAAAAAATATGAAGAATTCTAATATTAACAATTACTCATATTTTGTGTAGTAGTTAGTATGTACGAGTATGTATGTAGAAACCCTGTAGAAACCTGATACTTAATTAATAGTAAGAATGAGACAACTAGACGCAACAGACGGACAGATGACAAAAGTCTCAACTGAACCCTTCAAATTAAATATGTTAAATTACATTTCAAGTTTCGCGAAGCCATTTTGGTGGAAAAGACCAACTTTTGCTAAGTCACTCGTTGCTTTTCAGAATAATTTATTCTGTATAATTAGGCGAAACACCTTGGTCTTGATAAAGTGAGTGAAGGAGTGAATAATATGAAATAATGTTAGTGAGACTAACAAAGGTAGTTTTAGCATCAAAATTGTTCTGTATAAAAATTCAGAGGTGGCTTAGCACGGAGGCACACTGGCACACTCACCTGAATTTCCGGCCGATTTTTTTGGCCGACGGTGAATTGTTACATATGTACATACATACTTACATACATACCACACGCTTTATCCCGACAATCGGGTTAAGCAGAGCATTCCGTGTTGTGCTGCAAGATCTCTGGTAAGTTACAGCACAACACCTACCACGGTGGTAGGTGGTACGAAACGTGGTGATGACCACCACGTTTCGTAATGAATTCGATAAGACGTTCGACAAGATAACTACGAGTATCAAGCAGCAAGTAATGCACAAAACAAATATGCACCTGATGCACGACTCGGTGAATTTTATGGACGTGAATCGGCACAAGTGTCTCACCTAACCGCGCATTGTCACCCCATACCACGGATTAAGGAATAATCCCATACTATTCGGGTTTGACACCTGACAGCTCTGGCAACTCCTGCAGCTCCTGCGGTTCCTTTCGGAAACACGGCTCGGGTGAACGAACGAACCAACCCAACCCGATATTCGTTTGGTCGTTTATGTAATTTGGTGGCTCAGTGGTAAGAGTGTAGGGTTTTTATTTTTTCGATCTCGACCATGTGTTCGTGTCCCTTTTGTCAAAATTTATTTTGTTTTGTTTTTTTTTTTAAGCAATGTTAGGGTGTTAAAATTAGGTTAAGGTAATTTTTTTGTTTCGTTGTTTTAAGGTGTTTCGTTTCAAGCTTTCTTATGTGGTTACACCTAAGAAAGCTTGAAACGAAACACTCGGCTCGAAACGAAACGTAACAAAAACGACATGCACCGCCTCAACATTAGGTTAGGGTTAATATAGAGTATTAACCCTGGTTATTTTTTTTAAACCACCAAAACATCACTCATACCCTCTCATACCATACATACCACACATTCCTTCGAGCCGAAGTCTGGCCGTAAGGAGCCGCAGGAGCCGCGGGAGCCGCGGGAGCCGCCAAGGCTTTCAGGTGGCGGACCTATACTATTCAGCTCCGTCCGGGAAATTCCGGCCGAAAATTCCGAAGAGTGTGTGTCCGGTGAGTGGGCTTAGGCGGGCACGGGCAGACAGACATAATATAATTTTGTAATAGTACGAATGTTCTCTCATGTTATTCTAACGTCTTTGAAGTTTGTATAGCAGAAATCTACACAACTCAAAATTCACACTACTGACATAAATAATTAAATTGACCCACGCTCGTATGAATTCTAGGCCTCGGCTAGGAGTGACCAGTGACCATCCAGCAGAGTCAAGAGAATTAAATAAAGGTCCAAACAAAAGCAGAGTTCAACAGCGCCCGAAGGGACCACTGAAATTAATTTCAACAATAACTTACAATGTTATTGTACTAAACGCTAGAAACTGTCTCAAATTTGCTGAATTTAATTTTCTTCGCTAAATAATAATTTCCCCGTCATTGATTGTAATTTCGTCATGAAAATTTACAAAGTCATATGCACGAGCAGAATCTTAAAGGTATTACAGAAAATAAATTAAACCTCCTTGTTTTAACATAATCACGATAAACAAAAGACACCATACTATATAAATAATGCGGATTTTTTCTGTGGTCTTTCATTTATTTTCCTATTAAATTATTATCCAAGATGCGGCCTTGGGTAATAAGAGGTTATACCCTCATGTTTCTTATTTGGACATAGTTAATCTAACGAGATAACATGTAGGCTAATAAATCGTGACTATGCTGCTTAGCTATATTATACACGTTAGATTTTTATTACTTTAATATAGATAGTAAAAGATATTTAAAAAAATCGCATGATTTTTTTATTTTAGATTTTCCAGTATATCTCACCGTGTTAGGCCGTTACTTAAAAAGAATATAGCCCCACTGAATATCTCCCCATGCATGTCGTAAAAGGCGACTAAGGGATAAGGACGAAATGCCGTGCTAAAGGGCGACGGGTAGCTACCTCTCACCTCGGCACGGTCCTTCCACCGAGTCAGGCAGTAGGTCAATCTTTGTGTCTTACTTGCAGCTTGAGAATCATCTTGTTCTAATGCTTTGCTAAACGTAATTTACCAAAGTACTTGGAGCACAACACCGATTGCTCTGCTAACCCCGATTGTCGGGATACAGCGTGTGGTAAGTATGTATGTATCTCAGTCATAAATATTTTCTGTCTTTGTCTATAATTTTTCATGCATCAATGAACGCATAATTTTTTTTTCACAAATTATAAAGTTCAGAGACAAGATAGTTGGGGTCAAGACAAGATATAACTGGGCAGCCTAACTTCCTTTGGCCGGATCTTATACTATTATCTGCAGTTCATTGTTTTTGCTTGAATAAATTAGTCAATTTATCCGACAGTCGTACTTTTAATACTAAACTTTACTGAGCAACTGGGCACTTTACGTCAATTCCCTTCAAATACTCTTTAATTAAGGTAAGTACTGTTTAAATTTAGATACCTATGTAAAGAACGCCCAACAAAATAAGTCCCCTTTTAATAAGCATCAAAAGGAGGTTTTATCCTCAAGACTTTGTTAGTAAAATTAAAAGTAGGCATTTTAATTACAACTCTCATTGAGACAGAAACGAGTTCCGTTTATCCAAATTAATTGTTCCCCATAGAGACATAGCTCACTCGTAGTTTCAGCCCAATCGTACTTAGGTAACTAGATCCCAATTAAGTCCTGTGGGTCAAAGGTCAGCCTTTTGGGCGCGTCGGCCACGCTGAACTGGACGAAAAACACAAACTATTTTCATAAAGTCGCTTCGTTCGACCGACCTTCATCACAAACACCCCTTTTGTAGTCGACAGAAGAGTTCGCTACATTGGTCCACCTTTTTAGGGTTCCGTACCTCAAAGGAGGAAAAAACGGAACCCTTATCGGATCACTTTGTTGTCCGTCTGTCTGTCTGTCTGGCTGGCTGGCTGGCTGGCTGTCTGTCTGTCAAGACCCCTTTTTTCAGGAACGGGTAGAGGTATCAAGTTGAAATTAATATTAAATACTAAGGTCTACGTTTCCTCGGAGATGTAAAAAAGTTAAGCTTCTATGTTAACGCAATCACTAGATACGTCCATTTAAGTCACATATTTTGCTACCGGCAAATTAAATCAAAACCTATAGAGCACTTCCCGTGAACCTAGAATCATGAAATTTGGTAGGAAGTAAGGTCTCACAGCACAAGTAAAGGAAAAAATTAAAATTGTAAATTTATAGTTATCTGACATAAAAAAAATTGTTGGTTTGTTTTGTATGTCAAGGTCCCTTTTTCTCAGGAACGGATCAAGATAACAAATTGAAATTAATACGAAATACTAAGATCTACGATCTCTATAAGGTTTAGAATATTAAAGCTTCTAAATCAACACAATCAAAAGATACGGTCATCTATGTCAGATTTCATACTCGCAAACTCACTCAAATCAAATCAAAACCTATAGGGTATTTCCTGTTAACATAGAATCATAAAATTTGGTAAGAAGCAAGACCTTACAGCACAAGTAAAGGAAAAAATCCGAAAATTGTAAAATTGTAGTTATTGACATTTAAAAAAAAAATGTTTTGTATGTCAAGGACCCTTTTTCTTAGGAACGGATCAAGATAACAAAATGAAATTAATACGAAATACTAAGATATACGATGTCTTTACGGTGTATAAAATGCAAGCTTCTAAATCAACGCAGTCAAAAGATACGGCCATCTATGTCAGATTTCATACTCGCAAACTCACTCCAATCAAATCAAAACCTATAGGGTATTTCCCGTCAACCTAGAATCATAAAATTTGTTAAGAAGTAAGGTCTCATAGCACACGTAAAGGAAAAAATCCTAAAATTTTAATCTTGTAGTTATATGATATAAAAAAAAATTTGCTTGTTTTGTGTGTCAAGATCCCTTTTCTCAGTATGAGTCAAGATATCAAATTGAAATTAATATGAAAAACTAATGTCTGCGACTCCTTCGAGGTATAGAAAATGAAAGCTTCTAAATCAATATAATCAAAAGATACGGCTATTTATGGCAAATTTTAATAATTGCAAACTCACTGAAATGAAATCAAAACCTATAGGGTACTTACCGTTGACCTAGAGTAATGAAATTTTGCAAGAAGCAAGGTCTCACATCACAAGTAAAGAAAAAATAAAAAAATAAAATTGTAGATATGTCGTTAAATATGTCATATAAGAAATATAATTTTGTATATTTCTACTCCACGAATGCCGCACTGTCAAACCATTGCTGTAGTGTTTATTTAGGCGGTTCGTGATTTTCCAAAACAATTGTTTTTGTACATACATAATACAAATATATTGAGTGATGCTGATGATACGGAACCCTCGGTGCGCGAGTCCAACTCGCACTTGCCGACTTTTTTTATTAATTTTTAGGGGTTTTAACAATAATTTGTTAATATCAGCCTCATCTTCTCTATCTTTTAGGGTCCAGAGACCCTAAGGAATAAAGAACGCTCAACTAAATTCAACACAATTACTAAATCCCTCTCACGTGGGCTTGCCAACAATTTATGTATGCTAAAAAACGAATTGAGTCTTTCCACCCTAAGTGACGTCTGCAATTCCCTTCGCAAATCCTCGTTCTGACCACACTCCACCGGCAAATGGTAAATGTCATCCTCCTTGTTAGACCGATCACAATTTGGACAATCTCTCTTTTTCATTTAATTTAAATTTATTCAATGTAATGTGGCCAGAACGCCTTTATGTCGGACTGGCACCTCCTCGGGGGTGAAATTGGGTGCGCCTGAGGCTCCGACTTCGTGTACAGCCACCCAGTTCGGAATCAATAAAAAAATGTATCGTAGCTTCTTTATGCTGATTGTACATACATAGATGTGAAGCGAAAATGGCTCCCCGGCTTGTCGAGAGACGGCGAAAGGCGACAAGCCGCAATGTTGACAGCAAACAGAATATTCCTATTTATTCAAATCATGAAAGAGACGAACGAGCGCCTCCGATGTCGTAAATTTTCCCATTTACAGACACTAGAACTCGATATGAGATGTGATTAGATGGACGACTAAAGCAGGTGTGCTGAATAGCCGGACGGTAGACGAAATCGTCGCCTTCAGTTGAACAAGCGGAACTAAGCGACAAGTGCCTTTTAAGTTTGTAATAAAGACTAGATTTCAAACAGATCTTGGAAAAAAGAGTCGGCATTTTCTTAGAAATCAAGGCGATTTAATTAATTTTCCAACACTTGGAACCTGATCTCTATTTAATCAATCCATCCATTTCTACTAAAATGGAATAAAGTTTAGAAAAGTTCTACCTATATTTAGGTTTTTCGAAAACAGATTCTGTGAAAATTTCTACGGGCTACCTATACGGTCATCTGTATGTATCTCTTGAACCGTATAGGTAACACATAATACCTATTACAGTACAAAAAGTTCCTCTAATTTGACCGTCGTCTCCCCAGCAGCGGCACTGGTAATTGTTCTCGTATTTCTCTCTGACTTCTTATTTGAAAACAGGGATGATGAGTTAGCTCACGTGCGACTTTTAATATCGCACGAGTGTCGCGTATCCGGCCCAGCTGTCAGTTCACTTGTCATTTGAGATCTTTTGGGGAAGGCACTCGTAACAGACAGACTACATACTTACAGTGCGAGCGAGTGCCTTACACCAGTGTTTTTCAGTCTTTTTGAATACTCGACCCCTTTACAGGTTGAAAAAAATAAACAGACATCCTTCTCACTGAAATTGTGTAAATTGTGTTTTAATGGGACCCCCCCCCCCCCCCCCCCCCGCCCCCCCCCCGCGACCCACAGATTGAAAAACACTGACTTACACCATCTGTGCACATACTTACGTCATCATGACGGATGAACATTCGTCCGTCATGCATGACGGACCGATTATGAATTTGATAATTTTATGATTGCACGATTTTAATTTGGAATTCTATGATTTTACAACTTTGAACCTATATTATCTGTTTTAAATAATTGTATAAATTGAAAATAATAATTTAGAATCAGTTGTGATTGATTATACATAATGAGATGGTTTATTTATACTAACCAAATTTGTGTGTGCTTGCACAGCTTTTTGAAGGAGAGCTGTGGCAGGCGCTGTTGAACCTATTTATATATATGGCACTGTTACACCACTACAAATACGCAATAAATTATATTGATTTGATTTGATTGCGACCTTTGTTTTTAGGGTTCCGTATCCATACGGAGGCCTACCTAAGCCTACGCCGTCTGTCTGTCTGTCCGTCCGAGGGCTGTATCTTTTGTACCAAGTAAAGAATTAAGTAAGGTCTCCATATCAAATATCATAATATGCAGAAGAGCGCTAACTACCGAATTATTTTGAATACAAAAGTACTCGTATGAACGGTCAACGATAGATGGCGTGATACGCGAGATACGCGCGACCGCTTGATTGCTGCGTGATCCCTCTCTCTCTCTCCCTGTCAAAACGCTGGCATCCGTCATCCGAGAAAAAACCAGACCGTGGACAAAGGCTCTTAGTTACACTCTCCAAAGAATGATTTCCAATTTCAGATTTTTCTCATCCAATAAAGTGATTTGACTTGTACTAATATGGTTTGTTTGTATGAAAATGTTCACTCTTATTTTCATGAAATACTTATTTCAATTTAATAGCAATTTTTTGTGTTTTCCGTCCAGTTCAGTGTAGCCGTGACCAAAGGGAAGCAGTGGCATGGCTCCTAGATCTCCAAGGTGATAAGGGCTGACAGTACGGGGACGGATGTAGTAAGTGATGTAGCCAACCGTGTCGTTTCCATAAAAAATAATAATAAAAAAAATCGCTCAGAAAGAGTGGAATTTGACCTTGCATGCAGCCTTAACAGCCTCGGAGACCTAAACAGACCGCCGACGAACTCAATTTAGTTGCCGCAAGTTGCCAGTCAAATTGCCAGCTGAAATAATCTAGACGGAAGTGGCAGATTAATTAATCCAAACGGATAGCGAGCTGAGGTAATCAAGAGTTAAGTTACTCAGTTCAGCCGCTGTACCAAATGTCGCTTTCGCATCATTTGTCTCACCCGGCTCCGCTCTCGTTAAGAGTAATGGCTCTCATATTGATTTTTTTATGAAACCTAGTACTTATGGGTTTCTCCATACAAAATGATGCGGAGAACACGGCGGCGTAGCGTAGTACGCGGTGTAGGTTAAATCTCGTGATTAGGGTACAGGTCGTCTCGGTGCGTCGTACAAACGTCACTAAGCAGTGACCATTTGGTTCCTTTAGCTTTTCTCCGTTTAACTGTACAAGGCAAGTGTTCAGAAATCGGCATGGTCATCTGTACCTATTGTGTCTCTATCGCAGGCTCTGTAGACAGTATGTGCGCAGGTGTGACGGCCTCGTCTGTCGTTCTTTACGACTGACGGCTCTCAGCCGATGACATAATCCCACCACCGCTCCCATCGCATTATTTTCTACCGAACATTATACAGGCATTATTCTGACTGGAGGGTCATAAACGGCAGTAAAGAATCACTGCCCCCTCGGATAGGGCAGTAAATATTTATGGGCGTGTTAGATTTTTATGAACTGCAGACTAGCACTAGAGGCTATTTCAGTAGCGGAAAAAAATCGAGAATCGAATACCTATTTTGATTCGAGGAAGAATGAAATATAGGCAGGGTTGTCAATTGTTATACTCCATACCTACATCGGTGTAGTATGTATACTTTGGTGACACTTTCGTAGGACAAATTTATGGTTTACTAGCTTTTGCCCGCGGCTTCGCTCGCGTGAAATTCGTATTTAAAAAGAAGAAAGTAAGTACGCCCTCTGTTGTTGATTTTGTTGTTGTTGATTTGGTTTGGGGTTGGCTCTAGGCCTGCAAACTAATCCCGCTTGGTTGGGGACCTCCGTGCAAAACCCCGCAGTCTCCAGCTACCCCAGCCAGCCTATGTCTTCCATGAAAGTCACAAGTAGACCGGGGTGTCTGCAGGCCGCTGCAACGAAAGATGGAGAACGGAGTATGTCCCTTCTTTGGTTGTCAAGCACACTGCACTCCAACAAAACATGCTCGGCCGTTTCATCCGTTGCCAAGCATCCTCAGCATAGTGGACTATCCGTAATACCTATGGTGTGTAGATGTTTATTTAGTGAGCAGTGGCCGCTCATCAGACCAACAGCTATTCTTAGCTTGGCCCGGGCCAGGTTGATAAGCTTCCGAGCCAGCCTTCGGTCTGGTTTAGGAAGGGCAGCTCTCGACTGTCTGCACTCTGAGAGGCCCTTCCATCTGTCCCTGTGTTTCCGCGAGTGTTTCCGTGATGTCGAGCGTGCAACCAAGCACTCTGTGTGCTGGCTGACGACATTATCACGGGTTCCGCTCCTATGGGTATAGTTCTGGATCCTCTCCGGGCGAGGTCACCAGCCCTGTATCATACCTTTATTTCGGCGCGCAGAACAATTCAGTTTGTATGAGAGCCACATCTTAGCGTAACAGGAACTGAATTTTATTTAGCCTATCCTGTGTCCCGTATACTAAAATGTGCTTGTACTAAGTGTTATCGAATTCGGATGATCGGTTTAAGAATTATGGAGGAACATACATACATACAGAAAATATTTCTAAAAATTTTCAATTTAGTCTTAGTATCATACATAGAGTCTAAATCTCATAAAACAAAGTAACTTACTCCAAGACCATCCCTTACAGATTTATTATTAGTATTGATTTTGCACAAGGCCTCGCCTCTATTTCCTAGATGATATTTTGAATAAAATGTATTTATTGGAAAGTCACTATTGCTGCAAGTCGGCGTGTACCAACGAGTTCTTGCTGACGAAAAAATTTACGTGCATACCTACACCTGTTCGGAACCGGTGTAGGACTGTTAGGTCCCTTCCTTTGCCCCTTACTAGGTGGTAGGTGGTGGACTCAAATTGTAGCCGACTGGGTTGGAACACCGTACTGAATGTAAGATGACCGCATAGCAGCTTCGGCTGTGATCTCCTCTAGTCCAGTATAGCCAGGAAATCAAAGGCATGTCTCCGGTATGGTACCTACCTTCTTGGAGGTGATATTGGCTGGTCGGCCCATGCGCTCTGGCCACTCTGACACTTTACGGAAAGGTGGCCCTTTCCATAAAAAAAGTGCCATCATTACATCTACGAACAGGTGTCTAACAATGCTCATATATATTACTAGCTGTTGCCCGCGGCTTCGCTCGCGTGAAATTCGTATTTCAAAGAAGAATGTAAGTAACTAAGGGCGAGGCAGAAGACCGAGCTGCGTTCAGGAAGACGATAAACCTTCTGGAAGAAACGAAGTAATTAAGTGCGAGGCCGTAGGCCGAGCTGCGTTCAGGAAGACGATAAACCTTCTGGAAGAAAGGAAGTAATTAAGTGCGAGGCCGTAGGCCGAGCTGCGTTCAGGAAGACGATAAACCTTCTGGAAGAAAGGAAGTAACAAAGTGCGAGGCCGAAGGCCGAGCTGCGTTCAGGTAAACCATAAACCCGCTTCCGCCTTCGGGCCTCGCCCTTAATGACTTGCTTTCTTCGATAGAATATAATCGGGCTCACCTTAGTTACTTACTTTCTTCAAGATGGTTTAGCTTCTTCCTGAACGCAGCTTGGCCTTCGGCCTCGCCCTTAGTTACTTGCTTTTTTTTTTTTTTTTTTTTTATGGAAACTGACACGGTTGGCTTACATCACCTACAACATCCGTGATGTCAGCCCATAACACCGGGTGAACTTGGTGCCACGTCAGTGCTTCCCTTCGGTCGTGCCGGCTACACTGAACTGAACGGAAAACACAAACTATTTACATAGCCGTTTCGACCGACCTTTCATTCAGTGCGGTGGTACCAACCCGGGCGGGTTAAACCCTACCACCTAGTAATATAAGAAGGGAGTCATATCCCTTAGTCGCCTTTTACGACATACACGGGGAGAGATGCAGTGGGGCTATTCTTTTAAAGTACCGGCCCCACACGGTACGGTGCTTTCTTCGAGAAGGTTTATCATAAATACATGTTATGTATAAGACGTAAGCTAGGGAACGCATTAGGTTAAGCCTGTAATGTTTCTTAGATTTAAAATAAGGTAAATAAATAAATAAATAAATAAATAAATCATTTATTAGAACGTAGCTCAGCCTTCGGCCTCGCCTTAGTTACTTACTTTCTTTGGTTTTGCTTCTTTCTGAACGCAGCTCGGCCTTCGGCCTCGCCCTTAGTTACTTGCTTTCTTCGAGATGGTTTATCATTTATCAGAACGTAGCTCGGCCTTCGGCCTCGCCTTAGTTACCTACTTTCTTCAAGATGGATTAGCTTCTTCCTGAACGCAGCTCGGTCTTCAGCGTCGCCCTTAGTTACTTGCTTTCTTCGAAATGGTTATCGTTTATCAGATCGTAGCTCGGCCTTCGGCCTCGCCTTAGTTACTTACTTTCTTCAAGATGGTTTGGCTTCTTCCTGAACGAAGCTCGGCCTTCGGCCTCGCCCTTAGTTACTTGCTTTCTTCGAGAAGGTTTATTATTTATCAGAACGTAGCTCAGCCTTCGGCCTCGCCTTAGTTACTTACTTTCTTCAAGATGGTTTAGCTTCTTCCTGAACGCAGCTCGGCCTTCGGCCTCGCCCTTAGTTACGTGCTTTCTTCGAGATGGTTTATCATTTATGAGAACGTAGCTCGGCCTTCGGCCTCGCCTTAGTTACCTACTTTCTTCAAGATGGTTTAGCTTCTTCCTGAACGCAGCTCGGCCTTCGGCCTCGCCCTTAGTTACTTGCTTTCTTCGAGATGGTTTATCATTTATCCATTTATCAGAACGTAGCTCGGCCTTCGGCCTCGCCTTAGTTACCTACTTTCTTCAAGATGGTTTAGCTTCTTCCTGAACGCAGCTCGGCCTTCGGTCTCGCCCTTAGTTACTTGCTTTCTTGGAGATGGTTATCGTTTATCAGATCGTAGCTCGGCCTTCGGCCTCGCCTTAGTTGCTTTCTTTTTTCAAGATGGCTTAGCTTCTTCCTGAACGCAGCTCGGCCTTCGGCCTCGCCCTTAGTTACTTGCTTTCTTCGAGAAGGTTTATTATTTATCAGAATGTAGCTCAGCCTTCGGCCTCGCCTTTGTTACTTACTTTTTCAAGATGGTTTATCTTCTTCCTGAACGCAGCTCGGCCTTCGGCCTCGCCCTTAGTTACTTGATTTCTTCGAGATGGTTTATTATTTATCAGAACGTAGCTCGGCCTTCGGCCTCACCTTAGCTGCTTACTTTCTTCAAGAAGGTTTATCTTCTTCCTGAACGCAGCTCGGTCTGTGGCCTCGCCCATAGTTACTTACTTTCTTCGAGAAGGTTTATGGTCTTCCAGAATACGGCTTTGCCTTCGGACTCGCCCTTAGTTACTTACTTTCTTCAAGAATGATTTTTTTTCTTCCTGAACTCAGCTCCGCCTTCCGCCTCGCCCTTAGTTACTTTCATCGAGAAAGAATATCGTTTACGTGAGCGCAGATCCACCTTCGGCCCCGCCTTTAGTTACTTACTTTCTTTTTTGAAATACGAATTTCACGCGAGCGAAGCCGCGGGCAACAGAAATATAAATTGCACCAATGACAGCGACATAACTTCAACTTAAATTTTTTTTTTATTTCTCAAACAATTCGTCACCGGCCAGCTCACGTCGAAATGACAGTTCTCCGTTGTCAACTTGACATTTAAAATTGTTATGCATTCGATGAATCGTGGATGAATCAAATAATCAAGAAACCTTTACTTTGGACTACGTGATTTCAAATGCGCAATAATATTTTTAATAATTTTAATTTTTATTATATTTTTTTATTTATTATGTTATTCCGGGATATAAACTGCCACTATACAAAGTTTCGTCTAATTCCGTTCAGGGGTTTTTGCGTGATGCGCGTACAGACAAACTAACAAACAAAAATTTTAAAAACTATTCTAACATGTTCAGTATCTAATTTTAAGCCACCCTGGTTAGTTTTTTTCCGAATACATTCAATGTACAGACTTTCTTACCTTTACGATTTTATTATATGTATAGATGTTATGTACGGGGATTTCGAAAGTCATGCCGGTGACAGGAGTCACGCCGCCGCCTTTAAAAACCCTCAGAGAGGAAATAGATGCGTTCCATATTTTCATGGTTCTGGGAATTTTTATGTTTTGTGATAATGGCAATGTGACTTAGTAGCCAACGCCACACAGACGAACGTGTCTACGTCCATCCGTCTGTCAACGTCACGTTACGATATATATTTACTCGAGATTAGATATACGATTCAGCTGTTAGTAAATCGACCCGCAGATTCAAAGGTAATGTTTCGAGGCTTTGTTTCTTTACGATATTGAAGAAAGGCAGTCTCTCCCTTGGGGACATATTAAGGCTTATTTGATGTAGGTAGAATTAAGTGACGCGTTCAAAGCTTGATCTGTGTGAGGCAGGTACTTAAAAAGAATAGCCCCACTGCATCTATCCCCGTGCATGCCGTAAAAGGCGAAGGACTAAGAAATAAGGACAAGATGCCGTGGTAAAGGGCGACAGGATAGTTACCTCTCACCTTGGCACGGTCTTTCCACCTAGTCATGCAGCAGATGGGTCTTCACGCCTTAATTACCTATCTTGTCCGAATACTTTGCTAAACGTGGTGGTCTGTGTTGTGCTGTAATTTACCAGAATACTTGCAGCATAACACCGATTACTCTGCTTACCCTGATTTTCAGGATACAGCTTAGCTTACTTGTAAAAGGTAAATCCGAAAATCTAAAATTTCTAGTTATATAACTTTTTTTTGTGTGTTCGCCATAGTAAAAACGGTAATATAATGTACGTACAATCGTCAAACTTGGCGCAAACTCTAAAGTAAAAGTCACTAAAGTACCTTGTAATAAAATGTATAAAAAAAAACTTTTTTTTTTTATTTGCGACCATTGTATTTTTGATTTGACCCCCTGGCAATTTTCTTGTCGGTTCTTCTTCGTGCGTGTAATCGACCCGGATAGAACAAATTGTGACAAGTTCGAGTGCAGTCTAACTGTCATATGAATGATCAATAAAAAATACAATACAAAAAAAACGGCCAAGTGCGAGTCGGACTCACGCACCGAGGTTTCCGCACCAAAAAAAAATCTGGTAAGTGCGAGTTTTACTCGCGCACGGAGGTTTCCGTATCTATCCGCTATTATCCGCCTATCTTTTGTCTTTCAACAATGCAATGTATAAAAGCCTGTGGCGCCATCTATTATTCAGTAGTATGACTAATCGATTTTTCGGACGTTTGCTGTATGGGAGCCCCCTTAATTTTTAACATTTTCGTTTTTTTTTATTATTTCTTGTTACATACGCCATAGTAACACATATTCTGTGAAAATTTCAACGGGCTACCTATTACGGTTCAAGAGATACAGCCCTCGGACAGACGGACGGACGGACAGACAGACAGACGGCGTAGGCTTAGTAATAGGATTCCGTACGGGATACGGAAACCTAAAAACAACTAATAATAATATATGGTGTGGTGGTACGGAACCCTCGGTGCGCGAGTCCGAGTGCACTTGGCCGGTTTTTTTTTTATTTATTTACTTATCAAATTTGTAGCCTGCCTGACATGTAGAGTCATTGTATAATCTATCACCATATAATACAAAGAGCAGTGGTGGAACAGTTATTGAAGGAATACATTGTACCGTGTGGGGTCGGTACTTAAAAAGAATAGCCCCACTGCATCTCTCCCCGTCGCATGTCGTAAAAGTCGACTAAAGGATCGTCAGCCTCGGCAGCTCAGTGGTGCGGTCAGTTATTGGATGGGTGACCGCCCGACCGTTGGAGACTGACCGTGGTTCGGATTCCACGTTAAACTGTAGGTCCCTTCCCTTCTTACCTTACTGGGTGGTAGGGTTTATCCCGGCCGGGTTGGTACCACCGCACTGAGCGAAACGTCGGTCGAAACGGCTATGTAAATAGTTCGTGTTTTCCGTCCAGTTCAGTGTAGCCGGCGCGAAATGAAGGGAAGCACTGACATAGCACCTAGTTCACCCGGTGTTATGGGCTGACAACACGGATGTTGTAGGTGATGTAGCCAACCGTGTCAGTTTCCATAAAAAAAAAAAAAAAAACAATTTCTTTGGAATAAGCGAAGGCATTTCTTTCATAACTTTCGTAATAAACGTTACACACAATATTCACATACTACACACCATCCGGGCCGCTGTATTTATAGACACGGGCGTACGTTACATTTAAGTATATTGCGGTATTCTTCCAGTAGATGAAAGTAGTGAACGAAAATAATCCGGTGTGTAAATCAAAGCACGTGGAAATAGTTCTTTGTGCTATCTACCGGCTGAATATTTACCTCTCCGTCCGTCTGTCTGTCGGTCTGTTTGTTTACCTGTCTGTCTGCCGGCAGCGCACTCTCCGCCTCCACCGCGGAGGCGCCGAGTATTTCTCACCGTTTAGGCTTCCAGCACACTGATCTACTACACCTTAGTGCCTGCTCTTAGCTTCAAAAAAGGCCAAAATACGAGTAGTTCACTTAATGATATCAGCACCAACTTTTAGTATGTTATTAAACATGTTATTTTCTATACAAAACCGCCGGGACACAAGCTGTAGAGTGTCTGGATCCCCAGATATGACGTCATCAAAATGGCGGCCGCCGCATTTTGAAAACTGCAAATTATTTCAAAACTGTAAAGCCTATATACATGTGTGAGGTGTCAAATTAAAGGTAATTAAGTGTTCTATAATATTGTTCGTGCACAAGACCACGTGAGCTTTTTTTGAAACTTATTAATCTTCTTTGCATCTTTGGTGGAAAGCAAATCCTGTCGAACTGGAACACCCTGTATAATATTAACCTATGCTTTACATAGTTAGAATAAATGGTTAGTATAACATATTTATTATTACTTGTGCAAAAAACTGACTTAATACAAAATTATATTTCTGATAGTAAACACTTTTAAGTTCTCTTAATTGAAGCAGCTAACAAAGCAAATCAAATTACATCTATTGATTCGGTCAAATCAAAAACTGACCGAGTGACAATTCTGGTAAATTTTAATTACGAATGCAGAAGTTTTACTTTTTATGTATGCTATTCATCGACGCAGTGTACAAAACTGACCAACTTCTCAATTTCCTCTAACAAAATCGTATGGAAAATTTCTTCCCCAAAATAAAATGCTTAAAAACACTTTTTGGTCACACACACACTTTAAAGTCACTTTTTGCTTTAGAACGAAAGTGAAAAATTGCCTGAGAGTTAGATAATTTAGAACTGGCGGAGAAGCTTGAAATCGTTTAAGCAGGGTACACACCATAAAAGGATTTCTGGCTAATACTTACATAAATAATCCGTAACGAAGTAACTTCAATTTGAGAGAGTGAAGGGCAAAAGGGTATTACCTACCTACCTAACCTAAAAGGGAAGTACCTAACCCGATTTAAACCTTCATAAGAGCTTCTTAACATTTTCACAGCCCCTCGCACTTTATTCCGCAGCACACACTTAGTACACTTTAAAATAAGTTATCATTACTGACGAGCGTGTGAGGCACTCAAGATTGCCAAAAAAAAACCGGCTAAGTGCGAGTCGGTCTGTCGCACCGAGGGTTCCGTACCACCACCTAATTGGCCGATTTTTTTGATAGTATAATGTTAAAGTACTGTGTGAGGCCGGTACTTAAAAATACTGCGCTCTCGCAGCGCCCCACTGCGTCTCTCACCGTGCATGTCGTAAAAGGCGACTAAGGGATAATGACGAGATGCCGTGTTAAAGGGCAACAGGCTTGCCACCTCTCACCTTGGCACGGTCCTTCCACCGAGTCATGCAGCAGGTGGGTCATTGTGCCTTACTTGCTGCTTTCTTGGTAGTTATCTTGTCCGAATACTTTTCTAAGCGTGGTGATCGATGTTGTGTTGCAATTTTCCAGAGTTCTTGCGGCACAACACCGATTGCTCTGCTTACCCTGATTGTCGGAATACATCGTGTGTTGTATGTATGTCATAATGTTTATTTATTATTTCTTGTTTTACTTTAGTTAGAGTTTGCTCTATAATTATGAATTAACAATAGAGCGGACAATATCAACACATATTTGTGAAAAAAATTCAAAAGACTACCCTATTACAGTTCAAAAGACCGGTAGGACAGATGCGATAACGGACAGACGGCTAAGGGATATGACTCCCTTCTTATATTACTAGGTGGTAGGGTTTAGCCCGCCCGGGTTGGTACCACCGCACTGAATGAAAGGTCGGTCGAAACGGCTATGTAAATAGTTTGTCTTTTTCGTCCAGTTCAGTGTAGCCGGCACGACCGAAGGGAAGCACTGACGTGGCACCTAATTCAACAAGGTCTTATGGGCTGACACCACGGTGGTTGTAGGTGTAGCCAATCAGTTTTCATAGAAAATTCAAAAACACGCTACGAAGAGTTTTAAATCGTGTCGTGGTTACATTTTTCCAATTAATAATAAAAAACACTGTTTCGCGGTCCCTTTGGCCGACGTTTCGGACTGGCGCGTGCACTTGCTTGCATCATCAGGG
This sequence comes from Nematopogon swammerdamellus, assembly GCA_946902875.1. Classification (NCBI taxonomy): domain Eukaryota; kingdom Metazoa; phylum Arthropoda; class Insecta; order Lepidoptera; family Adelidae; genus Nematopogon; species Nematopogon swammerdamellus. Next base: position 6,960,447 of record OX336342.1, read on the forward strand.
CGAGTGCCTGACTGCGGTGAAACGACCGCGAATACCAACCATGGATGTCAAAAACCATAATTATCAAATTGATTAGACTACAGATAAATACTAAGCAATTAGAATTCCTTAGATGAAAACAATATATGTATAGTAAGCGTGACATGTGGCGCGGAGCCACCCATAAGGTGTCTAGCGACGCCCATGGACTTTCGGTCGCATGCGGGAGCTTCGAGTGCCATTCCGCCCTGACAGGTGTTCACGCCTCTCTTGATGGACCCGAGACTATACTTGTGGGGAAATATGTGGGCAGGGAGAGCGTTCCAGAGTTCCTAACTATTCTTCAAGACTGTTTTCACAAGCCTGCAGCTGAAGCGAAAATCATTTATTAAGATAGCTTCCACGTCAGCAGCGGCTTGCGATAAATGAACGCCTGTCAACACGGCGCGGCGGATCCTCGCTATTGTGCGGTGCCAAGTCATGAAAATGTATCCAAGTTTTACTAATTAACATGTCATAACATCGTGAGTTGACTAAGCGAAAGAAAAATTATACACGTGTTTAACCTTGATTTAATTGTATGACAGCCAATTGGCTGACGTGCCCACCCCACTGCCACTTGAGCTTAGCCACCCGGTGTCCAATATCGACTACTTTGGTGCGTCAGCGGATTGCTTCGTTGCGCACCAAATTGCGTAGCGTGATATGGTGCGCAACGAACCAATTTCCAGCATGGCTCGCTCCATTGCTCGCTGGGCAACTTCCAACCCTTGGATAAAAGCGACTGTCAGAGTCCACGTCTCACACCCGCACGTCATAACCGGGTGGTCGGAAGGTTATGTTAATCCGCCGAAGGATAGACCGGGTGTAGTTTTTGAGATAAGTATGGGATATTTTCGGTTACACCGTGAACGTTCTTCCCGACTATGGAACCCTTCACTGTGCGTGATCCGACACGCACTTGGCCTATTTTTTTTTTAATACGTATCATACGAACGCATGCCATCATCGGCGCAGCTTGTGTTCGCACGTGCCGTATAAGGACAGCGCCACGTGGCAAGTCTCCCATTGGATTGTTTGGACGAAGAACGGCGCGGTGCATGGCTCAACGGTTCGAATTATAAGGAGCCGCGCCTACAGGGACGGCGCGGCTTGTGTGGGCTCGCGCTTTACTCTTCTCCTGCTAGTGTGTCATCTACAATACTTTCTTCCCCGCAATACCCTGCGGTAGAACCGCGCTGCAACTCCGTCGGGACGTCGTCGTGGGCTCCCTCAGTCTTTTCTATTGACTATTTCATGGGGAGTGTTCTAGAATTGCTCTTTCCGAGATACGACGTCCCCATTCCACCTCCACACTAAGCGTACTGGGACAGGGGATGCGCCCCTATTCAATCGACGTACCACGGATTCTACAACCGGTTCTGTAGGCCTTTTATTCAAAGAACCGATAAAATGTGAAACGCTCTCCCTGCCCATCCATTTCCTCCCAAGTACAGCCTGGGGCTTTTCAGAAGGGACGTGAAAAGGCTCCTGTCAGGCCGACATGACATCGGAAATCCCCATGCATCACGGAATGTCCATGGGCATAATTAGGCACCTACCTGTAAGTGAAACGATGGCACATGTCGCGCTATCCATAAAAAAAATACAAAATATGAATCATTTATATGTACTCACACAGAACAAGCATGGAACCAAGGGGTCGGCCGATCGAGCTGCGACACGACCGGGATGGGCGCCGCCGTGGCCAACGCACCGCCCCACACTCCCGCCACGACTAGCTTCGCGGCGGCCTTCCCCAGCCTCGGCCGCAGCGGTCTCATGATCGCCATGTAGCGGTCTATCGATATTGCCAGCAGCGTATAAGCGCTCACCAGCACGGACACCGCCTGAGAATAGTTCACCACTTTGCACATCACTTCTCCGAAGGGCCAATACCGAAGTATCAGCTGCGACACGAAAGAGAACGGCACGCAAAACATGGTCATTAGAATATCACCGACGGCTAAATTCACTATGAAGTAGTTCGTTACGGTCTTCATTCTGGGCGACGTCTGGACGACGAAACAGACCAGTCCGTTCCCTAGTAACGCCACTATGAACACTGTACTGTACATTATGTAAACGCATGCGTGGAAGAGGGGGGAAGTGATGAATTCTTCCGAGGAAGTGACGTAGTAGCACTGGCCATAGTCCGTCCAGTTCTCGTTGGTGGGGAGAAGGTCAGTCGCGTTGCAGTCTCCGAGCGAGCCGCACGCGACCAGCGATCCGTTGAAAACATTTCTGGACTCCAGAGGGTCCCCCTTTTGCAGCATTGTAGATGTTTACATGTTGCGTTTTGTGGTGCTCACTTCACATAGTCCAAGTTCATGTCGGTTACCTGAAATAAAAGAGAAGATAAAATTATTATTTAGAGAATGCCCCTTTTGATAGTTATTTTAATGTTTGTTAGGTAGGTTTATTTTTTAGTTATTAGTATTACTTTTTTATATTTTATGTAAATAAAGGATTTTATTTAGAGAAGAAAGCATTTTATTATTTATTATTTTATTTTATTTTACTTTATGATAAATTGTGTTCCGATTCTACTCTCTCTCTCTCTCTCTTATTACAATGGCAAATCATGAATACTGCCAACAGCCACCAAACTGTAAGGGAACCCACTTGAAGAAAGCGAGGGCTTACTTCAAGAATGCATTAAGTCAGAAAAAGTTGTTTTGAGATAATCAAGATTTAAAGTTTACAAAATAAAAATAAAAAAATCTACTTATATTTACAATATCAGTATTATGTACCGGGATTTATTATCTATCGAGGTTAAAAATGTTATTAAAGAAAAGAATTATATGTTAACACAATACCATGTTTTATTCAAAAGTGTAGGAGAAGGTACTGACTTAGTGTATTTTCCTTGACGATTAATTTTGCAGTAAAATAAAAATACTGTGTTAAGTCTTATAGTCATTTAATGAAAAAGACAGTTGTTGTTGGTGCTTTGGTTTGGGGTTGGCTCTAGGCCTGCAAACTGGTCCCGCTTGGTTGGGGACCTTGTGAAAAACCCCGCGATCTCCAGCTACCCCAGCCAGGCTATGTCATGGAATGCCTTTCATGGAAGAAAGCCACAATTCGACTGGGGCGTCTGCAGACCGCTGCAACGGAAGATGGAGAACGGAGTACGTCCCTTCGTTGGTTGTCAAACACACTGCACTCCAACAAAACATGCTCGGTCATTTCATTAGTCGCCAAACATCCCCTGCACAGTGGACTATCCGTATTACCCACGGTGTGTAGATGGTTTAGGAAGAGCAGCTCTCGACTGTCTGCACTCTACGAGGCCCTTCCATCTGTCCCTGTGTTTCCGTGATGTCGACGCGTCGTGATTATCACGGGTTCCGCTCCTTTGGGTATAGTTCTGGAGCCTCTTCGGGCGACGTCATCAGAACTGTCATTTCTGTCGTCATCGTTGTGGCCTTTTATCCACTGGAGGATCACCTTGTTATTATTACCTGAAACCTTCTCCAGGGCCTCATGACATTGAAGTACCAGGCCTGAGGTACACCTCTTGCTCTTCAGTGACATAAGAGTCGCTGCGCTGTCTGAGAGTATCTCTGTACTCTCTGTATGCTTGACATACGCCCATCTCAGTCCCAGCGGTTGCCGCTTGTAGCACCCCTATTACTTCCATTTGGAAAACTGTTGAGTGTGCACCAAGTCGTACTGATCTATTAATGTTCAGCTCCCGTGAGAAAATGCCCGCACCGGTCCAACTGCTTGTCCGTGACCCGTCTGTGAAGATTCTTAGTTCCGTCTCACTAGATGGGCCGGGGGTTGGTCCTTATCGAAGCTTTATCGGTTCGTCCCCTTTTCATAATCCTAGTGCCTTGAGTCTGAAGCGGACGCCGCTGCCTCCTGTTTGACACATAGGTCCAGCGTTGAGACAGAGTATGGCTTCAGTGGTGGCCGTGGGTTTAGCGCATATAATCCGTAATATCCTTGGAGGTAAGCCTCTGCAGCTTCTCTAATTGCGTCGTTGATTAAAAAGACAGTTTTACGGGCAGTATTAGAATTTTTCAGTGAATTACAATGATGGTTGCTACTAAACTAGTTGTGTTGATCTTCTTCTATCAATCACGATTACCAGAGTGAAAACGCTTCCTTCATTTTGCTAAAAAAAAAACTTTTTTAACTAGATAACCTCAAATTACAATAGCTCACTAACAAATTCACTCAGCGAATGCTTGAGGTGTCATCCACGATTCAGTATTGCAAGTACACAATTCTAATTTATGTCGATTTAATGCATCGGCCAGTGTAGTTGTTAACAACAACCACTTCAAGTAATACCGCCAAGAATACATTAAGTCCGACTTTTCGCAGTACGTTTTTGACGACGTTTCTAAAAATCACATCTTCGTAAATGCACTAAGTGACTTAATGTGTTTTTGAAAATGATTTCGTTAAGTCCCAGCAAGCCAAAACCGCAACATGAAATGCATTAAGTCACTTAATGCTTTATTGCAGAATAGTATTCTACCACGAATTATCGAAATTGTATTTTTGAAATAACACTAAGTAGACTTAATGCATTCCAGAAGAATAACTTTTTGCGATTCACATAAAAAACATTTACAGTAAGGCACTAAATTGTACTTAGTGTATTTACGTTGACTATAATTTCAACAATAATCAGAACTTAGTGCCATTCTATTCGAATTATGTCATTTAGTGCTTTTTGCTTGTACAAAGTAGTGATATTATGACTTAATGCTATAGCTATCTTTGGATCTCGTCAGTGTACGACTTAGTGTGTTTTTGAAGAATGTAGCGCAAAAAATTATGAACAAAACTGTATAATTAAGTCAAAATCGAATTTGTTTGACATAGTGCATTCTTGAAGTAAGCCCTCGAAAGATGGATTGATCTTTACTGGTCATTGCAAAATTAACAAGAAATTCCTACCCAAGTCCTACTTCGATCTTGAAATATTTCTAATAGCAAACAATTATAATGGACAAACGCTGAACATCAGCGACCGCCACGTTCATTGAATCGACGTGTACGATGTCACGTATACGGATCTTTATAAAGTAGAGGGCATAGACGACATCGAAGGTCAGACGTATGAAAATAATAGAAAAGCTAAAGGTATACCGAGCAAGTCGTACTATCAAGACAAGAAAAGAAGCTGTTGTTCGATTGTCTTCTGAAATAACATTTTCGTTTATGAACGAATGTCGCGCACACACCACTAATCGAGAGGTTCGGTAAATGTACAGAGCACATTCAGTTGATCAACTTTGCTATTATATTGTGTTCGAGGTAATAGGGATTCGTGGTGTTGAAAATTAATTTGTGGTAATCCTTCTCGATAATTGGTGCCTGTCTGAATAGCTAATATTATTATACAATTTGCATACTGAAATGCGGATTTATCGCTTATGGGCATTTTGCAATGTGCAAACAAACAATGGAAGTACTGAATGTCTTCCTCTCAGCTTCACGAAACTGGTCTGATCTTGACGTGGAATGGACACAGATACCTAACTGCTTAAAAATATCGGTACAAGTGCCTAACAATTTTATGACTCGGAAACCAAAACATAACCAGTTGGCCCTTTCAGCCCTGAAATAATGTTAGAGTTGAAGGAAGATATACACAAAGAGTTTGTATTACGTCGCTGCGCTCCTTTAAAAAGCGCAGCTCCTTTAAAGGAGCGCAGCGACGTAATACAAACTCTTTGGATATACACTCGGCGAAGTCAATTACACTCTCTACCTACACATGTAAGTACATACAATAGACATGAAACGTTCGCTTGAAATAAAATCAATACGAGCCTGCAATTACCACGAAAATGCTTCATTAAGAATGAAGATGTCTCTAAATGTAATCTAATTTACTCAGTCAATTAATTTATAGACAAGACGTTCGTTCATGACGACTGCTCAGTGAATTTGGATGTAATCTCATTTCTCGCCTGACTGAACACGCTGTAAGTATCTATAGATATTTTCACTTATCTGCTCCGTCCATGGAGGATAAAAAGCCGCGGAGGGTCCGCGGCATAGCTCCGTCACTTACGCTACGATCGGCATTAGCTTCACTCAGGACTAGAAATGTAACTTCTAGGTCTGCAACTGCACATTACATGTTGTTTCGTTAAATAACATAATACACTTTTAAATTTGTTATTTCAATTTATGCAGTTCGACCTTCGGCCTAACGCACTCGCGTCAGCGGCGCCGGACGTCGTACAAATCTATGCAGTTCGGCCTTCGGCTTCGCCCTCACTGGAGTACTTCGACACTCATCAATACTCAACCTCAACCGCAACAGACGATTTGTAAGTTAACCTATATTGCAGGTACTAACCCGGGCACTGCTCTGATGAACTAGAATCTCTTATTTCATGTTACATGTCCTATCTGCGCAGCATTCGTCGCATCCTCCCCTCTTATTGTTGAAATTGATCTCATCGGTTCTCAAAATCGTTCCCTTGTCACACCGATAGCCTGTGGAACTGTACTTTTACTGCACCTACGTAAAAGTAGATAATTAACTTGTGATATGATACGGCACAAGATTTTGTATTAAACTGTGTATTAAGCAGCGTTGACACCAGCTCCTTCCTTCCAAGGCACGTCGCTTACATTAAGCGACCACCTCGGGGTCCTTGAAGTCAAACTATCGCACTATATGAACTTTCGGATCCACGTTGAGGACAAGATAAAGCACGTTTCAAAAAGGCTGGGCGTACTCCAAAAAGTGCGACCATACTTCAAAAACTGTTTTATATAAAACGTTTGTCAGCCTCGATAGCTCAGTGGTGCAGACAGTCAACTGTCGCTATTGAATGTTAAGCAACGCTGGGTGCGGTCAGTACTTGGATGGGTGACCGCTGACCGTTGGAGGCTGAGGCTGGGTGGGTGGGGAGGTACTAGCTAGCTATTTGACAACATCCGCCCTTGTCCTTTCCACCTCCGCGGTGCGCGACCTAGGCAGGAATTGTATCCGCACACTACTGAGTACTGACCTACTGGGAATGCGGGTTATCTAGGTCATTTATTTGAAGAAACTCTGCAACGCTCTGCCTGCTCATTTCCTCCCAATTATATTCTCGGATCCTTCAGGAGGGACTTACATAGGCACCTGCTGCCAGGCCGTCATAGCATTTGCAACCTCTACAAACCGAATTTCCATCAAGCCTCTTGAACAACCAAAGAATATACTCGAAACATTGACTTATATACTGACTCGGGGAGGAAATATATGCGCAGGGAGAGCGTTCCAGAAATTACCGAGGAGGGTGTTTGAGAAAATATAGTACGTAACCTCCGAGGCGTTCAACCTTACGAGAACCTTCATTTCGATGGATAAAGCCAAAGAAGGAATTGCTAGATTAATGAATGCAGCATTGAACTCGACGTAGATAAATAGGGATCTAGAAATGAATATAGTGCACGAGGCAGCTACAGCTGATTGCAGGTACTTCGTCAGTGTCGACGTAACTGGATGTGAGAAAGCCGTGTGCCGTGCAACTGAAATTGAAAAATTCTGAAAAATTTTAACCCGACTACGATGAAGCCTATAAAGGAGGGTTATGATTTTGGCAGCGTATGTATGCAGGTTATGTATATTTGTATGTTCCTTCAGATAGCCTAAACTATGTACTTAACCACATTTCCACATGAGGATATCATCGCTTTATTCATGAGTAATATAACATTTACAAACAAAAAAGATACAATTTAACCTAAGTAATTAATAAATAAGATAAAGATAAATAAATAAGAAGTAAAGTCGGAGGAGATGGCGCATGCGCTACACTGCCTGCATCCGTGGGCGGAAAAAGAAGCGTGGGTAGGCTTCAGTTCTTGAAATATTTCGTCCAACGCAGCTGACTCCCCCACAGTTCCCAATACACTGACAGCATTGCTCCTATGAATAGCTACTTAGCCCTATTTTTTAGGGAAACTGACACGGTTGTCTACATAACCTACTAGATCCGTGGTGTCAGCCCATAACACCTTCGTGAACTAGTTGTCATATCAGTGCTTTCCTTCGGTCGTGCCGACTACACAGAACTGCGTCCGTTCTGTGTAGCCTGCGAAAACACGAATTATTTACATAGCCGTTTCAACTGACCTTTCATTCAGTGCGGTGGTATCAACCCGGGCGAGTTAAACCCTACCACCTAATAAGACAAGAAGGGAATACGAACTGAGAAGTAGACGTTTAGCCTCTTGCAAGTTAAATTATATTAAACTTGGGAATTCGCTCGTCTTTCTGGAAGGATATGGAAATTAATATGTTCTCTGGAAATATGAATTTTCTTGCGAGAAAATTGCTAGAGATGAATCGCTGGTTTTAGTTATACTTATCACACGTTTTGTTCGTGCGCGAGTAATGTCGAAAGTTTATGAGCAGTGTAAAAGTTATGCGTTACTAACAAAAGTGTCTTAGCGCCTATGATGATCACTTACAAAGTGATCTGTGCAAAAACTGTCTTTAATTTGTATACACCGTGTCCCAAAACTCAACGTCAAGCGGGAACCAGGGAGTAGGCCAGTTTATGACTACCCAGGGAAAAATAAGAAAAAAAAATGCGAGTAATTTATTTTTTTAGAAAATATATGAACAAAATTTTTTTTTTTGGTAAAACTACAGGCATTCTGGTTTTGTTTGGGATACTGATAAATAGCAGAGTTATTTAGGCTGGAATGGTTTTTTTTTACAATTATATTTGCAAATTTGTTGTCGTAGTACCTAAAAAATGTAAATTTTCAACGTTTCTCAAAAAATGCTCATATCATAAAAAACATATCTCCGATTTTTTTTTTCCTTATTTTTCCCTGGGTGCTCATAAACTGGCCTACTCCCTGGTTCCCTCTTGACGTTGAGTTTTGGGACACCGTGTGGATATGTCTGTACAAATTAAAGACAGTTTCTGTTTATTGTTTATAGACGTGTTTATTTCAGCAACTTCACAGATTTTCGCGCATGTGTTTCGCTTATGGTCCCACGTATAGTAATACGTATAGTATAGTATACGTGTAGTATACGTATAGTATAGTAAGTTTTCGCGTAAGTACTGCCGATTATCGTGTAGATATATACAGGTTGTTGTAACGGCCACTAAATTAAATTTAGGAAATTATTATTGGGATCAATAGTAACAATAAATTCAAATAATTTTTTTCTGAATTGCCTTTAAATAAAAAGTTACCGTTTTCATACAAACTAATAGATTTAATTAGTGTAAAAAGGATCTAGTGTTCCGCATGAACGTGGGAATGAAAGGCGCGCGGTAAGTGAGCGAGCAGGGAGGAGTGCGCGGAGAGAGGAGATGCGCGGGGGCGACGCACGCGGCGTAAGTTTTTCGAACCGACCGTTCCCGCGCCAGCAACCTCCCTCCGCGCGCGTCAAATTACACTTGACGAAAAAATAAATTTCAAAAATTTATATCTCGAAAACTAAACACTTTAGAAAAAAAAATATTAACTTTTTTGTCTCAGGAAAATATGAGGATTGCGCTCGCGAAATTAATGTACTGGCCGTTCCAACACCCTGTATGATGGTCCCGATTCGTTCTCATTGTATGTGCGTGTATGTATGTGCGATAATGTAAAAACAAAAACCGTTCAAGTGCGTGCCAGACTCGCGCAATGAGGATTCCGTACAACCACTTAAATGGGCGGTTTTAATTTTGTTATTTTACTTTAGAGTGACACTGGCACGTATCACGCCATTTATCGACGAATGTTCATACTTTTTATTTAGTCCAAATGTTTGGATAGTTTCGTAGATGGCGGTCTTCTGAATATTAAGATATTTGCATGCGACATTGCTGTGAACATTTCAACTGGCTACCTATTACTGTTTCAAAAATACAGCAATCGGACAGACAGACAGACATATGGTGTAGGCTTAGTATAGGCTTCCGTACGGGATACGGAAACCTAAAAACAAGCAACCACAGACGACGGCATGATGGAATGAAGTGGGTGTAATGCGATCGCGCGGGGAGCTGACGTCACCAGCTCACATTTACCCGCGTGATTGATTTCATTTTACGATTCGCCAATCTCCTTCCATGTAAAAGAAAGCTTAACAATAACGGCACGGCACCGTCCACCTCACGGCACGGTACGGAGACAACAATATAGGCGCCACCGTGTCGTCGTCTCCGCCGCAGCCAGTACGAAAGCTCTTCATATGTTGTCATACAGCCCTTTATCGTCCAGTACCCAAACAGCTGGCGGCGGTGGTCTGAATCTATTTTCAACCCTACCACAAGCAGCTCGCTAAAGTTTTAAAGTTCAAAGTGTATCTCTCAGAAATTATTCATGCGTACATGTTTAGGACACGGTCTATTTCCTTTATTAAATAAGAAAACCCTATAGCATTTTTTTTTTTATGGAAACTGACACGGTTGGCTACATCACCTACAACATCCGTGATGTCAGCCCATAACACCGGGTGAACTTGGTGCCACGTCAGCCTTCCCTTCGGTCGTGCCGGCTACACTGAACTGGACGGAAAACACAAACTATTTACATAGTCGTTTCGACCGACCTTTCATTCAGTGCGGTGGTACCAATCCGGGCGGGTTAAACCCTACCACCTAGTAATATAAGAAGGGAGTCATATCCCTTAGTCGCCTTTTACGACACACACGGGGAGAGATGCAGTGGGGCTATTCTTTTAAAGTACCGGTCCCACACGGTCTAAAATATATATATATATATATTTAGCTTTTATATTCCTATAGCATTTTCTTTTAATGGGAAATGACACGGTTGACTACATCACCTACAACATCCGTGATGTCAGCCCACAACACCGGGTGAACTAGATGCCATGTCAATGCTTCCCTTCATTTCATGTCGGCTACACTGAACTGATTCAATCAAATCAATCAATACTAATAATAAATCTGTAAGGGATGGTTATGGAGAGTAAGTTACTTTGTTTTATGAGATATTGCGATTGTAGACTCTATGTATGATACTAAAACTAAACAAATAGTATAACTATACAATAGTGCGCGCTATAATATAGTAATAACTATACAAATAGTGCGCGCTATAATATAGTAATAACTAGAACGATAAAAAAGGTATGGACGCCGGACTGTCAAATGCTTGTATGAGAACTAGCGTCGCCGAGTTGCGGGGAGCGGAGTGTACTTACCGATGATAAGATATTCCACTATTGTGCACACTAAACTTCGATGTAGTGTTTTTACACGTAAACACAGAGCATGCGGGCATTTTAAACAGGTTTTTGCGAACGCGGCCGATGACAGACTGACGGGCCAGCGCGCGACCGTCCAATGAAACAAGTATGCTTTTACTTATATCGTGTTACGCTGGGGAGGATAAGGTTCGGGGTCCATACCTTTTTTATCGTTCTAGAGTAATAACTATACAGATAGTGCGCGCCTCGTAGTGTCGCGTAGCATCTCGGTGTGAGCTGATCCTGCATGTGCCAAATTTACCTAGTGTAGAGTAGGTATATATTTATACGTCGAATATCTCAATGTTATGAAAATAATTCAAATCCCGAAATAATATGTGTTTTGATTCTCAAACGGATTACATGCTTAGTCGTATAATCGTATTCCATTTTGTATCTATAACCATATTCTGCTTTGTAGAGCTTCATGTGACACCGGCAATATGATATTGTTGCGAAAGAAACGATTTTCTCTTCCGACAAAATTCGTAAGTGTTTAATGTTTTAGAAAATAAATAGAATCAGAATCGTATTACGATAAGGTTTCCTTTTACTTGAATCGAGGGTCGTTTGCGTTGTAACATTCAGAAGTTCCCTAATGAGGTTTTGATCCCCACTCACGGAGACGCAAATATCGAGATGAAACTCGTAAGATACGCCACAGCGCGCGGGAACGGCGGCGCGGCCCGCTAAATATATAATATGTATCTCCGATTTCTATGACCTTAAAAATAAATAATTAAATCTTAATTTTAATTTAATTTGAAATACATTGTGCAATATTGAATTGTGAAAGTAATACAATTTGTTACTCTGCATTAATTTTACTATAAGATTTCTAAATATTTATTGGAGGTCTCTGGTCCTTCAAGAGAGGCGTTAATAGACACCTGTCAGGCCGATATGGCATTCACATCCTCCGCTTGCGACCGTCCATATGTCCATAGTGTCCATAGGCGTCGTTATACACCTTATGGGTGGCTCGGCGCTACATATCAAGCTTTCTATAAAAAAATTTGTTATGATAATCGGCGTTGATGTCTAAAATAATGAAATAAATGTTTCTTTGTTAGTACGTTCGTATAATAAACATCCGATTGGGATGAAACTTTGGTGTTAAGCTAATGACGAGGAAAGGGAAACAAAAGTGGAAACCCTTCAAGTACAGTAGAAACCAAACTTAAATGCGGCTGTGAGGTAAAGACGATTATTAGGGCAGAGGGGGGGAGGGCGGAAGGTGTGCAAAGGGGGGTATCGGCGCACCCTACCGCGCTCCCCCGCGTTGCTAGGATACGACCGCACGCCGTCGCCGCCCGCGTCCTGCCGCCCGCGTCCTGTCGCCCGCGCACGCCCCCCTCTCATCTGTGCGTGCGCCATTGTACAGTCACTCACTATTTATTTGTTTCTTCCGTAGTGTCGCGGTAGATTTTCTACTAATAATGGTGGTTTCACACATGGTCGTATTCGTGATTGTTGCAAACATTTTAGTTTTATCTCAATCTAACCAAGCCATTAAAAGGAGACGAAACGGAAATGTTTATCAAATATTTGTGTACATACAGCTATGTGTGGTGCTAGCATGATATATGTTTATTGACGAAGTGCGTTTACCGGGGTCGCCCGAGCGACACCAACACGTCGTCAGTTCAAACCGGTTTTTACCATGATCGATACATCGGTGTGCAAAAACATAATATAATACAGTAATATATAAAAATAATATAAAGCAAGACTCTCTTTTTTACCTACAAATGATAATGTAAAATAATTTTATAAATTGTCTGGCAAAATATTCGATTGTATATTTTATTTGACTATACATGCGCAGTCAAGCGGCCGAACTTCAGGCCAATACGCATTTAAGTTTGGTTTCCACTGTACGCACTGCGTAAAGACGGCAAGCGAAACTCAGAGAAACCCTTCTCACTTAAAAATATCAGTGTTACGTTTCACCGAAGTTGGAAGGGTGACAGATCCGAGCGAACTCCACATGCTAAAGTTGTGTGCCTTCCTAAGTAAATATCAAATATCACTAAGCTAGTATCTGCATAAATAACACATCCAGACCACGAACACCCTTTTCTAGTCGCAGTAACATATTCCACAACATCTGACCCAAGTAGTGCCTGTACAAATTTATTGCACAACTTAGGTACCCGTTTCGTTTGGGCGCACGCAACGCGCAACTTCATAAAAAAACAGACGAGAGGACACCCGGTAGGAACGAAGTTCCTTTCGCTATATATTATGTATGTATTAAATAACAGGTACAATGAAATAAATTAAGAAGATTTGAGAGTAATTAAATGGAAAATAATGACGCCTTTACTGCAGTAATATACCTATACATAGGCGTATTATACATGATGATACCTTTCTAGCGTAGATATGGTTCCTGTACGGTAGGTCAATATTCAATATATACTAATAATAAATCTGTAAGGAATGGCCATGGAGTAAGTTACTTTGTTTTATGAGATATTACGTTCGTACTGTAGACTTTAGGTATGGTACTAAAACTAAATTAACGATTTTTAGAAATATTTTCTGTATGTATGTATGTTCCTCCATAACTCTTAAACCGATCATCCGAATTCGATGAAACTCAATAGAATCATATTTAACTATACGTGACATAGGATAGGCTAAATAAAATTAAGTTCCGGTTACGCTAAGATGTGGCTCTCAAACAATCCGTATTATTCCGCGCGCCGAAATAAAGGTGCGGTAGCAAGCGGGATTACTTACTTTCTTCTTTTTAAATACGAATTTCACGCGAGCGAAGCCGCGGGCAAAAGCTAGTAAATAAATAATCACATTCGAATGGCCCTTAACCTTAACTCTGAGACATTGAAAGTTCGGCCGTAATATTTTTATAGTAATCTTTTTGTTTGTCTCGTAACATTTGAGATTATGCCCAGTGGCCGTGAAAGTTCGATTGACTTCTGAGAGTTGGTAGAGATAACATAATATACGTACTATTTATGACGACTATCTATGAAGTAGGAACCAAATCATTAACACATACATAAAGTTTTCATATTAATTATTTACGAGTAACATGGCGAAGCGAAGAAACATTTCAGACACTCAAAATAATCATAAACGACAGTAGTGTAGATATTTTCATTGTAATGATAATAATTCAACGTGTTTTATATTTATTTTTTTAATCGACGTAATTGATCTTTTCGATGTACATCTTTAGGTCTTTTAAAATATTTCAATCTCATGCTAAGTACAAATCTTGTCATTTCAAAACATATGATTATGTAAATCTATTTTTATTGATAAATATAGATAAAAATAAAATTGTGTTAAAAAATATTAAATTCGTTGTAAAAAATATATATAACATCGAGATATATACAGTCACTCAGTCAGTCAGCGTGTAAGCGTCCACTGCTGGACATACGCCTCTCCAATTTTCCTCCAGTCCTCCCGGCCTTCAGCGGTAAGAAACCTCTGTTTTCCACCGACTTACTTGATGTCGTCGTCCCACCTGGCGGGTGGTCTTCCCACTCTCCGTTTTCCAGTCCACGGCCGCCAGTGTAGGACACGAAGATATATACATTGACGTATAATTAATTTTAAACAATTTTATCGCGTTATGATGAGTCAAATAAAAAACTAAATTATTTCCACGATTTTATTCAATGAGCCTTTGAAACAGTGAAACTAAAATACGCATCGCCCAGAACGCTCCGATAAAATGGAAAGATCATTTTCGGCGGTCACCCTGGCCGATTTGGGGACGTACTAAGATTTTATCTTACTGAAAAATGGCTTCATTTTTCCCGCGTGAAGCTGTTGCCCCGGACGACTGGGCAGGCGATCAAACTTGGCAGCGGCTGCGTTCGACTGCTAAACCTTTTGTTTTGTCTACCGAAGCACAATGCAGATTTTCCAAAAAAATCCGATATTCAGACAGATATTCTTGTATATAAACATAGCTTTCGTCTTGGATTTAGATGATTCATTACATTCAAACATACGTACGCGTCGAATCGATACTTCCTTTTTATTCAATTAATTTATTAATTTATTCATTCATTCATTATTAGTCATACATTTGTGAATAAGTCCGCAAACACTAGTTTTTTTTAAGTTATCAAATTATATTTTCGAATTTAACTTTATCAATGATTATTATTAATTATTCTTGAAAAAAGCAACAGCATTATCCACATTTCAGAATTTATATTTGGTTTATTTAGTCTAATGTTTTGTTTTATTTAATTGATATAAGTTTTATATTGTATATATTGTATTGTTTATTGATCGGCAGTTAGACCGCACTCGAACTTGTCACAATTTGTTCACCCACGAAGAAGAACCGACAAGAAACTTCGCAGGGTATTTTTTTATTATAGGTAAGTTAGTTTTTTAAGTCTAGATTTAATTATGTTATCCAATAAAGCACATCTTACCATTTAACAAAATATATTTGTTTCAAAGCAGATACAAACTCAATACTCTTTATTATATTATCACGACCATAGGCAAAATGTATTTGTTTCAAAGCAGATACAAACTTAATACTCTATAATATATTATCTATCACGCACGACCATAGACGTATATTTTCTCTATGATCATGACAAATACAATAGTGTCAATAGCTTACTACACTGCATTACCTATGTCTTTCGAAGGCAATATGGGCACGTATTTTGTATAAACAAAGCCTTATCTCGTTTGTTTGAAGTTAGTTCAGCCAATCTCTTCCGAGAGAAAAATGGTTAGTGTAAGTCGTTTCCACACCTCCCTTTCACCGGGGGGTCGATTCACTAGTAGACAAATCGAGAATCGAGTACGATATTTCGAGTAAAATGTAAACATTTTGGCAGTGACTTTCCGATCCTATTAAGTCCAATCAGTGGTCCGAGAGATAAAGTTTTAAAATAGATGTAAATGTCGCTACCCAAACTATTTGTGTACATGGCAAGGTCCACTCCAAATTCGAGAGCCCCAGTGGTACTACCGCTTTACTGATGCCGACTCAGCGCTGCGTACGTTTGATTAATTTTGCTAGATTTATCGTAGTCCATTATTAATTTTCTTGCTAGATATTGGCATTCAGAAATTGAGCTTTTTCTCGATGTAAATGTGGCTAAAGAAGACAATGAATGAATTCATTTCACTCTAAATCGAAATATCATACTCGATTCTCGAATATGTTTCTAATGAATAGGCCTCATGTTCCCTTCCACAACTCCTAGGCAGGAGCTGCGGAGTTCGGTAAGGGGTGGTAAGGGGTACACAAGAAAGGGCTTTCAATTGGTTACGAAAATTGCTAAATAAGTTGTTGTTTGCACCTGTCGAACGTATTCAGAACGTGTTCGGATACACAGATACAAGCCTTTGCGTTTTCTAGGCGTATTCGAAGGCTGCTTCTGAATCGGGTAAAGTAATAGCCAAGTATGACAGTGTGTATTTTATTATTATTATTTAGGTATATGGTTTGTTCTTTATTGTCATCTGAGTTACAAAACATGTCATAGGAGAAAATAAAGCACAATTAATTTGGGCTCCGTACCTCAAAAGAAATTTCAAATCGATTGACACTCACACTTTTTTTTTAAAGGTCATTATGATATTTTTTTAATGTTCAAGTGATCACCTCCGACCAAAGAAGTGTAGTCTAGATCATTGCCCCTGACACTATTTTCAGTATTTATATTAATCCGCCGACACACACAAAAAATTACACAAACACGCGTCTTTCAAGACGCACGCGAAAACTCTCTTTTTTTTTTGTAACAATATATAATGTCACAAATTCCATTGAAGAAGTTGTCCTCATGATCACCTTTTTCCACAACAATTCCGGTATTCGTCTGATTATTATGTTGGCAAGCGGAATTTTCCTTAAAATGTCAAGTTGAATTGTGTATTGTCGCCCGACAACAAAGCCGAATGCCGAGCCGGATGCGCTCACCGATAAATTACGTGTGGACGGCAATAGTTGAGAAGCACTAGAAAAGTTGTTGGCGCACTTGGGACCACAAGATAAGGGTTGTACGTTAAAATAGAACTTCGGGTATTCGGGTAGATATAATATAGAACGTTTGGAACAACCTTAACGGATTAACGGCCTTCAGAAGTATTAAACGACCAAGTTCTAAAAACTACAATTATGTCACATTGTCGATATCCCCCCACTTAGCACAAATCGATCCTGTAAATCATTTATTTACAGGGTTGCCAACATGTGGAATGCATCCTGCATCCTTCAAACATAATGTATTGTATTGTATTGTATATATTTATTACACTCAAATAGAATATGGGCAAAAGGTAACAATTAATGCCTCTATTGTGAAGGTGCACTTAGCCGGCCGACATGGTATTCGCAGCCCCCGTCAATATCCGAATGCCCGTGGATGCCGTCGGACTACACCTCTGCGTTAATCTGACGCGCGCCATATTATGTCGTGCTCCCCATAAAAAAAAATAACCCCTTTCAGTAAATATGAAAGAGGACATCGCACCTACCTGTGACACCTTATAGTGTCATGTCGCTGTCCCTCTGTGTAGGGGTTGCATGGGGGCTGAAGGAAGGCGTTACTTCAAGCCCCATGCATGCGTGCTGCTATAGTGCGAGGGGGTGGTAAAATGAGCGGGCAATAGTTCTCAAAAAAGGACACTCCAAGAGGCCTGGAAGGACGTCGTCGGCCGCCTGCAGGAATTCTGGAAGGAGCTGGGCTGGATGGAGTAGCGGCCGGGGTGATACGCACAACTGGTCCAAGCGGAGCGACCTACATGCGGACACTGCCCATCAAGAAGAAGAAGAAGTAGAAGTGCCATGTCTCAGATCCATTGTCGAATTCACTTACGCTATGAAGAGCAAACTCAGCAGGGCTCATCTTAATCCCTTACGCAACATCCTTGTGAATTTATATAGCGTGCAAGTAAATAACAACCCCTATAACTAACCACTAATAAACCCTCGTAGAGCCCATTGAACCTTCATTATGCTAGTGCCATCTCTTTTCCTCTATAGCTCAAGTCATCCCGCTCGAGTAATAAGGCATTTCGCTTCGGAAAAGAGCTTCCGGAAGACTCGAACAGCCTGTGTGATGTATCTTGGAAGGCTCTTGAGGTGCTGTCGATGTTCAAAATATTTTATGGGATCTGACACACTCCGTATTTAGTTACATCACTCGCAACATTCGTGATGTCAGCCAATTACACATAGTTCCTGTTGGAAAAGGATGCCGAGCAAAAGCTCTCCTTTGGTCAAACAAGGCAAATTTTATCCATTTCAATCAATCTATTTCTGTGCGTTTGTACCAAAGCGGGTTGGTTCAACCCTATACCACCATGACCGATTCCACCACCTCCGGTTAAGTCTCGGTTAACATTTATCGCAGCTACACTTTAGTCGAAGGTGGTTAAATTAACTCCTGTCAACCGTATGAATCATACGGTATGATAAATTTCAATTATGAGGTGGTGAAATTCACGCTACGGTAAGGATCTAGGGCCCATTTTACCACCTTCTACTAAAACGTAACTGCCGGTTAACTCCTGTGAACAATATGAGAAATGTAACTTTAATTAACCGATAGACAACTGTTTATTGTTTATTTTATAATTTCATCCATTCCTTCTCTAGGAAACGTCGGTTTCGAAAGTTCAATTTCAATACGAAGAAGAACTGACAAACAAACGTCACAAGTCATAATGTTTTGTTAGTACCGTCACAGAATACTTATTAGTACTAGCGTATTACAGTATTACAGTTACTTTTTTTTATGGAAACGGACACGGTTGGCTACATCACCTACAACATCCGTGATGTTAGCCCATAACATCGGGTGAACTAGGTGCCATGTCAGTGCTTCCCTACATTTCATGTCGGCTACACTGAACTGGACGGAAAACACGAACAATTTACATAGCCGTTTCGACCGACGACGTTTCGTTCAATGCGGTGGGGTACTTACAGATAATTTAACCCATACTACCTCTCACAAGAACATTTTATTTACAGCATAAAGAAAGGTGAACACTTAAGAATCTTACCACTGTGCCTATATACATAGATGACTATTTACATTAGACGAAACTTGACGGGAGGTGGTTAAATCGACCAATAGAGTTTTACATGGAATCCGAACCACGGAGCAACTGTTATTCGTGAAATCAATATTAATATCGAACTGCAGTGAGCTAATATAATTATTATGCTAGAGTATTTACTCGGTCAATGGGCATGGCTCCACCGAGTTCAGACCAAATTGACCAATTTTGACCAGTCGATCGCAAGCGGCCGAACTCGTTGCACGCTCCGCCACGGCCTGCTGCGCGCGCGCATCGCCCCTGTATTCCAATGCATTTGTTGGTTGGGCCTTGGCTGGTGTTGTCAGCGAATACCCTTATCGCCCGCTAGCTCCTCTCCCGCTCCCTTCCCGCCCCGCGCGAGCTCCCCTCTACCGCTCGGCTCTGCGCTCCGCCACCCGACTACATTACCTCATACCTCAGCTGTTGGGACAAAATGTATCTGTACTTATCTCTCTTCGTAGCGGTGCCTCTAGTAGAGCAAGGATATTGTAACAAGTCGCTGTAGAAGAGTGCATTTTATTAGCTCACTGTCGAACTCGGAAAGAGAAAGAAATATTGCTTACCAACGTGTACACATCTATACCCATGCCCTTCGTATACCAGGTAAGACCGTTAACGTTTAGCAATAGGTTAGTTGGAAAATGATTATACAGGATGTTGTAATGGCCAATTAAATTTAGGAAATGATTATTGGGATTAGTAGTAACAAAAAAGTCAAATTATTTTTTTCTGAATTCCCTTTAAATAAAAATAAGGGATTAAGATGTTATTGTAAAACCTGAGTGCATCGACACAGGCGAAAGCCCAGTGGTGCAGTCGGGACATCTATCAAATGTGGTTTTGTTTTCTATGTCTACTGTTCTCTTTCTTTTCTAAACATTTTGTGACACTAACCTAAACTTAAGAAAATAAAATTGTTACTAACCTTCTCAACAATAAAAAAATTTGGAATTTGGAAATTTGGAATTTAGAAAAAGTTACAGTGTTCATACAAACTAATTGATTTATTTAGTGTTAAAAGATCTACATGTTCCGCACGAACGTGGGAATGAAAGACGCGCGGTGAGTGTGCGAGCAGGGACGAGTGCGCGGAGAGAGGAGATGCACGGCGGTGCACAGTGTCAAATATGACCTTAAAATCGGACACGTTCTTTTTATTCCAGAAATTAATAGATTTTGTTATTTAAAATGCTAGAGTAAAACTCCCCCGCGTCTGCGACTTTTAGTTTAGGAGAAATAATTTTTTGAAAATTACACTTTTTTAGTTTCGGAAAAACGAAAAATAATTCTACAATTAAAACTAAGCTACTTATTTAAATTTCACTCAGCCTTATCAAAGACCCTTTCGAATATCCACATTTGAAAAGTTATTCGAGGCTGTGAAAGTTTACAGAAATCGAATTATATTTATTTTTTATTTTTTTTATTTTATTTTTTTTCTCCTAGATCCCATAGTAGTAGGCGGAGATATTTATACCGAAAATAGTTCACTATTTCCTCTGTCCGTTAAAAAAAAACCGACGCCTAATTCCATGGGATTAAGAAGTTACAGGAGTTATTCGCTATGGGCTAGGGTTGTTACTAGAATGAATAAAAAATTTTCCATTTTTTATTTATTTATTTTTGACATTTGATTAATTTTATTGTATTGTTTCGTGATTTCTTTTAATAATAATTAGCTAGTTTTGGTTTTTGTTTTTGTTTTTTTTTTTTTGTTTTTTTTTTTATGGAAACTGACACGGCTCGCTAAATCACCTACATTACAGCATCCGTGATGTCAGCCCATAACACCGGGAGAACTAAGTATGCATGCCATGTCAGTGTTTCCCTTCATTTCATGTCGGCTACTATGTTTAAAATTGGGGAGGCGTATGTCCAGCAGTGAACACATACACACTGACTGACTAACTGACCAGTCCATATACATCCACTGCTGGGACCATATCATCATTTTGCGGAAAAATAAAAGATTTTGTAAAGTGCCAACCCTATTGCCCGAAACTTTATAATTGCACTAAAATGAGCATAACTTCTTAAACCCATAGAATTAGGCGTCGGTTTTTTTTAACGGACAGAGGAAATAGTGAACTATTTTCGGTATAAATATCTCCGCCTACTACTACGGGATCTAGGAGAAAAAAAATAAAATAAAAAAAATTAAAAAAATATATAATTCGATTTCTGTAAACTTTCACAGCCTCGAATAACTTTTCAAATGTGGATATTCGAAAGGGTCTTTGATAAGGCTGAGTGAAATTTAAATAAGTAGCTTAGTTTTAATTGTAGAATTATTTTTCGTTTTTTCGAAACTAAAAAAGTGTAATTTTCAAAATTTTATTTCTCCTAAACTAATAGTCGCAGAGGCGGGGGAGTTTTACTCTAGCATTTTAAATAACTAAATCTATAAATTTCTGGAATAAAAAGGACGTGTCCGATTTTATGGTCATATTTGACACTGTGCGGTGGTGGCGCGACGGCGTGAGTTTTTTCCCCCGCGCGCGTCGAATTAAATTACACTAGACGAAAACATAAATTTCAAAAATTAATATCTCCAAAACTAGACACTTTAGAGAAAAAAAAATACTTTTTTGTCACGGAAAAACATGAGGATTACGCTGTCGAAATTAATATAAGTACTGGCCGTTACAACATTCCGTATATAATGCACGTCACGATAGCATTAGCCAGATCTAGCGAGGAAACGCCGGAGGCACGAGTGTGGTGATAGGTTTTAGTAACTTAGTTGAAAGATACTTATATATCGATAAAGAGGCGGCTATTGTATTAGCATATACGAGTACCACATGCCACATTCGTTGATGTAATCACCATCTTCCGTTGAACAAGTGAACCAAAGAGCTACCTATCCGATGGATCGCGGTAGAGCGAGACAGTAGACGGAATGGCCAGCGAGAGTGGACATCGATGCTTCCGGTGCGGAGGGGACCAGATGCTGTTTTGCGAGCCGCTCAGTGAAGATTTCCGATGAAGGCAGTGCACGTATTAAAACAGTGTCTATATACGCCAATGACGTATCATGTATTCTATATACGCGCCATTTTGGGCCAATATAGACTTTCCTGCGCGCGATAGGTTAAGTTTATATTATTGCTGTGAATTCTTAAGGCAAGTGGGGTCGCTACTTAAAAAGAATAGCCCCACTGCATCTCTCCCCGTACATGTCGTATAAGGCGATTAAGAAAGTTTACACAAAAAAGATAGCACTCAATGTGCAAAAGCCACCTCCAAAAATGTACATTAAATAAAATAAAAAAAATGTTTATAAAACATTTATCCCTCTTACATACTTTTTCGTCAATTTGTGCTTGATAATTTATCCTACAAAGATTACTCGCAATAAAAAGAAATCGTAGAGCGGTTACGCAATTTTATACCCATTTCAGTTTGATAAAAGTATTCATGCTTCATTCAGGCCAGTCACGTGTGATATCTACTGTCTCATCCAGTCTGCTACAGATATCGGCGTAAGTGACAAATAGGCTGGGAATGTGTGGGCGGCGTTTTAATCGCGCTCGGAGGAAACCGAGCGAACGCGAGTCCAACAAGATCTCAAAACAATAGAACCACTGTTTTTTGTTATTTTGAGTCCCACAAGATCTCAAAACAATAGAACCACTATTTTTCGTTATTTTGAGTCCCACAAGATCTCAAAACAATAGAACCACTGTTTTTTGTTATTTTGAGTCCCACAAGATCTCAAAACAATAAAACCACTGTGTTTTGTTATTTTGAGTCCCACAAGATCTCAAAACAATAAAACCACTGTGTTTTGTTATTTTGGTAAGTCAGTCACTGCGTCCACTGCTGGACAAAGACCTCTGGAATTTTCCTCCAGTTCTCTCGGCCTTCAGTCGTACGAAATCAGTGCTTTCAGCCGACGCACTTGATGTCGTCGTCCCACCCAGCTGGTCTTCCCACACTCCGCTTTCCGTAGGACGCGGTTACTCCAACGGTCGTTTGGTGAGGCATGTCAGCATTTTACTAAAAATACTTTAATATTTGTGACGCAGTCACCAGCCAATCTATAAAATTCTGAATTCCACACACGTAGGCTTTAGATAGACAGGTAGTTTTAGATAGCTTACATTATTTTAGTGTTTTTAATATTGTCTAATTGTATATCATTTAAATTATTTTAAGTATATAAAAACAAAACAACAGCAAACTAAACAAACTAACTCAAAGTTAATATTTCCTCCATTGAGGCTATTGTACTCGTATATTATGTAAATTACATACTTTCCACATTACATTTTCTGATATTCGGGAAGGGTCGCCCTAGACGCACGTACCTGGACCAGATCGGGCATGTCCTCAAAAAGGGGCAAGTGCTTAGTACCCGTAACCGACAAGCATGCATGAAGAACATTATGGGAGTGGAAGAGGCGGCAGAGGTGTGTCAGGATCGTGGCACGTGGAGATCCGTTGTCTCTGCCTACCCCACCGGGAAACAGGTGTGACGCTATGTATGTATGTATTTTCTGAGATTTTACTAAATCCACCTTAAAAATTTTCAGGTATTTTACTAAAATCTCAACTAAGTGGTATGCCTCCATTTTTAAGATTTTATAATGAAGCAAGGAAATGATGGCCTGGACGGAGGGTCCGTCCGTGCCAGTTTCTGTCTACCTGTATGTCAAACTAATTTATGTACACATCTCTATTTATCTGCTGCATTTTTGACCGAAGATGTGGGATTTTATAAACACGCATGTTACTAGTTATAATATTCAAATAATGATCATCAGTTCTACCCTTTTCAATTCTTTGTAAAAAGAAATCCTTAAAGTTTTCCTTACATAAGATATCTCCTCCGGCTGTTAAAGCTTGTAACTTCTAAGAAAATGTGTCGTACAAATTTTGCATTTTGTATCCTACACGCGTTTCGCAGATACATCCTCCCAGGTGTAATTTTAGCAAATCATTTTTATACATCCTCTGGGGTCAATAAATCGAAAATAAAATGCATTAAAAATTGTATCTACAAGGAAGTGTGATGGTGAGACTCCGCTTTGTTTTAGGAAATTTAAATTTAGAATTGTAATAATTGTATCCGGCGCATAGTGAGAATTTGAGAAATCTCTAGATATTCCCATTATTTGCTTTCAAATTAATTGTCACACTAACTAACGTGTGTACAATGAACGTAAACACAGCTCTGCATATTTCGAAATACAAACACTTATTAGTATACAAATGAGAATGTAGGCGTTAATAATTTGTCTTTATTAATATACATTCAATTATTCACATATGTGTTTACTTTGCGAAATAAACAAGTGGCTGAAAGCTGATAACTTACCAAATTAAAATGTTCTATTTGTTGATTTGATAAAACAACCGACTTTAATATGGGTAATGGGAAATTTCAATATTATTATCAATCACTTTGATTGCACTCTCTAATAGAATAAAATAAATGTGGAGATAATCACAAATATATATCGTATCATAAGCTAGCGATTGAATAAAATATCGAAGTCAAATGTTTTTTATATTGTTTTTTGACCGTCGAAGCAAAAGGAATGTGTTAAGTTTAAGTTTGACGCCTCCGCGTGTCTTTGTGTCTGTCTGTGGCATCGTAGCTCCCAAATGGATGGGCCGATTTGGATGCGAATTTTTTATTAGAAAACTGGTTTAACCAGAATGGTTCTCAGTTATATTTGATGAAGATCAGGTCAGCTGATTCGAAGATCATCGACTCTTTTCCTAATTGGTGAAGGTATCTCTGCTGTAAAATGGAAATGTATTACGCTTTCACTCGTCGCTTTTGATTAAATAAAATAGAAATTTTTACAAAACTAATTTATGTACTTATAACCTAACCTAACTTAACACAATTATTACAAGTTAAAATTACGTCTCTTAAAAAGCTCTAATTAAAAGTTAAATTACAAATTTAAAATACCCCCCCCCCCCCCCCCCCCCCACACATCAATCAACAACCCTTAAAAAGTAAAAAAATAATTTCCGCTTTTAAAATACTGTAAGGCGTCGGGGGACCGCTAAGTAAAAAATATTGAACTCTGTCCCCCGACGCCTTTAATTAAATAAGCTGAAATTATATTTTACTTTTTAAGGGTTGTTGACGTGTCGGTTTTTTTATTTTATTTCTAATTTAACTTTTAATTTAATTAGTATCACACCTAGTCACGCTAGAACAGACTGGTCCACTAGACTTGTATATTATTTTACATTTTGCATGAACGTTGAACAGTTAGTACCTATTTCTTCAGTCGCGCTTCCCTATTTTACGAGATTGTCGATTGACGAAAACTGTTTGTAGTGGTTTGCCGTCAGTTCGCCATATTTATCGCTTCAGAACGACAGATAGAATAAACCGATGATTAAACAAACGATTTATATATATCCTAATGCGAATAAGCATTTGCAATTTACGCCAATTTATGCGGCGAACAGTGGCCGGTGGAACAATAGTCTGTCCAAAGAGTTTGTATTACGTCGCTGCCACGTCCCTCAATCCAGTCTAGATGGAGGAACGTGTCTGCGAATTCGGGGTAGATAGAGGAGTGTACACATACATACATACATACCACACGCCATATCCCGACAATCGGGGTAAGAGGACTCTTGTAAATTACAGCACAACACCGACCACCACGTTAAGCAAAGTATTCGGATGTGGCTAACCGGTCGCCCTTGAGCACGGCATCTTGTCCTTACCCTTTAGCCGCCTTTTACGACATGCACGGGGAGAAATGCAGTAGGGCTATTATTTTTAAGTAGCGGCCCCACACGGGACCCCTAGAGTCATAAAAACTTATATATTATACAGGGTGTTTGGTAATTCGATACATTCCTTCTAAGGGGTCATTCTAGAGCTAATTTGCAACAAATTTGTCCCAACGAACTATGGGTCGAAAATCAATAGTTTTTGAGTTATTTAGGTTTAAATTTTTTTTTTTTTTTCTGTCTTGTTACCAAAAAATTATAATTATAAAATAACTACTCCACTCTGGGTACTTAATCAGCTATTTTCTAATAGCTGACGAATGAGAGACTACTTTAAAAAAATATGTACGCTGAAAACATCCGTAATCTCAGAAATAAAAGGTCATAAATCACAGGTTATGCAAAAAAAACCACAAAATTTATTTAAATCGAAGAGGATTACTAAAAAAAATTTATGACACGTGGCATGCAAATTATGGGATAAACTTCATCATTTCATAAGCTTTCAGAAAAGGTACAAATGTTGTACACTTGCACACAAGTTACATTTTTTTATCAGATATCAAGTATCAGACTCGTGCTCAAAATGAGAGAACGTTCATTCGGGATCGGCCGTTTTGTCTCTCGCCAAAATTAGTAAATTAGTAATTAGTAAAACGAATTCCACGTTGTTGATTCCTTGTTGTTCTAAATTGTTCGTTATTTTTGAGTTGTGCCTGCAGTAATGGCTGCATTCACTCGTGAAGAATCCGCTGATATTCTGTTTTGCTATGGATTTTGCGACGGCGCGGCGGCGTTGACGCTGCGTTACAAATGGAATACGCGCATCCTTACCCTGATCGTCGTATACCTAATGTAAGTGTGTTTTCTGGGACATACGGGGACCTCCGAGAAATCGGCAGTATTAACCGAAGGCATGCAGATGCTGGCAGACCAGGTGTTATTCCGCCTGAAGAATAGATCCCACTACTTCAATTAGAGCTGCAGCCAGGCGCCTTGGATTAAGCCAGTGGCGAGAACTTCGATTCGTCCGTCCACAAAATCTTACTTAAATAATTGCGGTTCTCTAGGTCGATGTTTATCATAAAACGATAAAAATCCATTCTTCTAGCAGGATCTCCCTCTTCGATAGTATGCACGGGCGTGCAGTGGAATGGGTACAGCCGTGCTGTATGTACAATAAACCACACTTGCCACTGGCTTAATCCAAGGCGCCTGGCTGCAGCTCTAATTGAAGTAGTGCGATCTCTTCTGAAAAACTTCAATACTTCCTCCTCATCTTCAGGCGGAATAACACCTGGTCTGCCAGCATCTGATTTCTCGGAGGCGCCGGTATGTCCCAGAAAACACTCTTACATTAGGTATACGACGATCAGGGTAAGGATGCGCATATTCCCTTTGTGCAGCAGCGTCAACGCCGTCGCAAAATCCATAGCAAAACAGAATATCAGCGTATTCTTCACTAGTGAATGCAGCCATTACTGCAGGCACAACTCAAAAATACCGAACAATTTAGAACAACAACAAGGAATCAACAACGTGGAATTCGTTTTACTAATTAATTACTAATTTACTAATTTTGGCGAGAGACAAAACGGCCGATCCCTAATAAACGTTCTCTCTGTGTCAGACGTTTCATTTTTCGTTCATTTGAGCACGAGTCTGATACTTGATATCTGATAAAAAAATTTAACTTGTGTGCAAGTGTACAACATTTGTATCTTTTCTGAAAGCTTATGAAATGGTGACGTTTTTCCCATAATTTGCATGCCACGGGTCATAAATTTTTTTTTAGTAATCCTCTTCGATTTAAATAAATTTTGTGGGTTTTTTTGCATAACCTGTGATTTATGACCTTTTATTTCTGAGATTACGGATGTTTTCAGAGCACATATTTTTTTAAAGTAGTCTCTCATTCGTCAGCTATTAGAAAATAGCTGATTAAGTACCCAGAGTGGAGTAGTTATTTTATAATTATAATTTTTTGGTAACAAGACAGAAAATTAAAAAAAAAAATTTAAACCTAAATAACTCAAAAACTATTGATTTTCGACCCATAGTTCATTGGGACAAATTTGTTGCAAATTAGCTCCAGAATGACCTCTTAGAAGGAATGTATTGAATTACCAAACACCCTGTATATAAACCTTCCTTTTTTGGCTTGGTTGTAGTCGGTTAAAAAAGATGAAATAAACAAAAAAGATGACGTAACTAAACGTAAGCATTTTATTTTTGAAACTGACACAGTTGGTTACATCACTTACCTACAACATCCATGATATCAGCCCATAACACCTTAGTGAACTGGGTGCCATGTCAGTGCTTCCCTACAGTGCCAGCTACACGGAACTGGACGGAAAATACGATCTATTTACTTAGCCATTTCGACCCACCTCTCTTTCAGTGCGGTGGTATTACAGTTACGTGGAATTTGAACCACGGCAGCCTTCAACGGTTGAACGGTCACCCATCCAAATTCTGAGCGCGCCCAGGTGTGCTTATATCCACGAACGACCGTAAACCGATCGAACCACTGAGCTACCAAGCAGTGGCAGGGTATGAACTTAATTCGATGCGGGCAAGATACATTTGCGAGGCCCTCTCAATTTGGCCAATACTAAATACATTCAACAACATCATCAAATCGCAATAATACAGCCACTGTATTATTGCAATATTCACTGCCTCTGTCCTGCTTTCCCATCTTGTGTCTAATAAAGGCTCTATAATAAGCTTTAGTTTTCTTGATTAAGTCTAAACATGTTTACTCGGGGTCTCTGTTAATAGATCTAGCTGAATATTTTTCATGAATCAAAACTGCATGAACTTTCGAGGCGCGAGGCCCCTGGGGCCGCGAGGTCATGGGCGGCCGCCCACGTCCCCCACGCCTTGCGCCGCCTCTGCTACCAAGGCTGACATTTGCATTACTAATCGCCATCGGATTCTGATAAAACTTGTGACATCACACGCATCGCTTTTAGACTAAAAGGAAAACGTGATTAATTTATTGTGTGAAATTTCAATTAAATAAATTAGTAGAGAATTCTCTAGAGCAATAGCTCTATGAATCTGGCGGTAGGTCAACCCGGATCGTGGCAGTCTCTCGAGAGCTTAATTATTTTTAAGATTTGTTTGTTTTGTTTTAGTTTTGGTAATTTTAATTTGATATGTAGTTTTAATTTCTATTTTAATTTGTAAGTAGCTTTAGATTTAATTAAAATATAATATCAAATTGAAAAACAAGTACTAGAAATGTATTTGACCAGTCATTTTTTTTCTAAAACTTTTTAACATACCTTAATTTAGATACACGTACTTTGTTGCTTATAAAAGAACCGTTAATTTTTTGAGGGATTTAGTTCAGAAATGTTACACTTTCTAACATTACGCTAATAAAATATTGAAAAAATAATAACAGAACAAATTAATATGCTTGCTTAATTAATTAATTGCTTTATATTCAGTTAAATAGCTACATTAAATACATCGTTTAGAATGTTTTTTTTTTATTTAATTATGAATGAATCCGCAAATGAATTTGTTTTACGTTTTCTTAATTTTTCAAAGGTCCTCTGAACTCTTCCCACTTTAAACTTCTGCAATCTTTAATCTTCTTAAACTTTGACACCTTGTGGGTGACTTGGCGCCATACATCGCGCTTTCTTAAAGATGAAAAAAAAATATAATATAAAATAAAAAAAAACATTTTTTCATTAAAAATTAAATAAAAAACGTTATTTTTACATGAAACATAGATCTATTTTTGCCTACGATTTACTCGTATTGAGCCTCATCATCATCATCATCATCATCATCATCATCAGCCTGTATCGGTCCACTGCTGGACATAGGCCTCTCCCAAGGCACGCCACCACACGCGGTCTTCCGCTTTTCTCATCCATCCACTCCCGGCTACCTTTTTTAGGTCATCTGTCCACCTAGCCGGGGCCTAAATACACGAGATTAATACGAGTATTAGTAACATTTCTACTTAACAAATTACCTCTATGCCAAAGATTTACAAAGAGACGAATGACACTATCTGAATGTTCAAACAGTTAAAATAATATCCACGTAGATAAAATCATCTCAAAATGTCCCACATCAAAATATAATCCTAGAATCCTAGCAAAGCACCAGCGAAAATACCAGCTTTATCCCGGGTTGGGTGAAAGTACTCTGCGCGCCTTAATCGCTTAATCCGCTTGTAGGTCGCCCTGGATTTGCTCAACGACTACGGTAAAGAAGATGAGTGCCTGACAATTTACCTTCACAGCTCCGGAATAATCTAACATGCGCAAACACATAATAGGATTAGAGATGCGTCGTGGTCTAGTCTAACAGCTGCCGCGTTTGTTTTTTAGAGTTCCGTATCCGCAATTCTATTAGCTAGTATTCCCA
This sequence comes from Nematopogon swammerdamellus, assembly GCA_946902875.1. NCBI lineage: Eukaryota > Metazoa > Arthropoda > Insecta > Lepidoptera > Adelidae > Nematopogon > Nematopogon swammerdamellus. Next base: position 6,990,850 of record OX336342.1, read on the forward strand.
TACTATCCAATAAAATCAGTTTTTATTGCACTCCCGTCCCGCTTTTAAACGGTAGTGCTTGGTTATAATCTCTTTGGGTAGACTGTTCCAAGATTCTACTACTCAATTGGTGAGAAAGTGTCGTCGAGGGTTCTGCTCTGCTTGGACCGATTGCGATTTTTCGAGTGCCCTCTCTGGTTTGTAGTTTTTTTTATGTAATCCGGTATGGGTGGCTGAGTCGGAGGGGCCAAAGCACATGCTCCGATCAGCCAATATCACTTCCGAGAAGGTAGGTGCCATACCGGAGAGTTCCCTAGATTGTTGGCTATACTGGACTAGAGGAGAACACAACCGAGGCTGCTATGCGGCCATCTTACATCCAGTACGGTGGTACCAACCCAGTCAGCTACAATTTGAGCCTACCACCTAGTAAGGGGCAAGGGAAGGGACCTACAGTTTTACACCGGTTCCGAACGGTGAAGCAGCAGGTCTAGGTATGCACGTAAATGTTTTCATCAGAAAAAAACTCATTGGTTTACGTAACGTAACTCACGCCGACTGGATTCGAACCTCGGACCTCTCGCATGAGAAGCCGATGCCCAAACCACTTAGCCACCCGCCGCTTATTACCCCCAGTTTTAGCAAGGGTGAACATATTATCTTGTAGCCTGGGATCCTATTTTAACACTCTCTTTCAATTCAGAAAAAAGTGTTCTGATATTATTTTATGAAAACCAGTATTTGTGACCTGTGACGAGGGAGCAGAGGTACCCGAAACAGCCAAAACCATCTCACCTCGCGAAAGCAAGCACAGTGAGACACTATACCAGCAGATTATAGAAGAAGAAGAAGACCCCCAGGTAGAAAGTATCGGGAAACACTTGCCAATAGACAATTCCACACCCTAGCGGTGCGACAGAGGAACGATTTTGAGAAACGAAGTGACCTCAAAAGCCAACAACAAAAGAATGTTCAGTTCAGTTTCTCTGAGACGAGAGTTGGATGGCAAGGAATAAGGAATGCAATTTCCTCCGAGAAGCGTCTCGATAGTATCTGTAGAACAGACTGAGTGACAAATCAAATACAAATCGTCTATGGCTTAGATACACCAGGCCATCAGTGAGTTTCGGGTCACCAACAAGACGGACGGCTAGGCGCTATATTGAGGTTCGCTTCTTCAATGCTTCGCGTTATCAATGGAAAAAATATGTATATCCGCATTTAGAAGCCAATTCAAAGTCCTATCAGAAAAGGATCGAGCTACATCCCAACGAGCTAGCAAGAATTTTACGTCGGACAGGGAGATACCCCGGAAACCGAAAAGGAGGTTGCCGCAGGATAACCTTGACATTATAATGAAAGGAATGGTGACAGTGGTCACACACAAACTGTTCGCGACATTAAAAACGATCGACACAAAACATTTGGATATCACAACAAAGGGATAGGGGAATGAAATAAAAGAAGTTAAAAAACCGGCCAAGTGCGAGTCGAACTTACGCGCCGAGGGTTCCTTATCGCCATGTCATGGTTAGCGCCACTCACGGCATCTATGGCGTGTTATGAAATGCTTCATATTAGTTAAATGTCATGATTAGTTAAAATGCTTCACAATCTATTCGGTAGATGGCGCGCGCGCATACACTTTTTGGTTTTCTTCTATGGGAAACCCCGTGATTTTTTTCACTTTTTCTTATTTTTATTATTTGTTGTTATATCGGCCATCATACATAACTACATAACATAACATATATTCTGTGAAAATTTCAACGGGCTACCTATTACGGTTCAAGAGATATAGCCTTCGGACAAACAGACAGTAGGCTTAGTAATAGGGTCCCGTACCGGATACGGAAACCTAAAAAGAAGAAACCAACTATACTAATGTATATCTGCAATCATCCTCAAAGATACTTGTGAGTCTCAAAATTCAAATTTTGAAACCCGCTCAAGTCACGTTCTAAGCCAAGGCTGGAATTGTTTCCGTCTCGAAGTTTGTCTCCAGGCTGTGTCTTCACGAGGCGGGAGGAAGCTATTCGAGTATGCGTAGTCGTGGGGGGATTATGAAGTATATCTTTAAACTTTAAACTTTATGACTGCTGTAAATCAGCTAGAGATTTATTTAAATGCATAAGAGTTTTTAGAAGGAACAGAAGGACTAAACATATACGTGTACATGTAATTATGTACATACATACAAACGTACATAATATCGCACACGTTCCATAATGGGGACAGCGTAGGGGGGGGTACAGACGATGGACCTCCGCGTGACACCTTTCCATAAACCTTTCTCACCTGACACCTCTGATCTGAAGCGAAGGACTCTTTTAATTCAAATCCAGTATTAATACCTTTTTCCACTGCTTTCTAAAGTATGAAAGTAACTGACAAAATGTTTTAAACAATTTAGGGAGCAGAACTAAGTAACCAAATAACGATGCTAATAATGTCCCTGATTTTGCCTACAGAACCATAAAATTCAAATTAAAACTTTAAAAATTTTCTTCGTATTTTTCACAGAAATATATTTTTTCGTTACCTACCGAAGAACGTCTGTTCAGCTATTAGGACAAAATATATCGGATCAATATGGATCACGTGAGCATATACGAATGGATTGCAACTCCCACGCGCGTTTCGGAGTCTAAACTAATTGTTCTGCCTATAATTGTTCGCTTCCATAAATTGTTTCGATTGCTTTGACTATGTGTTAAGTGGAAGAGATTATACTGATCTATGTTAGCATCTGGTAGAAGGAAAATAATTTCACACGCACTTCGATATACTGGAAATTAACATGCCCTATCCATTGAAATTCTCCCGTGATATCTACTACCATAAGATCTAAATTCCTGTTTATCCGTGCGGTAGGAATAAATAACAAAGCGGAAAAATTAGGATCTGACGTTTAATTGTGAAAAGAAAGGTTTCCGTTTCATTAGCGACGAGGCAACGAAGCGTACTTTTTTCCTGTAAAAATAAAACATTTACTTTGAAAATACTTTCAGGAACAGCGTTTATTGCTGACTATAGGCATTCGTTTTTTTTTTTTTTATGGAATCTGACACGGTTGGCTACATGACCTACAACGTCCGTGATGTCAGCCCATAACACCGGGTGAACTAGGTGCCATGTCAGTGCTTCCCCCTTTGATCGTGCCGGCTACACTGAACTGGTCCGAAAACACAAACTATTTACATAGCCGTTTTGACCGATGTTTCATTCAGTGCGATGGTACCAACCCGGGCGGGTTAAACCCTACCACCAAGTAAGATTAGGAGGGAAGGGACCTACAGTTTTACGAGGAATCCGAACCTCGGTCAGCCTCCAACAGTCAGCGGTCACCCATCCAAGTACTGACCGCACCCAGCGTTGCTTAACATTCAATAGCGACAGTTGACTGTCTGCACCACTGAGCTATCGAGGCTGACAATGGAGGCGGTGGAGGAATTTTATGGCCAATTGTACTCCGCAGCAATCCCTGCTCCAAGTCCAAGCAAACCAGTCGACTCTGATAGGCGTGCGCCGCTCACTAGACACTACACGGAGGATCTACCCGATATTAGTGTCTATGAGATAAAGGCTGCCTTGAAAGGACTCAAAAAACACAAGACGGAAGACGGGATAACGACAGAGCTGCTGAACGCTGGTGGACGACCGATCCTGAAGGAACTGCAAAAACTGTTCAATGCAGTTCTTGGAGGTGGTGTAGTTCCAGCCGCATGGCGAAATAGTGTCGTTGTCTTGTTTCACAAGAAGGGGGATAGGGCGAAGTTGAAAAACTATCGACCTATCTCACTTCTTAGCCACGTGTACAAGGTATTTTCGAGAGTCATCACGAGTCGGCTGACACAGAGGCTGGACCAGTACCAGCCTCGTGAGCAAGCTGGATTTAGGAAAGGGTACGGCACCATGGTCCACATATTCACTGTGAGACAAGTGGTGCAAAAAGCGAGGAGTACAACAAGCCGCTCTTCCTAGCCTTCGTCGACTATGAGAAGGCGTTCGACTCAGTTGAAAAATGGGCTGTCGAAAACTCCCTCCTCAGGTGCAGAATCGACCAACGCTACATCGAGGTGCTCCGAAATCTGTATCGGTCCGCGACGATGACTGTGAGGCTTCACGAGAATACCCAACCCATCCTCCTTGGTAAAGGCGTAAGGCAGGGGGATGTGATCTCACCCAAGCTCTTCACAAACGCATTGGAAGACTTGCTGTAAGACCAACTTATGGTAACGCGGCGGTAGGTCGCTGGAATTTTGCCCTTTTTAGGGTTCCGTATTTTTCTAACTATCAAACAAATTTTACCTATATAGGCTAGCGTTGCAAATTACAGTCGCGGTGAACACCACACCAGGGAAGGAAAGGAACTTGTGCAGGACTCACCCCCTGATGGATATCCTCGGCGCAGCGAAGCGGGTGGCCACCACGCAAAGAGGATCGTCTCCAGCAGCAGTCTTGCGAGATGGATGACACTCGCGGCGATGAATCGTGTGCGAGCGGGTTAGTATGGACAACGTAGGGTCCAGCGGCGGAGATTGAATAATAATTATATATTTTAGTAATTGCGGGTAAAAACTAGAGGTCCGATACCATTTTCGCGCGTGTGCAGACTCCAAGCGTATCGAGAGCTCACAAGCTCGTAGCCTATAAAAAGTAAATTAACAAGTTTTTTTCAAGGTCGAAACAGAAAGGTCCTCACCGTCTCTAATGTGTTTGTTTGTGTCTCCGTTTCTAGTGTTACTTTTAATTCTTTTTTTATTATGGTCTGGAGACTCCACAGGCACAGACGATTTGTAGGGTCAGTCAGTCATTGTTAATTTAGGCTAAGTTGTAATCAGATATAATGCTCAAAAATGTATTGACTCTGTGTGGGGCAGGCTTAAATTCAGCGCCGGCTGCCGACATACCGGCCGACATACTCCCAGCTCGGAGACGAGTGGGTATGCAGCGGCAAAGGCTACGCCTGTCCATTTTTCTCTCTTTGTTTTTTTTTTTGATTGGTTGTTAGATGTTTCTTTCTTTCTTTCTTTCTTTCTTTCTTTCTTTCTTTCTTTCTTTCTTTCTTTCTTTCTTTCTTTCTTTCTTTCTTTCTGTTCTATTAGGTCCTCATGGACGTTGCTCGGAGGAACTTACACCCCTTATTCCTTGCCATGCAACCTATCTTCACAGCACTCGTCGCATAGAAACTGAGCACCCTTTTGTTGTTGACATTGAGCTTTTGAGAACCCATCGGTTCTCAAAATAGTTTCTATGTCGCATCGATAGGGTGTGGAAGTGTCTTCCGGCGAGTGTTTCCCGAACCATTTAACCTAGGTGTCTTCAAACGGTCGTATTAACAGGCTAGAGAGCCTATCAACAGTCCACAAATTTGCTGGCATGACGCCTCTCTGAGTGTGGTTTCGCGAGGGAAGGTGTTTTTGACTCTGTCGATTCCACCATTGGTCCCTCAGCACAGCCACCCCATGTTGGTTTACATAATGTTTTTTTTTTTATATGTGTATAAAATCAAATACGCTGCTGTGTCCAAAAGCCCGTCTCAAATGAACAGAGACAACGAATATAATCACTCTTCGCAAAACCACGCTCAACTAGGCGCCACGCCAAAAGCTATAAGGCTGGCAAGTGTCTTCGTCTAATTTATTGTTACGTTTTTCGAAGACCTGCACGTTATTAAGAATTAGGAAACACTGACCGGAAGCCCATTCCATATTTTTCACCGTGCGATGAGTGATCCAAAGTACATACAGGGTGTCCCAAAACTCAACGTCAAGCGGGAACCAGGGAGTAGCCCTGTTTATGAATATAGCCAGGGAAAAATAAGAAAAAAAATTTTTTTTTTTTAAATTGATCTGAATATTTGTTTTTTTTTTTTGGTAAATATACAGGCATTCTGGTTTTATTTGGGATACTAATCAATAGCAGAGTTATTTAGGCTACCAATAAAAATGTTTCACAATTATACTTATTTGCAAATTTGTAGTCGCAGTACCTACCTAAAAATGTTGTACGAGAAATTTTCAACGTTTTTCAAAAAATGTTCATATCATGAAAAACAAATGACTTCGATTTTTTTTTCTTATTTTTCCCTGGCTAATCATAAACTGGCCTACTCCCTGGTTCCCGCTTGAAGTTGAGTTTTGGGATACGGTGTTTAAGAGTTTCAGGATATAAGGTTGCTCCGAGAGTAACCGGAGAGCATGACGGATGTAGATGGGGGCAGGAGGTATATTTTTTTTTATGTTATCCGCTATGGGTGGCCGTGTTGGAGGGGCCAAAGCGCATGCTCCGACCAGCCAATATCACCTCCGAGAAGGTAGGTGCCATACCGGAGACTTCCCTGGATTGCTGGCTATACTGGACTAGAGGAGAACACAACCGAGGTTGCTATGCGGCCATCTTACATCCAGTACGGTGGTACCATCCCAGTCGGCTACAAATTGAGCCTACCACCTAGTAAGGGGCAAGGGAAGGGACCTACAGTTCTACACCGGTTCCGAACGGTGAAGCAGCAGGAGTAGGTATGCACGTAAATTTTTTCGTCCGAAAAAACTCATTGGTACACGCCGACGGGATTCGAACCGCGGACCTCTCGCATGAGAGGCCGATGCCCAAACCACTCGGCCACCCGCCGCTTAAATATGTGAAGCCGGTTCACCAGAGGGCATAATATATTCAAAAAAATGTTCCCATAGAAAATAAAAAAATTGGTAAGTAGGTAGGTAGGTATTCATTTTCTGAGTTCGATAACCTGAGTTACACTAGACTGCTAAGTTTGGCCGATTTGCTGTTCCCTAGCATTAACATGTTTATGTTGATGGTACATGCGATTTGATTTGTTAACACTAGCTAGAGTACGGGCTAAATTCTTAAATTGTTACTTGCTATGTAAGAATTTGTAGATTATGTACTTAAATACGAGTACCAAATACTAATTCAAGTGCTGAATTGTGTTTATTCCATAATCACGGATTTTCTTACAGACTTATAACTGGACTATTGACTTCAATCAAGTCCCAATGATTACCAATTAATTAACTGGATATTAAGCCTCGGTACGTCTGCATGGAGACGCACTTTAATTAGAAAATAAAAATAATAACCCTTTGTTCTGATAGATAGATAAAAAAATCATAAATAAAAAACATTTTATTTAAGCAATATACTAAGATACTTAAATAAAATAAAATAAATTTAAGTTTGCATTGGTTTTCAAAAAACTTGTCGAGCAAATTATAAATAAAATACATACTTCAGGATTGAAATTAATTTGTACCTACTTGTGTGAACATTTCGCGAAAAGCTTTTTGAAAACTAATTAGCACCAAGAGTCTATGAAAAATTTCAGCTCAATCGGTTGGGTGGAACTGGTTTAAAATTCAGTTGCAAAAATATACGGCTTTGAAACGGCCGTTTGACGAGTTATGCGGAAGTTTCAGGCAAATGCATGGCCAATCCCTATGATCACGCGCGTCGCCGGCTAAGGATGTATAGTTCTGTGGTGGAACCCTTCTAAATGTCTTTTCTTTTGTTCCTTATGATTTTTTTCGTGAGCTAGCATGCCCCATTTTCTCAGACTTTACCATAACATATATACACGCATATAACATTTTTCCGTCAGTACAACGTGCTTACTTGAAGTTATCCTGAAGGGTATCCTGACCTGACCTGACCTGGTGATCCTGACTTCCAAGTAGGCTCTACTTCCGATATGAGCTAGTGTCGTAAGAATGAAATGCTCGAAGCGAAATTGCCAATAAAACAAGTTACCGCTAATAAAGATTCTCTTCCCTGCGGCTTTCTGGATAGATTCACAAACATGTTTTTATAAGGTAAGAGTTTGATTTTAATATGAGATTTTGGAGTTAGTCCGCTATCAATGCGTTAATTAAGTGATAGAAATACTCATTATATCTACAAATATATCTACTTTACAACACATTGAAAGCTAGCATAGGACACTCTACGATATAAAGGAAATCAGGTACCTAATAGAAAGCGTCCACGATTTTAACATTCTGTTGATACCCACCACTCAAGGTGATATTGCATTTCATTAACTAAAAGATTTTATTACATAACAAGTTGACGAGAATATAGCCACATGCGGTATTTACACTGGTGACCAAAATCGCGTGACCAGTCACCAATCGACTGGCAGGTCGCCGCCAGACCGCATAGCCCAAATCCGTTTGGACCACCGAGCATACCTACGGGAATGGCAACCGTCGAGCGCTAATATATAGGAAAATTAGCCGCGTGTTAGAGCATTTGCACTAACATATAGCGCTGCTGCGGGATCGACCGTCAGTGCGCTCGCGACTTGGGAACGAAGAACACGTATAAGTGCACTACGCAAAATGGCGATTTGTGCAGTTCGTGCGTGTCGAAAAAGCTCAAGATCATCAGGAATGACAAAAGATGGCGTAACCTTTCATAATTAGGTCATTTTAATGATAATACAATGCTTAAAGCGTGTAAAATACAAACATTCCGCGAGTTAGGAGCACGACTGCGCGCCATACCGGGCGCGTACACATGATAGGCAAATTTGACAGACTGGAAAGAAATTTGAAATCAATTATTGTATATGGGTGTTGTTAGTTTTTTATGGCAATGACATGGATGAATTCAATTTATAATATGTATTGTTATTATTTCTTTAATATTACGTTTTCTATTTTTTATAATTATAAAACAAATATACCTATACAAAACTAATATATTGTATATTATGTATTATTATAATAAGTATTATTATTATCAGTGATAGGAATAGGTAGGACTTATTTACCTAAACTTCGAGGAACAGAGTAAAAAATTGGAGACTTCCTTACGACAATATTTTTTTCCTGTTTAATAATATTCATGGTGTTATAATTTCGCGATTTAAAAAAACTGGCCGCCATTTAGAACTTTTTAGTAACTGGACAGATTGCTTTCAAAATCGACATCTGGGTGTCAGTGTGGACTCTAAATACGAATCTGTAGTCAAATTTAAAAAAAGTAGCCGCCATTTTGAACTTTTTAGTTACTGGACCGATTGCTTTCAAAATCGATAACTGGGTGTCTATGTAGGCTCTGAATACGAATCCGTTGTCAAAATTTAAAAAAGTGACCGCCATTTTGAACTTTTTAGTTACTGGACCGATTACTTTCAAAATCGATATCTGGGTGTCTGTGTGGGCTCTGAATACGAATCTGTAGTCAAAATAAAAAAAAGTGGCCGCCATTTTGAACTTTTTAGTTACTGGACCGATTGCTTTCAAAATCGATATCTGGGTGTATGTGTGGGCTCTGAATACGAATCTGTAGTAAAAATTAAAAAAAGTGGCCGCCATTTTGACCTTTTTAGTTACTGGACCGATTGCTTTCAAAATCGATATCTGGGTGTCTGTGTGGGCTCTGAATACGAATCTGTAATCAAAATTAAAAAAAAGCTGCGGCCATTTTGAACTTTTTAGTTACTGGACCGATTAATTTCAAAATCGATATCTGGGTGTATGTGGGGGCTCTGAATACGAACCTGTAGTAAAAATTTAAAAAAAGTGGCCGCCATTTTGAACTTTTTAGTTACTGGACCGATTGCTTTCAAAATCGATATCTGGGTGTCTGTGTGGGCTCTGAATACTAATCTGTAGTCAAAATTTAAAAAAATTGGCCGCCATTTTGAACTTTTTAGTTACTGGACCGACTGCTTTCAAAATCGATATCTGGGTGTCTGTGTGGGCTCTAAATACGAAGCCGTTGTCAAAATTTAAAAAAAGTGGCCGCCATTTTGAACTTTTTAGTTACTGGACCGATTGCTTTCAAAATCAATATCATATTTTTTATGTTAACTATATATTGTTATTCAGAGTCCACACAGACATGTAGATATGGGTTTTAAAAGTAATCAGTCCAGTAACTAAAAAGTTCAAAATGGCGACCACTTTTTTAAGATTTTGACAACGGATTCGTATTCAGAGCCCACACAGACAAACAAATGTCGATTTTAAAAGCAATCGGTCCATTAACTAAAATGTTCAAAATGGCGGTCACTTTTTTTAAATTTTGACAACGGATTCGTATTCAGAGCCCACACAGACACCCAGATATCGATTTTGAAAGCAATCGGCCCAGTAACTAAAAAGTTCAAAATGGCGGCCACTTTTTTTAAATGTTTACTACAGATTCGTATTCAGAGCCCACACATACACCCAGATATCGATTTTGAAAGCAATCGGTCCAGTAACTAAAAAGTTCAAAATGGCGACCACTTTTTTAAGATTTTGACAACGGATTCGTATTCAGAGCCCACACAGACAAACAAATGTCGATTTTAAAAGCAATCGGTCCATTAACTAAAAAGTTCAAAATGGCGGCCACTTTTTTTAAATGTTTACTACAGATTCGTATTCAGAGCCCACACATACACCCAGATATCGATTTTGAAAGCAATCGGCCCAGTAACTAAAAAGTTCAAAATGGCGGCCACTATTTTAAATTTTTACTACAGATTCGTGTTCAGAGCCCACACTGACACCCAGATATCGATTTTGAAAGCAATCGGTCCAGTAACTAAAAAGTTCAAAATGGCGGCCACTTTTTTTAAATGTTTACTACAGATTCGTATTCAGAGCCCACACATACACCCAGATATCGATTTTGAAAGCAATCGGTCCAGTAACTAAAAAGTTCAAAATGGCGGCCACTTTTTTTAAATGTTTACTACAGATTCGTATTCAGAGCCCACACATACACCCAGATATCGATTTTGAAAGCAATCGGTCCAGTAACTAAAAAGTTCAAAATGGCGGCCACTATTTTAAATTTTTACTACAGATTCGTGTTCAGAGCCCACACTGACACCCAGATATCGATTTTGAAAGCAATCGGTCCAGTAACTAAAAAGTTCAAAATGGCGGCCACTTTTTTTAAATGTTTACTACAGATTCGTATTCAGAGCCCACACATACACCCAGATATCGATTTTGAAAGCAATCGGTCCAGTAACTAAAAAGTTCAAAATGGCGGCCACTTTTTTTAAATGTTTACTACAGATTCGTATTCAGAGCCCACACATACACCCAGATATCGATTTTGAAAGCAATCGGTCCAGTAACTAAAAAGTTCAAAATGGCGGCCACTTTTTTTAAATTTTGACAACGGATTCGTATTCAGAGCCCACACAGACACCCAGATATCGATTTTGAAAGCAATCGGTCCAGTAACTAAAAAGTTCAAAATGGCGGCCACTTTTTTTAAATGTTTACTACAGATTCGTATTCAGAGCCCACACATACACCCAGATATCGATTTTGAAAGCAATCGGTCCAGTAACTAAAAAGTTCAAAATGGCGGCCACTTTTTTAAATTTTTACTACAGATTCGTATTCAGAGCCCACACTGACACCCAGATATCGATTTTGAAAGCAATCGGTCCAGTAACTAAAAAGTTCAAAATGGTGGCCACTTTTTTCAAATCGCGAAATTAAAACACCATGAATATTATTAAACCGGAAAAAAATATTGTCTTAAGGAAGTCTCCAATCTTTTACTCTGTTCCTCGAAATTTAGGTAAATAAGCCCTACTTATTCCTATCACTGATTATTAGTACAACTTTTCAAAAATATTAAAACAACAGTCTTGTTTAATTTTTCAATATTTTTTTTGGATTCAAATAATAATATTAGTTCAGTAAAAACTATTTGAAATAATATTACAAATAACAATTTCAAAATTCACAAATATACCGCACCATCATTGTCCGTCAGACTGGCATTCGTAGTGATCCCGTCAAGTTGCCGTCAAGCAAAGCTTCCGATTGGTCGGACGGTCGGCTCTTACTACCAGATACCCGAGCCAAGCCAGCGATAACAAACCTGTCGCTCGCCTTGCTCGCTCTGTCTCTCTCCATATCGCGGGGCGCGATATGGGTAACGGAGATAGACAAGTCACGTCATAAAAGATTAAATTGCGATTCGATTTTCGTAGTAGTAGGGATTTTTGGCTAGCCGTGCTCCGATACAAACGCTGTAGCGTTGCGTCTCCCGTAGGTATTCTCCTTGGTTTGGACAGTCGTTAGTACAAATCGCCCGTTCAGGTCCACATTGCGACTTGAGCAGACAATTTCATTCAATACATTTCAATAAATTTCATTTATTCTCTTTAGGTACCAAGTTACACTTAGGTAGGTTAGTAAAATTATTACATTAAGGTACATACTTATATGTTTATAGTTCTATGCTTCTATGCTTCTATGTAGTGGTAGGGTGTACACCTATACACCCTGCATATGTAGAGGATATATTCAATGTATTAATAGAAGCACTGTCCTTTGACACAGTGTGGGGCTTATCCTTAGGGATATCCGCCTATCCGATATCCGCTAATATGTGGGAGGTACTACCTACCTACCTAAGTAACCTACCTAATATGTGGTAGGCTGAAAATTGTAGCCGATTAAGTTGGTACCACAGTGTACTGCAGGTCTATTCTTGTAAATTCTGACAGCGGACTCAGCGCTGTTGTGGCGCTGAGAGCCACTTTGGTAAGTGGCTCTCAGCGCCACAACAGCGCTGATTCCGCTGTCAGAATTTACAAGAATAGACCTGCTGGACGAACGATGGCCATTTAGCAGCCTCGACTGTATATGTTCTTCTCTAGTCCAGTATAACCCATATGTAGGTCTCCGGTGTGGCACCTTTTCGCAGGTGATATTGGCTGGTCGGAGTGTGTACTCTGGCCCCTCAAAGTCAGCCACTCGTGGATGTGCCGAGAGTTCATCGGGCAATCAGATGCAGCCAATAACACCACTCCTCGCGAAACCCTTGCCCCTTACTAGGTGGTAGGCTCAAATTGTAGCCGACTGGATTGGTACCGCCGTACTGGATGTAAGATGGCCGCATAGCAGCCTCGGTTGTGTTCTCCTCTAGTCCAGTATAGCCAGCAATCCAAGGAAGTCTCCGATATGGCACCTACCTTCTCGGAGGTGATATTGGCTGGTCGGAGCATACGCTTTGGCCCCTCCGACTCAGCCACCCATACCGGATTACATTAAAAAAAACCGCGTTCAGTGAGATGCCGTGCCAGTAATAAGGCGGTTAAAAATGTTGTCGTCGACTTTATTGACATAAAGGAGAAAATTCAATGATAGATATCCGATTGAAATTTGATTTGCTATTACACTGACTTTACCGCGAGCGGAGCCGCGGGCACAGCTAGTTACGCTAGTTATATCTAAAGATCTCTGTGTTTGCATACATACATACTAATGCTTGTACATAGACACACAGTTCAAATTCACATTCTCCCTCCGCATTGCCTAGCTCGCCGCTAAGTTGTCTACCACAAATACAGCCTGCGTTCCCAGAAGGCTTTACGTCACTCACGACAGCCGACAGAAGTTTTAGGAGGGACACTAAAACCGCTGCTGACATTTCTTTATGTTAGCTTCTGTAAGATCCAGATTCGTGTGGCGAGCACAGAGTGGCTAAAGGGATTGAATGGGTTTTGAAATAAGCAATCTACCCGCTACGATGTAATCTTACTACATGTCCTTAGTATAAAGGATTTACACCTTCTCACGTCTACGTTTCTAATTCTAATGGGCTTACTGCTTCAATTATACAGGGTGACTGGAAATCTATTCCTTGAAAGGGATTATACTAGACGTTATTTGGAACAATTTAATCCCCATCAACTGGGGTTTTTCCAGACTTCCCTTTTTTTTTTTTATGGAAACTGTCACGGTTGGCTACATCACCTACAACATCCGTGATGTCAGCCCATAACACCGGGTGAATTTGGTGCCACGTCAGTGCTTCCCTTCGGTCGTGCCGGCTACACTGAACTGGACGGAAAACACAAACTATTTACATAGCCGTTTCGACCGACCTTTCATTCAGTGCGGTGGTACCAACCCGGGCGGGTTAAACCCTACCACCTAGTAATATAAGAAGGGAGTCATATCCCTTAGTCGCCTTTTACGACATACACGGGGAGAGATGCAGTGGGGTTATTCTTCTAAAGTACCGGCCCCACACGGTACTAGCTTACTGGAGCCACAAGGGATCAATACGGCTGCGTTGCCGATACCTATGTTTTCGTGGCGTTCGCCGTCGAGACCCTCGGTGCGTGTGCACCAGAATCTAAAGAGTTCATCGACAAGCTGGGCGATATACTTGTCGACAAGTCTGGTGACCCACGTGCCAAGGCTCATCTCGTACGGCGAATTAGCCTCGACATTCAGAGGTTCAGTGTGCTGGGTACCGCTGGGGGGACGAGCGACGGTCGAATTGGAGGATTTTTTTTTTACTTTAATATTAGTTATGTTTTTTTAGTCTTAATTTTTTATTCTCGTTTAGTTTTATGTATTTTATTCATATTGTAAATTTTTGAAAGTAAATTATATTTTTAGAGGTTTGACCGTTTATTTCTGAAATATTGAGAATTTTGGGCCGATATTTTTATTGAAATGATTGGTAGCTTACCAGCTTTCAGAAAAATATCAATGGAGTGCCCAAAAATAAGGATATTTTTTACAACTTTTTTTTTCCATTACAAGTCAGAAATTTAAAAAAAAATTTAACACCCCGACATCTCGGAAACCGCTCATTTTCGACCCCCAGTTTATGGGACTTAAATTGTTCCAAATAACCTCTAGTATAACTCCTTTCAAGGAATAGATCGAATTTCCAGTCAGCGTGTATACATGTCTACGTAAAAGCGGATTTCTTGTTCACATGGAATTGTCATCGATCCACCCTGAGTATATTTCCACACTGCGAGTATATTTGAAAACCGTTTGGACAATCACACAAATAAATAAAAAAAAAACGACCAATTCGAGTTTGACTCGCGCACCGAGGTTTCTACACCACAATTTTTTTTTAAACACCGGCATGAAATGAAGGGAAGCACTGACATCGCACCTAGTTCACCCTACCCGGTGTTATGGGCTGACATCACGCATGTTGTAGGTGATGTAGCCAAACGTGCCAATTTAAAAATAAAACACGTTTCTTGTATCGGCACCCCCTCTTAATTTTTAATTTTTTTTATTATTTTTGATGTTATATGGTAATTTATCACAATATTCTGTAAACATTTCAACGGCTAGCTATTAGGATTCCAAAGATACAGCCAACGGACGGGCGGGCGGAAGAACAGACGAACTCACAGGCAGATGGACAAAGTAGGCTTATTAATTAATTAGTCTTCCATTTGGGGTACGGAAACCTAAAAATGGCTAAGTGAACAAAACTAAATTAATTTTTTTTTTATTGCTACCGAACTGGGTGGCTCTGTCCGAGGTCGCAACCTTCGCAAACTTAAGTGATAATATGCGTGGTAGCTACGAACGTTGTTCACGCACGGAGGGTTCCGTATCCATTTCATCTTACACGCGTGGCGAGGTGCGCGCACCGATCACGTGCGTCGCACCGTATGTCACGCGCGGCCATCATGGATCAATGCGCGCGGCTCCGCGCCGCAGTCAAAGAATATTTATATAGAACAGATCATAGCATATATAAAATCCTATTAAATAGAACATAGGATATATAGAATCCTATTAAATAGAACATAGCATATATAGAATCCTATTAAATAGAACATAGCATGTATAGAATCCAATTTTTTTTTATGTAATCCGGTATGGGTGGCTGAGTCGAAGGGGCCAAAGCGCATGCTCCGACCAGCCAATATCACCTCCGAGAAGGTAGGTGCCATACCGGAGACTTTCCTGGATTGCTGGCTATACTGGACTAGAGGAGAACACAGCCGAGGCTGCTATGCGGCCATCTTACGTCCAGTACGGTGGTACCAACCCAGTCGGCTACAATTTGAGCCTACCACCTAGTAAGGGGCAAGGGAAGGGACCTACAGTTTTACACCGGTTCCGAACGGTGAAGTAGCAGGTGTAGGTATATTATGTACGTAATTTTTTTCGTAAACATTTCATAAGCGGTATAGAATCCTATTAAATAGAACATAGCATATATATAATACTAATAAATAGAACATAGCATATATAGAATACTATTAAATAGACCATACATAGCATATATAGAATACTATTAAATAAAACATAGCATATATAGAATACTATTTTATAGAACACTATTTCTCAATAACCATTTGAGATATAAACTTAAAAATTGTTTTCATGCCGAAGGATTATCAAATGGACTACTTTAATATTTATTTTTTTTATTTATTGAGCCTTGCGTTCTTGGACAATCGTGTGACATACAGACGGACGGACGGACGGACAGACACCTGACCCATTTTTTTGAAGGTACCTGCCAGTATCATCCAGTATGTTATAGGACTTATAGGTACAATGGGTTAGGTGGCAGAGTTGTCTCCCTTTTCTTCGCGCTAAATTTATTTAATCAGATTTGATTTAGTTTAATTTATTTTTAGATTAACAAAGTGTACATGCTTACTCACACTGTAAACAAAATTACTAATCTATATATTATTAACTTCGTTTTAGACGCATACAATAAATAAATAGATTTATGAGTTACTAGCTTTTGCCCGCGGCTTCGCTCGCGAGAAATTCGTATTTAAAACTCGGTTTGTATGAGATCCACATCTTAAAATAACCGGAAGTGAATTTTATTTAGCCTATCCTGTGTACCGTATAGTAAAATGTGCTTGTACTAAGTTTCATCGAATTCGGATGATCGGTTTAAGAGTTATGGAGGAACATACATACATACAGAAATGAATTCTAAAAATCATAAATTTACTTTTAGTATCATACACTGAGTCTACAAACCCAATATCTCAAAAAACAAAGCAACTTACTCCATGGCAATCCCTTACAGATTTATTATTAGTATTGAATATTGATATATAACTATGTTTTCGGTTACGCGGTATACGCGGCTATGTATAATCCAGGGAAGTCTCCGGTATGGCACCTACCTTCTCGGAGGTGATATTGGCTGGTCGGAGCATGCGCTTTAGCCCGTCCCACTCAGCCACCCATACCGGATTACATAAAAAAAAAATACCGAAAGCGACTCACTTCTACTCACCCGTCCCAGAGTGTGAGACGAAACGTCGACAAATAAAAGTGAGTCGCTTTCAGTATACAGCGTAACATAAAACATTGCTATAATGTGTAATAGCGGTAAAAGCCTAAACGAACAGATTTATGAGTATTGGTTCAATAATCTCTACCCGTTTTGTGTTCGCTTACAGCTGGAGAACCTCTGAACCTTTTTCATGTTTATGTTATACAAGCTGTGCCCGCGGCTCCGCCCGCTCTCATATTTCACTTCACTGCTAACCTCATAAGCCATTTAGCGTGATAGTAAGTAGCCTATAGTTGATGGGAAGAATCAAGCTATCCGTAGATTTTTTTTTATTAAAATCGGTTCAGTGGTTCTCGATTTATAAGCGGACAGACAGACATACACTCAGACACTCAGACACTCAGACACTCAGACAGAAAGCAGACGTTGGATTTTATTATAGGTAAAAGGATTTACATATTTGTGGCAAAACGTTACTAGTATACTCAAAATATTTAGAACATTTAACCATGTTTTTCTTTATAGTAGCGAGGGTTTCGAAAAGTTAATTGCTAATTTGAAAGGTCTCGGCGCCTCAACCACAGGGGTAACGGACACCGCGCGCCGTTTATAAAAGCGAGTGTAAATATTTTTAAAACATAATCTTGAAACCCCTCTCTCGTTTCTAAGGGTAATAAAAACACTCTACCGCATCACCCACGCTCTCTCCTCTGCCCATCGTGAAAGGCTACTCAATGAGATTGAGGGCGTTTTGCAAAGAGAATAAATCATGAAGGTAAAAGCGTCTTCGGCTATATGCAAAAACAAAGCTCAATGAATCGGAAAGTACCCAAAATTTTATTCAGCCAGATGTTCACAAGAATGTTCAGAATGAAAACACTAATAATATTACACGTATCTGTTGATTATCATGTTTATTGTTTGTTGTACTCTTATTGTGTGTTCAAATTTCATTATGTTGTATTTATATTAAAACTAAACTATCGAAAATAATTATAATAAAACAAACTATAAATTAAATACTAATTACAAATAAACAAATGAAAAAAGGAGGGTTGCACCGGTTGAGCGTCGGGGGTGCGGTGGGAGCGCTATGACAGAAGGTAAATCTCCTCCAGTTCTGACAACTCCCCTGCGGTACCCAGGACACTTGCGCAATTGCCTCTCTGAATCTCCAGCGCTACACGTTGTGTGAAGAAAGCACCGCACCGGCGGCGCGACGGTCACCCGACTTATCGACAAGGAGTTTAGCAAAAACCTTGTCTTGTTGTTTGTTTTTAGCTTTATCTCAGGTTGGAAAGGGGAGCACCCGAAAATCTGCTTCGCTGTCTTGCATAGTGAGTCAGCTGAGTGCGGGGCTCCCTTTTCGTCACATGTATGCGTTCATTTGTGTTGTTATGTAAGTTATTGTTGTGTGACGAATAAATAAATCATTTCATTTCAAACACGAATAGGATAGAATATTATCAGACCAGTGGTGCGGTCAGTCAACGAGCGCGGTCAGTTACTTGGATGGGTGACCGCTCGACCGTTGGAGGCTGACCGTGGTTCGGATTCTACGTAAAACTGAAGGTCCCTTCCCTTCTTACCTTACTAGGTGGTAGGATTTATCCCGGCCGGGTTGGTACCACCGCACTGAGCGTAACGTCGGTCGAAACGGCTATCTAACAGTTCGTGTTTTCCGGCCAGTTCAGTGTAGCCGACATGAAACGAAGGAAAGCACTGACATGGCACCTAGCTCACCCGGTTGGTGTTATGGGCTGACATCACGAGGTTGCAGGTGAGGTAGCCAACCGTGTCAGTTTTCGTAAAAAAAAAATCGTTTATTTCCTCATTCACACAATAAGATACAGAACATGTAACGACATAGAGCTAGGAACAGGATCCAGCTCAATTGTTACAGCTCCCTCGCGATGTGAGCTCTGCGGCGGCGCTGATTTTCCGTTACTGGGAAGTCCCAACTACTTAGACACGTAAGTATACAGGGTGTTCGGCACATCGACCGACAATTTTTTTTTGTAGGTAAGTGAGGTCATTTGCAACGTTTTGACCCATGATAACTTTTGTCAGATGTCATGTGGTATCGAGACACGATTTTTTTTCTTTATTTAAAAAAAAAATTTAAAAAAATGTTATCTCCAAAATTACCAAAATCCCGGCTTTAAACCCTTGTAACTTTTTTGTTTATAATGGTATAAGCACGAAATAAAATTTATTGAATTTTACAATGTATCCTTGTTCTAGAAAAAATATTATTTGATGAACTTAATACCATGAAACGGTCTTATGACCTCCCAAAGTCCCGTGAACGATTAAAAATATGAGAGAATCTTAATTTCTTAATTCATTTAAAAAAAAACTGACAGCAATTGAACGCTTCATTTTCTTTTAAAAAGTTCGCTAGTTACGCCCTTTCCAACGGCATACCATATGTCATACAAATAATTCACTATGTTTCAATTCTAACTCCTAAATATGTTCAAAAAGATCAACCGGGAGCGCAGCCATGTAGTTCTATGCAAAAGCTATGTATAGTTCATGAATAAATCGACCTTGGGCCGTCTCGGATTTAGAACCGTTTCTAACCTGCAAATCCCGTATATGCGATAAGTACTCCTTTAATCCTTACGATGACATTAATGCGGGCACCGAGAGTCCAAAAGTTCTACTCGAGGGACCAAAGGTCACGCCTGCCTTGTGGCGAGTCAGCGTTGTAAAGCTGAACCTCTGATTAAGATTAATATGTTGGCTGGCTGCCTTCGAGGCCTTCCCGAGTTACAGCGTAATGGTACGTTGACACGATGCGAGGTTTCACGCACGAGAAGCATGCCGCCTTCTCGAACGAGAAAACTCGCATTCGTGAAGCGTTCGTGGAACTGTTTACACTATTCCACATCTCGTTCGAGCTCGTCTGTGTTTCTCTATTTGTCAGTTGCAAAAATGGAGTCTGTAGACGAAGGTTTGGCATGTATTGGTACAATTTTAGCGTTTATTATAGCACGACGTTTAATAAGAAACCAAATAAAGAAGAAAAATCAGAAAAGATATTTTTTTTTATAGAAACTGACACGGTTGGCTACATCACCTACAACATCCGTGATGTTAGCCCATAACACATTTGTGAACTAGGTGCCATGTCAGTGCTTCCCTTCGGTCGTGTCGGCTACACTGAACTGGACGGAAAATACAAACTATTTACATAGGTAGCCGTTTCGAACGACCTTTCATTCAGCGCGGTGTGGTACCAACTATGTGGAGTGGAGATCTATGTGGATAAGGAAATGGTTAGGTATATAAAGATAACTTAATCATTTGCACATCAGGTCATTTTGTCATGGTGCCGTAAACAACCTAAAACTACTAAGAAAACTTTTTTGCACCAACAAACTTCGTGCGAGACGCTCCTCTCGAACGCCAACTAATAAACATGCATGAACTCGTTCGCGCGCGAACGACGCTGCGTTCGTGCACGCATGCGAGCTTGCGAGAACTGTCTACACGGTGCGTGAATGCGTTCGAGAAGCATTTCTTGTGCGTGAACTCGCATCGTGTCAACCAGGCATAAAGGTTGTCTGCAAGCCAATTCACTAGCAGAACCATAGAATATCTCTACATACATACATACATAACTCACGCTTTTGTATCCCGACAATCAGGGTAAGCAGAGTAATCGGTGTTGTGATATAAGTTCATACATACATACACATACATTAACGTCACGCCTGCCTGCCTCTTCAGTGGGGCAGGCAAATACAACGGACCCAACCCAACCCAACCCCCACGCGCCACGATCCTGACACACTTTTGCCGCCTCTTCCACTCTCATAATGTTCTTCATACATGCTCGTTGGTTACGGGTACTACGCACCTGACCGTTTTCGAGCACATGCCCGATCTGGTCCAGGTGCGTGCGTCTAGGGCGACCCTTCCCGACTCTTCCACTAACATTCGCTCCATAGATTTCTTTCATTAGTCTCCTATCATTCATTCTACAGACACACATACTCCTCCTATTCCACACATACTCCTCTCAACGCGCGCATTTCGACATCATTTATCCTGCTCTCATGCTTCGCCTGCCATATAGCCTAAGAAATGGGGAGATTCGTTGTATGAAGACCCCAACATTAAATCCTCAGTCGATTTTTTCTTTGGTAGGTTGTAGTATATTATGAGCCAAAGCTTATATAAAAAAATCCAACAAAAAAACCAAGCCGAAGTTAGGTATTTATACCTAAAAGTACAAATGGCTTAATATATTGGACTGAGAAATTCCTCGGTTCAAAATTATTTTACAAAATGATTTATTTGCATCAGTATGTGATACATTATGAAAATCTAAAATTTTGTTCAAATGGAACTGTTACTTTTAGAGATATTTCCTTTTTTTGCCCGTCATTTCTATCGGAAAATTACTCACTCGAGTTTTTATTCTCGCATGTCCTTAGAATGTAATTTGGCGTAACGGGTAAGAAAATCCAAAAAAAAATCCATACCAAAAGCTAGTTATTGAACATGTATAAAAACTCAGTAGGGAAAATTCCTCAGTCGGATTTCTTTTTTTCATTATGTTAAGTAATCACATTTACACTCAAAACCAAAATATCCAAAAAAATAATCAAGCAGAACACCGAATTTTGAAAATCTATCATAAATTTATTCCATGATTACGCGATAATGCGCCGTATTTCCTTACAAGTTGGGTCCGGTTTAGCGTGCGCGAGCTAAGTGAGACGAGATACGATACTCGTATATATGCATATCTACCTACTACGTTGCTAGCTTTCGTAGAATACTTACACAGCCAGCACATACAGCACTAGCGTAAATATACCGACGAAATGAAGTGAGGGTCACGTGCAAGCTAATATAAGTAGAACGACCCGCACATAACGCTCAATTTGCGGTGACAGTATCAGAACAAATCAGTATCTGATTTGTTCATCGGTGCGTAGGGTTGACAACAATAATTAGAAAAAAACACATTGAAAAAAAAACACGATTCCTGTATGGTAACCCCCCTTAATTTTTTACGTTTTCTATGTTTTATTATTTGTTGTTATATCCGCCATAATAACACATATTCTGTGAAAATTTCAACGGGCTACCTATTACGGTTCTAGAGATACAGCCCTCGGACAGACAGACGGACGGACGGACAGACAGACAGACGGTGTAGGCTTAGTAATAGGCTTCCGTACGGGATACGGAAACCTAAAAAATGGGTATGAAACATAATATCACATTAGCCCATCACAGACGAAGCTATAATATCTATACATATAATAAAATCGTAAAGGTAAGAAAGTCTGTACATTGAATATATTCGGAAAAAAACTAACCAGGGTGGCTTAAAATGAGATACTGAACATGTTAGAACAGTTTTTAAAATTTTTGTTTGTTTGTTTGTCTGTACGCGCATCACGCAAAAACCACTGAACGGAATTAGACGAAACTTTGTATAGTGGCAGTTTATATGCCGGAATAACATAATACACAAAAAAAATATCAAAAAATAAAAAAAAAATATTATTATCATTAACATTTAGAATCACGTCAGCCAAAGTACAGCTTTCTTGACAGTTACATTGGCGACAGCTGGCCGGTGACGAATTATTTGATTCATGAAATGCAAAAAAATTAAAAATATCAAGTTGACAACGGAGAACTGTCATATCAACGTCTTAGAGCTGGCCGGTGAAAAAATATTTTATTAATGAAAAAAAAAATAATTGAAAGTTCACGTTTTGTCGATGTCATTGGTGCAATTTATACTTCTGTTGCCTGCGACTTCGCTCGCGTGAAATTCGAATTTCAGAAGAAGAAAGTAACTGAAGGCCGGGACGAAGGCCGGGCTGCTTTCAGAAAGAAGAAAAACATTCTTGAAGAAAGGAAGTAACTAAAGCGAGACCGAAGGCCGAGCTTCATTCTGATAAATAATAAACCATCTCGAAGAAAGTAAGTAACTAAGGGCGAGGCCGAAGGCCGAGCTGTATCTATCCTGAAAGACGGCAAAGCCGTCCAGGCCGAGCTGCGTTCAGAAAGAAGTCAAACATTCCTGAAGAAAGTAAGTAATTAAGGCGAGGCCGAAGGCCGAGCTCTGATCACGTGAACGATATTCTTCACGAAGAAATTTACCTAATGACGACCCCGATGGAGGAGCTGCGTATAGCTAAACCATATACTTTCTCAAACAAAGTAACTAAGAGCGATGTCGAAGGCCGAACTACGCTAAAGTAAACAATAAACCTTCTCGAAAAAATTAAGTGACTAAGAGCGAGACTAAAGGCCGAGCTTCGTTCGCGTAAATGATATTATATTATATCGAAGAAAGCAGGTCATTAAGGGCGAGACCCGAGGGGGGAAGAGGATTAATTGTTTACCTGAACGCAGCTCGACCTTGGGCCTCGCCCAAAGTTACTGACTTTCTTCGAGAAGGTTCATCGTCTTCCTGAACGCAGCTCGGCCTTTGGCCTCGCACTTAGCTACTTACTTCTTCAAGAAGGTTTATCTTCTTCCGGACCGTAGCTCGGCCTTCGGCCTCGCCCTTAGTTACTTACATTCATCGAGAAGGTTTATTGTCTTCCAGGATGCAGCTGGGCCTTCGACCTCGCCGTTTGTTACTTACTTTATTTTAGAAAGTTTGCTAAACTTAAAAAGGTAAATTGAAAAAGGTAAACGACCTGAACGTAGCTCGGTCTTCGACCTCGCCCATAGTTACTGACTTTCTTTGAGAACGTTTATCGTCTTACAGAACACAGCTCGGCCTTCGACCTCGCCTTTAGTCACTTACTTCTTCAAGAAGGTTTATCTTCTTCCTGAACGCAGCTCGGCCTTCGGCCTCGCCCATAGTTACTGACTTTCTTCGAGAAGGTTTATCGTCCTCCTGTACGAAGCTCGGCCTTCGGCCTCGCCCTTAGTTACTTACTTCTTCAAGAAGGTTTATCTTCTTCCGGGACGCAGCTCGGCCTTCGGCCTCGCCCTTAGTTACTTACTTTCATCGAGAAGGTTTATTGTCTTCCAGGATGCAGCTGGGCCTTCGACCTCGCCGTTTGTTACTTACTTTATTTGAGAAAGTTTGTCGTTTACCTGAACGCAGCTCTGCCTTCGGCCTAGCCCTTAGTTATATACATTCTTCTTTGAAATACGAATTTCACGCGAGCGAAGTCGCGGGCAACAGCTAGTATATTAATATAAATCATAGCAAGGCCATCGACTTATTTATTTATTACTAGCTATCACTGAGCAAGGCATATTAAGATATATTTTCTATAGTAATCTTCGAGTGACCACCTACGCAGCTATAAGATAGGTATATTTTTATTACTTTCATCCTCGTACAGCACACAGTGACATACTCCGCGGTCGGCATCCTCCCTTCCGTTTCCGCACTTACAAATCTCGATTCAGTTCGTCCCGGAAGTAGCCGTGCCCCGTGAGGAGCTGGGACGTTATTTGGTATGGGTGTACCCAGTGGCTTCTCAGATAAAGAACCTGCGGAGGTGTCTGCCAGTGGTGGATGTGTCCCACCCCACTGCACCTGCCAAAGTGACAATCCTCTCGCCTGATGGCGTGCCTCATCCTATGGAACATCTCTCGATGCGCAAAGTCCAAAGCGCAATATCCAAATGTACTTGAACTAAAGAAGGAATCGAGGAAGGAATACAACCGCCTCTCCAGATCCAGCAAGAGGTCTATTGCCAGGGCCAAATTTGAATACATCGGCAGAATCGGCGATAGACTGAACCAGCACCCAACTGGGAGTCGTGAGTTTTGGTCTCTTGCCAAATCTGTCGAGTCGAGTTTCTGCCGCTCCTCCCTTGGCGTAGGCCATATTGGAGTAGGAGAGACGGGACGGAATAGGCGCGTTAGCACTGGTGTCAGCTCGGGAGCATACCTAGGAGTTCTCACACCTAGGTATGGATGGGGGAGTGGCACCCCCATGGTCCAGGTTGGAGTTCCCCGCAAAGAGAGATACCAGTAAGTCGGTTTTCTCCTTTGCGGAGTGGGCAAGTCAGCCTCCAGGACAGGTAGAAGAGAGGAGCGGCAGAAATTCGACTCGACAGATTTGGCGAGAGACCAGAACTCACGGCTCCTAATTGGGTGCTGGTTCAGTCTATCGCCAATTCTGCCAATGTGGTCAAATTTGGCCCTGGCAATAACCCTTTTGCAGGACCTGGAGAGGCGGTTGTATTCCTTCTTCAGTTCGGATACGTTTGAATCACGTCCGGCACGAGCGCGCGACCATGCACGATAAGCTGCGCATTTAGCTGCGACTGCATAAGGCTTCTTCCAGGGTGTAGCCGGGGTAGTGCAGGTAAGAAGTGTCGGCAGGGCGAGATATTTGCGTTTCCGTCAGAAAAAGCAAGGTCGGCTTCATCGTCTCCAGGTGGTGATGGACGGCATTAAAATTGCTGTGCAACCGCAGCATGTTGGTCGAGTCGACGCTAAATAGTGGTGTAGGGGTGTGCACCGCTGATTGAACCTTGTTCTTTCTTTGTACTGCCATGATTTTATAAGAGGGGGGAAAGACCGTACCGTGTGGTGCCGGTACATTAAAAGGATAGCCCCACTGCATCTCTCCCCGTGTATGTGGTAAAAGGCAACTAAGGGATATGACTCCCTTCTTATATTACTAGGTGGTAGGGTTTAGCCCGCCCGGGTTGGTACCACCGCACTGAATGAAAGGTCGGTCGAAACGGCTATGTAAATAGTTTGTGTTTTCCGTCCAGTTCAGTGTAGCCGGCACGATAGAAGGGAAGCACTGACGTGGCAACAAGTTCACCCGGTGTTATGGGCTGACATCACGGATGTTGTAGGTGATGTAGCCAACCGTGTCAGCATCCATAAAAAAAACAGTCGTCGTCTCTATCGCACGAACTCGCACATAGACGTGCGAGAGGGAGGACGCTCTACAACTGGATTGTTTCTTTCTAAAGCTCCATGTTCATTATTTACTGCCGGGTACTGTACCTACTTCTTAAATAGGTGCAACACTACACACGAAATTTACATAGAAATGTTGTTCATCCATCCATTAAACATTTATCTTACACATTCATTTTAAATACGAGTGCGCTGCGCAGCGATATAGACAACACACCACATTCGTTCGACACACATACAATACAAACTATCAATGTATTGTGCAGATAGATATACGCGCCACGCGCCGAACGCGAGTGATACCACGTGATATCTACAGTTACCTCAGAACTATAATGCAGCTCGACTTACCTGCGCAGTCAAGTAATTTTAGGTCATAATTTGTAGAACATAGGGTAGACTTTAATGTCGCTCGCTTCTTTGGTTCGCGCATGTGCAGTAAAGCAATTATCTACCCTATGATCTACGAGTGATGACCTAAAATTCGTTGACTGCGCAGGTAGGTCGAGCGCCATTTCAGTTTTGAGGGAATTGTACGACGACGATAGAAAATGCCAGGTGCGGCGGCGCGAGCCCCCCACACCCCCGCAGCCCGCTTGAACCGCGCGCGTTCTGAAATTGCTAAACATTCAAAATCTTTCTTTGTGAAATGTTTATAACTTTTAATGCCCGTGATATTTTTTTGGATTTTTTCGTAGTCGAAAGAATAGACAATTTTGTAATTATTTCAATAAAAAAAATGGACTGAGGAATTTTCCACTGCGAATAAAAAGGTAATTTCTGAAAAAAATATAGTTAGATGGTATATTTTTTGGATTTTCATGTTGTAAGTATAAAACGACAATAAAACGTCATTCCAGTGAAAAAATTTGACTGAGAAATTTTCCGGTGGAAGTTATATTAAAAAAACATATTTTATCAAAATTTCGTTGTTTCTACTAGGAATATTTTTTGGATATTTCACATATAGTTTTCATGCTTTACATGAATATTTCTGGTGAAGAAAGTTTAGACTGAGGATTTTTCCGAACAAAGATATCAACGATATAAGATTTTAGGTAAAAATACCTAACTTCTGTTATGAATATTTTTTGGATTTTTATAAAATAGGTTTAATTCATGATACTTCATCGTACTGTAAAGTCAAATTTGACTGAGGAATTTATGCGGGGGTCCACCCTCTTGGTTTCCTACACTAATACCCAACTTTCACTCCCATAAGTACTCTGGTAAATTAAAGCACAACACCGACCACCACGTTTAGCACAGTATACGGACAAGATAACTAACAAGCAGCAAGTGAGGCACGAAGACCCACCTGCTGCATGACAAGGTGGAAGGACCGCGCCAAGGTGAGAGGTGGCTAGCCTTTCGCCCTTTAGCGCGACATCTTGTCCTTATCCCTTAGTCGCCTTTTACGACATGCACGGGGAGATATGCAGTGGGGCTATTCTTTTTAAGTACCGGCCCCACACTGTACTTATATAATATCTCTACTTCTTATAAAAAGGGAATGTCTGTCTGTATGTATGTCTGAGGTAAACTCCGGAACCACTAAACAGGAGTAGTTCTTAAGGCTCACTATAGGCTATACAACATCACGCTAAATAGCAATAGGGCTGAGCAGTATCAAAGAAAGTGTAGTATTTTTTTTTTTTTTATGGAAATTGACACGGTTGGCTACATCACCTACAACATCCGTGATGTCAGCCCATATCACCGGGTGAATTTGGTGCCTCGTCAGTGCTTCCCTTCGGTCGTGCCGGCTACACTGAACTGGACGGAAAACACAAACTGTTTACATAGCCGTTTCGACCGACCTTTCATTCAGTGCGGTGGTACCAACCCGGGCGGGTTAAACCCTACCACCTAGTAATATAAGAAGGGAGTCATATCCCTTTAATCGCCTTTTACGACATACACGGGGAGATATGCAGTGGGGCTATGCTTTTAAAGTACCGGCCCCACACGGTACGAATGAACGTATGAACGAAATTAAGTGTTGAATGGTATAGTGCCGGATGGAGAGGGAGAGAAGGACGGAGGGGAGAGGGTGCGAGGGGAGTAGGCGAGGTAGAAAACGAGGGGCGGATGGAGGGGAAGGGAGGGGGGAGCGAGGAAGGGAGAGAGAGATAATATGAGAGAAGCGACCGTTTATTGTTATATTTGTGTTTACATCGGATTTGCTTTTAAACTGAGTCTGCCACGAGCGAAGCCGCGGGTAAAAGCCAGTAAAAAATAAAAAGAACATTGTTCACGCACTGAGGGTTCCGTAGCCATTTTCTTTCTTTTTGCACGCACAACAATCACGCGCAGGCACCGCAATCCAATACTTAAAATTCTATTTTCATAGTTTTCAATGCCGTCATGCATGTCTAAATGGACTACTCTATAATTTTTATTGAACTTTAGCATGCTTTAGGGTCAGCTCACACCGAGACGCGACGCGAGGCGACATTTCAAGATAGCGATGCAATATAGAACTTCTTTACTACACAAAAAGGTAGAAATTTTAGTAAGAGCGCCAAAGCGACTAGATACGTGTACGTTAGGTAGTGTACATCGCGTGGCGGCGGCGCGCTTCTTGCGTCGCGTCGCGTCTCAGTGTGAATTGACCCTTACGTTCCGGCGTAATCACCTCGGACAACGCGTCAAACAGACGAACAGTCTAACGTAGGGACACCTGACCAATTTTTAAAGGAGCCCTAAAACCTACAAACTAACATAGTCGTGTTTCATTTATATTCTGCGTGAACAGGATACCTAATCGATAATCGACTAGAGAGCGTTTCAACAAAAATTTCCCTTCGCCGTTATGTTGGCTCCACTGTCTATCTGTCAAAACAGCGTTGAGGGTTACTATAGATTTACCCGTAATTATCGGTATTTACCGTATTTATTATACGGTAAATACCGATTACATTATTAGGTAATAAAATCTTCACAATCTGGCAACACGAATTTAAGCACTGACTGTGACACTGACAGTGGAGCCAACATAACGGCGAAGGGAACTACGCTCTCTACCAAAGAACAAATTGTACACATTTTTATTCATTCTGAGCGACATTTACATGCATCAAGAAAAAGCTCTTTATGGAGGCCAATCACGAGAACGCTCGAGAAATAGCGCTTTTCCATGATGTACTCGTAAATTTCGATGCCGAATCACAATATTCATTGTAATCTCGATTCTCAATTTGCCTGCCGGTGAATTGTTCTCCGATCCGGATAGTAACATTTTCACGGTTTGTTCCACTCCACTCCAGGTTGCGCGTGGGTCGGTTTTTACGGGGGCTCTTAACTCTCATTGAAATACCCCACATTGAAATAAATTATTTTTAGATCTGTCCTATTTATCTTGTTTCGGCGTACTTAGAAGTAATCAAGTATTTTTTTTTTCGTTATTCTGAATTACACAGCTGCCTGCGTCATTCTCCTGTCTAGTCAAATAAAAAATACGAGTAGACAAAAATAATTTCCCGATAGATAAATTTAGCGTTAGATAAGTCAGCCTCGATAGCTCAGTGGTGCAGACAGTCGACTGTCGCTATTGAATGTTAAGCAACGCTGGGCGCGGTCAGTACTTGGATGGGTGACCGCTCGACCGTTGGAGGTTGACCATAGTTCGGATTCCACGTAAAACTGTAGGTCCCTTCCCTTCTTACCTTACTCGGTGGTAGGGTTCAACCCGCCCTGGTTGGTACCACCGGACTGAATGAAACGTCGGTTGAAACGGCTATGTAAATAGTTTTCCGTCCAGTTCAGTGTAGCCGGCACGATCGAAGGGAAGCACTGACATGGCACCTAGTTCACCCGGTGTTATGGGCTGACATCACGGATGTTGTAGGTGACGTAGCCAACCGTGTCAGTATCCATAAAAAAATACTTATTCGAGTTATAAAAAATTTCAAGTCTTTTATTCTATATCTTACAAACAATATCACAAAAGAAAATTACAGACTAGCACTCGTTAATTTATAGTCCTGCCAGCCTCACACGCTAGGATACCCTGTGTTGTGGGAGGCAGGGTCTTTCACCTCGTTTAAGTTTAGTATAATATAAAATATATAAGTATTTGTGTATGTATATATGTATGTGTATATGTATGTGGGTGTGTGAGTATGAGATTATGTATGTGTACATGATTGTCTGTTGGGTAGCGTACGACACCTGAAAGCCATTGTCGTGCCTGCTGTTCCTGCGATCCTACTCCTTCGCCCGGGAGCGAACCAATAGAAGCCGATATTCGTTTGGTCGGTTAAGTAACTTGTTAGCTCAGTGGTAAGCATGTAGGGTTTGCATTTTTTGGACCATGGGTTCGAATCCCACCAAATCTTTTTGGTTTTTTTTTTTGCTTTTTTTTCTTTTTTAAGCAATGTTACAGTGTTTAAATTGTTTTAGGGTGTTTAGTTTTTTTTATAACCACCTAAGAATTATTTTCGGAAATACAAACTTGTAACAAAAACGACATGCACCGCCTCAAAATTAGGTTAGGGTTAATATATAGAAGATGCGTCGCGTAGCGACGCATCTTCTATATATTAACCCTGGTTATTTTTTTTTTAAACCACCAAAACATCATTTATTTATCACTTCAAGGAGTGATTCCGCAGGATCGCAGGAACAGCAGGCACGACAATGGCTTTCAGGTGGCGCACCGCTGTTGGGTAGGGTGTATGATTTGAAAGGTACTCGTATGAGTTGAAAGAAAATAGACCTACCACTGAAGTCAGTGAGTAAAAACTTCATTATGTATGTTTGTTTGCCTTGACCTTCACAGAACTGGTGGACTCTGGAACGCTCTCCCCTCCCTGCCCACATATTTCCCCCCAACTACAGTCACAGATTACTTAATAGTTACTTCGTAACAGATGAATCTCTCCATAGAAAAAGTTACATACCTTCGGCTTTAATAGCCTAAACTTTTACATCGCCAGTCGCTGCGTGCGAAAATCTACTTAAATGAAAGAGCGTAAAGTGATTATTGCTTTGCAGCTGCGCGCGGACGCGGGGCCTTGAAACAAACTCGGTGATGCTAGGGCTGCTACTTTCGATAAAAATATCAATGCATTATATTGTAAACAGGAAATATGTGTGAATGTTTGTTCGCGAGCTACAGCACAGATTTAAAAATGTTTTTTTACTGTTAGATAGGTAACTATCTTTTTTTTTTATTTAACATATAGGCTACTACTAACTTATACCCGCGGCTTCGCCCTCGTTAAAATATATTAGATAGAGGAAGAAATTAGTTCACCCCGAAAATACTTCAGGTAAACCCCTGTAATGTTATTATTGTTACCTGTACGCATGCTTATCTAACTGATTTTATTTGGTATATATTAAAAATACATCTGCCAAGCGAATCCGGACTTATTGCCGGCGGAAATTACTTCCAGTTGACCTTTACATACACATTTCTGCTTGGCAGAAGGCGGACTTATTATATAAGGAAGCCGACGTTTGCTTTAAAGCAGATGAAAGCGCGGACCGCACGTGTCGGTCTTATTAGACTTAGCGGCGGCGGCGTGTTGCGGCGGCGCGGCGCGGGGCACTAACAAAAGAGTCAAAGGAAGCCGACAAACGAACCGCCTACCGCTACGCGCCGCTAGCACATGCCGCTAGCTTTCTTCAAAGTGTCGCGCGCCGCGCGTGCACAGCTAGAATTAATATGTATGTCATATTTTGGGATTATTCGTATTTGTAAGAATGATGTCAGTTTTGGCCAGACTCCCCCCCCCCCCCCCCCCCCTCCTACGTCACGTGTAACGTCTGCAAACCAGACCCTCCCACCCCCCCCCCCCCCCCTATTTTCAAATTTCCCCATCTTCACGGACGTTGTTTTCCGTTCCGTTGCGTCGTACGTAGTCTTCAATTGCCTCAACAACCACAAAATGTCACCTGTATGCACACAAATCGTAAAGTGACTGTGATAGACAAACAAACAGACAGATATATCGAACATACCGAATTCAAGCAAAACACAACATAAACCAAAATACCTATTTCCGTGTTCCGTACCTAAAGGGTGCCAACGGGACCCTATTACTAAGCCCCGCCATCCGTCCGTCTGTCCGTCCGTCTGTCAGCGGGCTGTATTTCTATTACCGCTATAACAATAAATAGTAAAAATATAAAAAATAAAGTACATAGTGTTAAATCTTGTACGATGGTACGGAACCCTTCGTGTGCGAGTCCGACTCGCACTTGTCCGGTTTTTTTAGAATAATTATTGCTCAACAAAAACAATATACTCAAATTTCTTCATCAGCAGGTAAATGGAAAAAAGAAAGATTTTTATCTCTCCTCTTGCTGGATTTACATCCATCTACTGCACATAAACTGCCACTATTAACAGAAGCCATGTCAACTTGAATTAAGATATAGGCAAAGAAACACTTTGGATATAGGTAGGTACGAGTTACGACCGTACGAAGCAGTAGCGTGAGCGCGCGCTCGCGTAGGTTAGCTCCACGCGGCTGTCGGCAGTCCAATGAATTATGGGTCGCCGGCGGCCCGGCGGGCGGTAGGTAGTTATCGCGCGCAAGTACATAGAGTGCGTGAGCCCTGCTACAGTCTCGGGTCCTTCAAGAGAGGCGTGAATGGGCACCTGGCAGGCCGGCATGGCATTCGGAGGCCCCGCATGCGACCGAATGTCCATGGGCGTCGCTAGACGCCACATTATTTTTTATTTATTTTTTTGTGTTATCCGATATGGGTGGCTGAGTCGGAGGGGACAAAGCACACCAACCAATATCACCTCCGAGAAGATAGGTGCCATATTGGAGACTTCCTTGGATTGTCGCACTTACCATAAAAAAAAAACTTGTGCTTTTAGTGCAAAAAAAAGTTTTAAAAAACATAAAACCGACTTCCTAAAAAAAGGAAAACTAAAAAACTATTTAAAATAAAAATATAAAAACCGCCTTCAAAAATATATGAAATAAAAACCTAAAAAAAAAAAACGAACCCTAGAGTTGAAGGCGGTGCTAAAGCAAGCAAAAATGGTGCATGAAAGAAAACATGAGTGGATGATAATATCCTTTGTGATTTGTGTAGCCTTTTTAGCACCACCTTCAACTCTAGGGTTCGTTTTTTTTTTTAGGTTTTTATTTCATATATTTTTGAAGGCGGTTTTTATATTTTTATTTTAAATAGTTTTTTAGTTTTCCTTTTTTTAGGAAGTCGGTTTTATGTTTTTTAAAACTTTTTTTTTATTTCACAGTTTTTTTTAGTAATTTTTGCTATTAATGTACTCGGCGGAATCGCTCGGCCTTCGGCCTCGCGATTCCGCCTCGCTTTCCAATCCGATCTTGACCCAATTAAAAATAGGACCACGTCAGCTTCGATAGCTCAGTGGTGCAGACAGTCAACTGTCGCTATTGAATGTTAAGCAACGCTGGGTGCGGTCAGTACTTGGATGGGTGACCGCTGACCGTTGGAGGCTGATCGAGGTTCGGATTCCTCGTAAAACTGTAGGTCCCTTCCCTCCTAATCTTACTTGGTGGTAGGGTTTACCCTGACCGGGTTGGTACCACCGCACTGAATTAAACGTCGGTCGAAACGGCTATGTAAATAGTTTGTGTTTTCCGACCAGTTCAGTGTAGTCAGTACGATCAAAGGGGGAAGTACTGACATGGCACTTAGTTTACCCGGTGTTATGGGCTGACATCACGGACGTTGTAGGTGATGTTGCAGAACTTAGTAGAATGGACAGACATAAACATGTTACGGAACCCTACTTTTATTATAAAATAACCGTCGGAGGACCTTGGTTGAAAATTGTGAAATTTAGTAGAACGGACAGACATACATTTGTTACGGAACCCTACTTTTATTATAAAATAACCGTCGGAGGGCCTTGGTTGAAAATTGTAAAATTTAGTAGAACGGACAGACATGCATTTGTTACGGAACCCTACATTCATTTTGAAATAAATGTTAAATTTTGTAGAACGGACAGACATGCATTTGTTACGGAACCCTACATTCATCTTGCAGAACTTAGTAGAATGGACAGACATAAACGTGTTACCGAACCCTACTTAACAGTTGCACTCCGGGAGTGCCGGCAGATCCCGTGCCACTCTAACTTAACCCTTAATGCAATGACTTAAGGTTTCTTTTTAAAAATGACGCTGACGCGATGTCGCGAGTTATACATTTTTTACCCACCTAAAAAAGTGCCAAGCGCCGCTAAAGAAGTTTTCACTTCAAAAACCTCAGGGTTATCCCCTTTCAAATAAAAAAAAAAAGAATTTTCAAAATCGGCCCACAATTGACGGAGTAATCGCGTAACAAACATCAAAAAAAAGAAAACACACTGTCGAATTGAGAATCTCTTAGGTCTAAAGTAAATTTCTCGTGAAGACAAATGCAACGAGCCCAAACACGATGGGTTTATCATGTGTAGTTTAGGAGTTCCTATGGCCACCTTCTGTCTCCATCATCAGACCAGCTCGATGGTACTCGGTACAGTAGGTACCGGTCAGGTACCATAATAAATTAAGCGCACCTGGCCGGTCGGAAAAGATAAAAAATTTCAAATTTAGAATATTCATGAAACAAGGGTCCGAATATGTATCACTAGTAAATATCGATTCATGTATTTCAACAGGACAGAGAAAATTTCAAAATATTAGGTATTTAATACTTTTTAGTTCTTTTTGTTTTTTTGTTTTTTTGAAATCGGTTTAATATTTTTTAAAACAGTTTTTATTTCATTCTTTTTAGTAATATTACATAAATAAGAATAATCGAAATCGAATAATCGAAATCGATTGAAGTGGTACAGAATTATTCGCCATATGTGTCAGACTGCAAATTGCTGAATAAGTCCACATCACAAAAGTTTTGCTGAAGGTAACCACACACCATACTAATTTATCAAACTGAAAATTGCCGAATACGACCACATCACAAGTTTTGCTGAAGGTAACCACACACCATAGTATTATGCTGATTTTTCGAAAACCACTGAACCAATTTCGATAAAATTGAAATGGGACCACCTCGGAAGTATGACCTAACTAACAAAAAAAGAATTTTCTAAATCGGCCCTCAATTGACGGAGAAATCGTGTTACAAACATACAAAAAAAAAATAAAAAAAATAAAAAAAAAAAAAACATACAGACGAATTGAGAACCTCCTCCTTTTTTGGAAGTCGGTTAATAACAAAACTAAACAGAATTGGGATATACAATTTCATAAAATACTTAGAGAATTTTTATTTTTGTACAATTATAAGTAGCTAGTTTCTTATTTAACCACAGCGCAAAAAAATTATGACAGAATACAGACAAATACTTAATTGTTTTTGGAATCAAGAAAATATCAAATTTAATCCCTTCCTGCACAACTAACTACGGAACCCTAAAATCGGAAGTGCGCAACCTGTATTGCGAAGGTGTATTGCTGTGCTTTGATGTTTGTTGACAATAATTTTTCTTCTCTAATCATGATGGTTTTTTTTTTCTTTATTCAGTAATAAGTACGTGTGTTTAATTTCGTCCATCAACAGACCTAACAAGTACTAGATCGAATAAATGAATTACCAGAAATGACAATGCTATATTATTCATTCCATACAAGTTACATTGTATATCAACACTTGGTTAACATGTATACGAAATCTAGTAAAAAAAAATTGTTTCACATTCTTTATTGGCCACATATCGTTAAAACATTACTTACTTACATTACTTTGAAAAGTAATCATATTTTTTTTTTATCCGTCCGTCCATTCTATCAGCTTGGCGAAAATATCTGTCAAGAAAATTCCCCTGTAGTATTTCGTCTCAAAATGAGATTTTTTTTTGTTTTTTTTTTTTTTTGTTAACTGACACGGATGGCTACATCACCTACAACATCTGTGATGTCAGCCCATAACACCGGGTGAACTTGGTGCCTCATCAGTGCTTCCCTTCGGTCGTGTCGGCTACACTGAACTGGACGGAAAACACAAGCTATTAAAATTTACATAGCCGTTTCGACCGACCTTTCATCCCACCGGGCGGGTTAAACCCTACCACCTAGCAATATAAGAAGGGAGTCATATCCCTTAGCCGCCTTTTACGACATACACGGGGAGAGATGCAGTGGGGCTATTCTTTTAAAGTACTGGCCCCACACGGTACAAATCAATCATAGTCGAAGTCGAGTCGAGTTCGAAGTTTCGAAGATCGAGGTTCGAAGTCGAAAATAGATCAATCTTCTATCTGTCTGCCTGTCTGTCTGTGCGGTGACGGTAAATCGTCGGCACGTAAACATGTTCACCTTGACCGATTTTTTTATAGCATAAAGAGTGCGCTATACCACCCTGAAAGACCTCGACAGCGATTGATTGGGAAATAAACTGATTGCAAAAAAGTTCTCCCCCTCGGAAGAGAAGTAAGTTCGGTGATTTCATGAAACTTACTAATTTAGAATTCCAACTTCCAACATCCTCCTCGGAAGTTTCCTCGGCGTGAAAACATTCTCGAACAACAGCGGGCCGAGACATTCCCCTGGCTGGAGCTTGCCATTGCCGGGGCAAATACAAGCTCAACACGTGGTGCCAACCGTTCTCTCTACGTAACATGTAGCACGTAACACGTCTTCAGTATGGCTTTTAACTCCCCACGCAAAAAGAGAGGTGTCATAAGTTTGACGCCTATGTCCTGTCTGTCTGACTGTAGCATCTTAGCTCCCAACCCGATGGTCCGATTTGGATGCGATTTTTGAAGGAAAGAAAATGACGTTTGGGATGGGGCCCTTACTCAGAAAAATTAAAGCGTCACGTAAGTACGAAGGGAAGTTGCAACGCTTCTCGGCCAATAAGGAGCGTTGTTAGCTGCGTTGCCCAGCGCCATCTATGTGAGTCTTTTGAAGTCGAACCATTGTATAAGTTGAAAGTAATATGACATAGATGGCGCTATCCCGATCGAAATTTAAATAATCGCTTCAGTGGGTGTCCACGACCATCAGGTCAACCGATTCGAAGACCATCGGCACTTTTCCTAGTCGATGAAGGGATCTCAGCTGTCAAATGGAAATTTATTACACTTTCACTGGTCGCCTTTCTAATCAAATTACGTCTCATAAAGACCTCGAAATTAAAGTTAAGTTACAAATTAAAAAACCTACACACCAACAACCCTTAAAAAGTAAAAAAAAATCCGTTTAAGTACCTAGTTCCTTAAAGGCGTCGGGGGACCGCTAAGTAAATAAAATAAAGCAGTTCGTAAAGAATGCCGCAAGGCATTAAACTCGCCTTTTGTAACCTTTTTATACAATGGTGTACAATAAAGTATACTTTCATTCCATTTCATTATTTTTTACTTTTACTTATACTATAGTTTGCAAAACGTGGTGGTAGGTTTGTGCTGTAATTTACCGGAGATCTTTACCCAGGATAGAGCGTGTTGTATGTAGGTATGTAGGTTTCATTGTCGAAAAACAGTATGTGTGCAATATCATATCAATAATCTGTAAGGGATGGTCATGGATTAAGTTACTTTGTTTTATGAGATATTGCTTTTGTGGGCTCTATGTGTGATACTAAAACTAAATTGACTATTTTTAGAAATATTTTCTGTATGTATGTATGTATGTTCCTCCATAACTCTTAAACCGATCATCCGAATTCGATGAAACTTTGTACAAGCATATTTAACTATGTGGGACACAGGATAAATAAAATTAATTTACGGTTACGCTAAGATGTGGCTGTCATACAAACCGAATTGTTCCGCGCGCCTAAATAAAGGTACGGTAGCGGGCTTACTTACTTTTTTTCTTTTTAAATACGAATTTCACACGAGCGAAGCCGCGGGCAAAGGCTATTATATAATATAGCCATCAAACGCACACGATTTAATTATTTTCTGTGGGAAATCTATTTTTCAAAATAAGTTGCTATTTTAAATATTCCTACTTATTTTAACTACCTCATATTTAGTTACGTTTTTTTTTATTTTTTTATGGAACCTGACACGGTTGGCTACATCACCTACAACATCCGTGATGTCAGCCCTTAACACAGGGTGAACTAGGTGCAATGTCAGTGCTTCCCTTCATTTCATATCGGCTACACTAAACTGGACGGAAAACACGAACTATTTACATAGCCGTTTCGACCGACGTTTCGTTCAGTGCGGTGGTACCAACCCGGCCGGGATAAACCCTACCACCTAGAAAGGTAAGAAGGGAAGGGGCCTACAGTTTAACGTGGAATCCGAACCACGGTCAGCCTCCAACGGTCGAGCGGTCACCCATCCAATCACTGACCGCGCTCAGCGTTGCTTAACAAACGTCTTTGCTAACAAGGTTTAATAAACGTAAAGTATATTCAACCTTAAGTCGCCTGAAGGGTTAAGCTCTTTGTTACCACTTTAATAAATTCCTACCCGAACAAAACTGGACCTAGATAATAAATTAATTATTATAAAGCCCTCTACTAATTCATTATTAAAATTAAAATTCATCTTATATTCCCTGTTTCATCATTCTTTTTTCTACACGAGAAAAATATTACAGGAATAAAAATATTTAACGAAATAAAGTTTAGTGCGCCCCTCATTTTAAAAACATTTATGGACTCTCTCGCAAAAAAGTTAGGTACTTCCAAACAATTTTATAATCTCTTTATTAGTACCCAAATGACAATCCACATTCCAGAGAGGTCTGAAAGTGTCGGCCCCTTCATTGGACCTGTTATTACCTTATTAGATAACTTTAGTTCAGTTGGGCTTTTTCAAAAGGGGTTTGAACAGGCTCCTGTCGGGCCGGCATGGCATTCGCAATCCCCATG
This sequence comes from Nematopogon swammerdamellus, assembly GCA_946902875.1. Taxonomy (NCBI): domain Eukaryota; kingdom Metazoa; phylum Arthropoda; class Insecta; order Lepidoptera; family Adelidae; genus Nematopogon; species Nematopogon swammerdamellus. The sequence continues at coordinate 7,029,547 of OX336342.1, forward strand.
CATCACAGAATGTCCATGGGCATCGTTAGACACATACTCGTTGGTGTAACAATGCCAGATGTCGCGCTTTTCATAGCAAAAAAGCGGTCAAGTGCGAGCCGAATTCGCGTAGAGAGGGTTCCGTACCATTCCGTTTTCCGTGAGAACTTTAAAACTTAGGATTTTCGTTTTACTTTTTCCTGTTTTTTTTTTATGGAAACTGACACGGTTGGCTACATCACCTACAATCCGTGATGTCAGCAATATATAACACCGGGTGAACTTTGTGCCAATATCAGTGCTTCCCTTCGGTCGTGCCGGCTACACTGAACTGGACGGAAAACACTAACTATTTACATAGCCGTTTCGACCGACCTTTCATTCAGTGCGGTGGTACCAACCCGGGCGGGTTAAACCCTACCACCTAGTAATATAAGAAGGGAGTCATATCCCTTAGTCGCCTTTTACGACATACGCGGGGAGAGATGCAGTGGAGCTATTCTTTTAAAGTACCGGCCGCACACGGTACAGGTCCTGTAAGAAAGGCCCTATATTCCCAATTTTTTTTTCTTCAAAGTTTTTGTAGTTTCGGAGATAAAGTCGCGGTTTCTGTTCATTAAAAAAAAAATTGGTTGTCTGTAAAGTCGGTTTACGGACGATAGTTTTACGTGATAACGTCATACAACCCTTGTTTCATGAATATTCTAAATTTGAAATATTTTCCGACCGGCCAGATATTATGGTACGAGTAACCTCGTTTTAATTTCTGCGGCCCTGGTACTTTTACAAGCCGACGCTTGGGCCGATTGTGCCTCTCTATCGCTTGTTACGCGCTCACGCTTGCTCAGATGGAACGTGACGCGATATTCGTGCGTGCAGCCGGTGTTCATCAATTTATAAGATCACGTCAAAAATTGTTTATTGAAAGCGCGACCTATGGCTCCGTGTCACCTATAAGGTGTCTAATGACGCCTATGGACATTGGGTCGTATGCGGGGTTTGCGAATGCCATGCCGACCTGACAGGTCATGCCCCATGACATTCATGAAGGACCCGAGACTGTACTTGGGGGGAAATATATAACTAATTCGTACCAGTATTTTATGCTGCTCTTTAAGATCAACATGCCTTGTTATTTTGTACTCGACTTTTTTATGTTTTATTTAATTATTTTTAGTTCTAAAGCATTAGTTAAGTAGGTATGGTATATTATTGAAGTCTGGGTGCACGGCAGTACCCCTGCCAAGTCGATCAAACGCGGCCGTACCATCTTTTTCTCGAATCTGTTTTTCAAGCTGTTGACAACGATACGCCCTCGAGGCTCAGACATGGCACCGCAATGCCACCAATGTCAATAAATAATCAATGACACGAACGGGTCGGCTCCCTTTGACGCTCGACTAGATAAGATAGTAGGTAATATGATAGCCTCACGCTAATAACACTCCATTGCTGTAATTCGATTAAATTGCCTCAATTTAACGCTTAACATTGAAGTTACGTAAAATAATTTCATTCGAAAGTACATTCGGATTCAACGTAAAACTGTAGATCCCTTCCCTTCTTACCTTACTATTACCACAGCTATTACTAGGTAGGGCGGGTTGTTACCACCGCAACTGAATGAAACGTCGTCGAACGAAACGGCTGTGTAAATAATGTGTGTTCGTGTTTTCCGTCCGGTTCAGTGTAGCCGACATGAAATGAGGGGGAGCGCTGACATGGCACCTACTTCACTAAGGTGTTATGGGCTGACATCGTGGATGTTGTAGGTGATGTAGCCGCCAACCGTGTCAGGTTCCACAAAATAAAAAAGGTATCTACTTATTTCGTGAAAATTTTAATGCTCATTGCCCAAAAGCGTTGACTGTAAGAAATCACTTAGACACAGTTGACTAATTCCTGAGAGCAAGACTTGCGGGATGGAATCGCCACAAGGGGCTTACGATAAAACAAAGCGAATAGCGCGCAAATAGTTTTTATTTTAATAATTATGAAAAACTTGAGCCTTGCGAATTTTTCAAATCGTGCGTCACTAAAGAATATAAAATTGTATTTGGAAATTATAAAAAATATAGATATAAGGTGTTTCGCTGACCATGTCATTAACTTCGGGAGGGTTACATACACACTGAAATAAACACTTTACGTAAGAAAAAAAACATAAATGTTTATAGGAGCATTTTTTCTCCTAACAAAAAAATTAAATCAAATAAGTAGCTGTAAAAACCAATCATAGTGACCTTGTGACTTACTTACAACAAACAGCTGTTCTGCGTTTGAACATAGTACGGTCATTGACCCCGTACAATGCAACCTATGCGTACCTACTGTTACACACAGGTTAATGTTTAGGTAGCTAACATGTTTTGTTAAATTTCTCGAAAAGTAATACTATAAACATATTTTTTTTTTGCGTAACGTGTTTATTTGAGTGTCTATGTAACCCTCCCGAAGTTAATGACATGGTCAACGTAACACCCTATATACTCTTTATATTTTTACAATGGAAATTGCCGCAAAAATAGAGGAATGTTTCAATTTTTGTTTACTATCGAGCGAAGTTAAAAAACTTTCTGTTTCAACGTCGAGGTTCACTAAAGATAACCATGTAGATTGAAAACCTAAAACATTCCCTATACATATCTTTAACTTTTCATATGTCTGCATCAATCCTACGGTACAGAGTTGCGGCTGTCCATGGCGAAAACATTGTCCAAGCATCGCCCGTTATAAAAGTTGCCAGACTCAAAATGATGCAAGCATCATGTACAAAACGTCTAGAGTTTAATATCTCGCGAGGATGAAGGAACTAGGGGAATAAAACAAATTGTTATTTTAATTTTATGCACATTTACACGTATTTTACGTTTCCACTTTATGTCTTGTTTACTACAAGAACTGTTAATTTTATCTGATACATGGAAAGAAATACCGAGAAATTTTATTGCACACATTTTAATTTTGTTGCCAAAAATTGGTCGGATAGCACTCCATTTGCAATAGACAGAAGGTACGTGAGTAAAGAAGCGTGACACGGATAGATATATTATATTCTAACTTCGACTTTCCGCACTTCCTTTACAATTTTTTATTTATTTAATCCGGTATGAATGGCTGAGTCGGAGGGGCAAAAGCGCATGCCCCGACCAGCCAATATCACCTCCGAGAAGGTAGGTGTCATACCGGAGACTTCCCTGGATTCCTGGCTATGACGGATTGACAGACATGACAATTTAGAATTTATACAAAATTTTCGTAAGTAGAACTTAACGAAAGATGGTCCCATAGCAACCTCGGCTGTGTAAACAGACAATCCAAACGGAAATCTCCGGTATGGTATCTTCTCGCAGGTGACATTGACCGTTCGGTGTGCTCTAGTCCCTCTGACTCTGCATAAATATTTTAAGTAAATTTCCACGATCTGGTGGTAATTTCGAACAATTACAGAACACTGCTCTAACGAATTTGTTACTTACTGAAGCATAAACGACTGGAGATTATTATCATTAATCCCGGAGAAGAAATCTGGGGAGTTACTCCATTATTTGTAATGGCATTGTTCAACTGCCTGGTGGATTTCCGCGAACGCGGAAACTTTTCCATAACAATGGAAGTAAGTACAAACCCATTTGTCTTTGCACCTTGTATGTACAAAGACAAATCAGTTTGTGGGCGCGCTAGAAAGAGTCGGGTTTAGTAGAAGATTGCTGATAGCTGGGAATGGTAGGTGAGGGTCTAAGGAATTATTAGCAAAAATATTTTTTTGCTGGAGACTTATACTTTTGGAGATTTTTTTTTTAAAGATATCCAAATATTATTGAAATTTACTACAAAATTCACAGCCCCGACATAACCTGTTAGTATGGCTATTCCCTAGCTAGAGTGTATTTTATAAGCCGGAGGCGCGGAGGGTGTGCAGCCCCCGTGTGAGCCGGAGCGGCTGAGGCTGGTCGCCGAAGGCGACCAAAAAGCCGAAGCTGCGGAGGCGAGCGAGAGAGAGAAAGAGAGAGAGAGAGATCGCATGTCGACATAAACAGTCGACATCCTCTGCCATAATATGTACAACTCCGTATGTGTATGCAAGTTGTAGCAATGTCTTGTCTAAATTTGCTTGACCTAGAAGCAAAATAGTTATTGGTTAGCAAAGAAAGTCGCGTCATAGTGATTACGAGAGTCCTATTCTTATGGTATTTTACGAAAAAAGGCAAATCTTATATTTTTTCGTGAGACGCAACATCTATATACACAAGTACTTATATTCGTGAATAGAGGTAATTAATACGTGGGCAAGGAATTTTTATTCGATCGATGATTTATTTTGCTTCGAATTTCAAATATCAAAGTAAAAAATATAGGTACTCCCAGAACTCAGGACCTCAACTCCAATAAGTTTTTTAACGTCGAATGTATTTTATTTTTTGCTAGCTGTGCCCGCGGCTCCGCTCGAGTGAAAGTCGGTTTAACATAAAATCTGATTCTAGCGCAAATATGAAGTCACCAAGGGCCGCCCGGATTGGCACCACTGCACTGAGTGAAAGGTCGGTCGAAGTGACTATGTCAATAATTCGTGTTTTCATTCCAGTTCAATGGAGCCGGTACGACCAAAGGGAAGCACTGACATGGCACCTACCTAGTTCACCAAGATGTAACATCACGAATGTTGTATGTGATATAGCCAACTGTGTAAGTATCCATATAACAATAAATAAAAACAATTATTGCCCCCTCGTGACTAGTGAATACAGGGCTGCAATGCAAAAACGAAGCAAAATACACAAGAAATTTCCACCAGATATCCAATCCCAGTGCAGACAACTCGAAGTGCCATTCCACTAATCACAATATGCAATATACCACGTTCCGATCGCGTTCCGATAGCGTTCCGATCGCGAGATATCGGCGCACTGCACCACCGCAATCACCACTCGACACAGCACGTGATGTGTGTGAAAGTCTGTTGTTTTAGCAGTGACATGACACAGAACTCAAAACGATAGAGGCTGCATCAACTCGAGTAGGTGAAAAATTATAAAAATGACTGCACAAAGAAAAAAGTTCAAAACAACGTTCATTAGAATGATTACAGATGTCATCATTTGACACCTCAAATAATGACATTAATTGGTGAAAAATATTGTATTGATTTATTATTACCCGTACCTACCTCTTCCCAACTAAATACATATTAGGCATGGTGGGCTACAATACAATTATAAACAACAGTAAACAGATTTAGCATTCTATTACATTTTCTCTCGAATGTAATCCGATATGTACGAGTAGTACGCATCCAGGGTCAAAGGGGCCAAGGTAGAAGAAGGTAGCAAGCTAGAAGGTAGGTGCCATACCGGAGACTTCCTTTCGGATTGCCGGCTATACTGGACGAGAGGAGAACACAGCCGAGGCTGCTATGCGGCCATCTTACATCCAGTACGGTAGTAACAAACCAGTCGGCTACAATTTGAGCCTAAGTACCACCTAGTAAGGGGCAAGGGAAGGGACCAAGGGACCAACAGTTTTACACCGGTTCCGAACGGTGAAGCAGCAGGTGTTGGTAGGTATGCACCTAAATTTTTCCGTCAGAAAAAACTCATTGGTACACGCCGACCGGATTCGAACTCTCGTCGACACGCCCAGACCACTCGGCCAACCGCCCGCTTCATACTCTGCTCTCAAACACCGATTACTCAGCTCACCCCGATTGCCGGGACACAGCGTGTGGTAGGTATGTATGTTGTATGTGAAAATGCCATAGTGTTAAAAATAACTAAGCAACGTATCGTAAGTAAATTTACATATAAATAGGACTGGGTTTGCCGTTTGGCTGCCTCCTCGAATCTCATATATATTTACATACATACATACCTACGTACAAAACGTCCCGACTATTTCCCAACGGGATAGGCAGGGACAACGAGCCTCCACGTGGCACGATCCTAACTACTTCTGTCGCCTCGTCCTCTTAATGTTTTCGTGCATGCTTGTCTGTTACTGGTACTAGGCAGTCAATTGGCCCTTTCTGAGCACATGCCCGATCTGGTCTAGGTACGTGCGTCTAGGGCGACCCTTACCGGCTGTTCCACTCACTTAGGTATAATTAAATCGGTTTAATAGCTGATATAGACAGATGTTACTACTACGTAAAACTGTAGGTCCCTTCCCTCCTAATCTTACTTGGTGGTAGGGTTTTACCCGCCCGGGTTGATACCACCGCACTCAATGAAACGTCGGTCGAAACGGCTATGTAAATAGTTTGTGTTTTCCGACCAGTTCAGTGTAGCCGGCACGATCAAAGGGGGAAGCACACTGACATGGCACCTAGTTCACCCGGTGTTATGGGCTGCCATCACGGACGTTGTAGGTGATGTAGCCAACCGTGTCAGTTTCCATAAAAAAAAATGTTAGATGTAAGTATTGAAAGGTTCAAAGTACTTTGTTCAAGTACCTACCTAACTAAAAACCCGTCCATTACGTCGACATCGCCCCGACGATCGATTGTGGTGCGATTACAGCCTCCGGCGAAATTTTACGAGATTTTATTTAAAATGATCAAGCAGTTCTTTTCAGATTCGGTTACGTCATTATCCACAGGCTGGTACAAACGGATAAAAATGGTGTGGAAATTCGCTCGCTGACGTGTAAGTGTGCAACAATGAAAAATAGATTGAGAAATAGTGTAATGCGAGAGCGTTGTGGTTGTGGCACTTGTGGCATAGTTTGTGGTCTGAAAGAAGATATAGTGCCAAGGATTGAGAAAGGAACGATTCGGTGGTCCGGTCATGTTGGAAGAATGCATTAATTTGAGATTAACGAAAGAAATATATAACTAATGTTCAAGGACGGAAGTAGGAGCAAGAGTCGGGAAGGGTCGCCCTAGGCTAGGGCGATCCTTCCTTTCTAGGGCCTAGACGCACGTACCTAGAACAGATCGGGCATGTGCTCAAAAAGGGTCAAGTGCGTAGTACCCGCAACCGACGAGCATGTACGAAGAATATTATGAGAGTGGAAGAGGCGGCAGAGGAGTGACAGGATCGTGGCACGTGGAGATCCGTTGTCTCTGCCTACCCCACCGGGAAACAGGCGTGACGTTATGGATGTATGTAGGTACAAACTATCGGTCGTGAAAATTTCATAAGTAAGTAATGAATCTCGTAATGAATTATTCCTAATTGTTAATTATATTATTTTTTATTATTTCTTATTAGATAGATCGATGTAAAACCGAAAAGCACTGGCTGCTTGTGTCAGAGACCCAAGTTCAAATCCCGGTCGGGGACAAATTTTTCTCTTTGTTTTCAGTTTTGCACCAATAATAGTCGGCCAAGCATCGAAGTAAAAAAATATATTAAATGTCGTTGCAGCCAAGTGCGAGTCGGACTCGCGCACCGAGGTTTCCGTACCACCTGGTAATTGATCGGTTTTTATTGTTGATCACACCAAGTTTAACGTTTTTACGATAAAGCAAAAACAAAGAAAAAAAACCTTGAAAAACTCATTTATTATATGGGAACTTGTATGGGAACCCCACTAAATTTTTTAACTTTTTTTTATGGAAACTTGCACGATTGGCTACATCACCTACAACACCCGCGTTGTTAGCCCATAACACCGGATGAACTTGGTGCCACGTCAGTGCTTCCCTTCAGTCGTGCCGGCTACACTGAACTGGACGGAAAACACAAACTATTTACATAGTCGTTTCGACCGACCTTTCATTCAGTGCGGTGGTACCAAACCGGGCGGGTTGAACCCTACCACCTAGTAATATAAGAAGGAAGTCATATTCCTTAGTCGCATTTGTTTGTAGATCCGCCATTATATATAACACATATTCTGTGAAAACAACCGGCTATCTATTACTGCTCAAAAGAAACAACCCTTTCAAGATAGGACAGACAGACCAACGACATTCTACTTTCTGACGGGCCCTCGTCATACATTTTACCGGTAGAAAGGTGCGATTGGAGTTCGTCTATATATTGCCAATATTTAAAACAGCGTAAGTGCGCGAGCGCCTCATACATCACGTTACGTTTCCGCTCTGTGAACGTCGATAGAGTAAGACGGTTAAATGGCAATTTGATACGTATAAAGGAGAGACAACGATTGGAGAGGGTGCTGAATTCTCACCAATAGCGCGCCTCAATTCGGTGCGTTGTATGCCACTTCCAGATAATTTAATTCGTTGAGACAGACGGACAGGACGGCGGCGTAGGCTTAGTAATAGGCTTCCTTACGGGAACATACACCAAAAAAATTAAGTTAATTTAGTACTAACAAAAAAACTGTGTATTTATTTTATTAGTATCCAGTTTCTTTCATCGTTATATTGAAACAGCCGATAGTCACGAAGAGTCGTGAGGAGATACCATCCAACCGTCGTCGTCCAACTAAACGCTTTGAAAATAATAGTATCATAAATGCTACAAAAGCTTGAAGGCATCCTCCCACGAGTGGAGAACCAATATTTTGTTTGCAGCACAACACCGATTACTCTGCTTACTTCGACAGCGTGTGGTATGTATGTACAACTACATAATGCATTTTCTATACAAACGATAACACACATTTTTTTATGTAATCCGTTAAGGGTCGCTGATTCGGAGGGGCCAAAGCAGCCAATATCACCTCCGAGAAGGTAGGTGCCATACCGGAGAATTCCCTGGATTGCTGGCTATACTGGACTAGAGGAGAACACAACCGAGGTTGCGTGCGGCCATCTTACATCCAGTACGGTGGTACCAACGCAGTCAAGGCAAGAGAAGGGACCTACCTTTTTACACCGGTTCCGAACGGTGAAACAGCAGGTGTATAGGCATGTGCGTGTTACGTATCTACGTCAAGTGGCTGGCTCGTCGCCGCATTCCAGAGACGGACCACTTGAAAGGGTCTTCCATCAGTACCTGCCCCGAAGCTGCAGCCAGGAGCTTCAGTCTATTGCCAACTTCGCGAAGGCTCAAATGTGTCGAGCAAGCATCGCCGACAAATAAATCACAGCCATCAAATAGGTGTGTAAATTAGTATTTAATCTTCATTTAATTATCAAGATATTATTTAAAAAGTTATTGAACTATAAAACAGTGTTACATTTGCATCAGTGAACGCAAATGAACATAATTGGCGCAGTCGGTAGGATGTACCGACAACAGTGACTTAAAAATCAGTGATTGTTGTTTGTTTTAACAATTGATCGGTGCATCGCGAACTATTCTACAAATACCTACTACGAGAATCACCTGGACAACCTCTCCAAGAGATTCTTCGGCGTACCAGTAAGTCAAAGTCCAGATTCCTTCCCTACATATCCTCACCTAATTATATTTGTGCCTGTCTGTACACATATTGTTGCATTTTCTATACTAGATATTATATATTGTTAAATTCGATAATATTGTTAACTAGCTGTTGCCCGCGGCTCCGCTCGCGTGAAATTCGTATTCCAAAGAAGAATGTAAGTAACTAAGGGCGAGGCCGAAGGCCGAGCTGCGTTCAGGTAATCGATAAACCTTCTCAAAGAAAGTAACTAACTAAGGGCGAGGCCGAAGGCCGAGCTGCTTTCAGGTATACGATAAACCTTCTCAAATAAAGTAGTAAGTAAGGGCGAGGCCGAAGGCCGAGCTGCGTTCAGGAAGACGATAAACCTTCTGGAAGAAAGGAAATAACTAAGTGCGAGACCGAAGGCCGAGCTGCGTTCAGGTAAACCAAAAACCCTATTCCGCCTTCGGGCGTCGCCCTTAAAGACTTACTTTCTTCGACAGAATATAATATCGTTTACTCAATCTATTTATTTCATAAAAATAAAAAAGTAATATTAATAACTAAAGAATTAAAACCTACCTAACAAACATTAAAATAACTATCAAAACGGGCATTTTCAAATGTTCCTAGAGCACTTGCGGCATTACCCCGCTGGATGGCAAGGCTTACCCTTTGAATGAAGTACATAAGCCCTTGATGGCGGGACACCAGTTGCGTCAACCAGCAGAGGCCCAAGCCTCTTTTGGCTTCACTGCTCCACGGACCGATGGTTTTAACCGCAAACGCAACAAATTCGATCTTGAATTATATTTCTATATTTGTTGCGTTTGAGGCTCTCCGCCCCGGCCTCGGCCGCGCCAGCCGCTCTTGAAGATGTCCTAACGTGACTTGGAGCCAATGTGAGAACACAAGTGGCGTCCCACATCAAATAACTACCCTTAGTCCATGGCACTAAGGTGATAGCATCGGGCCTCGTGCCATCCAGCCGGGAATAACCGCGAGGTTCTAGGATGCACGGTATATTTGCCGTCAGAAACGTGGACTTTATAATAAAATTTAAATTAAATTAACTCAAAATTAACTATATTAATTAACTTTATTCGAGATGGTTTAGCTTCTTCTTGAACGCAGCTCAGCCTTCGGCCTCGGCCTTAGTTACTTGCTTTCTTCGAGATGGTTTATCATTTATCAGAACGTAGCTCGGCCTTCGGCCTCGCATTAGTTACTTACTTTCTTCAAAAATGTTTACCTTCTTCATGAACGCAGCTCGGCCTGCGGCCTCGCCCTTAGTTACTTGCTTTCTTCGAGATGGTTTAAGGTCTTCCCGAATAGAGCACGGCCTTCGGCCTCGCCCTTAGTTACTTACTTTCTTGAAGATGGTTTAGCTTTTTCCTGAACGCAGCTCGGCCTTCGGCCTCGCCCTTAGTTACTTGCTTTCTTCGAAATGGTTTTCAATTATCAGAACGTAGCTCGGCCTTCGGCTTCGCCTTATTTACTTACTTTCTTCAAGATGGTTTAGCTTCTTCCTGAACGCAGCTCGGCCTCGCCCATAGTTACTTGCTTTCTTCGAGATGGTTTTTTTGCAATTATCAGAACGTAGCTCGGCCTTCGGCTTCGCCTTAGTTACTTACTTTCTTCAAGATGGTTTAGCTTCTTCCTGAACGCAGCTCGGCCTGCGGCCTCGCCGATAGTTACTTACTTTCTTCGAGAAGGTTTATGGTCTTCCAGAATAGAGCTCGGCCTTCCGCCTCGCCCTTAGTTACTTTCATCGAGAAAGAATATCGTTTACGTGAGTGCAGATCCGCCTTCGGCCCCGCCTTTAGTTACTTATTTTCTTTTTTTGAAATACGAATTTCACGCGAGCGAAGTCGCGGGCAACAGATATATAAATTGTATTGCACCAATGACAGCGACATTACTTAGACTTAAAATTATTATTATTTATTTATCAAACAATTTGTTACCGGCCAGCTCACGTCGAGATGACAGTTGTCCGTTGTCAACATAACATTTGAAATTGTTTTTTACCTTTACTTTGGATTACGTGATTTTTATTATATTTTTTAATTATTATGTTAATCCCCACTGTCACTATAAAAAGTTTCGTCAAATTCCGTTCAGTGGTTTTTGCGAGATGCGCGTACAAGTAGGTATTTTTGCATTTACGATTTTATTATATGTATAGAAAGAATAGATATGTATAGACTATTGTGTTCAAGTTATAAAAAAGAAGAACTGTCATTTTCGTTGTATCTACTTATTTTTGAATTTCGAATGGATATTTTATTCAAATTGTATTTGCTGCCAGTTCTCAAGATATAATTATGTACTTTGGACTACGTGATTTGAAACGCGCAATAATGTTTATAATTGTTTAATTTTTTTTTTATTTTTGTTATTTTTTTTTACGTATTATGTTAACCCGGCATATAAACTGCCACTATACAAAGTTTCGTCTAATTCCGTTCAGTGGTTTTTGCGTGATGCGCGTACAGACAAACAAACAAACAAACAAAAATTTTAAAAACTGTTCTAACATGTTCAGAATCTCATTTTAAGCCACCCTGGTTAGTTTTTTTCCGAATACATCCAATGTACAGACTTTCTTACCTTTACGATTTTATTATATGTATAGATAATTCATAGAAAGTTGTAATAAGGTAGGAACATACATAGTTTTTAGGCATAGATTTAGTTAATTTAGAGAAGGATATAGCTCTTAATAAAATTCAGTAAAATAAAACATAATAATAGTAACCATGCAGAACCACCAAATGTATAGTTTAGCTCTAAAAACTGTACCAACATATAATGGAAATAGCGACCTCCTGTACCGTTTCATCTCAACCAGCGAAGACATTTTAACAGAATTTTATGACCACACAAATCCCACAGCATTCACTAATAAAATATTAATAAATGGCATAGTAAGTAAGCTGGAAGGAAAGGCGCAGGAGACAATTAACATTCACGGGTGTGACTCGTGGCAGCAAGTAAAAGAAACTCTGGTCTTGCATTTTGGTGACCAGAGAGACGAGAATTCATTAAACAGAGATCTTGTAAACCTGCAGCAGGAAAATGAGGACCCTCAGTCATTTTACGACCGGTGCATGCACATACTAAATATAATAATTAACTACACAAATCTACACAATACCGACGTAGGAATAAGGTCACAGAAAAGACAATTCTACACCGCGCAGGCACTAAGAACTTTCTTAGCACGACTAAAAGAGCCCCTAGGCTCAACGATCAGGGCAATGCGTCCAACCACTCTGCCGACGGCTCTCCAATACATCAAGGAAGAGCAAAACATTCGATACCTACAAACACGGACTGTAGGTCAACCGGCAAGGAATCACTTTCCGCAATCCCAAAACAACAAGAACAATAACCCTTTTCAAAAGCCATCTGTCTCCCAACAAAACCACCCGCTACCGCATTCTTACAGTCATAACAATTACCGCCCGCAGAGCACGATCGTTCCACAGCAACAACAAAACAATAATTACCGACCTCAAACCCCGAGTTCGCAGCAACACAATGTGTTTAGGCAGCACAACAAAAACTACCCGAAGCCGACGCCCATGAGTGGCATCTCCTACTCTTCTACCTTACCTCGAAATCAGCTGTACTGCAGCGAAGCTGAGACGCAAAACTCGTACGAGACTCATGGCGTAGACTACGAAACCGCAAAAATGGGGGAAGACAATAGCGAACAGAATTTTCACACAGATACCCATATAAACCAGACCGCTTGATAGAAATAAATACCTACACACAAAGAGCCCTGCCATATATTCAAATAAAGAACCCCCCTTTGAAATTACTCATTGATACTGGCGCTAACATGTCCTTTCTATCGCCAGATGTCATTCAAAATTACTTCTCACAGTATAGGGTAAATTATGACCCGTTCACCATAACCAGCGTACATAAGACAACTCAGCATTTGTATTCCCTTGAAATTCCTACTTTTGATGAGTTCCATGAAGATGGATTTTCAACCTTTTCCATCTTCAATTTTCACAAATACTTTGACGGATTAATTGGTTATGACATGTTGAAAAACCTTAAAGCCCACGTAGATTTAGAAAATGACATTCTGCATACACCTAAAATCACAATTCCTCTAATGAAATACGAAACAGGCCGACGAAATCTTTTTGAAACAGTCGTGAAAAGTAATTCATGCAAACAAATAAAAATTCCAGTATCCATTCAAAAAGGCGAAATTTATATACCAAAAACATATATAGGACAATCTTACATTCCGGATACAATCACAAATGCAGCAAGGAGATATGCATATGTAGAAATGTACAACCCCACCGAACACGACCTTAGTGTCAGCTTCCCTGCTTCCGTAGAAGCTACTCAACTCGAATGCTACAATTGCATAGATTTCGAAAATCCTTTCAGCTCACAAAAATATGACACTCTCGAGTCTCTTATTAGAACCGACCATTTAAATTCAGAGGAGAAAGTTAATCTTATTAACCTGTGTAACAAATACAGCGACATATTTTACCGCGAAGAAACACCGTTATCTTTCACAAACCGAATTAAACATCATATTAAAACTCTAGATGAAATACCCGTGCATACCAAGTCATATCGCTACCCGTTTGTTCACAAAGAAGAGGTACAAAAACAAATATCCAACATGCTGAAGCAAAAAATTATACAACCCTCCGATTCACCATGGTCGTCACCAATTTGGATCGTACCAAAAAAAACAGATGCGTCCGGGAAACCAAAGTGGCGACTCGTTGTCGACTATCGCAAAGTAAACGAAAAAACTATAAGCGATAAGTATCCGATCCCTAATATCAACGACGTGCTAGATAAGTTAGGCAGATGTCAATATTTCACTGTTCTAGACTTGGCGACAGGTTTCCATCAAATTGAAATGGATCCTGACTCTGTACAGAAAACAGCATTTACAGTTGAAAATGGTCATTTCGAGTACCTCCGTATGCCAATGGGCTTACGCAACGCCCCATCAACGTTCCAAAGAGTTGTAGATAACGTTTTAAGAGGCTTAATAGACTCAGTTTGCGTAGTATATATGGATGACATTATTGTTTTCTCGACATCTCTTCAAGAACATATTACTAACTTAGAAAAGGTATTTCAGCGCCTAAGAGAAGCCAACTTTAAGATACAGCTTGATAAATCAGAATTCCTAAAAAAAGAAACATCATACCTAGGTCATATTGTAACACCCGACGGCATAAAACCTAATCCGGATAAAATTGAATGCATAAAAAACTTCCCTGTTCCGAAAACTCAAAAAGAAATTAAATCGTTCCTAGGACTCGTAGGTTACTATAGAAAGTTTATCGCAGACTTTGCCAGAATCAGTAAACCTTTAACTTCATGTTTGAAAAAGAAAGCTAAAGTCGAAATAACGCCTCAATATTTAGAAAGCTTCAATTTATGTAAAGATATTTTAATGAACGACCCCATTTTGCAGTATCCTCAATTTGATAAAGAATTTAATCTCACATGTGACGCCTCAAATTTTGCTATCTCTGGAATTTTATCACAGGGTCCTATAGGGTCTGATAAACCGATTGCGTACGCCTCCCGTACACTAAACGAAAGCGAAATAAACTATAGCACAATAGAAAAAGAACTACTGGCCATCGTTTGGGCAACGAAATATTTCAGACCGTATCTTTTTGGCAGACAATTTAACATTATAACCGATCACAAACCCTTGCAATGGATATTTTCATTAAAAGAACCAAACTCACGCCTCACCAGATGGAGACTGAAACTAGAAGAGTTCGAATATAAAATATTTCACAAAAAGGGCAAAAACAATACCAATGCCGACGCTCTGTCCAGAATCCCCATAGAATTGCACAACAATAGCGTTCAGCCGCTTCTTGATTCCTCCGACGAGGAAGTGGGCGAAGACAATCTGTCGTTGATTGGAAACGCAACAGATTTTCCACTACTAACAGATTTGGACGAACTGGAACAGAACTCATTAGGTACTGTACACACAAGCCTCGAACATCCTATTCTGAACATTCCAATATCAGAGAAATCGGTAAACACATTTAACACTCAAGTTTTCATAGAGTTCGTTCACCATTCGCCTGCAAACATTAAATCAAAAGAGATATTTAAAAATAAAACAAGAATCATGTGTCAGATAAGTACTTCAAATATGAAAAACGAGATCATACAATTATTTAAAGAATATTTGAAACCAAATTCACAAATAGGTATATGGCTGTCTAACCAACATTACATACCCGAAATTACTAGCATACTGCAGCTGACGTTCAAAAACTCTGCTTATAACATTACATTATGTAAATTAAAACTAGAGGATGTCTTCGAACCCGAACAACAGATGAAGATCATCAATTCTTACCATATAGGAAAAACAAATCATCGAGGTATCCAAGAAACCGAACACCAGATAAAAAGACGTTTTTATTGGCCAAACATAATAAAGAGCATAACCGAATATATAAATAATTGTGAAATCTGCCAAACCAGTAAATATGAAAGAACGCCGAACAAACAACAATTCCAAATAGTGCCAATACCAAACAAACCATTCGAGGTTTGTCACCTTGATACATTTACGGTCAAAGGTCAAAAATTTCTAACAATAATAGACACCTTTTCTAAATACGCTCAAGCATATCCCATAGACAGCGCCACAGGTGTTTGTGTTATCAACGCACTCCTCGGCTTTATGACTCATCACGGCCTTCCCCTCTCCTTAACAGCTGATCAAGGATCCGACTTTAAAAATCATCTATTCAAGGAATTTACTGAACTTCACAAGGTGGAATTGCATTTTATTAGTGTAAATAATCCAGCGTCGAACGGAGCTATCGAAAGATTCCATTCCACGATCCTAGAACATATTCGCATTCTCACATTGCAACAGTCGCAAACTCCAATAGTTCAACTCATGGCTTATGCTATTCTAGGCTATAATAATTCCATACACTCGCTTACGAAGAAAAAGCCGATAGAAATTATAAATGGTCACATGGACACACGAGACCCTTTTGATTTGAATGTAACGCATAAATACTTTCAAAATTACATAGACAAGCACAAAACCCTTACCACTGCTCTCTATTCAGATATTAATGAGAGGCTATTAAAGGAACAATTGACGACTATGACCAGACACAATGCAGACCGCGAACCCCCTGCGGCCTACGCAGAGAACGCTGCAGCCTATTATAAAAATCCCTTAGCTGTTAGACATAAGGTGCAACCTAGATTTATTACTAGGCATAACAAAAACAATTTAGGTATTAAAATATTAGATAATAAGGGGCAGCTCCTACACAAAAGAAACGTTAGAAAACCTTTAAAATATCAGCAACTGTTATCACAGGAATACGATTCACCTTTACATGAACAAAATTAAGTTAAAATTTCTCTCTAAATTATAGATATATGCTTAGAATAATGAAATAGTGTTTGTATTACGTAAGTACATAGCATACAAGTATTAAAAATTATTTAGGTTATGTTTAGATTTTGATTAATGATAAATGGAATTAAATAATATGTACTACGTAAAATTAATTAAGGAATAGATAATAACAATTAGGTTAACAGAGAAATTTAGCAAAGGTAGTTCAGTTTATTTGCAATTATGATGGCAACAATATTTTACAGACATTCCTGCCTGTCCCTATTATCATTTTATCACTTCTCCTACGCCGGAAGACTCCATAGTCCTCATATGCCTTATCTGGCTTTGAACAACATAGACTGTCAGTCCCTTTTCACCAAAGAAGAGGTAAAAAAGGGACTTCGTTCTGATGGGGGAGGTGTTACGTATCTACGTCAAGTGGCTGGCTCGTCGCCGCATTCCAGAGACGGACCACTTGAAAGGGTCTTCCATCAGTACCTGCCCCGAAGCTGCAGCCAGGAGCTTCAGTCTATTGCCAACTTCGCGAAGGCTCAAATGTGTCGAGCAAGCATCGCCGACAAATAAATCACAGCCATCAAATAGGTGTGTAAATTAGTATTTAATCTTCATTTAATTATCAAGATATTATTTAAAAAGTTATTGAACTATAAAACAGTGTTACATTTGCATCAGTGAACGCAAATGAACATAATTTGCGGTGCGCAGCCCACTGCCACTTGAGCTTAGACACCCGGCCATAAATTAAATTGAAGTATCATCCATCTAATTTTACAGTATAGGCACACTGAGCAACTCTGTCATTGTTATTTTATGTTTGTGCTGGATACTTGCTCATGCAGCAGCGCATCAGCATGGCTGTACAGAAGGGCAATGCCGCGAGCGTTTGGGCACTTTCCCGTCATCAGGTCATTTAGATGAAATAGATTTTTTAATATGTTAATTATTTTAAGATATTCACATTGTACAAAATGTATATAAATAACAATATAACAAATAAAACAAAACTAACTATATATTATCTATCACAACCATGCATTTTACAAAAGACTAATATCCATGGGCGTCGCTACACACCTTATGGATAGCTCGGCGCCACGTGTCACGCTTTCAATAAAAAATGAAATAAAATAAAAAATAAAATAATTTTGAGGTAAGAACAAGATTTCGACAAAAGCACCCTCTAAGCTTTCCTCGCATCTTTTCTATAGAAACCTCGCGCGGGGCAACGTTCCACATAGTAAATTTCCGTTTCTTCAGTCGACGTCTACGGGAAATGATCTAACAAAACGATCTTCGATTCGAGAGGCGACTCAAAATTCGTTAGGATGATAAAGAATTCGGCGAAGAGCTGTAATGAGCTCGCCCCCAGCCTCAATAACGAAAAAGAGAGACTGCCACCCCTCATTAGTGATCCATTTCTATTTACTCGCCAAAAGGCGTTCACGGAATCAAAGCTATTCTTACGAGTAGCTTTTAGGCGAAAAAGTCAATATAGGGGTCCAAACGTTTATCCGTATACATAAAAGACCCGCATCGCGCGTCGTGTCTACTATCTAGGGCTAAATGCACGAACTCTTGACTAATCCATGGTTAAATGGGTCAATGAAAAGTCGGAAAAAAAATTACGAAACTTTTTTTTTATGGTAACTGACACGGTTGGCTACATCACCTACAACATCCGTGATGTCAGCCCATAACACCAACTGAACTTGGTGCCACGTCAGTGCTTCCCTTCGGTAGTGTCGGCTACCACTGAACTGGACGGAAAACACAAACTATTTACACAGCCTTTTCGACCGACCTTTCATTCAGTGCGGTGGTACCAACTCGGGCGGGTTAAACCCTACCACCTAGTAATATAAGAAGTCTATCCCTTAAACTTAAGGGGCAAAAAACTAGATGAACATCAAAATGTAAAATTATTCATGAAAGTAGAATATGAAAATGTCATTTATAACCAGAACACAGAATTTTCGCAAAAATTCCATTCCAAAACATCATCATAATATACACCCCCAACGAAACTGTTAAAAAGCTTTTATGATGCCACAAAGGATTATTTGGTGCCCGGTGGTGTTGAGAGAGCGGGTTATAAAAAGCATTCCTTTTTTTTCGTAAAATTTTCAAGACATGTTTTGTAAGGCCGGCGAAAAAAAATTAAATTATAAACCTCTCAACGAAAGTGATCAGGTCGAATGGAGGGAGGGGGATGTATCTCGTTACGGACCGGAACAACGATGTTATTCAAACATTTTAAAGGTTGATTATATGAGGGTAATTTTGTTTGGCTAAATATGTGCGTGACTATTTTAATTTTAATTTTAAGATGTCAGCCTCGGTCGGTAGCCCAGTGATGCGGTCGGTGATGTAAGCACATCTAGGCGTGGTCAGTACTTGGATGGGTGACCGCTCGAGGCTGACCGTGGTTCGGATTCCATCCACGTAAAACTGTAGGTAGGTCCCTTTCCTTCTTACCTTACTTACGAGGTGGTAGGGTTTATCCCGCCTGGGTTGGTACCAGCGCACTGAATGAAACGTCGGTCAAAACAGCTATGTAAATAGTTCGTGTTTTCCGTCCAGTTCAGTGTAGCCGACATGAAATGAACGGAAGCACTGACATGGCACCTAGTTCACCCGGTGTTATAGGCTGCCATCACGGATGTAGCCAACCGTGTCAGTTTCCATAAAAAAAAGTTATTATATGACTAGTATTTATTTTTACTTATTAATACTTAATATTACCAGGAAATCCGCAATATTCAAACGATTTCTAGTCTTTTGAAAAGTTAAACAGAAATAAAATACACACACATACAAACATACATAAAACACATCCAAATACGAATACGAATTACAAACGCTGAATGAAAACTTCCAGCGCGCTGGAAAAAATGCATGAAAATCAGCACATTTAAAATTAGACAGCGGCTGTCAGTGTCTGTAGAATTAATTTCAGCGGCCATTAAAATGATTCATACTTGCATAAGTATATTTTATTATCGTCATATCTCCTGCACGTATTTCATTCGCGCTTGTTTTTTAAAAGCTTCGTGAAATTACAACCGGAGAAAAGTTTTATTACTGTTTATGGAGTAATATTTTGTTTCTAAATAAATTTAATCGGGCCGGTACCACACATCGCTCGGACTTTTAAAACGTTGAATAAAAGTATAACGACTTTGTAATAAATTTTATATTAATTCTCGTATTTATACATAATGCATGCGAATTCGCATACATTTGAATAGTATGTTGAAAATGCAAGTAACTCAGATTTTGCAATCTGAAAATTACCTCTACGGAAGTGAACAGGCGAGTTCCTCAGGGTTGTATCATAGCTCCACAAACATGCATGCATGCCAATAATTGCCAACGCGCTCCGCAGTTCCGCACGCAAAATATTGTCAGTTTCGTCATTCAGCGAGAAACGATGGGGCAATCCCTCGGGACAATGCGTGATGTTCGGAGGATGTACGAAGTATGCTGATTTAATTTAGTCATTTATTTTATGCTTCTGTATAATTTTATTTTTGATTTTGTTTGTTCAATAAAATATTTATTCCAAAATATAATCTATATCAAATTATTAAACTTGTATGCATCAATTATTTAGAACTACCGATTCGAATATTATTTGTATTGTATCATTGTTGCATTTAATTATTTACATTTTTACATTATTTTTACAAAGTTTTGCATTTTTACATAATGTTCACCATTTAAATGTTATGTCATTGCCCAACATATTATTTAATTTCTATAATAATCGAATTTGTCGTAGACGGAAATTTTAATTCTAAATTATAATTTTCAATTACTTCATTTTATTGTTTATTACTTGTTTATTACTTAAAACTGCTGATATTGCTTATAATTAAATTGCTTAGAAGTAAATGTATACATATTGACGATTTCTATATAGCACGATGGATTTTCCACATAATAATGCTCGCTGAAATAAAATACTTTTGACTTTGCCTAATCGATATCAAAATTCATAGAGTCCAGTTTTTTTTTTATTTTACAGTTTGGGTACCTATGTAGTATTTTTTCTTCTCCTAGACACCACACACGGCACATGGAGATTTCATTATAGCGACATTGAGCGAGCGAATATCGGTGATATTCGTAATATCGGTGAATATGACTCAGAAACCGATGATAGATCTCAAACACAAACAAAAACAGCATTACCGCATTTAAACTTGCCGGCTTTTATTCAGACACAAACATTTTCTTCTTGGGCTCGCTGTGCTAGAATTTACTCGTTTGCGTTTTTTTTTTATTTTACAATTCTGGTAGGTAGTATTTTAGGGCTTCGTACCAAAATGATTAAAAAAAAAACCCCCCGACTATTAAATATTAGCTAGAACTGCATTGATTGGAGGAGGCGGCAGCTTTTGACCACGAAATAGGGTGTCGAGATTGACGAGCACCATGGAGCATTCAATAAAAAAAATGTTTGCTCTTAAAATCTTAATAACTACACTATGTGTCTAAATATTTTAAGATGGGTCAACGATATCGATACCATTGCATGCATTTTACTTTGTTACCAATATTCGGTCGGATGGCACTCTATTTTGCAGCATGCACATACAACATCAGTCCGTAAACCGCATTTACAAGTGCGACAGAGATAAGTATTATGTCACATTATATTTGATGTCGTCTTTGCAAGTAATGCAGAACAGAGGTATAGATATATTTATGATACCGTCTTTACAAGTGACACAGAGTGAGTATAGATATATGTTTGATACCGTCTTTACAAATGAATGATACAGGGATTCAGCTAGGTTTAAGTTTTGTAATGTCTTTACAAGTGCGACAGAGATAATAATGTTATAATATTATGTTTCATGTCGTCTTTACAAGTTATACAGAGGTATAGATATATGTTTGATATCGTCTTTACAAGTGGGATTTAATATAGATAAGTTATATCCTAATGATACCGTCCTTAAAAATAATACAGAGGTATAAATATATGTTTGGGACCCTCTTTACAAGTGTGACAGAGATATAGATATTATGTTATTAAGTACCTACCGCCTTTTGTGAATTTGTCTTTATATATATATAAATACTAGCTGAGCCCGCGGCTCCGCTCGCGTGAAATTCGTATTTCAAAGAAGAATGTAAGTAACTAAGGGCGAGGCCGAAGGCCGAGCTGCGTTCAGGTAATCGAAAAACCTTCTTAAAGAAAGTAACTAACTAAGGGCGAGGCCGAAGGCCGAACTGCTTTCAGGTAAACGATAAACCTTTCTCAAATAAAGGAAGTAAGTAAGGGCGAGGACGAAGGCCGAGCTGCGTTCAGGAAGACGATAAACCTTCTGGAAGAAAAGAAGGAACTAAGTGCGAGGCCGAAGGCCGAGCTGCGTTTAGGTAAACCAAAAACCCTCTTCCGCCTTCGGGCCTCGCCCTTAAAAACTTCCTTTCTTCGATAGAATATAATATCGTTTACTCAATCTATTTATTTCATAAAAATAAAAAAGTAATATTAATAACTAAAGAATTAAACCTACCTAACAAACATTAAAATAACTATCAAAACGGGCATTTTAAAATGTTCTTAGAGCACTTGCGGCATTACCCCGCTGGATGGCAAGGCTTACCCTTTGAATGAAGTACATAAGCCCTTGATGGCGGGACACCAGTTGCGTCAACCAGCTCAAGCCTCTTTTGGCTTCACTGCTCCACGGACCGAGGGTTTCAACCGCAAACGCAACAAATTCAAAATCTTTAATTATATTTCTATATTTGCTGCGTTTGAGGCTCTCCGCCCCAGCCTCGGCCGCGCCAGCCGCTCTTGAAGATGCCCTAACGTGACTTGGAGCCAATGTGAGAACAAAAGTGGCGTCCCACATCAAAGAACTACCCTTAGTCCATTGCACTAAGGTGATAGCATCGGGCCTCTTGCCATCCAGCCGGGAATAACCGCGAGGTTCTAGGATGCACGGTATATTTGCCGTTAGAAGCGTGGACTTTATAATAAAATTTAAATTAAATTAACTCAATCTTAATATTAACTTTATTCGAGATGGTTTAGCTTCTTCCTGAACGCAGCTCGGCCTTCGGCCTCGCCCTTAGTTACTTGCTTTCTTCGAGATGGTTAAGCTTCTTCCTGAACGCAGCTCGGCCTTCGGCCTCGCCCTTAGTTACTTGCTTTCTTCGAGATGGTTTTTCAATTATCCGAACGTAGCTCGGCCTTCGGCCTTACCTTAGTTACTTACTTTCTTCAAGATGGTTTAGCTTCTTCCTGAACGCAGCTCGGCCTGCGGCCTCGCCCATAGTTACTTACTTTCTTCGAGAAGGTTTATGGTCTTCCAGAATAGAGCTCGGCCTTCGGCCTCGCCCTTGGTTACTTACTTTCTTCAAGAATGTTTTTCTTCTTCCTGAACTCAGCTCCGCCTTCCGCCTCGCCCTTAGTTACTTTCATCGAGAAAGAATATCGTTTACGTGAGCGCAGATCCGCCTTCGGGCCCGCCTTTAGTTACTTACTTTCTTTTTTTTAAATACGAATTTCACGCGAGCGAAGCCGCGGGCAACAGATATATAAATTTTATTGCACCAATGACAGCGACATAACTTCGACTTTCAATTATTATTTTTATTTATCAAACAATTTGTCACCGGCCAGCTCACGTCGAGATGACAGTTCTCCGTTGTCAACATGACATTTAAAATTGTTTTTTACCTTTACTTTGGATTACGTGATTTTTATTATATTTTTTAATTATTATGTTCATCCGGGATATACACTGTCACTATAAAAAGTTTCGTCAAATTCCGTTCAGTGGTTTTTTGCGAGATGCGCTTGTACGCGCGACATTTTTGCATTTACGATTTTATGATATGTATAGAAAGAATAGATATGTATAGACTATTGTGTTCAAGTTATAAAAAAGAAGAACTGTCATTTTCGTTGTATCTACTTATTTTTAAATTTCGAATGAATATTTTATTCAAATTGTATTTGCTGCCAGTTCTCAAGATATAATTATGTACTTTGGACTACGTGATTTTAAACGCGCAATAATGTTTATAATTGTTAATTTTTTTTTATTTTTGTTATTTTTTTTACGTATTATGTTAACCCGGCATATAAACTGCCACTATACAAAGTTTCGTCTAATTCCGTTCAGTGGTTTTTGCGTGATGCGCGTACAGACAAACAAACAAACAAACAAACAAACAAACAAACAAACAAAAATTTTAAAAACTGTTCTAACATGTTCAGTATCTCATTTTAAGCCACCCTGGTTAGTTTTTTTCCGAATACATTCAATGTACAGACTTTCTTACCTCTACGATTTTATTATATGTATAGATATATATAAAAAACACTTCGACAAGTGTTTTTTATATATATATTTTTTAAATTAATACTTTAGCATTATTGTCTCCAATATAAACAAATATTGTAGAATAGGGGGACTTATTTATACTTATTATTGCCTAAGGCAATCTCTGCGTGTCCAGCAGTTAGGGACATGATGTACAAATATGAGGGTATAATTAACACAAGGCAGTGAAAAAATTTATTACTGAAATACTATTTATTTACTGAGTGGGCGTTATTTACGAAAGATCACGATTGAAGTTGAATACCTGTTTGAGACACCCTCGCCCCTAGCCTCGAAGTATTCCACTGTTCACAGCCTGTTGCATATTCAAAGGAGATTAATATGCTTCCCTAGCTATGGATTAATTCAACAATGAATGCCTTGGTGGCTACAGTCAAGTTTAGTTGTTGTAAACAAGAATTTGCTCGAAACTTAGTCCATGATAGATAAGAGTGTTAGTCTTCTCCATTTAAAC
This sequence comes from Nematopogon swammerdamellus, assembly GCA_946902875.1. Taxonomy (NCBI): domain Eukaryota; kingdom Metazoa; phylum Arthropoda; class Insecta; order Lepidoptera; family Adelidae; genus Nematopogon; species Nematopogon swammerdamellus. Next base: position 7,054,040 of record OX336342.1, read on the forward strand.
CTAGATAAAGGTCAGAAAAGTATGAATGAACTGTGTTTTTTTTTGTGTCATTGCTTTGCAGCATAATATATTACAATGATTATGCTAAACTGAACTTTAAAAAAGTATATAGATAGATAGATAGAAATACTTTATTGCAATCCAGGGAAGTCTCCGGTATGGCACCTACCTTCTCGGAGGTGATACTGGCTGGTCGGATCATGTGCTTTGGCTCCTCCGACACAACCAGCCATACCGGATTGCATGGAGGTTAGATGGAGGTATGCACGTAATTTTTTTCGTCAGAAAAAAATCATTGGTACACGCCGACCGGATTCGAACCTCGGACCTCTCGCACGAGAAGCCGACGACGCCCAGAACACTTCAGGAAATTCATATTCCTGGAAATGTATTTCAGAAATGTGATTCATGTCATCTTGTTATGCAGGTATTTAGTTCAACGAGGTTATTACTAAAAAGTAAAACCCCAATGCATGCAATTCTATATAAACAATACGGGTAGTTCTGGATAAATATTTTTTTATGATAGAAATATCAAGGAAAGGTAAATCAAAATTATTCACTGGCATCTAGAACAAAATATTGCTTTGGCTTACATAAAAATACACGCATACTGATACAATTTAAAACTTCCCCTTTTCGAAGTCGGTTAAAAAGTAATTGATGTCAGTGTAGGTATTTAGAGCCACAGCTGAGAGCCATTAAGTGGAGAGCTTTCTCAGAACTCAATAAGTACCGTAATAGCGTTAAGCTTCAAGATATTTTCAAAACTACTGAAGATCGATTAATTGAATTGAAACTGAAAGATACGGGTTGTAATTTGTACCGTGTGGGGTCGGTACTTAAAAAGAATAGCCCCACTGCATCTCTCCCCGTCGCATGTCGTAAAAGTCGACTAAGGGATAAGAAAATTCGTCAGCCTCGGTAGCTCAGTGGCGCGGTTGGTTAGTCAACTGTTATTAAGCGCTGAGCGCGGTCAGTGATTGGATGGGTGACCGCTCGACCGTTGGAGGCTGACCGTGGTTCGGATTCCACGTTAAACTGTAGGTCCCTTCCCTTCTTACCTTACTAGGTGGTAGGGTTTATCCCGGCCGGGTTGGTACCACCGCACTGAACGAAACGTCGGTCGAAACGGCTATGTAAATAGTTCGTGTTTTCCGTCCAGTTTAGTGTAGCCGACATGAAATGAAGGGAAGCACTGACATGGCACCTGGTTCACCCTGTGTTGTGGGCTGACATCACGGATGTTGTGGGTGATGTGGCCAACCGTGTCAGGTTCCATAAAAAAAAAAAAAAAAAAAAAAAAAAAAAAAAAAAAAAAAAAAAAAAAAATTCTTAGAAACAGTGGCCGCCTATAAAAGTACAACTGATGGAATTTCTAAAGTCTAAAATTAACTTGAAAGTAACTCTATAGAAATGCTACAAAAAACTTTACCCACTTACTATCCGCCCTACTGCAGCACTGAAATGAAAATTATCAACGTTTGTACCTAATTATTTTTCGTTATGAAGTTCGATGTAGCGGGCATGATCAAAGGGAAGTACTGGGCATGGCACTTAGTTCAACAGTAAAGGTGTGATGGGTCGACACCACGGGGGTTTAATAAAGCCAAGAATGCGTCAGGTTCTTAATGCGATTATCTTTCATACGAAATTGGTAAAGTTTGTATGGAATCTATATTTTTAGGGTTCCGTACCTCAAAATTTTTAAAAATAACGGAACCTTATAGGATCGCTCTCGTGTTTGTCTGCCACACCTTATTTCTCCGAATTTATCTTAAGTATTTGTTTTTAAATTGATAACTATACGTTTTATAGGTAAGTTAATTTATATTGTATAACATACCTAATACTTTTTCCGAATTTATTGTACGAAGAAAGTTGAAACTTGGTACATACATAAAGAGTTCGGTGAGCCAATCACGTAAATGAACGAATTTAGGTTTTGGGGGTAAATTTTAGGGGACAAATTCGAAATTAAAAATTAGTTTTTCAAGACGCATCAATGTTGTAACGGCCAGTTGTGTTTTTCCGAGAGAAAAAAGTAAGTAAAGTTTTTCTCTAAAGTACTGGAGATATTAATTTTTGAAATTTATGTTTTCATCAAGTGTAATTTGACGCGCGCGGGTGGAGGGTGCTGGCGCGGGAACGGTCGGGGTCGAAAAACTCACTCCGCCGGGTCCGCCGTCCGCAGCGCATCTCCTCGCTCCGGGCGCTCGTTCTTGCTCGCTCACTCACCGCGAGCCTTTCATTCCAACATTCGATCCTTTTTACACTAAATTAATGAAACGGTAACTTTTTATATAAAGGGAATTAAGAAAAAAGTTATTTAACTTTTTTGTTACTATTGATCCCAATAATAATTTCCTAAATGTAATGTAATGGCCGTTACAACACCCTGTATATATATTTTTATTATAAAATGCATAGTTTAAAATATATTAAAGAAGATATACAAAAATCGATCATTTCCCCTCCCCCTCCAGCTTATCTCCGAAACTACTGCGTCAAAAATTTCTGAAATAAATTTAAATATGAAGCCTCTCTTATAGTTTACACTGTAAACTTTACAGGAAAACCTAAACGAAAGTCCTAAGTCTTAAAGTTCTCACGGAAAACGTAATATCTTTTCCTTTCACCTGCTGGAAGAGTTTTGTGCCACTTCCATCCATCCTTAGGAATTCCTTCCTTGTGCTCAATTTAATTTCATTTGGAAGCTCAGTCTTGCCTAGGACAAATTGAATTTGTGCTTTTTTTTGGTTATGAAACGACTGTGAACTTGCTAACAAAGATGAAGGGAAGCTTGTTCGAAGTAAACATTGAACTCAACCTTTTGAGTGTCTGTGCTTTTCCATTTATTATTTTATCTTTATTTATGGTGCAGCAATATTACAATTACATATTTATTTGTGTTTTTGCAGGAAAACTATTGAAATTACTCAATCGGTTTCTTCTAGTAAAATTATCTACCAGGAAACGGGATAAAATAAAAGTAAAAGAGATATCTTCCTCGCAGAAAGATGTATCTCGAAATGAACGTTTAGAAAAAAGAGCGCTTATTTTTCACGCGATTTTTATGCTAGATTTCTCGTAAAAACACATGGACTTCACTGTGTCAAGGAAACACTAACATATCATTCTTTCTCACACAGAATGAATGTAACGCATTTAGAGCGGTGGACCAAATGAAATGATAAGCACATGTCTTGCCGTGCGTCTGTTTGTCCATCAGTCTGTCATGTCATGTCAGCTTTGTTGTGACAAGCAAAGTTCTCACACGAAGAGGTTTTCGTTGGAATAAGTATTGCGAAATATGCATGTACTCTTTGGAGATAACTTTAATCTAAGGGTCAATCACCGAGAACAAGGTAACACACTCAAAGGCGTAGCTGAAGCCTAAACTGATGCATACATAGTATGTACATAAATGTAAAAAAAAATCGGACAAGTGCGAGTCGAACTCGCGCACCGAGGGTCCCGTATCGCCATTGCATGGCTAGCGCCACTCACGCCATCTAGATGGCCTGTTATGAAATTCTTCATATTATTTAAATGTCATGATTAGTTAAAATGCTTCATAATCTATTCCGTAGATGGCGCGCGCGCATACACTTTTTGGTTTCTTCTATGGGAACGCCCGTGAATTTTTTACTTTTTCTTATTTTTATTATTTGTTATTATATCGGCCATAATAACACATATTCTGTGAAAATTTCAACGGGCTACCTATTACGGTTCAAGAGATACAGCCCTCAGACAGACGGACGGGCGGACAGACGGACGGACGGACAGACAGACAGACAGACAGACAGACGGCGTAGGGTTAGTAATAGGGTCCCGTACCGGATACGGAACCCTAAAAAATATTCACATAAGTGACGACGACGTGAAAACGTCTATTCACTCGTCGCAATGGTATGACCAGTTCAAAACTGGTCACATTAAACGTGTCACATTACAACTTTTCCTTGTGTTCAACTAAACCAGGCCCACTTGCACCAACACGAGTTTAAAGTTAAGTAGCGAGTTATGGATTTAAACGCGGTTCCCACATACAACGGGTGCTAGCTTAAACTGGTTTAGCGAGTTAAACTGGTTTATATATTAAATTTGTGTTGGTGCAAGTGGGCCTAGGGCCCACTTGCACCAACACGAGTTTAAAGTTAAGTAGCGAGTTATGGATTTAAACGCGGTTCCCACAGTCAACGGGTGCTAGCTTAACGAGTTAAACTGGTTTATATCTTAAATTCGTGTTGGTGCAAGTGGACCTAAGTATCGTATAATTTTTAAATCGTCTTTTCAAGCCTTACCATTCCATGGAGTTTGAAGAAAAATGTATTCTTTTAAATTTTTTTATTTAAAAAAAAAAACCTACGCTAGACTTCAGACACGCGAACTATCGATACTCCTACTCGTATGTTGAAATCGGTTAATAAACGAACACACATAAATACATGCATACTGACTATAACCCTCGTTGTTGTTCGCCGTACTCGGGTAAAAATAGGGCACTGCGTGGCATTCACGAACTTTCTCCGTAGCTTCCGCCTCGATCGGAATTTCCGTGAATTTACATTGCACCGGAAATAGTGAATACCATTTTGAACCGTGTCAAAAATGGTATTCACTGTTTCCGCCAGTTGTTATGTTGTTAGCGCGACCGACCGTGTCGCGTGTCGTCGTCGCTTGAATAGTGACGTTAGAGCTGTCAAGGTTTTACCAGTAAAAACTAATTTACATCATCGATGCTATCTGTCATATATTTGGTCATATACCTATCGATAAAACCTTGTAACGTCACGTGACCGTCACGAAAAAGATTTAAATACAGGGTGCTGTAACGGCCGCTATATTAAATTTAGGAAATGATTATTGGGATCAATAGTAACAAAAAATATGTTTTCTGAATTCCCTTTAAATACAAAGTTACAGTTTTCATACAAACTAATTTATTTATTTCTCGATTTATTTAGTGTAAAAAGGATCTAACGTTCCGCACGAACATGGAAATTAAAGGCTCGCGGTGAGTCAGCGAGCAGAGACGAGTGCGCGGAGAGAGGAGATGCGCGTCAAATTACACTTGACGAAAATATAAATTTCAAAAATTAATATCTCGAAAACTAGACACTTAGAGAAAAACTTTATTAACTTTTTTTTCTCGGAAAAACATGAGGATTGCGCTGGCGAAATTAATGTACTGGCCGTTACAACAACCTGTATAACCAAGTTCGCTCTATAACTTGCATACGGAACATTTTCATACAACTTTGATCTCGCACGTCAATAACGCCATCTATAACCTATATACCTAACCTCGCATACGGACGTGTCAACCTCATTTCACACTAGTATTAAAGTACGACCTAGGTACCAAATTATAGGATTACGATTTTTTGGCGCCGAGTGGCCGTGTGTTCTGAGCGTCTCGGCTTCACTTACGAGAGGTTCGAATACAACAGGCGTGTACCAATGTTTTTTTTTCTGATTTGAAAACATTACGTGCATACCGAGGTGCATACATACCTTCTACGAATGCTCCATGGTTCGGATTCCATGTAAAAATGTATATCCACCGGATTGACTGGAGGAAATCGCCTAAGACAATATTTACACATTTTCTTAAAACTAATTTTGTACATATTAAAAACCTAACATTAAAAACATATACAAAATTAAACTTAAAAAAAATGGAGATTCCACCATCACCGGCGCGGCGGGGAGGCGGCGGCGGCGGTGGGGCGAACCCAGGCTACACCGATGGTCGGGTCCCAAAGAGAGAAACTTCCGGACGATGCGTGCAGTATCGAGCAGGGCTGCCTTCTGTATCTGACCCTTGAACCAACCACTCAGTTACTATTATTATTCTTATTGTCCGGTCTAGTCCTATTAAGTATTCTGTGTACCTAGATAGGTATTTAAAATGTCTTTGGCCGTCACCGATACCGACGCAAAATGTGCGTGAAAGAAGTTTGATGATAAACTGGAAATTTAAATATCTATGAATTCAGTGTTTGTACTTGAACAACCCCGGCAGAGAAGGTCTATCTGAACTAATTCAGCTTAAAGCGAGACCTAAATAATATAAAACAAACAAACCAATATATTTCTCAGAAGAAATTTCGTAAATAACTCGTAACGTGGCTTACAAATAAATCCACTTTACAGACTACATAATCAAACATCAAAGTCTGTATTACTGTCAGCTGTGAGAGAAAATGGATTATTATTTTAAGCTAAATTAAATATCGATCTAGACTTCCAGACAGTTTCTGAGTACAAATGTTAGTTCACTTTTTTTTATAGTAAGCACGACATGTGGCGCCGCGCCACCCATAAGGTGTATAGCGACATCTAAACATTCGGTCGCATGCGGGGGTTGCGAATGCCATGCCGGCCTGACAGGTGCCCATTCACGCCTCTCTTGAAGGACCCGAGACTATACTTGGGGGGAAATACGCACTTTCTGGGTCTAGAACTAACAGGGACTGTGTTAGCGGTGTTACTCATGGAAATGTGTAAATATGCATAGGTGCAGACACATACATTGCCATAATTCCGTACCTTCTTGTTACCAATACTTTAATTTTAATGTTTTACGTAAAGGAACAAAGGAACCCTTACAGTGGGATTTAGTGGTCTGTCTTTCTGTTTATCCGCCTGTCGCTCTGTCAGAAATCATAGAACATTTAAATTTGGAATAAAGATATTCGCAAATAGGTATTCCAGGAGAATTGACAAAACATTTGCTTTATGTTTTGCCTTTTTGGCCACCCATGGCCAATAAAGCCCTTACCTTACTACGTGGTATGTTTTAACCCGCCCGGGTTGATACCACCGCAGTGAATGAAAGTTCGGTTGAAACGGCTATTTAAATAGTTCCTGTTTTCCGTCCAGTTCAGTGTGGCCGGCAGGACCTTGCATGTGGAAAATCGTTGAAAAGAGGCTACATTGAGGATATCAGAAATCGTTTTAAAATTTTTTAGATAACCTTTTAATGAATAGTTATATATATAAAAATAAGCAAAAATAGAGTCTTAGTCTCACATGAGCATTTTTTTTTGTTTTTTTTTTTGCTTAACTAAATTAGGTATTTTCAGTAGTAGACAGAAGTTACGTGAATATGCGATAGAGAAGGCTACATATTTGTAATTTCGCCTTTGTGCGCCTTTCTTTCACATCCTCCAAAAAATCAATAGTTCAGAAACTTGACAATGACAATGCCGCGAGCGGAGCCGGTAAAAGCTAACTAAGTATAATGTAATATCTTGCCAAATAGGAACCGCTAGACAGATAGCGTATCAGGTTTGCTACTCATTTTGCGGTTTGATGAACAAAGGAGGCTAATTTAGTAAAATCGAGAATCAAGATCGAGCACGACCTCGCAAGTCTCGTGACAGGGACGACGATACTCTACAACCGGATCTGGCTTGTAAAGAACGTTAGAAGAGGTTCTTGGTAAAAGCCTACGCCTTCTGTCCGTCCGTCTGTCCTACCATTAAATGGCTTTTGAACCTTTTTGAACAGTAATAGGTAGCCGGTTGAAAGTTTCAAGACAATGTCATATATGTATGATAGAATATGTCATAGGTTATTGGTAGCACACGAATAGTGATGTTCGATCTTGAAAATATAATAAATCGAATCTGGTTCGATCGATCTTGATGATGATGATCGATGTTGCAAATATAATAAATCTTCATATGAAAGTAATATCTTTTTAAATAAAAAAAAAATATTTTTTTTAATACAAACCATTGATTTTATAACCATAAAATCAATGATACAAACATTAAAATTCACAAAAAAAAAATGTCAATAAACAAATTCGACCAAAATCAAAATCATCCAGTTTTGATCGCCAGCTGCTCAATTATGATCGATTTTCAACATCGTCCTAACTAGGTCCCAACCCTATCCTAGAATGTCACTCTGACATCTGACAAATGTCAAATCTAGTATAGCTAGCAATCCAAAGGGGCCTCTCCATTATGGCATCATCGCGGATGTGGTATAAACTGGTCGGAGCATGTTCTCCGGCAAACAATTTAAAAAATAATAGCCCCACTGCATATTTGCCCGTGCATGTTGTAAAATGCAACTAAGGGATAATGAAGATATGCCGTGCTAAAGAGCGACAGGTAGCCGCCACCTCTCACCTCGGCGCGGTCCTTCCACCGAGTCATGCCGCAGGTGTGTCCTCCTGCCTTACGTGCTGCTTGATAGTTGTTTTATCCAAATACTTTGCGAAACATGGCGGTCGGTGTTGGGCTGTAATTTACCGGAGTCCTTGCAGTACAACATCGATTACTCTGCTTACCCGATTGTCGGAATACAGCGTGTGGTATGCATGTACATATGTATGTAATTTGATTGTGTGCCGTCCAGTTCAGTGTAGCCGACATGAAATGAAGGAAAGCACTGACATGGGACCTATTTCACCAAGGTGTTATGGGCTGACATCACGGATGGTGTAGGTGATGTAGCCAACCGTGTCAGTTTCCATACATACATACATATCACACACGCTGAATCCAGACAATCATGGTAAGCAGAGTAATCGGTGTTGTGCTGCAAGAACTCTGGTAAATTACAGCACAACACCGACCACCAGTAAAAAAAAAACTAGCAGGTTGAAATTTCCATAAAATACAAAATTATAATAATATTTTTAAAATTACGTAAGTGTACGATATCCGACATGGAAGTGAATCGACCCCCAGACAGCACATATAATAATGGATCTGTAAATCGAAACCCTTTGTGCGAAACTGAATAGTCTTGTTCCTTGCTGGCAAATAGGCTTAAATAATATCTGATACAGACGAGAGTGAATATATAATAGATTAATATAATCATTCAATACAGTTGTAAGTTAATGGATATGTCGCATTTCACATTAAGGTTGAAAATATTTATTCTTTTTTTTCAGGTATTTAATTCTATATTAAATATACAATTAAATACCGGGCAAAAGCCAATATTAAATTTTAATACTACCGTGAAATTTATATTTAAAAATAAGAAAGTAAGTAGGTAAGCCTAGCGGGCTTACTAACCGTACCTTTATTTCGGCGCGCGGAACAATTCGATTTGTTTATGAGCCACATCTTAGCGTAATAGGAACTGAATTTTATTTACCCTATCCTGTGCCACGTATAGTTAAATGTGCTTGTACTAAGTTTCATTGAATTCGGATGATCGGTTTAGAGTTATGGAGGAACATACATACATGCAGAAAAGATTTATAAATATGGTCAATTTAGTTTTAGTATCATACATAGAATCTACATACGCAGTATCTCATAAAAGAAAGTAACTTACTCCATGACCATACCTTACAGATTTATTATTATTCCTTTATTAACACATATATTTACAATAATTTTACATATAATAAACTATACCTAAAATATACAAAAATTATATATAAAATTATTATAAAATAAATGGAGTTTCCACCACCGGCGGCGGGGCGAGCCCAAGCTACCGATGGTCGGGTCCCAAAGAGAGGAACCTCCGGACGATGCGTGCAGTGTCAAGCAGGGCTGCCTTCTGTATCTGGCCCTTGACCCAACCACTCAGCGAGAGCCTCTCAAGGTGGTCGTCGAGGCTCTTCACTATCAGCCCATGCGCCGAAACGACTATGGGCACAACGATCGTCGAGTCGACGGGCCACATTTTGGTAACCTCGTGCTGCAGATCCAGATATTACAGATTTATTATTATTAGTATTGATTGATTGATACCTACACATATTTTTAATGTACATTGTAGGTAGGTATTTCTTATTCTAACTAAACGTTGATTTATTGTTAGCGCGAACTACTTCCACAATGGTCGCATCCACAGAGCATCAAATACCTACCGCGCGCGCCCCCTACTAGAGACGCCCTAAGCGATAATATTTTAAACCCAAAAACTACACGCAGTGCTGCTAGCGCTTCGTATGTGTGTGTGTGTGTGCTAGTATCGACACTACACACAAAGAGGAGCAAGTTAGGCACACGCACAAAACAAATGCACACGCACAACACACATATGTAAGTCATAGGTCACGCCCACAGGCTTCAACGGCGTTGTAGAGAAATCGCGCTCAGGGCGCCTCTAGGAGGGGCGCGCGCATTTGATGCTCTGTGGTCGCATCCAACAGTATAAAAGATATTTTTTAGGGTTCTTTATGGGACCCTATTACAAAGCCTACGCCGTCTGTCCGTCCGTCTGTCCTAGCTTTGAGGGGCTGTATCTCTTGAACAGTAATAGCTAGCAGGTTGAAAGTTTAATAAAATATGTGTTATATTGCGGATATCCTAACAAGTTATGAAAAATAAATTGTACGGGATGGTTGTTAGCTATGTTTGTAATCAAGTAATCAAGTAATTAAGTAATAAAAAAAATTAATTCTCTTAAAAAGTGGACCGATTTCAATACGGATTTTTTAAAAAGCTTGAAATAAAAGTTAAATTTAAAACAATTTGCGGTTACTTACTTATAGGAATCAGAGAACCGCTAAGTAACCTGCGCAGCTCAAAGTGTTTATATTTTATTTACTTAGCGGTCCCCCGACTTTATTTGCCGCACCACAAAAAAACAAGTTTTTTTGTATAGGGACCCCCTTAATTTTCGCCGTTTTAATTTTTTTATTATTTAATGTTATATCCGCTAAAATAACACATATTCTGTGAAAATTGCAACCGGCTAGCTATTACGCTTCCAAAGATTCAGTCAGCCATCGGTCGAATGGACAGACAGACAGACAGACGTTGTAGGCTTAGTAATAGGCTTGCGTACGGACGGGATACGGAAAAATTTTGTTTTTTTTTGCTACATATTAAAAATTGTGTGGTGGTACGGAACCCTCGGTGCACGGATCCGACTTGCACATTGGCCGTTTTTTTTTTATTTTCTTATTCCAACAATATGTTCTTCAGTCAGCAGGACATTCAGCTGTTACAAATGGATCCTCTAAGTATTTTTAAACGGTTTTATTTAGCTTGACTCCGTATATTTGTTTGTTTGTTACTATCTTTGTTTCAAATCTTGCGACAACTTTTTCAACTAATTCTACTGAACCGATTTTTATGAAACTTTGCAAACACATTGAGTTCTCGTGACAATACAATATTATGATAATTTCAACTTGGTAACGAGGGTCTGATGATGGAGTCAGGAGGAGGACAGTGGAACTCTTCAACCGTTACTAGTAACCCCCTCGAGTTTGGGCTCATATGGTTGGTTTGGACGAGTGTTCCATACTTCTACCAATACACTTGGTGACGAGGGTCTGATGATGGAGTCAGGAGGTGGACAGTGGAACTCTTCAACCGTTACTAGTAACCCCCTCGAGTTTGGGCTCATATGGTTGGTTTGGAAGAGTGTCCCATACTTCTACCAATACACTTGGTGACGAGGGTCTGATGATGGAGTCAGGAGGTGTACAGTGGAACTCTTCAACCGTTACTAGTAACCCCCTCGAGTTTGGGCTCATTTGGTTGGTTTGGACGAGTGTCCCATACTTCTACCAATACACTTGGTGACGAGAGTCTGATGATGGAGTCAGGAGGTGTACAGTGGAACTCTTCAACCGTTACTAGTAACCCCCTCGAGTTTGGGCTCATTTGGTTGGTTTGGACGAGTGTCCCATAGTTCTACCAATATACTTGGTGACGAGGGTCTGATGATGAAGTCAGGAGGTGTACAGTGGAACTCTTCAACGGTTACTAGTAACCCCCTCGAGTTTGGGCTCATTTCGTTGGTTTGGACGAGTGTCCCATACTTCTACCAATACACTTGGTGACGAGGGTCTGATGATGGAATCAGAAGGTGGACAGTGGAACTCTTCAACCGTTACTAGTAACCCCCTCGAGTTTGGGCTCATTTGGTTAGTTTGGACGAGTGTTCCATACTTCTACCAATACACATGATGACGAGGGTCTGATAATGGAGTCAGGAGGTGGACGGGGAACTCTTCAACCGTTACTAGTAACCCCCTCGACTTTGGGCTCATATGGTTGGTTTGGACGAGTGTCCCATACTACTACCAATACACTTGGTGACGAGGGTCTGATGATGGAGTCAGGAGGTGTACAGTGGAACTCTTCAACCGTTACTAGTAACCCCCTCGAGTTTGGGCTCATTTGATTGGTTTGGACGAGTGTCCCATAGTTCTACCTATATATTTGGTGACGAGGGTCTGATGATGGAGTCAGGAGGTGTACAGTGGAACTCTTCAACCGTTACTAGTAACCCCCTCGAGTTTGGGCTCATTTGGTTGGTTTGGACGAGTGTCCCATACTTCTACCAATACACTTGGTGACGAGAGTCTGATGATGGAGTCAGGAGGTGTACAGTGGAACTCTTCAACCGTTACTAGTAACCCCCTCGAGTTTGGGCTCATTTGGTTGGTTTGGACGAGTGTCCCATAGTTCTACCAATATACTTGGTGACGAGGGTCTGATGATGAAGTCAGGAGGTGTACAGTGGAACTCTTCAACGGTTACTAGTAACCCCCTCGAGTTTGGGCTCATTTGGTTGGTTTGGACGAGTGTCCCATACTTCTACCAATACACTTGGTGACGAGAGTCTGATGATGGAGTCAGGAGGTGTACAGTGGAACTCTTCAACCGTTACTAGTAACCCCCTCGAGTTTGGGCTCATTTGGTTGGTTTGGACGAGTGTCCCATAGTTCTACCAATATACTTGGTGACGAGGGTCTGATGATGAAGTCAGGAGGTGTACAGTGGAACTCTTCAACGGTTACTAGTAACCCCCTCGAGTTTGGGCTCATTTGGTTGGTTTGGACGAGTATCCCATACTTCTACCAATACACTTGGCGAGGGTCTGATGATGGAGTCAGGAGGTGGACAGTGGAACTCTTCAACCGTTACTAGTAACTCCCTCGAGTTTGGGCTCATATGGTTGGTTTGGACGAGTGTCCCATACTTCTACCAATACACTTGGTGACGAGGGTCTGATGATGGAGTCAGGAGGTGTACAGTGGAACTCTTCGACCGTTACTATTAACCCCCTCGAGTTTGGGCTCATATGGTTGGTTTGGACGAGTGTCCCATACTTCTAACCAATACACTTGGTGACGAGGGTCTGATGATGGAGGCAGGAGGTGTACAGTGGAACTCTTCAACCGTTACTATTAACCCCCTCGAGTTTGGGCTCATATGGTTGGTTTGGACGAGTGTCCCATACTTCTACCAATACACTTGATGACGAGGGTCTGATGATGAAGTCAGGAGGTGTACAGTGGAACTCTTGAACGGTTACTAGTAACCCCCTCGAGTTTGGGCTCATATGGTTGGTTTGGACGAGTGTCCCTTACTTCTACCAATACACTTGGTGACGAGGGTCTGATGATGGAGTCAGGAGGTGTACAGTGAAACTCTTCAACCGTTACTAGTAACCCCCTCGAGTTTGGGCTCATAGGGTTGGTTTGGACGAGTGTCCCTTACTTTTACCAATACACTTGGTGACGAGGGTCTGATGATGGAGTCAGGAGGTGTACAGTGGAACTCTTCAACCGTTACTAGTAACCCCCTCGATGTTGGGCTCATTTGGTTTGTTTGGACGAGTGTCCCATACTTGCCGAACGCAAAAGTATGAAACAGACATACCATCTGTTCAAATTGATGTTGAAAGAGACGGCGGACACCTTATCCATCCTAAAGCCATACAGTTTCCATCAAAGTTTAATTATGGAACAGCTGAGAGACGGATGTTACCGATAATTTTGTCATGGGCCTCCACTGTCCATAAAATGCAGGGCAGTACTGTTGACCGTGCTGTCGTGTATTTGGGCTCCAGACTATTCGAGGAGGGTCAAGCGTATGTTGCATTGAGTCGCGTAAAGTCTTTAGAAGGGTTATGTATTGAGGAGCTTGATTGTGAGTAATTGACAGGCAAGAAACCGAGTAACAAAGATGCAATAAGAGAGTTGGAAAGGATGACGAGTTTACGTAATGAATGATACGAGCCAAAAATCAAACTAAAAACGAGTAAATAAAAAAATAGGTAAAAAAACTTTTAAGTTAAACGGTTTTATTAAAAATAAAAAACTAGAAAAAAACAGCTGTACAAAAAACTAGAAAATAATAAGGACACAAGCCTGGGCCTTCTTAAGATTTTACGTCTGGGTAAGAAATCGTGCAATACTAGCGTGCTGTCTTCTCATGTCGGATGCCAAAGGGCACATTGTGTCGCTGCGTCAGCGGAATAAGTAATAAATTGAGACTTTTAACAGACTAATATAAAAACGTGAGGCGTATAATATGCGTAATAAATAACATGCGCTCCACGTTTATATATTAGTCTGTTAAAAGTCTCAATTTATTACTTATTCCGCTGACGCAGCGACACAATGTGCCCTTTGGCATCCGACATGAGAAGACAGCACGCTAGTATTGCACGATTTCTTACCCAGACGTAAAATCTTAAGAAGGCCCAGGCTTGTGGCCTTATTATTTTCTAGTTTTTTGTACAGCTGTTTTTTTCTAGTTTTTTATTTTTAATAAAACCGTTTAACTTAAAAGTTTTTTTACCTATTTTTTTTATTTTTTATTTTAAGTTGTCTTGTGGTAGCTTCTTCCTGAGTCCACTAGATTAAGTCCTTTCTTTCATCTTCATCTTCTTGGATCTTGAGCAAGCTCCTTTCACTTTGCGTAAATTTTTAATTTATATGAAGTATTATAACTTTTATTTGTGATGTTAAATAGCTACAAGTAGGTATTTAAGATGTTTATTACAATGAAAAATAAACAAAATGTTAGTTTGTAGATTAGGTTTAGTTTAGTGCAATCAAAGAGAATACATGATACGTCGTTGCATATTATAGATATTTTTATTTAGTAATTAATTATTTGATTGCGTCCTTCTTAATCTGAATCTGATTTCGACCTTTCTTGGATGGAACTAGGTACATGAATGAAAATGTCAACGAATAAAATATATTATGATAAACATGTAAGTACCTACATAATAAGATTAGTATTTTCCGAAGACTATTTAATATTAAATCTATTGTCCGTACAATTTTAATGTTAACAAATCTTCATTAAGACTAAGGACTCAGTCAGAGAAAATGTTCGTCCTGTGTAAACGACCTTCCAATTAAGACTATTTGGAGACTGTTTGGTGAAGCAATCTAAATCTCTCCAGTGTGTCTTATAGGCATTTATAGCACGGAGGTCTCGTTTTAAATAACTTTGGAACATATAGTGCGGCGGTGGTCGGCGCTGTCGTGGCTTGAGTCCGAGGTTCGAATCCGGCCGACAAGCACCAATAAGTTTTTTCTGACCCAAAAATTACGTGCATACTTACATTCTGCTGCTACACGGCTCGGAACCGGTGTAAAACTGTAGGTGCCCATTCCCTTGCCGCCAAATGCATGACTCCGTACCACCACACAATATATTTGTGTTAAGTATGTGTTTAACAAAATAATTGTGTCTTCGAAAATATCGAAACGACTAAATAAAAACTACAGCAATGGTCCAACCATTGCTGTAGTTTTTATTTAGTCGTTTCAGGCAAACTATAACAAATACTTTTTTTGCCGCAACTATTACATTGTCGAAAAAACCTAGGTACAGTTTTTGTGTAATCTATGGCTTAATAACTACTATTAAAATCAAAATTTTAACTAGAAACATAAACAGGGGGGGGGCGGTAATGTTTTGCACATTTTTAGCTATATCATTAAGACCGCTGAAGTTAAAAGCTAGCACTTGGGTAATAGCTTGTGAGCATCTTGCCCTTTTGTAAATGAGTTTGTAAACTCCTCCCCCACTCTCATAGCTTCAAATTCACCCTTAAAACTTTGCGCGATCTCGTATAAAGCTTCGCGGGATGAAACTGACTCTCGAAACATTTTATTTTCTTGAAAATCAACTCATTTGTTGGGAGATTGTTATCATTAGTTGGCTAGCTGAAAATCAGCGTTACAGTTCTCGCCCGGGCATTACAGCATAACTCTGGGCTAGCTCCGTTTTATCAGAAATTGTGCACTGTTATAAATCTAATATGTATGTATATACTAGCTTTTCCCCGCGGCTTCGCTCCCGTGAAATTCGTATATCAAAGGAAGAAAGTAAGTAATTAAGGCCGATCTGCGTTAAGGTAAACGATAAACCTTCTCAACTAAAGTAAGTAACTAACGGTGAGGCTTCAGGCTGAGCTGCATTCTGGAAGACAATAAACCTTCTCGAAGAAAGTCTGCATCTCTCCCCATGCATGTCGTAAAAGGCGACTAAGGGATAAGGACAAGATGCCGTGCTGAAGGGCGACAGGCTCGCCACCTCTCACCTTGGCACGTTACTTCCACTGAGTCATGCAGCAGGTGGGCCTTCGTGCCTTACTTGCTGCTTGATCGATTGAATCTTGGTCGAATACTTTGCGAAACGTGGTGGTCGGTGTTGTGCTGTAATTTATGAGAGTTCTTGCAGCACAACACCGATTACTCTGCTTACCCCGATTGTCGGGATTCAGCGTGTGTGATATGTATGTATGTATGTATGAAGAAAGTAAGTAACTAAGGGCGGGGCCGAAGGCCGAGCTGCGTTCAGGAAGACGATAAACCTACTCAAAGAAAGTAAGCAATCGAGGGCGAGGCCGAAGGCCGAGCTACGTACAGGAAGACTATAAACCTTCTTGAAGAAAGTAAGTAACTGAGGGCGAGGCCGAAGGCCGAGCTGCGTTCAGGAAGACAATAACTTTTTCGAAGAAAGTAAGTAACAGAGGGCGACGCCGAAGGCCGAGCTGCGTTCAGGAAGACCATAAACCTTCTCGAAGAAAATAAGTAAATGAGGGCGAGGCAGAAGGCCGAGCTGCGTTCAGGAAGACGATAACCTTTTCGAAGAAATTAAGTATTTGAGGGCGAGGCCGAAGGCCGAGCTGCGTTCAGGAAGACTGTAAACCGTCTTATAGAAAGTAAGTAACTATCGTCCATAGTTACTTACTCTCATCGAGAAGGTTTAGCGGCTCGACCTTCGGCCTCGCCCTTTGTTACTTACTTTCTTCGAAAAGGTTTATTTATACTCTTCCCGAACGCAGCTCGGCCTTTAGCCTCGCCTTTAGTATGTTACTTACTTTCTTTGAGAGTGTCTATTGTTTATCTGAATCCAGTTCACCCTCCGGCCCCGGCCTAAGGCCCACTTGCACCAACACGAATTTAACTATAAACCAGTTTAACTCGTTAAGCTAGCACCCGTTGTATGTGGGAACCGCGTTTAAACCGCGTTTAAATCCATAACTCGCTACTTAACTCTAAACTCGTGTTGGTGCAAGTGGGCCTAAGTTACTTACCTTCTTCTTTTGAAATACGAATTTCCCGCGAGCCAATCCGCGGGAAAAAGCTATCGATATTAAAATAAGAAACATCAGTTAAAATTAGTAAAATGCTTTAGATACCTAACTAAGTAAAATACTCCACATATTAGCGTAACGGGAACTCAATTTTATTTAGCCTATCCTGTGTCTCGTATAGCTAAATGTGCGTGTACTAATTTTAATCGAATTTAGACGATCGGCTTAAATTTTATGGAGGAGCGGCATCGCTCGCTGTAGACTCGATTTAACAGCAAATCCGATTTAAACGCAAATATGATAATAAACTATCGTTTATCTTATATTCTCCATCTCCCTCTCCCTCCCCTCTCCCTCTCTCTCCCCCTCCCCCTGAACCCTAAAAACTGGATGGTACGGAACCCTCTTTACGCGAGCTCGACTAGAACTTGACCACTTTAAAAAAAGATATGTTACCATGGGATATACACTTAATTTACAGGAAAACGTAAGCGAAAATCCCAATGCTTCTAGTTCTCACAGAAAACGCGATGGTACGGAACCCTCTTTACGCAGGCTCGACTCGAACTTGACCACTTTAAAAAAAATATTATGTTACCATGGGATATACACTTAATTTACAGGAAAACGTAAACGAAATCCCAATCCTTCTAGTTCTCACAGAAAACGCGATGGTACGGAACCCTCGTTACGCGAGCTCGACTCGAACTTGACCACTTTTTTTTTAAATTATGTTACTCCGGGATATACACTACCCCTATACGAAGTTTCGTCAAAATCCGTCCAGCCGTTCAGGCGTGAAAGAGGAACAAACAAACAAACAAACAAACATACTTTTACATTTGAATCGCTTATTTGAGAAACCCCACAAGTCAGGTTTTTTGGCGAAATGACTTTTTTGCGGAAATATGCTCTATGGAAGTAAATACACATTATTACAGAGAGAAATCCCACAAGTCAATGCGATAGGCACGAAATAAAACAGGTCGAATATTTCGTTTAGTTGAGTAACCCCATAAGTCAGTGACTTGTGGGGTTTCTCAAATAAATGAGTGGCACAACCGAGCCAGCTATCATGCTGTCAGTCAGCGTTTTGAGGTTATTTCTATCGTGTTTTCATTGCTGTTGCTTTCGTGGTTTATTTTATTTGGAAAAAATGTGTGGAAATGGCTGAAAATAGTGATTCAGGCTGAAAAATAGTGATTCAGGATTCGTCTCATGACATAATAGACTTGAAAGAGATGTGGCCGAAATTTTACAAAAAAAAATATGCTCTCAGCAGGTAGACACATACCCAAAGAACTTTTTTATTTCAAAAAAATCAAAAGTAGTATACATATAGGGCTCCGAGCACACACTCGTGATTTTTCTAAGTCCGAGAATCGGGGGGCGTGGCCTAATTTGGGGTGTACGTAGGGCTTCGGAGTCAGGGTTCAGCTCCAGGGTGCCAGGTCAGGGTGCTGCGCCCCATCAATTTGGAGGGTGTACGTAGGCCTCCGGAGTCAGGGTTCAGACCTTCGGATTCAGGATTCAGGCCTTAGGATTCAGGATTCAGGGTTCCAGATTCAGGGTTCAGGTCCAGGGTGCTAGGTCAGGGTGCTGCGCCCCATCTATTTGAGGCGTACGTAGGCCTTCGGAGTCATGGTTCAGCTCCAGGGTGCTGCACCCCACCAGCATGGTTCCACAGGCTTCGCCCCTGCCCCCTACCCCGCCCCGCCCCTGCCACACCCTTCGCCCCAGCCTTCACCCCTCCACAGTACCCCTGCCGACCGAGCGCAGGTAAATAGAGGTAGATAAACTAAGAGTGGTGCGTATTGTCTACCTGATAAGGGGTAGTTGATTCACCTCTATTGTCGGGAGGCAGGTTTAAACCTGTAGCAACCTGTAGGAACGACTGACTCCGCTTACGCATTGAATAGAAATATAACATTAACAATTGTTCTGTGAAATGTATTCATACTCAGCATGACTAAGGCATCGTCAGTCAGGTAGGTTGGAGTCTAATGGTGTAGGAATGCAGACATGGCGCCGCCGCCGTCGGGCTTTGGCGGCGGGGAAGTTTGGCTGGTGCATTTAAAAATTCCGACACGCTCACTGTGACCGCAGTCGACAACGATGAGCAGTCAGCCGCCAACATTACGCCGAGCTGCACGCCTGCGCCCACCGCTACAATGTCGCTAACGACTATCCACGTGCACACCTCGGGGCCGAGGCACGAGCGCTATTCGTTCGAGTCGGCACGTCTTCAAACATTCAACGATTGGCCACGCGCCCTCCGGCAGAAGCCTGAAGAAATGGTTAAGGCTGGGTTTTTCTACACTGGTTTTGGTGACAAAGTGGCGTGCTTTTACTGCGGAGGAACACTCAACCAGTGGCGACCGGAAGACACACCGTGGGAGGAGCACACGAGGCTAGACCACTGCGCTTTCGTCTACATAATGAAGGGAGCTGACTTCGCCACAGTCAAAGCAAAAGGATTGGACGAGATCGACATTCCGAGCTATTCGCCATACTTGTATGCGCCATCAGACGATGGAGCCTTTAACTTGAAATGATTAATTTTCAATAAATATTTTTACATTTAACAGTGAATACATTTATTTCAACCCACCCACACCCATAAATGAAACAAAAGTTAGCAGAAATGTTTATTTATTTTCACAAATCTTAATGCTAAAGTGTACATGATATATGTTTTAGAAAAGTCACTTAAACCCATTATTTACATAAATGGGGCAACCTAAGTTTCGTCAGCAAATATTTATTTCTTGGTCAGGTCTATGATGGTTGTTTTAAAGATGATGATGATGGCGTGGTAGATAGGTTAGAAATCAGCTTGCTGTCGCGCTGGTTAATGGTGATATGTATGATGGCCCATTACCTCTGAGAAAAAATTGTATTGGATGTTGTCAGAATATTTTAATTTTTCATGACATATTTTATTATTTAATTTACGTACAAAGTGGAAATCTTATACTCTTAATCTACGAGTATTTGTATAACATTTTGCTGCGCATCTAACATTTGCGTAACGATATTGGCTATAGCGGAAATTATCCTTCGCTCATATTGGTTTAGCTCTGGGGTCTGCTGCACAATGCCTAACGTTGGTGATTGATGCTGCTGAGTGATCCAATCTGAAGATTGCAATATGCACACGTTTGATGTTGGATCTTGCTTGTGCGATGTCAGCGGTGATGGCGGCTGCTGTTGATGTGTAGGCGAATAGTATGCAGATGAGTATCGCGGTGGAGATGTCGCTGGTAGAGGTGGCGATGGTGAATAATTCATCAGGGTATACGTAGGTGAGCCGTAGGTGGGTGAGTATCGCGTTGGATATATCGTTGGTGGAGATGTAGGTGGTGAATTAAGCAGCGGTGAGTCTTGCGCAAGCGAACCCACCCAACTTATGAGTGGTGGTGCGGAAATGTATTAGGACAGTGTTTTTCAAACTGTGGATAGCGAAGCCAGTGCTTGGTCAGGGTGCTGCGCCCCACCAGCGTGGTTCCACTGGCACCGAGGCTTCGCCCCTTCCCCCTACCCCGCCCCGCCCCTGCCACCCCCCTCCGCCAGTCAGGTAGGTTGGAGCCTAATGGTGTAGGAATGCAGACATGGCTGACTCAATATCTTTGGAATTTTACCTGTAGAGACGTGACGTAATGAAGTACCACTCCAACCTATCGTCCTGTGAGTTACACCGAGTCGAGATCGAGGAGGTGAAAGCTCATGCCACTCGGTGTGCGAGTTGGACTCGCACTTGGTCGGGAAACTGGCTCGGTTGACTATATCAACTACAACCTACAGTTATACGTTTATCCTACAGTTGGTGAAAGCTGCAAGTTGAAATCAAACTTATTACAATGGCTCAAGGTACATTATTTATGTTTGATTCCTGCCTACGTGCCGGAGTACCTAGCGTGTTAATACTTGCTTACAGTGTGACTCATTTAGGGATGAACAATTAGAAATTGTGGTGTGAAGGGTGGTTGGTGAAAGCTGCAAGTTGAAATCAAACTTATTACAATGGCTCAAGGTACATTATTTATGTTTGATTCCTGCCTACGTGCCGGAGTACCTAGCGTGTTAATACTTGCTTACAGTGTGACTCATTTAGGGATGAACAATTAGAAATTGTGGTGTGAAGGGTGGTTGGTGAAAGCTGCAAGTTGAAATCAAACTTATTACAATGGCTCAAGGTACATTATTTATGTTTGATTCCTGCCTACGTGCCGGAGTACCTAGCGTGTTAATAGTTGCTTACAGTGTGACTCATTTAGGGATGAACAATTAGAAATTGTGAACTGGGGTTGACAAAAGAGCTCATTAGTGGTAGATACCAAGGGATCGCTCACAGGCAACGCAGATTGAGACTTGTTGAAATATACCAATTGTTGTGGAGATATTTTTAAATGTAAAATTTTCTTAGTGCAACTATTGTGAAAGATAACTGATGTCTGGGGTTGAACAAAAGCGCTCATTACTGGAAGGTATCAGCGGGTCGCTCACAGGTGACGCAGCGCAGGTTGAGACTTGCAGAAACATGAAAATGTTTGGTGAAATTATTTAAAAGTAATATCGCGCTGTGATAAAGTGTAGGTAAGTCGACCCTTCCCACAACAGCCATTATTAAAGATAATAGACGTCTTTGGGGGTTGAACAAAAGAGCTCTGTACTGGGAAAAACCAACGGGTCCATCTCGTTCGACGCAGATTGAGACTTGTAGAAACATGAAAATGATTGACAAATTTTTAAAGTAAAATATTTTTTAGTATATACTTTTTCCACATCATCATGTGAGGGGGTGGGGGTTATTTATCTATATAGCTCATGTTTACAAGACTGAGCGCACAATTTTAGTAAAACAGTTCGATCGCAGCAGCACGCCGACTTGTATCTCTACACACCACGGTGAGCTGATTTCTAAATATCGACCACACCAGCATCATCTTCACACCAACCATCATGGACCTAACCAAAATCAACGAAGCGGGCAAGCGAGCCTTCCTGGAGACGCGGAAACTCGCCATCTTGGAGATTGGAAAACTCTACCGAGTGACCAACTTGCGCAAAGTTGCAACCAAATACGGAGATCGCATTGTAGCTGACATCGATGAGACTTTCTGCGTCTTCCTACCCAAGCGGATGATCGACGCCTTCAACAAGGATGGGAAGATGTTCGAAGATATGGTTGAAGCTAGCAGAGAAAACATGCTTGGGCTGAAATACCTTGGTGGGACGTATAATGCTATCGAGTTCGATAGTATGTAAGAAGAGGGCGTGGAAATGTATGTGGAATACCAACGTTTTAGCTGTACGATTTTAGAAATATTTTTTTTGTCTAATATATGTACTGTGTATTAAGGAAAATAACCTTATGTAATAAAGCTTATAATTGAACAATATTTTTTAATTTTCATACCCAACCGCACTAGATAATACCAAGGTATATAGTTATTAGTTTCTTAGGCCCACTTGCACCAACACGAATTTAACTATAAACCAGTTTAACTCGTTAAACTAGCACCTGTTGTATGTGGGAACCGCGTTTGAACCGCGTTTAAATCCATAACTCGCTATTTAACTCTAAACTCGTGTTGGTGCAAGACGCGCTTAGTAAGAAACTCTAACAATTTTGTGAATCATCAAAATGTATTTCACTAAGGTTGGAAACAAAAGATTAAAAATTGTGGGAATTCTTTTCATAGCTTCAGCCCACAACTTTACCTGCGCACATGTAGGTACTTCTGGCATGAGGGGGCTGCTTCTAGATTAGGAAAGGTGGGTTGACGCTTGAGTTTAAATAATATTATTTCGAGGCATCATTTAAAATTGAAACGTCGTGCAAGCAAGTTCTCAAAGAAATCAACATCATGGGAGTGACCGCTAAATGGCGAATTAACAGCACCGCGCAAGTGCAGGTGGCCATCGTGCGGCACAACAGTGGAAAATTCAATGATGGCGAGCTGTATCGCTGTATTCAGCTAACCTATTCTTCAGGTGAGATATATTTGTCATTATAATATATATTTTATACATACCACTTTTTTTACAGAATCACAATGTTTACTCGATGTGAACCTATTATACCTTATCACTATTTGATCATTGTCAGCCTCGGTAGCTCAGTGGTGTGTCAACAGCTGTAAAGCAGCCCTGGGTGCGGATAGTGCTGAGATGGGTGATTGATCACTCATCCGTTGGAGGCTGACCGTGGTTCGGATCCTACGTTAAACTGTAGGATAAACGTATAACTGTAGGTTGTAGTTGATATAGTCAACCGAGCCAGTTTCCCGAGGTCGGGAAACTGGCTCGGTTGACTATATCAACTACAACCTACAGTTATACGTTTATCCTACAGTTGGTGAAAGCTGCAAGTTGAAATCAAACTTATTACAATGGCTCAAGGTACATTATTTATGTTTGATTCCTGCCTACGTGCCGGAGTACCTAGCGTGTTAATACTTGCTTACAGTGTGACTCATTTAGGGATGAACAATTAGAAATTGTGGTGTGAAGGGTGGTTGGTGAAAGCTGCAAGTTGAAATCAAACTTATTACATTGGCTCAAGGTACATTATTTATGTTTGATTCCTGCCTACGTGCCGGAGTACCTAGCGTGTTAATACTTGCTTACAGTGTGACTCATTTAGGGATGAACAATTAGAAATTGTGAACTGGGGTTGACAAAAGAGCTCATTAGTGGTAGATACCAAGGGATCGCTCACAGGCAACGCAGATTGAGACTTGTTGAAATATACCAATTGTTGTGGAGATATTTTTAAATGTAAAATTTTCTTAGTGCAACTATTGTGAAAGATAACTGATGTCTGGGGTTGAACAAAAGAGCTCATTACTGGAAGGTATCAGCGGGTCGCTCACAGGTGACGCAGCGCAGGTTGAGACTTGCAGAAACATGAAAATGTTTGGTGAAATTATTTAAAAGTAATATCGCGCTGTGATAAAGTGTAGGTAAGTCGACCCTTCCCACAACAGCCATTATTAAAGATAATAGACGTCTTTGGGGGTTGAACAAAAGAGCTCTGTACTGTAAAAACCAACGGGTCCATCTCGTTCGACGCAGATTGAGACTTGTAGAAACATGAAAATGTTTGACAAATTTTTAAAGTAAAATATTTTTTAGTATATACTTTTTCCACATCATCATGTGAGGGGGTGGGGGTTATTTATCTATATAGCTCATGTTTATAAGACTGAGCGCACAATTTTAGTAAAACAGTTCGATCGCAGCAGCACGCCGACTTGTATTTCTACACACCACGGTGAGCTGATTTCTAAATATCGACCACACCAGCATCATCTTCACACCAACCATCATGGACCTAACCAAGATCAACGAAGCGGGCAAGCGAGCCTTCCTGGAGACGCGGAAACTCGCCATCTTGGAGATTGGAAAACTCTACCGAGTGACCGACTTGCGCAAAGTTGCAACCAAATACGGAGATCGCATTGTAGCTGACATCGATGAGACTTTCTGCGTCTTCCTACCCAAGCGGATGATCGACGCCTTCAACAAGGATGGGAAGATGTTCGAAGATATGGTTGAAGCTAGCAGAGAAAACATGCTTGGGCTGAAATACCTTGGTGGGACGTATAATGCTATCGAGTTCGATAGTATGTAAGAAGAGGGCGTGGAAATGTATGTGGAATACCAACGTTTTAGCTGTACGATTTTACAGAAATAAAATTTTTTGTCTAATATATGTACTGTGTATTAAGGAAAATAACCTTATGTAATAAAGCTTATAATTGAACAATATTTTTTAATTTTCATACCCAACCGCACTAGATAATACCAAGGTATATAGTTATTAGTTTCTTAGTAAGAAACTCTAACAATTTTGTGAATCATCAAAATGTATTTCACTAAGGTTGGAAACAAAAGATTAAAAATTGTGTGAATTCTTTTCATAGCTTCAGCCCACAACTTTACCTGCGCACATGTAGGTACTTCTGGCATGAGGGGGCTGCTTCTAGATTAGGAAAGGTGGGTTGACGCTTGAGTTTAAATAATATTATTTCGAGGCATCATTTAAAATTGAAACGTCGTGCAAGCAAGTTCTCAAAGAAATCAACATCATGGGAGTGACCGCTAAATGGCGAATTAACAGCACCGCGCAAGTGCAGGGGGCCATCGTGCGGCACAACAGTGGAAAATTCAATGATGGCGAGCTGTATCGCTGTATTCAGCTAACCTATTCTTCAGGTGAGATATATTTGTCATTATAATATATATTTTATACATACCACTTTTTTTACAGAATCACAATGTTTACTCGATGTGAGCCTATTATACCTTATCACTATTTGATCATTGTCAGCCTCGGTAGCTCAGTGGTGTGTCAACAGCTGTAAAGCAACCCTGGGTGCGGATAGTGCTGAGATGGGTGATTGATCACTCATCCGTTGGAGGCTGACCGTGGTTCGGATCCTACGTTAAACTGTAAGATAAACGTATAACTGTAGGTTGTAGTTGATATAGTCAACCGAGCCAGTTTCCCGACCAAGTGCGAATCCAACTCGCACACCGAGGGTTCCGTATCACCATATCATGGTCAGCACCACTCACGCCATTAGTTATAATGCTTCATACACTACTATTTTGACACCTATATTTATTATTAAGACCTATACTCAGGGCATTGAGGTGTACCAATGGGTTAAAAAAAAAAGCTGAAATCGGCACTCTTGTTAGCACAAAAGGGCCATTGACGATTTAAAAAAAAAATTATGTTTTGTCGTTTTATGTATCTCTTTTCTAATTTTATTTATTGCTGCGTTGTATTTAGTTATATTATTTTATTGTGTTGTTACTTTTTGTATTATTTTGTTTTTGCTATCCTTTGTGTTATTATAAGGTATTATTTTAAAGTTGTTATTTATAGTGTTAGTCATTTGTTTGTTTATTGATAGAAAAAGGTTCTGTGCTTATGTTAGGTTAGCACCATTGTTACATTATCATATCTACCTAAGGGTAGACCGGGCAGGATCTACCTGAGATGGGGCCTGGCGGCGAAGCTTTACAAGCGCAATTGTTCAGCCGGAAGCCGGAGCCGGTGGGGTAGCACGTTAAATTTATTAACATTTTATTAGGTAATAATTACTCCAATTAACTACTCTATTAAACTGATATGAAACTTAGGCGGTAATATTTCTAAAAATTATTTTGATTGCTCCAATTAAAACAAGAATTACATTTATTGAAGTTTTATTAGGTACCTATTAATTATCCCCATTAACCTGATAAGACCCTTAGCCTACAGAAAACGTTCAACGAGCCAACATTTCCGAGAGTTGGTGGATGACTCAAGATTCGGGAAGCATGATACCGGATTCGGGAATCATGAATTGGAGCCCAGGAGGTGGCGAGGGTGGCGGAGCGGGGGTAGCGGGGGTGGGGTGGCACGCTAAATTAATAATTTTTTTTTATTAGGTATTAATTACCCCAATTAACTACTCTATTAAACTGATATGAAGCTTAGGCGGTAACATTTCTAAAAAATATTTTAATTACTCCAATTAAAACGATAATTACATTTATTGACGTTTTATTAGGTATTAATTACCCCAATTAACTGACAAATTGATGGGGCGCAGCACCTTGACCTGGCACCCTGGAGCTGAACCCTGACTCCGATCGGGCGGCAGGGATACTGCGGAGGGGTGAAGGCTGGGGCGGAGGGGGGGGGGGGGGGGGGGTGGCAGGGGCGGGGCGGGGTAGGGGGAAGGGGCGAAGCCTCGGTGCCAGTGGAACCACGCTGGTGGTGGGGCGCAGCACCCTGACCTAGCACCCTGGACCTGAACCCTGCGGAAATGTTGGCTCGTTGAACGTTTTCTGTAGGCTAAGGGTCTTATCAGGTTAATGGGGATAATTAATAGGTACCTAATAAAACTTCAATAAATGTAATTCTTGTTTTAATTGGAGCAATCAAAATAATTTTTAGAAATATTACCGCCTAAGTTTCATATCAGTTTAATAGAGTAGTTAATTGGAGTAATTATTACCTAATAAAATGTTATCAGGTGGAAGCGAAGAGGAACTTTAGAGGCCGCCGTGCAAGTCGGGAGCACAAATCCTCGATGGGGTTTTATGATAATGTACCTTGAGCCATTGTAATAAGTTTGATTTCAACTTGCAGCTTTCACCAACTGTAGGATAAACGTATAACTGTAGGTTGTAGTTGATATAGTCAACCGAGCCAGTTTCCCGACTAAGTGCGAGTCCAACTCGCACACCGAGTGGCATGAGCTTTCACCTCCTCGATCTCGACTCGGTGTAACTCACAGGACGATAGGTTGGAGTGGTACTTCATTACGTCACGTCTCTAAAGGTAAAATTCCAAAGATATTGAGTCAGCCATGTCTGCATTCCTACACCATTAGGCTCCAACCTACCTGACTGGCGGAGGGGGGTGGCAGGGGCGGGGCGGGGTAGGGGGAAGGGGCGAAGCCTCGGTGCCAGTGGAACCACGCTGGTGGAGCGCAGCACCCTGACCTAGCACTGGCTTCGCTATCCACAGTTTGAAAAACACTGTCCTAATACATTTCCGCACCACCACTCATAAGTTGGGTGGGTTCGCTTGCGCAAGACTCACCGCTGCTTAATTCACCACCTACATCTCCACCAACGATATATCCAACGCGATACTCACCCACCTACGGCTCACCTACGTATACCCTGATGAATTATTCACCATCGCCACCTCTACCAGCGACATCTCCACCGCGACACTCATCTGCATACTATTCGCCTACACATCAACAGCAGCCGCCATCACCGCTGACATCGCACAAGCAAGATCCAACATTAAACGTGTGCACATTGCAATCTTCAGATTGGATCACTCAGCAGCATCAATCGCCAGTTAATTGGGGTAATTAATACCTAATAAAACGTCAATAAATGTAATTATCGTTTTAATTGGAGTAATTAAAATATTTTTTAGAAATGTTACCGCCTAAGCTTCATATCAGTTTAATAGAGTAGTTAATTGGGGTAATTAATACCTAATAAAAAAAAAATTATTAATTTAGCGTGCCACCCCACCCCCGCTACCCCCGCTCCGCCACCCTCGCCACCTCCTGGGCTCCAATTCATGATTCCCGAATCCGGTATCATGCTTCCCGAATCTTGAGTCATCCACCAACTCTCGGAAATGTTGGCTCGTTGAACGTTTTCTGTAGGCTAAGGGTCTTATCAGGTTAATGGGGATAATTAATAGGTACCTAATAAAACTTCAATAAATGTAATTCTTGTTTTAATTGGAGCAATCAAAATAATTTTTAGAAATATTACCGCCTAAGTTTCATATCAGTTTAATAGAGTAGTTAATTGGAGTAATTATTACCTAATAAAATGTTAATAAATTTAACGTGCTACCCCACCGGCTCCGGCTTCCGGCTGAACAATTGCGCTTGTAAAGCTTCGCCGCCAGGCCCCATCTCAGGTAGATCCTGCCCGGTCTACCCTTAGGTAGATATGATAATGTAACAATGGTGCTAACCTAACATAAGCACAGAACCTTTTTCTATCAATAAACAAACAAATGACTAACACTATAAATAACAACTTTAAAATAATACCTTATAATAACACAAAGGATAGCAAAAACAAAATAATACAAAAAGTAACAACACAATAAAATAATATAACTAAATACAACGCAGCAATAAATAAAATTAGAAAAGAGATACATAAAACGACAAAACATAATTTTTTTTTTAAATCGTCAATGGCCCTTTTGTGCTAACAAGAGTGCCGATTTCAGCTTTTTTTTTTAACCCATTGGTACACCTCAATGCCCTGAGTATAGGTCTTAATAATAAATATAGGTGTCAAAATAGTAGTGTATGAAGCATTATAACTAATGGCGTGAGTGGTGCTGACCATGATATGGTGATACGGAACCCTCGGTGTGCGAGTTGGATTCGCACTTGGTCGGGAAACTGGCTCGGTTGACTATATCAACTACAACCTACAGTTATACGTTTATCCTACAGTTTAACGTAGGATCCGAACCACGGTCAGCCTCCAACGGATGAGTGATCAATCACCCATCTCAGCACTATCCGCACCCAGGGTTGCTTTACAGCTGTTGACACACCACTGAGCTACCGAGGCTGACAATGATCAAATAGTGATAAGGTATAATAGGCTCACATCGAGTAAACATTGTGATTCTGTAAAAAAAGTGGTATGTATAAAATATATATTATAATGACAAATATATCTCACCTGAAGAATAGGTTAGCTGAATACAGCGATACAGCTCGCCATCATTGAATTTTCCACTGTTGTGCCGCACGATGGCCCCCTGCACTTGCGCGGTGCTGTTAATTCGCCATTTAGCGGTCACTCCCATGATGTTGATTTCTTTGAGAACTTGCTTGCACGACGTTTCAATTTTAAATGATGCCTCGAAATAATATTATTTAAACTCAAGCGTCAACCCACCTTTCCTAATCTAGAAGCAGCCCCCTCATGCCAGAAGTACCTACATGTGCGCAGGTAAAGTTGTGGGCTGAAGCTATGAAAAGAATTCACACAATTTTTAATCTTTTGTTTCCAACCTTAGTGAAATACATTTTGATGATTCACAAAATTGTTAGAGTTTCTTACTAAGAAACTAATAACTATATACCTTGGTATTATCTAGTGCGGTTGGGTATGAAAATTAAAAAATATTGTTCAATTATAAGCTTTATTACATAAGGTTATTTTCCTTAATACACAGTACATATATTAGACAAAAAATTTTATTTCTGTAAAATCGTACAGCTAAAACGTTGGTATTCCACATACATTTCCACGCCCTCTTCTTACATACTATCGAACTCGATAGCATTATACGTCCCACCAAGGTATTTCAGCCCAAGCATGTTTTCTCTGCTAGCTTCAACCATATCTTCGAACATCTTCCCATCCTTGTTGAAGGCGTCGATCATCCGCTTGGGTAGGAAGACGCAGAAAGTCTCATCGATGTCAGCTACAATGCGATCTCCGTATTTGGTTGCAACTTTGCGCAAGTCGGTCACTCGGTAGAGTTTTCCAATCTCCAAGATGGCGAGTTTCCGCGTCTCCAGGAAGGCTCGCTTGCCCGCTTCGTTGATCTTGGTTAGGTCCATGATGGTTGGTGTGAAGATGATGCTGGTGTGGTCGATATTTAGAAATCAGCTCACCGTGGTGTGTAGAAATACAAGTCGGCGTGCTGCTGCGATCGAACTGTTTTACTAAAATTGTGCGCTCAGTCTTATAAACATGAGCTATATAGATAAATAACCCCCACCCCCTCACATGATGATGTGGAAAAAGTATATACTAAAAAATATTTTACTTTAAAAATTTGTCAAACATTTTCATGTTTCTACAAGTCTCAATCTGCGTCGAACGAGATGGACCCGTTGGTTTTTACAGTACAGAGCTCTTTTGTTCAACCCCCAAAGACGTCTATTATCTTTAATAATGGCTGTTGTGGGAAGGGTCGACTTACCTACACTTTATCACAGCGCGATATTACTTTTAAATAATTTCACCAAACATTTTCATGTTTCTGCAAGTCTCAACCTGCGCTGCGTCACCTGTGAGCGACCCGCTGATACCTTCCAGTAATGAGCTCTTTTGTTCAACCCCAGACATCAGTTATCTTTCACAATAGTTGCACTAAGAAAATTTTACATTTAAAAATATCTCCACAACAATTGGTATATTTCAACAAGTCTCAATCTGCGTTGCCTGTGAGCGATCCCTTGGTATCTACCACTAATGAGCTCTTTTGTCAACCCCAGTTCACAATTTCTAATTGTTCATCCCTAAATGAGTCACACTGTAAGCAAGTATTAACACGCTAGGTACTCCGGCACGTAGGCAGGAATCAAACATAAATAATGTACCTTGAGCCAATGTAATAAGTTTGATTTCAACTTGCAGCTTTCACCAACCACCCTTCACACCACAATTTCTAATTGTTCATCCCTAAATGAGTCACACTGTAAGCAAGTATTAACACGCTAGGTACTCCGGCACGTAGGCAGGAATCAAACATAAATAATGTACCTTGAGCCATTGTAATAAGTTTGATTTCAACTTGCAGCTTTCACCAACTGTAGGATAAACGTATAACTGTAGGTTGTAGTTGATATAGTCAACCGAGCCAGTTTCCCGACCAAGTGCGAGTCCAACTCGCACTCCGAGTGGCATGAGCTTTCACCTCCTCGATCTCGACTCGGTGTAACTCACAGGACGATAGGTTGGAGTGGTACTTCATTACGTCACGTCTCTACAGGTAAAATTCCAAAGATATTGAGTCAGCCATGTCTGCATTCCTACACCATTAGGCTCCAACCTACCTGACTGGCGGAGGGGGGTGGCAGGGGCGGGGCGGGGTAGGGGGAAGGGGCGAAGCCTCGGTGCCAGTGGAACCACGCTGGTGGGGCGCTGCACCCTGACCTAGCACTGGCTTCGCTATCCACAGTTTGAAAAACACTGTCCTAATACATTTCCGCACCACCACTCATAAGTTGGGTGGGTTCGCTTGCGCAAGACTCACCGCTGCTTAATTCACCACCTACATCTCCACCAACGATATATCCAACGCGATACTCACCCACCTACGGCTCACCTACGTATACCCTGATGAATTATTCACCATCGCCACCTCTACCAGCGACATCTCCACCGCGACACTCATCTGCATACTATTCGCCTACACATCAACAGCAGCCGCCATCACCGCTGACATCGCACAAGCAAGATCCAACATCAAACGTGTGCACATTGCAATCTTCAGATTGGATCACTCAGCAGCATCAATCGCCAACGTTAGGCATTGTGCAGCAGACCCCAGAGCTAAACCAATATGAGCGAAGGATAATCTCCGCTATAGCCAATATCGTTACGCAAATTTTAGATGCGCAGCAAAATGTTATACAAATAGATTAAGAGTATAAGATTTCCACTTTGTACGTAAATTAAATAATAAAATATGTCATGAAAAATTTAAATATTCTGACAACATCCAATACAATTTTTTCTCAGAGGTAATGGGCCATCATACATATCACCATTAACCAGCGCGACAGCAAGCTGATTTCTAACCTATCTACCACGCCATCATCATCATCTTTAAAACAACATAGACCTGACCAAGAAATAAATATTTGCTGACGAAACTTAGGTTGCCCCATTTATGTAAATAATGGGTTTAAGTGACTTTTCTAAAACATATATCATGTACACTTTAGCATTAAGATTTGTGAAAATAAATAAACATTTCTGCTAACTTTTGTTTCATTTATGGGTGTGGGTGGGTTGAAATAAATGTATTCACTGTTTAAATGTAAAAATATTTATTGAAAATTAATCATTTCAAGTTAAAGGCTCCATCGTCTGATGGCGCATACAAGTATGGCGAATAGCTCGGAATGTCGATCTCGTCCAATCCTTTTGCTTTGACTGTGGCGAAGTCAGCTCCCTTCATTATGTAGACGAAAGCGCAGCGGTCTAGCCTCGTGTGCTCCTCCCACGGTGTGTCTTCCGGTCGCCACTGGTTGAGTGTTCCTCCGCAGTAAAAGCACGCCACTTTGTCACCAAAACCAGTGTAGAAAAACCCAGCCTTAACCATTTCTTCAGGCTTCTGCCGGAGGGCGCGTGGCTAATCGTTGAATGTTTGAAGACGTGCCGACTCGGACGAATAGCGCTCGTGCCTCGGCCCCGAGGTGTGCACGTGGATAGTCGTTAGCGACATTGTAGCGGTGGGCGCAGGCGTGCAGCTCGGCGTAATGTTGGCGGCTGACTGTTCATCGTTGTCGACTGCGGTCACAGTGAGCGTGTCGGAATTTTTAAATGCACCAGCCAAACTTCCCCGCCGCCAAAGCCCGACGGCGACGGCGCCATGTCTGCATTCCTACACCATTAGGCTCCAACCTACCTGACTGACGATGCCTTAGTCATGCTGAGTATGAATACATTTCACAGAACAATTGTTAATGTTATATTTCTATTCAATGCGTAAGCGGAGTCAGTCGTTCCTACAGGTTGCTACAGGTTTAAACCTGCCTCCCGACAATAGAGGTGAATCAACTACCCCTTATCAGGTAGACAATACGCACCACTCTTAGTTTATCTACCTCTATTTACCTGCGCTCGGTCGGCAGGGGTACTGTGGAGGGGTGAAGGCTGGGGCGAAGGGTGTGGCAGGGGCGGGGCGGGGTAGGGGGCAGGGGCGAAGCCTCGGTGCATGTGGAACCATGCTGGTGGGGTGCAGCACCCTGGAGCTGAACCATGACTCCGAAGGCCTACGTACGCCTCAATTGGATGGGGCGCAGCACCCTGACCTAGCACCCTGGACCTGAACCCTGAATCTGGAACCCTGAATCCTGAATCCTAAGGCCTGAATCCTGAATCCGAAGGTCTGAACCCTGACTCCGAAGGCCTACGTACACCATCCAAATTGATGGGGCGCAGCACCCTGACCTGACACCCTGGAGCTGAACCCTGACTTCGAAGCCCTACGTACACCCCAAATTAGGCCACGCCCCCTGATTCTCGGACTTAGAAAAATCACGAGGGTGCGCTAGGAGCCCCCTACGTATACTACTATCAAAATCAAAAGTGACATTCAAGGTCAGCCAATATGCTACTTTCGCCATTCTCGTGAAAGAGATAGAGTAGTGATCGTAAAGAACTTTATTGACGGTCTGGTTGAACATTCGTTTAATCTAAAGAATTCAAAGGGCAGACTGGTTTTGCCTAGCCGCAAAGCTTATCCAGAGGGCCAAATTCCCATTAACAAAAAGAAAATTGATGATTTACAAAAACTGAGAAGTTACTTGCCACAAGAGAAGGAAATACAAGAGTTCTATGAAAAAATATACCAGTAGCCGGTCACAGATCGTGAAACAGACGAGACGATGGGTTCAACCAAGGACATTTTAGGCTAAACAAATAATATAATATAATATTATCTAATTAGTGTCTAATTATTGAATGCAACATTGTATGATTATATCTTTTATGGTGTCAAAGTTGTTTTTTTTTCGTTTATTTGAGAAACCCCATAAGTCAATGACTTTCAGGTATTATTTATTTCATGAAAATATCAATATTATAAAAAAAAATCAATTCAATTCATATAGGTATCATTTAAACAGTCAAACTGCATATAAAACACATCCATGCACATACATTTTTTTTTTCACAGAAAGGTTTTTTTCGTCTCCTGCAAAATTACTGTCAGATGACTTATGGGGTTTCAGAAATAAACGATTCATTTATGATATTAGTGAGAAGTGAGAAGTGAGATAGTGAGAAGTGAGATGAGATGCGATGAGAAGTGAGATGAGATGTGAGATGAGATGAGAAGTGAGATGAGATGAGAAGTGAGATGAGATGAGATACTATAATTTAATCTTTATTATGTACATGAACGGGAATTTTTTTTTTTTTTTAACGAAGTTCCTTATCTCACGTTACACTCCAGAAACATGGCGAATGAGGGCTAGGCCGAAAAAAAGTGTAAGACTTCGACCGTCACGACACTTTTGCTGTAGTATCTGTGTTTGTATATTTACAAGCAGTATAGACGTGCAGCGTGCGCGTAATAATGATATATTTATTTTCATAACTTTGTAAAACAAATATTAATTACAATTTTATTGTATTACCATTCCTTCGTTAATTTTTTTATTGTTCATTTAATTCTTCGATCATAACTATTTTTTCCGTCTACGATTTAATTACTCTCAAACGTTGGTAATTTATTTCATTGTGCCTGTTATTGAATACATAATATATAGAGAAAGAAACTTCGTTCCAACCGGGTGTGGCACACCCCACGACACCTCTCGTCTTTTTTTTAGGGTTCCGCCTACGCCTACGCCGTCTGCCTGTCTGTCTGTCCGGCCGTCTGTCTGTCCGAGGGCTGTATCTCTTGATCCGTAATAGGTAGACCGTTGAAATTTTCACAGAATATGAGTTATTATGGGCGATATAACAACAAATAATAAAAATAAGAAAAAGTAAAAAATTCACGGGGGTTCCCATAGAAGAAACCCAAAAGTGTATGCGTGCGCGCCATCTACCGAATAGATTATGAAGCATTTTAACTAATAATGACATTTAACTAATATGAAGCATTTCATAACACGCCATTCTAGATGGCGTGAGTGGCGCTAGCCATGCCATGGCGATACGGAACCCTCGGTGCGCGAGTTCGACTCGCACTTGGCCGGGTTTTGAACAGCGTTCCACTTCCGAGAAATTAATCGAACGAGAAAGAATAAAAAATAAATAAGTACTTCAAATCGATTCCCTGAAAACCAGAGTGGATTTTTTTATGTAATCCGGTATCCTTTATTGAGTCGGAGGGGCCAAAGCACATGATCCGATCAGCCAATATCACCTTCGAGAAGGTAGGTGATATACCGGAGACTGCCCTGTATTGCTGGCTATACTGGACTAGAGGTGAACACAACCGAGGCTGCTATGCCGTTATCTTACATCTAGTACGGTAGTATCAACCCAGTTGACTACAGTTTGAGCCTACCACCCAGTCATGGGCAAGGGAAGGGACCTACAGTTTTACACCGGTTCCGAAGAACGGTGAAGCAGCAGGTGTAGGTATGCACCATAGACGTATTATTATTTCTCTATGGTATGCACGTAGCTACATTTTTTCGTCAGATAAAAACTCTGTTGTACATGCCGACCAGATTCGAACCTCGCATGAGAAGCCGATGCCCAAACCACTCGGCCACCCGCCGCAAAAGATGTTTTCCATAAGATTACAGGCGCATTCCTGTTTGACTTACAACGTCAGTCTCCTCAGAGTATAATATTACAGAGACGCGACATGTCGTCTGTCATGATGTCACGTCGTCGTGGACACCAGCTGGAGACCAACCGGGGGTCTAGCTAGCGGATCAGAATTTCGGATTTCCCTCAGGGCTTGCTCCATGTCCCAAGTATGGGGTATTTCGGTACAAGAAGTGCGTGTGTCTTTTTTATGAATTTGTTCTGAAAACTGTTTTAAAAAACATAAAACCGACTTCAAAAAAAAAACTAGAACTAAAAAGTATAAATAATATTTTGAAATTTTCTCTGTCATTGTATTGAAATATATGAATCGATATTGTGATTCATATTCGGACCCTTGAGTTGAAGGCGGTATGAAAGCACAAAAGGTGCCCATCTATTAATTTTCAGATGTGAAAATCGACCCACAATTGACGGAGTAATCGCGTAACAGACATACAAAAAAAAATACAGTCGACGAATTGAGAACCTCCTCCTTTTGAAGTCGGTTGAAAATAATAAAAAAATTTAAGATCCTGTCTTTCTGTCCGGTCTGTGCGTGCGTACAAAAACTTAACGACTTATTCAAGGATGTGCTCAGAACTTTTAATGAATCGCGAATTTATTTTCCACGCGCTGTTGACATCGGACCTAAAACCGCAAAAAAGGTATGATCTCACTAAAAATGTACCCACGTGTATTTTTTGCAAATGAACGTGCGAGCAAAGAGAAAGAAAGTAGGTAGACCAACAGCCTACGAAAAGTTTAGGTTAAAAAACCGGCCAAGTGCGAGTCGTATTCGCGCAAAAAAAAACAAAAAACACACATTTCTTGTTTTTAACCCCCGACGAAAAAAACGGAGGGGTGTTATAAGTTTGACGTGTGTGTGTGTGTGTGTGTGTGTGTGTGTGTGTGTGTCTGTCTGTGGCATCGTAGCTCCCAAACGGATGGACCGATTTGGATGCGGTTTTTTTTATTAGGAAGCTTGTTTAATCGGGATGGTTCTTAGCTATGTTTTTAATCAAGTAATAAAGTAATTAAGTAATAAAAAAAATAATTATCTTAAAAAGTGGACCGATTTGCATGCGGTTTTTTTTAAAAAGCTTCAAATAAAAGTTAAATTACAAATTTAA
The DNA here is from genome assembly GCA_946902875.1 of Nematopogon swammerdamellus. Taxonomy (NCBI): domain Eukaryota; kingdom Metazoa; phylum Arthropoda; class Insecta; order Lepidoptera; family Adelidae; genus Nematopogon; species Nematopogon swammerdamellus. The sequence goes on from OX336342.1 coordinate 7,091,287, forward strand.
AAAACCCCCGACTCTTAAAAAGTCAAAAATAATTTCCGTTTACTTACTTAAAGGAGTCGGGGGACCGCTAAGTAAATTAAATATAAAGACTCAAAAGTTGCGCGGGAATTCACTTAGCGGTCTACCGACTCCTTTAAGTAAGTAAACGGAAATTATTTTTGACTTTTTAAGAGTCGGGGGTTTTTTAAATTTTTAGTTATGTATACCCGCCATATCACAGTATGTTCTGTGAAAATTTTAACTGGCTAGAATCCGGTCGGTGTGTACCAATGAGTTTTTTCTGACGGAAAAATTCTCAAATTATAGCCGACTGGGTTGGTACCACCGTACTGAATGTAAGATGGCCGCATAGCAACTTCGGCTGTATTCTCCTCTAGTCCAGTATAACCAGCAATCCAGGGAAGTCTCCGGTATGGCACCTGCCTTCTCGGTGGCAATATTGGCTGGTCGGAGCATGTGCTCCGGCCCCTTTGACTCAGCCACCCATACCGGATTACATAAAAAAAATTAAATTCATAAGATTTGACACCAAAACGAGTCACACACATGTCATACTTTCGTAAGTAACGTGGGCCCTTTTCGTCTTTTGTGCGTCTTACAAGGTCTTACCATAAGACGCACAAAAGACAAAGCAAGTAAGACTAATGCTACAAATACAGTTGTAGGTGGTACGTTAATTTGCAAAGTGGTCACGTAACCAGTAAAGCCGTTAGCACAATGTTAAACTTCAAACTCCCCTTCCCACGTCTCGTCCTCTTGTGGCAACAAGACACCCCCTCTCAGCATACGTCACACACTGGGTTACGAACGAAGACGAACGTAGACAATAAATTATATTTGGCAGATCTTATCTTATCTTTGTTATTATTATAGTGAGTCATCTCTTCACAAAAGTATAAGAATCTATCAGTGTACTTATTAATGTATTACACTTTTATGCGTTTAATACTTATGTAAAAGGAAAAGGCAGACTCATAGCTGTGAGATATTTCGTCCAGTCAAAATTGCATATAACAACGCTTTGGTATGTTAATATATGTACATGTTTCCTGAAGGTGTTCTCTTGCGAGAGGTAGGAGGTTCGCATCTGGTCGGCGTTTACCAGCAATGAGTTTTTCTGAAGGATAAATTTATATAGAAAATTTACATTAAGCATACCTACCTAATTACCTCACCTGCTGCTTCACCGTTCGGAACCGATGTAAAACTTTATCACCGTACTGGATGTAAGATGGCCGCATAGTGTTCTCCACTAGTTTCAGTATAGCCAGCAATTCAAAGTGAAGTCTCCGGTATGACAACTACCTTCTCGTAGGTTATATTGGCTTGTCGGAGCATGTGCGTTTTGGTCTTTGACTCAGCCACCCATACCAGATTACATAAAAAAAAATGTTTTGTAAAAAATACATGTCCGCGAAAACTTCACGAAAGTTACTGGCTCTGTGTACAAATATGTGCAATGTAGAGCGCATTTCATATTTACCAGTTACAACTATTCTGGAGTGGTCCAGAATAGTTGATTAATCGCTAACGCAAGAAACAACAAGGATGTCAAATTACAAGTCTGCCAAAAGCTCTCAATTGTTACGAGCCCTATGTAAAGAGTTCTCTCTGGATCGCCTGAGACACCTACGCTTTAGCAGATTCTAATCGGCAATTAATCGTAAATGAAGACATTTAGCCTCAAGAACCTTTCAAGTAAGTTACGTGCGACCTTCCTGGCTTCTACAGATTTACTAAAACACTTTACAGATTACTATTGGTAGATTACGTTCTACTTTAATTTCGTTTTTATAGGTAGATAGTTTTTAGTATAAATTTTTTATTATATTTCAATGTTCTAAATTTTATAAATTGTAGAATGTTCTCATTAATTTTTATTGCTTTAAAAGCTCTGAAATAAAAATACATAATTTGAATGTCTCTTCCAAGTTCCAGGTAGGTAATAAAGATTTTTTACACGTAATTGTAAAAAATATTTCAAAATTCGAACCCCAATTCCTTCCCTACTTCGAATATAAAATCTAATACATATGTACGTATATCAAGGGTTACTATACTATGTAAATGTACTCCGATGTATATGGAGCCCTCACACACTCATTACGCGAGCATTTTTCATTAGGGAGTTTCATAAATTATCCGCGTCCTTGAGATTTTTCGCTACCTACAAACAATATGAAGGCTTTTCGCGGATCCGGAGATGGGGCTATTTATCAAACTAATGAGAAAATGTAGCCTGAAATATTTATATGAAACGACTGTTAGCGAGCAAAGCAAATACAGAGTAAAGAACATTATCGAATATTGCCTTCAAGATAAATTGGATGATCGTCATCTCGACGAGGTTTTGATTGGTCCGAGCACGAACACTCTCTCTTTTGCACAATTTCGAACGCAAACGAATAACGGTACGATACATAAATTGCTCTGCACATTTTTTAAATATTACTCAAAGTAGCTAACTATATCGTAGGTACTTACGTCGTTATTTTTACAAGCTTTATTTAGTTTCACCTGTCCCGGTCTTTGTGGGTAATCAAATCGTACTTGTCTTACAATTTCAATTTCAACTTCCCGGTGTTCAATTCGCTGTTCACTAAAATGTTGCATACATACATATGTAAATCGGATGAACTAAAAAGTTAAAAATTGATTTATTCCGATTGGAAACAAGCCATTTTCTCAATTTTTTACAGTGGTCAAATAAAAGCGTGTTACATTTGACAGCAGGAGAAAAAAAGAGGATTTATTTTATGACTATTAATTAATAAATAACTGGTACTTAAACTGGTACACAACTTTCAGGTATAGCAACGCTCGTATGCTAACGCCCTAAAAATAGATAATGGTTTTTTTAGATGTTGGTGACTTTATTAAACGTTTATTGATTCTATTGACTATTATCCTACTTTAGTTTAATTTAATTATTCCTTCATTAAAAGACTGCAATAGGCCAACTGAATCGAACTCCAACCACATAGATACACTGCGCACATAATATAATAGATCTGTGAAACTTGAAATTGGCAACCTTAGCACAGGGATAGCTTGCCTTCTTAGGTGGCAAACTCGCGCTAGTTCAGTCTTTAAAAATAAAATAAATATTGTTGTCCTGAGTCCTGCCTGGCATATGAGTTATTTATAACCGTTCGTTATGTACAATAATAATTAATTTCAACTTGTGACATCTGGTACTCTGGTACATCTTTCTCTCTCTCTCTCTGCATTTATAAAATGTTATATCTGTCGCCAAGCGCTGCCGTCCATCTCTACCTGTCTGTCTGTTTGTCCGCTTATAGCTATTAAACAGCCTGAACTAAAGTAGTTCGAAAGTATGTCAGTAAAGAATGTTTGAAACAATTCAAGACAAATTTGTTAAATTTAACGAGGGCGGAGTCGCTAAGAAAAGCTTACGTAAAATATTTACACGCAAGTTTGACGGATCACCATTATCATGACATGACTGACGTTACAGCATTTAGACAGGTTCTTAACACCTTGGCATTAGTCTATGAGAAGGTGAAGAATATGCAAAGCGTGGTTATACATATTCAGAAGCGGCATACTGTCACACATTGTGCACGTTTCACTTTGTTAACAAAATTTGGTCGGCATGCTCTTAATTTGTATGATACAGAAGATAACGAGGAAGATAATAATGTGAGTGAAAAAGTGGGACAGAGATGTCTTATCTACGGAGGTTGTAGGTTGTCAAAAATGCGACAATATCACCTTCTAGAGCTTGCCGTACCGGCGACTTGCTTTTGCAATGCTTGTTATGCTGAACTAGTGGAGAACAGCCGAGATTGCTATACTGTGATCTATTGGAGGTCGAGACATTTTAATTGCATTTGTTTTTGCATCATAGAAATATACACTAGGTATACCTAAAAGTGCAGGGGGGTAACGTTATTCGCGTCCGTGACACCTGAAGATCCTCAAAATACACTTGCGTCCTGGGTGGTGCCAAATGAATAACAAATGGTTTGCACCGCCCTGGTTGTCTTGTGGCCGTCATGGAGGACACAGACTGCGCCTGGGGAAGCTGGAGATCAAGGGGTTTTGCTCCACCCTCTACTACTTCAAGATCAACCTAAAAGTGGCATCCCAACTAACATTATGATGTTAAGACAGGCGTTATAAAAACTGTTTAATAGAGGCCCATTCTTATACAGGTTAAAGTTCTTTAGTAACTTTACAATAGCGTTAGTAAGCGCTGTAGGGGTGGGACAAGAGCTCTATACCACTTTAAGATCTAAAACAACCTGCAGTTTGCACCAATTTGTTTGTTGGGATACACTTTTCGAGAAGCTATAATTAACATGCACAAAAGCGAAATTACAAACAGGAGCAGGTGTTTATTTCACCTCCTGCACTAATGCTCGTTCTGGTTATAGATTTCCATCATGCAGAGAATGTGCAAGCGCAGGACTTATCGCATGCCTCGACCTCTCACTCGACCGTCTTTATAATAACTTTACGAGAGATCTGTCTGCGGAGCGTCTGGAACGTATCGGAACTGGGAGCTCCATCAGCGGGAGAGTTACGAGGATAAGGCTGTTCTGAGATTACAACGTTAAGTCAATCGATCATTGAATCATCATCATCATCATCATCATCAGCCTGTATCGGTCCACTGCTGGACATAGGCCTCTCCCAAGGCACGCCACCACACGCGGTCTTACGCTCTTCTCATTCAATATTTCATCATTGAATATTTATAATTATTTTCAAGCACACCCTCCCATTACCCTAATTATAACTCAAATGAACTTTCTAAGTAAGGGCGACAGGCGCGGGCGGCGCACGGTCCGAGGCGCCGCTGGCGGGGCGGCGACATGCGACCGACCGTGTAACGTACGGCAATACATGAATATCCTTATACCTCGAGAACCACGATTTACATACGGTTTTCACTGTTACATTCTGTCACTTCTCAAGATGGTTTTAGGCTAAATTATAACGCAACGTCATCGGCGGCCTGAGTTGTCAGCAAAAAATCAGGCAAAGCGAAGCCGCGGGCAAAAGCTAATTTCACATAACTTACAAACTCAGACACAACTATCAAATAAACAATTCACATAAAACATCTTACAAGTCACTCAATAAAATGGAAATATGTAATAAATATAACTAAGTATTAAACATTTTATTATTAATATTTAAAGTACTAGAATAGGTCAAACATTTTAAGGTTTTTTTATGTTTTATTTAATCACTTTGCAGAAACTCATTACTTAACTGATATTTTTTTTAATATTACTTAGTACTTACAATGTTGTGTTCTTTGAAAAGAAGCTCTTTGTCATATCATATATGTACAATTTTGAGGACTTGCAATATTTGCATGTCACGTTGTATAAAAATATTTTGTAATTTTTAGCCTATTCTCAGTCGGAACGTTAACTAAGCGAATACACGTTTGTATAAGTGGCCTGAATACGTTCATGAAGAATATGTTTGTGTATGACATTACAGACATAATAGATCATCAGTCAAGAAGATGCCTGTGCCGCGCCGCCGCCGCCTTTATCATAACAATGTCCATGGTCTCGATGGTAGAGGAATATTTTTTAATTGCAAATACTGTTTAATATTAATGAATGTTTAGCATCCTGTATGATTTCATTAGTCGCATTTCCACTTTTTATTTTTTTATTGAAAGCGTCACATATGACGCCGAGCCACCCATAAGGTGTCTAACATTCGGCCGTGTGCGGGGGTTGCGAATGCCATGCCGGCCTCACAGGTGCCCAATCACGCCCCTGTTAAAGGACCCGAGACTGTATTTGGGGGGAAATATATGGGCAGAGAGAGCGTTCCAATGTTTACCGGTTCTGTAGAGGAAAGCTCTGCAGAACCGATTGGAAAGCTCTGCATAACCGCATCCGCGGTAAGTCCAGCGTGTAAGGATACAATCCCTGCCCAGTGCGCGTGGTGCGGAGGTGATAGCAAAGCAATGCTTGTTGCTAGAAAGTTGCTGTTCTAGAACACCTCAGTTCTGATTTTTATGCAGGCAGCAGGCATCGATCAGGCGGCGCGTGGTCGTATCTCACCGATATGAAAGCGATTATATCTGCGTTGTTTAAATTTAGACTCTAACCACAATAAACACAAGGTCGACATTAATGTATGGGTCGTTTTACTAAAATACTGCTTCAGTTATAGCTCGTCGCGCACAGGCGATAAAGAATAAGCCGTTTGTTACACTAAATTGCGCTTTGGTACACGTATGACAGATAAATAAACGGTAAACCTTATCGGATCAGCGTTTATTTATTTATTTATAGCTTTTGCCCGCGGCTTTGCTCGCGTGAAATTCATATTTAAAAAGAAGAAAGTAAGTAACCTCGCCCACATCTTAGCGTAACCGGAACTAAATTTTATTTAGCCTATCCTGTGTCACGTATCGTTAAATGTTTAATCGAATTCGGATGATCGGTTTAAGAGTTATGGAGGAACTTACATACATACAGAAAATATTTCTAAAAATCGTCAATTTAGTTTTAGTATCATACATAGAGTCTACAAACGCAGTATTTCATAAAACAAAGTAACTTACTCCATGACATCCCTTACAGATTTATTATTAGTATTGATGGTTTTTGGTTTAGAAACTTAAATAGCAAACCTTACTAAATAACCTTACTAATGTAATTTATTAAGTTGACTTATACTAGCCCCTTAAATTTACATACCACATGCTGTATCCCGACAATTGGGGTAAGCAGAGTTATCGGTGTTGTGCTGCGAGTACTCTTGTAAATTACAGCACAACGCCGATCACCACGTTCAAGCAATGCATTAGGACAAGATAACTATCAAGAAGCAAGTAAGCCACCTGCTGCATGTGGAAGGACGCTGCCAAGGTGAGATGTGGCCAAAGAGATTCTTTGGATGTGGCTAACCTGTCGCCATTTAACTCGGCACCTTTAAAACGTACATAGTTACGAATTACAAATACGAATGCCTAAGTTAACTTTGAAAGTCCAATATTAAATTATAGCGAGAACATCCAAGCACCATGTGTGTTACGTACGACAAACGGTACGGAAAAGGCCTATTGTGTGCAAAGTTAGCCAATTAAATGGGCCCAACTGGGTCCAAACAATTGCTTATGGGATTAGCATATGACAAATTGAATAGAACGGTGTGATCACGTGATTTACCGAGCGAATTTTCCTTATGATGTGGTCAGAATGTTAGGACAAAACATAGGGGGAAGGGGGGGGGGGGGTGGGGTTGGAGGTTGGACCCCCCCCCCCCCCCAAGCAAAAAAAACTTGCTTGTAAGTGTAGTACTTTTTTAACTATAATAATCATATTCATTTTTTGCACACTGACTGGGCAAGCAATGGTTCGACCACTTGGAAAATTTTCTAGGCTCGCTCGTTCCAGTATAGGAGTTTCCTTTCATCAAATCTGAATAAACCTAATAAATGAAGAGGAAAATCGACGCGCTACACAGTGCAGAAGCGGCGGGTACGGCCGCGTGGTTTGGGCATCAGCTCAGAGAGGTCCGAGGTTCGAATCCAGTCGGGGTGTACCAATAAGTTTTTTCTGATGAAAAAATTAAGGTGCATACCTATACCTGCTGCTCCACCGTTCGGAACTGGTGTAAAACTGTAGGTCCCTTCCCTTGCCCCTTGTAGGCTCAAATTGTAGTCGACTGGGTTGACACCACCGTATGGGCGCATAGCAGCCTTGGTTGTGTTCTCCTCTAGTCCAGTATAGCCAGCAATCCAGCGAATTCTTCCCGGAGGTGATATCAGCTGGTCGAAGCATGTGCTTTGGCCCCTCCGACTCAGCCACTTATACTGGACTAGCTGTGCCCGCGGCTCCGCCCGCTCTCATATTTCACTTCACTGCTAACCTCATAGGCCATTTAGCGTGATAGTAAGTAGCCTATAGTTGATGGGAAGAATCAAGCTATCCGTAGATTTTTTTTTATTAAAATCGGTTCAGTGGTTCTCGAGTTATAAGCGGACAGACAGACACTCAGACACTCAGACAGAAAGCAGACGTTGGATTTTATTATAGGTAAGGAAAGGATTACACAAAAAAAAAGTCGTCGATTCCGTGTTTCCTTATAAATCGAGAACGACTCAATCAATTCACATGTTATTTTCACTAACGTTTTCTGAAACATTTAAGGATGGAGTACAATTATGTGCATTAGTAAGCATTAGTAAAAAAAATCTGTTAAGTGCGACTTTTACTGGCGCACGGAGGTTTCCGTATCCATCCGCCTATCTTTTGTCTTTCAGCAATGCAATGTATAAAAGTCTGTGGCGCCATCTATTATTCAGTAGTGTGACTAATTGATTTTTCGGTACGTTTGTTGTATGGGAGCCCCCCTTAATTTTTACCATTTTCTTTTTTTTATTATTTGTTATATCCGCCATAGTTACACATATATTCTGTGAAATTGTCAATGGGCTACCTATTATGGTGGCACTTCACTTGGCTTAGCGTATTCGTGTTTGTTGCAAACATTTTAGTTTTATCTCGCTCTAAACAAGCCATTGAAGGGAGACGAAACGGAAATGTTTGCCAAATATTTGTGTCCATACAGCCAAGTGAAGTGCCGGCATTACGGTTCAAGAGATACAGCCCTCGGACAGACGGACGGACGGACGGCGGAGGCTTAGTAATATAGGCTTCCGTACGGGATACGGAAACCTAAAAATAATGGTTCAACCTGTTGCTATATTGTTTGATCAGAGCATTTATTAAACTTTTGTAAGCAGCAGGAATGGGCGGTTGTGCCCAAACGCGTCCGACGGAAGATCAGACACAGCCAATAACACCACTCCGTGCAAAACCACTCTCAGAGAGTTGCCATGCCAGCTAATAGACGGACTGAACGGTCGTCTGCAATTTTTTTTTTATGAACACCAACGCGGGTGGCTGTGCTGAGGGACCAAAGCCAAATTCACCTCTCCTCGCGATACCGCGCTCAGTGAGATGCCATGTCAGAAGATGTGCGGACTGTCTCTATCTTTTTTCCTCAAATAACTGCGTAAGTATAAAAACTTAAAAATGTTTATTTTGTGTTGAGCAAATAATTTAAAACCACAGAACTTCTAATACCGACAGCCCTAAATTATGGATACGCCACCCCCGCCTTTGTGGTCGTCTCCTGGCAACCATTTTTTTTTTATAACAAGCGCGACATGTGGCCCCGAGCCACCCATAAGGTGTCTAGCGACGCCCATGGACATTCGGACGCATGCGAGGGCTGCGAATGCCATGCCGGCCTGACAGGTACCCATTCACACCTCTCTTGAAGGACCCGAGACTATACTTGGGGGAAATATGTGGACAGGTAGAGCGATCCAGAGTTTACCGGTTCTGTGGAGGAAGGATCTGCAGAACCCTCAACACGCAAAGCTCTCTCTCTATCTCTCACGATGGAAACCCAACCTCTATTGTGAAATGAAATTAATATTACCGTGTGGGGCCGGTACTTTAAAAGAATAGCCCCACTGCATTTCTCCCCGTGTATGTCGTAAAAGGCGACTAAGGGATATGACTCCCTTCTTATATTACTAGGTGGTAGGGTTTAACCCGCCCGGGTTGGTACCACCGCACTGAATGAAAGGTCGGTCGAAACGGCTATGTAAATAGTTTGTGTTTTCCGTCCAGTTCAGTGTAGCCGGCACGACCGAAGGGAAGCAAGCACTGACGTGGCACCAGTTCACCCGGTGTTATGGGCTAACATCACGGATGTTGTAGGTGATGTAGCCAACCGTGTCAGTCTCCATAAAAAAAAAAAATAAAAAAAAAAAATTCAATTTTCTCACTCCTATTGGCTGATAGATAACACTGCATTCATTCAACCCTCGCGTATAGTTGAAGCGTCCAACTGGAAAAAAACGTAAAATGCAACTTTCTGGAAAGTCATAAAATAATCGTCAGCTACGGTAGCTCAGTGGTGCGATCGGTTGACGCTCGTTCGTGGTCATACATAAGCACAGCTGGGCGCGATCAGAACTCGGATGGGTGACGGGATAAACTGAGTAGTCGGTGTTGTGCTGCAAGTACTCTTGTAAATTACATTGTAAATTATCAATCAGTCCCCTTTTACGACATTTTTTGTTTTATGTAATCCGGTCTGCGGGTCTGATGGGCGAAAGCACATGCTCCGACCAGTAGTCTAGGCAAAATTTTTAAAAAAGGCTTCCGTTCTGAGTTTTAGAAGCAAATCATATAACTTTTTGGTAAACGGTGTTTTCTTACTAATTCGACCCTGCTGAATCCAAAAATGCCGTTTGCCCTCCCCCCTCTCCCCCCCTTCCCCCCCATTTCCCCTCCGAAGTGTCCCTAGCCGTAGTTTTTTTTATTTTACAGAAAAACGGTTACAGATAGGAGCAAATTTTTGAAGAAGAACTTAATCTATATTAAATTTCCTAAACATAAGTGCTAAATTTATATCGATACGATAAGTAGTTTTTGAGATACAGCCTTCGACATTCGATGAAAAAGTAAAAAAAAAATTTTTTTTTGTATTTCTTCTCAATTTGTAGGAAAGTGACAGCAGTTATGAGAAAATTATCTAAAGACGTTTTATAGCATATGCATTTATCTTGAAAATAACATCTAATTCATATTCATGTGAACAATGGTTCTCGAACCACAGTTTATCGCGTCGAGGTATTCCCGCGCGCATCGTACACTCTCATGGATCACCACTAGAAGCATGGAATATTACTTTTGAGCAAAAGGTCATTTCCCCCTATATTGACCCTGCTGAATCCGAATATGTCGGTTGCCTGAGCGAAGTACCGACCGGAAGTGAGATATTCAAGATGGCGGCCAGTATGGTGCTGAAATTCGATATTGTCGCTGTAAAGCCCCCCTTTGACACAGGAACACGTTCAAAATGTGTAGTTGTATGTTTTTGTGCATAAGGAATTAACAAATACACGTTTAAAAACATTGGTTATGTTTATTAAAAAACTTAGAGGCAATCAAACATATTACTGTGTCTCTCCAGAATTAAAACAGGTACGTTTGCAGGGAGTACACAGTTTTAAACAAGGGGCGTTTGCTTTCCTACAACCACAGTTCTTTGAGTTGCAAAGTCCTTTACAGTGGCAAACAATAACTTCTGGGCACGTCTTAGGAACTCAGAAGCTCGCAGTTTTCTCCACAGAAAACTTTCCAGCCGCCTATCTTCGTTATGGATGCAAGTTTGGACGTCGAGTCAGGTGTAAGTATGCAAGTAATTTTTTTCGTTAGAAAAACTCATTGGTACACGCCGACCGGTAAGTACGGAATATAATAAAATACTTGAATTTTTGCGTATGCGTTTCGACCAGTGGTAAGATTTGGTGCTCAGATGGTCCGGAGCCCGATAATCGATCGAACATGTTGTATAATTTCCGAAATCATTTCAAGCTAACAAAGGATCCAGTGACGAAATCGACAGAATAACCCAAAATTAGTCCCAATGGAACGAACGTATAATTCGATACAGTCGGATTATAGCTGGGTGTAGGGCTGCCATCCGTCCGGGTTTCCCCGGATTTGTCCTCTTTTTGAAGGCGTCCGGGGGCGTCCGGGGGGGTTTTTTAAAGTAGTCCGGGTTACACAAAATTAAAAAATCCCGCCCGCTGCATAACTCTATGATAGACGCTAAAAGTCGAGCCATAGCTTGGAGACGACCGTGAGTAATGCCGCTAAATATTTTAATAATATGAAAATTTAATTTTGTCAAAAAAATAAAATAATTGTCTTAATAAGAAAAAAACAATGTCCGGGTTTTTATATGAAAATCCGGGGTTTTACTTCTTTTCGTCCTAGTTTAATGATTTTAGAGATGGCAGCCCTAGCTGGGTGCGATTAAGTCGGCTTATTCGCGCCTATATCTGCTCACAAAATCAAGATTTATATGCTGCTAAAAGCTGCAATACACGCAATATGGGGTACAGATAGTCCCTACCTCAGCGGTGTCCAACCTCGCTGTGCCACGGGCCCGCGTACTATCAGTTGGACTCGAACCGATAGTACGCGGGCCCGTGGCACAGCGAGGTAGCAGGCGGCCTTATTTTTAGGCGCAAAACATAAACATTGAAATAGTACCGCGAAAAAACAATTTTTTTTTATAATTTATTAATACGTTGTATCCAGAACATGTCAAAAATTGCTTAATGTTGTCATGTTAAAAATTGCCTAAATATGTTGTCATGTTCGATTTTCAGACAAATTTACAAAATCTGCTACATATATATATTCCATATATGGATTATATAACAGATTTTGTAAATTTGTCTGAAAATCGAAATAGCCAGGTATAGGTACAATGTATAGGTAAACGTATTTTTTTTAAACTGACTGACTGACTATCAAAGAAAGTATAGTATTTTTTTTTATGGAAACTGACACGGTTGGCTACATCACCTACAACATCCGTGATGTCAGCCCATAACACCGGGTGAACTAGGTACCATGTCAGTGCTACCCTTCATTTCATGTCGGCTACACTGAACTGGACGGAAAACTCGAACTATTTACATATCCGTTTCGACCGCGGTTTCGTTCAATGCGGTGGTACCAACCCGGCCGGGATAGACCCTACCACCTAGTAAGGTAAGAAGGGAAGGGATCTACAGTGTTACGAATCTCAGGAGGCAACAGGCTTCAAATTATCTCGAGCATTACTCACCAGCAGGAGTCCTTGGATAGCCGGCGGTTAGCGAGTTGCCGTCCTCCACTCTGGTATGGCACTTCACTTCCACAGGCTAATGTTCATGCGCATGCGATATTACCGAGGATATTACTACAATTGATGAAGGCGCTGAATGCCATACAGTTGTTTCGATCGTAAGAGTTCAATGTCAATGGTTTGATCACGAGAGATTGATTTTCGATGCTCAACGAACGATAGCTGATTACGACTCACTACTCCGGCCGCGCGCGGAGGAGACGCGGGGCGGTGTGTCCGGCGCGCGGGGGAGGGGCTCCAAGCAGGCAATAGCCATTTCGCCGCCGGAGCGCCGTGGTATACTTCTGCTGTAAAACAATGCATCAAGACTCCTTCCACCCATGAGACCTGAGATTTCGTTGTCGATGAACGAAAACAAGCTAATTAGAGAATAATTTATTGTGGCTAGTAACAAACAAACAATGATACATCTAACAAATAAAACTAAACATGCGAAGACTAAACAACAGTTTAACGTGAAATCCGAACCACAGCCAGCCTCCAAAGGTCGAGCGGTCACCCATCCAAGTACCAACCGCGCCGAAGTCGACTGACCGCACCACCGAGCTACCGAGGCTGCCGAATTTCCTTATCCCTTAGTCGACTTTTACGACATGCGACGGGGAGAGATGCAGTGGGGCTATTCTTTTTAAGTACTGGCCCCACACGGTACAATCGTACATTGTTACAGTCCCTACCGTGAAGGTGCCCGATGTGCTTGAAAGAAAGTTGGACACCACTGCCCGACCTAGTCAGGCTGTAAATCGTTTAGCAGGATACGGTCGTTTTCCCGCTGTACTCGGTAATTAATTTTGTAGATAATCGGTAGAACTCACTAGTCACACAAATTTTTTTTTTTTTTTATTGCTACCGGACTGGGTGGCTCTGTCCGAGGTCGCAACCTCAGGCGCAGCCAATTTCACCCCCGAGGAGGTGCCAGTCCGGCTTGGAGGTGGACTAATGTAGCTGGGGAAAGGCTATTAACCCGCGATTTGAAGATCTGTGGATTGTAGGAGTGGGGGAAGATATTTCCTGGGAGCCCGTTCCACACCTTTGCAGTGCGGCACAAGAACGATTTAGAGAATCGTGCAGTTCGAAGAACTCTTCTGTCGACTACAAACGGGTGTTCCGCGAGAGTATGGCGGGTTTGGCGAAGGCGAACAGGAGGAGGAGGGATAAGGGAAGCAAGTTCGTCAGAGCAGCGGCCATAGTAGTACCGATAAAACAGGCTCAATGACCCAACGATACGTCTGTGCTTTAAAGGTTGAAGGAATGCGACGGAATGTGAATAATGACGGAGGGTGGACTTTTGTTCGTCTTGAAAATTTCGAGCAATGCAAATGCATTGAAAACACTGAGGTAATGAGAACCTAACCTAACCCAACCCAACCTAAGCTAACGTTACCTAAGCTAACCTAATCTACCCTAAGTTAACCTAACCTGGTATAAAATGAAGGAAAGCACTGACATGCCACCTAGTTCACCAAGGTGTTATGGGCTGACATCACGGATGTTGTAGGTGATGTAGTCTGCCATGCTTGCCTTCGGTCGTGTCGGCTACACTGAAATGGACGGAAAACACGAGCTATTTACTTTCATTCAGTGCGGTGGTACCAACCCGGGTGGATTAAACCCTACCGCCTAGTATGATAAGAAGGGAAGGAACCAACTACATATACTCATTTTACGTGGAATTCGAACCACGCTCCAAAACATGCCGTTGGGGTCGAAAGGACACCCATCCAAGTACTGACGAAGTATGCGAGAGTTGCAAGCCCGCTCTCCCTTCCTTACCTTATTCCAATTTGGTGGAACAAGGGGCTGGGCGTTGACGGCGGCGGGTGGCCGGGTGGTTTGGGCATCGGCTTCTCATGCCAGAGGTCCGCGGTTCGAATCCCGTTCCGAAAAAATTTACGTGCATTCCTACACCTGCTGCTTCACCGTTCGGAACCGGTGTAAAACTGTAGGTCCCTTCCCTTGCCCCTTACTAGGTGGTAGGCTCAAATTGTAGCCGACTGGGTTGGTACCACCGTACTGGATGTAAGATGGCCGCATAGCAGCCTCGGTTGTGTTCTCCTCTAGTCCAGTATAGCCAGCAATCCAGGGAAGTCTCCGGTATGGCACCTACCTTCTCGGAGGCGATATTGGCTGGTCGGAGCATGCGCTTTGGCCCCTCCGACTCAGCCACCCATACCGGATTACATAAAAAAAAAAAGATGCTGAAGATGTATGAATGGAAAAAATCTCGGCATTCATAGCTGAGGTTCATTAGGAACAAAACAAAACCTATACAATAGGTTAGGTGTTTTTTTATCGGCGATGTCGGGGTTTGTGGGGGGTTGGGGGGTTTTTATCGGGGAGGTGTTTTTTTCTTGCTCTGTGCGTTGCGTATCTTATGAAATGCTTGAAACAGAAAAGGTATGTCGGCTCCCTAAGTGTGTTCTATCGCTTATTCCATGGGGAGTGCTCGGAGGAGCTCTTTAATGCGATCCCGCCGTCCCCTTTCCACCTTCGCACCACGCGCACTGGGCAGGGATTGCATCCCTACACGCTGGACTTGCCGCGGATACGTACCAATCGATTCTGCAGATCTTTCCTCTGCAGAACCGGTAAACTCTTGAACGCTCTCCCTGCCCATATATTCCCCCCAAGTACAGTCTCTCAGGTCCTTCAAGAGGGGCGTGAATGGGCACCTGTCAGGCCGGCATGGCATTCGCAAAACCCCCGCATACGACCGAATGTCCATGGGCGTCGTTAGACACCTTATGTCTATGGCACGCCATATGTCGCGCTGTCAATAAAAAAAAACGCTATCTTTACAATTTCCTGATATACATATTCGTACATGTATCTTTATCAGGTATAAAAAAAAGAAGACGCCAGCAGCGCCACTCCAAATTGTTTCCGTTCATTTTCATCGTTGATGGCTTTATCAATATTATTATTAGCTACGTTTAGTGGTCGGCTTAATATCAAAGCTATTGGTTAGATAGAGTGTCCGTCCGTTCGGTGTTCCTATGTTGACAATATGAATAAATTATTCACAAGGTGTCTTTTGTGCAAGAGTGACAGTGACAAACGGTGTTGCTTATTTCGCCTTTGCATCTTGTCGCGTGTTCAGCCGAATAGCTGTCGGCCGCGCCGACCGAAGTCGCGCCCCGAGCGCCGCGCGCTGTTTATCGTATTTTTTTTTTATGGAAACTGACACGGTTGACACCTACAACATCCGTGATGTCAGCCCATAACACCGGGTGAACTAGGTGGCACGTCAGTGCTTCCCTTCGGTCGTGCCGGCTACACTGAACTGGACGGAAAACACAAACTATTTACATAGCCGTTTCGACCGACCTTTCATTCAGTGCGGTGGTACGAACTCGGGCGGGTTGAACCCTACCACCTAGTAATATAAGAAGGGAGTCCTATCCCTTAGTCGCCTTTTACGACATACACGTGGAGAGATGCAGTGGGGCTATTCTTTTAAAGGACCGGCCCCACACGGTACGTTTTAAAGTACCGGCCCCACACGGTACGTATTGGTGTAAACTGTGTGCTTGTGTGTGTGTACCTCACCTATCGTCTCGTATGCGTAAATACGCGAGTGAGGAGCGTTATCGCATTCATGGAATGAGATGGTTTTTAACCCCCGACGCAAAAACAAGGTTGTTATTATTATATGTTTAACGTGTGTGTGTGTGCGTGTGTATGGGTGTGTATGTATGTGGCATCGTAGCTCCCAATGAATGGACCGATTTGGATGCGGTTTAAAAAAAAATTTACATAAAAATTAAATTATTATTAATTTGATCGGTTGAATGTATTTGTGATCACAATATTGCATGTGAAGAAGACAAGCACACTTGTTTACCGACAGTTAGCGTGTTTCACCTCGCTATACACCGATTATATAAGGTGCTTCGATATTTATGTCAAAAATTTCGGGAGGGTTACATACGCACTCAAATAAACACTTTGAGTAAGAAAAAAACATATGTTTATAGGAGCACTTTTTCTCCTAACAAAAAAATTAAATCAAATAAGTAGCTGTAAAAACCAATCATAGTGACCTTGTGACTTACTTACAACAAACAGCTGTTCTGCGTTTGAACATATGCGGTCATTGACCCCGTACAATGCAAGTTACCTACCAAACATGTTTTGTTAAATTTCTCGAAAAGTAAGTAATTCTAAAAACATAAAATTTTTTTTGCGTAACGTGTTTATTTGAGTGCGTATGTAACCCTCCCGCAATTTTTGACATAAATAACGAAGCACCTTATACATATATGTACGTCTAGTTCGGTGCATCCGCCAACTAAATTAACTATCCTGCGGTCGACCACAGTTCGCTTCGGGTAGGTACTCAAATCATTTCTATCAAAGATACAAACGTATTGGATTTATTCCGCGCAATATCCGTGCAAAGCTGGAGGTCTACTCGGAGTTGTAAAAACGATGCATCGTGCCATTTGTCGTGTCGTAACCTACTCTAATTGACATCTTTTCGATATATCGTTTTTAGAAGTACATAATAAAAAAATGGCATTGTCATTGTCGTGTCGTAACCCTACTCTTAGGTTCAAATGTCGAAGAACGAACATTTGAATTTGACCAATGAGCAAACGACAATTTTCGATAATTCCAACGACACCTCATGAGGTCTCGTTGAGATTGTCGTTTTG
This sequence comes from Nematopogon swammerdamellus, assembly GCA_946902875.1. Lineage (NCBI taxonomy): Eukaryota > Metazoa > Arthropoda > Insecta > Lepidoptera > Adelidae > Nematopogon > Nematopogon swammerdamellus. Next base: position 7,108,677 of record OX336342.1, read on the forward strand.
TTGCCACTATTAAATAAAAAGAAGAGATTGCCGTTTTGGTGTATGTATTGCGTTCACGATTTACGAGTACCTACCTATGTGTGCATTGGTGATTTGTTTTCGTTTTTTGTTTATTGTATAATTTCATCCATAAGTTGCTACCTACGCTTGGAAAATATCAAAAAAATTAGAGGACTCAGCGCGATCGTCGCGGCGGTCATGAAGTCATGACATGACATGACTGACTGGGCTGAATGACGGGGGCGGCGGCGGCTACGGCGGCGAATGACTGGCGGTCGAGCCGGCGCGCGCGCGCGCCGCTCCGGCTCCGGTCGCTCGCTCCGCCTCGCCCCGTCGCGGACGGAGCGGCCGGCTACAGCCGGCCGCTCCGTCCGCCCCGCCTTCACCCATCCATCCACAGATTACCAATACAAAGAATATAATACTACTATTGGACCGTCTTGAGGTCTGAGTGCGGAGAATGGCCCACCCGCCTTCCCAAGAGGCTGGGCAGCAAACAACAACAACAACAACAAACTAATATATATGCTTTTGTATAAGGTGCGACACGGCGAGAACCACAAAAATATATATTTTTAATTACAACGACGACGCGACAAACTTGCGCCGTCCGCCATCTTTTTCCACTCCCAATATATATGCATCCATCCAATACTATCTACACAAATTTGACCACAACAACTTTTATTTTGGTCTTGGACACAAATCGCTTGTCTATGATTGCGAGAAAAACAAAACTTTTTGTCTATGCTTTCGATATGTCACTTCTTCCGACCGACCGAACATTTGGTTAGAGTGGGATATTTGTATGAGTTAGACACATCCCGAGATACATGCGATGTATTCGGATCTATCCGAATATATCGCAATCGAAACTCGGAGTAGACCCCGGACGCTGGCCGCGACGAGATGTCTGCAAGTCGATTCCAATCTACGCACATTTACAACGCGTTTAACAAAAATATTATGTACCTACTAATTATCTACCTCGGCGTTAGCCTCGATAGTTAAATGGTGCGATCGGTCGGCTGTCGTTTGTGATCATAAGCACACCTGGGCGCGGTCAGAACTTGGTTGGGTGCCCGTTCGACCTTGTAGGCTGACCGTGGTTCAGATTCCACGTAAGACTGTAGGTCCCTTCCCTTCTTCCTTACTTGGTGGTAGGGTTCATTCAACCCACCCGGGTTGTTACCACCGCACTGAATGAAAGGTCGGTCGAAACGACTATGTAAATAGTTCGTGTTACCGTCCAGTTCAGTGTAGCCGGAACGACCAAAGGGAAGTACTGACATAGCACCTAGTTCACCTAGGTGTTATGGTTATGGTATCGTTAGCGTACAGATTAATCTCACGGTGTTTTGCTTCACCGCAGTGTGCGAACTGTGCGCTAGAATTCTTCGAAAGTTCCGAGACTAATTCGACAGCCTGTGCGGCATAGCTTGAAATAGTACGCCAGCAGCGTCGACGCGGTAAAGTCATCGTCAGAGGAAATTGAAGAGGTCGGAGTGCTAAGCTTCAGTAGGAGAAAGGAACTGAAAATCGTGTTCACGCTACTTACATCCGTATCACACTTGTTCGTTCGCTGAAGCACGCTGAAGGACAATAATTCCAACACGATTTTACAGGAAACGACGCCATGCAATAAGTACAAGGAGACTGGCAGACTCGCCGGCAGAAATACGAACTAAGAACGTGTGCTAAGAAAATGTTAAGGACGGGAAAGCAAATATTATGAGTAAATGTGTGTTGATATACGCACGTTTCAGGCAGTTTCTGGCACCTCTAATATACAGGGTATTATATATTATATTGTAACGGCCACTACATTAAATTTCGGAAATGATTATTGGGATCAATAGTTACAAAAAAGTCAAATAAGTTTTTTCTTAATAAAAAGTTACAGTTTTCATACAAACAAATTGATTAATTTAGTGTAAAAAGTATCTAATGTTCCGCATGAACTTGCAGACATGAAAGCGCGGGGTGAGTGAGCGATATTGGAAGAGTCAGCAGTGGTGTGCCAGGCAGATCACCGTGGAGATCCATTATCTCTGCCTAACCCGCTGGGAAACAGGCGTGACCGCTATGTATGCATGTATGTATGCATGTATGTAGCTATGTATGTATGCATGTATGCATGCGTGTATGTAGCTATGTATGTATGCATGTATGTATGTATGTATGAATAAGGAACTCTCAGAAAAAACCCCTCAATTTCTACGTAAAATTACGGTCAGTTTGTACGCGAGTCCTACTTCCATTCAAGTACCGTGCAAGTACCTTTCTGCTTAAGTATCTCGTATCTCTCTGAATACCAGTACTTAGAAGCGTTAAGATATCACGCTAGAAATTGATTCCATAAAAATGTTGGGTGGGGCTCCTTTATGTTCGGGCTTATGGCGTCGCATAACTCTCAGAATACATCGTTATTGGATATGGCTCCGATTCTATGGCACATATGTACATGTAACACAAATAAACTTATCTACAAATTGTATGTTCATCTGAAGATTTTTTTAAATGTATGTATGGGTGGCTGAGTCAGAGGGGCCAAAGCGCACGCTCCGACCAGCCAATATCACCTGCGAGAAGGTATACAGGTGCCACACCCTTTGTCTCTGCCTGCTCCACTCACTGGGAAACAGGTGTGACGCCTTCGGCTGACGTGCCCAACCCACTGCCACTTGAGCTTAGCTTAGAACGTGTTTTAACTGTAAAGTGCAGTAAGAAGCCGATATATTCATTTTATTCGTCATTTACCTAACTGTCTTACTAAGAACGGGTTCTTACTAGTAAAAACGCGTTGTTTCTGATGTTCTTAGATCGCGTATTTACTAGTGAAAACGGGTTCTTACTGATTTCGGGTGTTTTTGGTACCGTACTGTATTTTAAAAGTGTGAAGCGCCTTCGTCACCAGATTCACAAAGTCCATCTTTCGCCAAACTAATCGCGACCACGGATGGGCAATTTTATTGACGCGAAGAGGCCATTTACCCGCTATAACTTTTGACACTTCTGAGCGCCTCATCTGAAGAGCAGAGTCAACATATTCGTCAAGCGACCAGATACATTCTAGTTTGCTCGGCGGCACTTTGCCCAAATTGGTATTCGCGTGGGATGTGAAGAACTTGCTTGGGGTTAGTGTTATGAAGTTGTAAGTTGTAAGCTGTTCTGTTTCCCTACATAGTAAAGGTAACTAGGTAAGTAAAAAAGCGTTTATTTCACATTCAGGAGTACAGTGATACATGATTTTTTTTAATAAAAAACATTGCACCGTCTTCAAAAATCAACTAGAACTGAAGTGTTAAATAATATTTTTATTCATATTCGATCCCTTGAGTTAAAAGGGGGGGTTTTTAACCCCCCTTTAACTCAAGGGTCCGAATATAGATCAAAATATTATTTAACACTTTTCAGTTCTAGTTGTTTTTTGAAGTCGGTGCAATGTTTTTCCTTTTAAGGTACGGAACCATAACAAAGTACTACCTTATGTACGATCTTATGTGCAACATACGTATTTTTATTTAGTATTACAATATTGAATATCAACTCCCCAACTCAAAACAATAATTATCGCTTTTACATAATCAGGCACCTTATAGTTTAACGAAAGACATTCAAATTAAATATTTAACTGCCTTATTCAGAGTCACGCGGTTAAACGAGGTCTAGATCGGTATAACTTAACACTTGTATTTGATTTAAAACGAACTTATAACTCTTGTCTATTCAGAGTGCCACATCAACCGCGAACTAAACTAACACTCGAATTTAGTTTTCGTGTGGCAACACAGCATAAAAGAACCATTGTCTACGACACAAAATGGGGTTTGTTCATATTGACAGTTTGCGCGCGTATCGTGCTATCTCATATCTGACATATGTTAGAAGAAGACAACACTACTGTTTAATTAGTTAGGTTTATTTGGGTATTCTGTGACAAAGTAGGGACTTTAGGCTCATGTTTAGTGCTAGCTATATATTAAAAATATCAACAAATTTGTATGTTGTACTTAGTTACGAGCTTACGGGCAAAACCACTTACTTGGGCATGCCAAAATCTTCAGAACACACAACACTTCTCGTACTCGTGAATTTCCGCGAGTTCTTCCATTACAACACTAAAACGAATTAACAACACTTGTAATCACCACAATTCACCAACTCGAAATCACGCTTCAAAAATCAACACAAGCACAGCTGTCTAACAAGCATGGCCGCCGCCATTGTAATTATATGACCGCCGCCGCTCGCTAGATAGGGTTTAAACCCGCCTCTACCTGCTTTAAACAATGAATGGAGCTAATTCGCTGCAAATACGCCGAATAAAGATAAAACTGCTCTCTGAATAGCTTTTTTGTTAGCACGGTCTAAATAGCCGATATAACAGTGTGTTAACTTTAACCTGGGAACTCTGAATAAGGCAGTAAATCTCTTTGAGTGTAACCAACAACAGTATAATGTGGCTCCCATTGTCTGGCGCTGACTTGAATAATTGACCATCCAATTATAAACTTCGTCCACAAACGTTTATTTTGTCTGTTGGCCAACTACTCAGAAACACGTTTAGTGGCTGCAACACGAACAGTCTGTTCGTTCACCAGCTGGAGAAGCAGGCAACAGTGAATCCCTATTCATATCAATACATAATATTATAAAAACCGGAAAAGTGCGAGTCACACTCGCGTACCGATGTTTCCGCACCACAAAAACTAAAAGTTGAAAAAAAGTTTCTTATATGGAGACCCCCCTTAATTTTTTACTTTTTCTATTTTTTATTATTTATTGTTATATCCGCCAAAATAACACTACCCGCGCCGGTTGAATATAATAAAAAAATATATAAAAAATTTAATACAAGTTGTGAAATATTTATTAGGTACTGTCTGTGTGCTTATAAATTGAAAATTAATTTAAATTTTATTTATTCGTGATAAGTTCAATTTACTGCTAACAAACAAATTAATAAACACAACTTATAAATAAAAGATTTTCTCTATAGGGGCCAAATACATTGTCCCTAGGACGGAAATATTTATTTACTTTATTTGTTTCGAAATTGTTTCTTCGGAAGTCTCCTATGTTCGCACACAATATTTCCCAGAATAGACAATTTATGTAAGATAAAAAAAAAATATAGATTTTCTTCCCCGACGCCGGACGTAGGTACTGAATACATTCATCGCAACGCAATTTATATTGCGCCGGATGCTGTATCATTCTCCATTTACCATTTGTATTTATTTAACCCTTTTTGGTTTAGGGTTGTCATGTTGGCAAAGGCTGAATCTAATGCCGCATACAGACTGGTGCAGTGTAACATGCAATGCAAGATTCTACACGTGTTACACCAATCATCACCATTAACTTCGTGGCCATACATATCTCATGCACAGTGGTATGGAGCGATAGATAAAGCATACTTATAGTGGCTAAGTTAGGTGGAGATTATAAAATTTATTACTTGATTACCTGAAACTGAACAAATGTTTTTGGATCAACAACTGATCAACAGGTAACGGTAACCAGTAACCGACGACACGCATGATTATGACTGTCGAAGAGGCGGCAGAGGTGTGTCATGATCGCGGTGGAGATCCGTTGTATCTGCCTACCCCACTGGGAAACATCCGTGACTTTATGTACATATATATGTAAACTGATCAACATTTTGTTTTTGACTGTTTTCGTCGTGTTGGTCAGTACAGCTGCACTGCACTCAACTGATCACAAACCTGTATTTACCCGAGTGCTTTTAAAAGGTTACTTAACTTTTAAAATTGCATGACCTTTTCGCTCCATCCGAACCACAAAATGCATGCAATCTCTGAACCTGAAAGTTTGCGCAGCTGTAACGGTGTCGGCTCAGCAAACAGGATTAATTCTTTGAAGCCGTTCTTTACGCGAGCAAGTGGCAGACAAAATATATTCTAATAACTATTTTCTAAAGTAAGTAGGTAGAGACCATAAAGATTAGACCTGACTGACCTGACCTGATTAGACAGGGTGAGTTTTGAATACCGGCAGCAGTGAGGGGATGATTTTATACCTGAACACATCTAGGATGACCCTTCCCACTCTCCCATTCACGTTCGTTCACTCCATAAATGTCTTTAGTCACTCTTCTCTCATATCCTACACCTATACACATAAAAAATAAAAATACTGGACTAGAGGAGAACACAGCCGAGGCTGCTATGCGGCCATCTTGCATCTATTGTGGTACCGTCTAGCTAGACTACAATTTGAGCCTACCACCTAGTAAGGGGCAAAAGGGAAGGGACCTATAGTTTTACATCGGTTCCGAACGATGAAACAGCAGGTGTAGTTATGCACGTAAATTTTTCCGTCAGAAAAAACTCATTGGTACACGCCGACCGGATTCGAACCTCGGACCTCTCGCAAGAGAAGCCGACGCCAAGGGCACTCGTCCACCCGCCGCGCCGCTTGCTTCATTGTCCCAAGGATACTTTGATAAATAGATTGCGATTATAAAATGTATTTTGTACCGCTCGAGCGGGAAACGTGACGTAGCGGAACAATGTGGGCATAGCATAGGAGATTACAAGAAGCTCCTTTATGTAGTCTTTCTTCATATTTATTTTTCATCTCCTTGTTACCTTTTGTTGAATTTTTGACACGAACTGCCTGCATTTTTTAGCTGAAACATGAACGTAAGGCGCACGCTGCTGGGATCCTAGGACCCGCTAAAACAGTATAAAAACGTACGACAGACAGAGCGCGGGCAGACTGAACGCAGCCCTACCTGGAAACTGACTCGCATACGAATAGGTTAGTTTGTGTGTTTCAGAAATGATGCCGGTATTTCTTCAATACGCGTGAGGATTTCGTTACTTAATGTTGGTACCGCATTTTTTCGTTAAAATATTTTATTCCACAGAAACCAATATATGTAGAGTAGAGTAGAGTAGAGTACAGTAGAGTAGGAGTAGGAGTCGAAGTTGGAATCGGAGTTGGAGTCGGAGTCGGAGTCGGAGTCGGAGTCGGAGTCGGTGTAGGAGTAGGTGTCGGTGTCGGAGTCTGAGTCTGAGTCTGAGTCGGAGTCGGAGTTGGAGTCGAAGTGGGAGTCGAAGTCGGAGTCAGAGTCGGAGTAGGAGTAGGAGTAGTGCGGAATAACGTTTATTTCCTCTTTCATAAAAGTCGGAGTCGTTTACATAACAGAAAACACAAAACAAGGATGAAAAGACAGACAGCTCAGTTTGAACAAAAAATAGACGCAAACTAAATGATGAATGATACATACATATCATATATATCACACACGCTGAATCCCGACAATCGGGGTAAGCAGAGTAATCGGTGTTGTGCTGCAAGAATTCTGGTAAATTACAGCACAACACCGAGCACCACGTTTCGCAAAGTATTCGAACAAGATTCAATCGATCAAGCAGCAAGTAAGGCACGAAGACCCACCTGCTGCGCATGACTCGGTGGAAGTACCATGCCAAGGTGAGAGCTTTAGCACGGCATCTTGTCCTTATCCCTTAGTCGCCTTTTACGACATGCACGGGGAGAGATGCAGTGGGGCTATTCTTTTTAAGTACCGGGCCCACACGGTAATGATGAATGATATAATGTATTTACCCGGTATGGTAGGCAAATTGCCACGCACACACCTCTGCCGCTTCTTCCACCTCGTAATATTCTTCAGACATGCTCGTCGGTTACGGGTACTTCAAGTACTTAACAGTTTTTGAGCACATACTACGCTACGCCGTGTTCTCCGCATCATTTTGTATGGAGAAACGAATTTCGCAAATCTATCACTAGAGGCGCTGCTTCGTTTCTCCATACAAAATGATGCGGAGAACACGGGGCGTAGCGTAGTACGCGGTGTAGGTTAAATCACGTGATAAGGGTACAGTACCTACTACGCTACGCCGCGCCGTGTTCTCCGCATCATTTTGTATGGAGAAACGGAGCAGCGGCTCTAGTGATAGATTTGCGAACTTCGTTTCTCCATACAAAATGGTGCGGAGAACACGGCGTAGAGTAGCGTGTGATTAGGGTACTGGGTCTCGGTACGTGCGTCTAGCTAGGGTGACCCTTCCCGACTCAGCCACTCACGTTCGTTCGCTCCATAAATATATATTTTGTTAGTTTGCTCTCCTATCCTCCTATCGGAACGTTTATAAATCCGAACTACAATACACAAATAGGTAGTTACACAAATTTCAAGATATAATTTGAGTTTATTTAGTTCCTCTTTTGACAAAGCTCCTTGGGGCACCCGGGACGGTCTCTGTGAGATCTAGGGCTCAAGTTGTCTTGTTTATTCCATTTACTCCGATAGCAATCGGCTTTCTCCCGCCGCGGTGCCCATGGCAATACATACAGCGCCGGGTTTTTTGAGTATCTAAAAGTATGTAGGCTTATCGAATTTCGGGGAAAATTTCTGCAAATTCGCCAAAAATGTTTATTAATTAAGTTTCAGCTAATTAAATTAATTAGAACACTCGAGTACTCGTATTCCGGATTTTTTTATTTTTTTTTTATTTTAAATATTGCCGAATACGTTCATTAATTATATAATTAGGTATATTTTTTTATAGAAAGCGCTACATTTGGCAGCAAGCCACCCATAAGGTGGCTAACGACGCACATGGACATTCGGTTGTGCGCGGGGGTTGCGAATGCCATGTCGACCTGACAGGTGCCTATTCTCTTGAAGGCATATATTAACTGAGAATTTTAGATTAAATTATTATATATTCTAACTATTATATTTTCTAATTATTTAATATTAAGTCTAACATTTTTTTTTATTTTTTTTTTACATTATTTATTTATTCGCACATTTCTTAAAATTAATTTTGTACATATTTATATCTAACAAGTAACATATTATACATACACAAAATTTACATAAAAAAATGGAGTTTCCACCACCACCGGCGCGGCGGGCGAACCCAGGCTACCGATGGCCGGGTCCAAAAGAGAGAAACCTCCGGACGATGTGTGCAGTGTCGAGCAGGGCTGCCTTCTGGATCTGCACCTTGACCCAACCACTCAGCGAGAGCTCTCAAGGTGTTCGTCGAGGCTCTTCGCTATCAGCCCATGCGCCGATACAACGGCGTCAGGCACAACGATCGTCGAGTCCACCGTATTTTATTTTTTATTTTTATTATTATTACAAATTTTACCGCGGCTTCGCTTGCGTGAAAGTCGTATTTAAAAAGAAGAACGCAAGCCCGCTACCGTACCTTTATTTCGGCGCGCGAAACAATTCGGTTTGTATGAGAGCAACATCTTAGCGTAACCGGAACTGAATTTTACTGAAGCCTATCCTGTGTCACGTATAGATAAATATGCTTGTACTAAGTGTCATCGAATTCGGATGATCGGTTTAGGAGTTAAGGACGAACAGACATAAATACAGAAAATATTTCTAAAAACCGTCAATTTAGTTTTAGTATCATACATAGAGTTTACAAGCGCAAATATCTCATAAAACAAGGTAACTTACTCCATGACCTTCCCTTACAGATTTATTATTAGTAATATATTGATATCGGAACGAAAGAAAATATTTCTATAAGAGGATAGACGCAAAGTCCTTGTCTGAACGATGACATTAAAATATAACACACATGATCTAGCCATGTAAGAAAAAATTATAAATTGTATTCTTAATAAATTTGAAATATTTCCACTCACCGAAATATTGATGCATAATATTCTCACTGAACTTGATAATTTATTTCTATGTTTATTAGATACTTTGAAACTTTACAAATGTCCACTTCTGCATTCACTTAAGAAAACCAATTTTCACAAAACATTGGTTTCTCCTGAACTGCAAAAAAAGTTTTCGAAATCACTTTCTTTACTTACTTCTTTACTTTTTACAAGCACTTAACAACTTTTTAAAACTATTATGAACTCTAAAATGTAAACTTCAATTTGTTCGTACATGAAACATGAGAACTTCTCTGCCATTATAATTCAAAATCGGATAATATAATCCATAATTCATATACACTTTTAGCAAGTTTGGGCGGCTTTGCCAGGGCGGGCGGGCGGCGCGGCGGCGCGGCGGAGAGCGACAAGCGTCGTCGGGCGGCTAGCGCGAGCACGACTCGAAACTCGAAAGCTCACGCGAACGCGCGAAACTGCAAAGCCGACGCGCATGCGTACTGATCTTCCCGCCATTTCTGAAGCTTCACTTTTAAGGCCCTATTTACATTACGTCGTCATTAGTTTAAACAGAGTGCATTAGGATAGTGCGTTATTATAGGAGAGTGCTGTAAACCGCAGCCGTTTTAGTGATAAGTTCTACTCGCCTTTCTAATACAATCTGTTTCTATTTTGGGTTAACTGACCCACGTCTCACGCCCGCTCAGTCCCTCCGCTCCACTACCCCGCTACTCGCTGCAGCAGTAAACGGTCAAATAAGTCGAGCGTGTTAGTGAAATGACGGGGGACGACCAAGACGCCCAGAATTGCTCGCATTTCGCGACATTGCCTGTACATACATACATACCACACGCTGTATCCCGACAATCAGGGTAAGCAGAGTAATCGGAGTTGTGCTGCAGGTACGGTTGCAAATTACATCACCACTCCGACCACCACGTTTAGCAAAGTATTCGGACAAGATACTTGATGGCAAGCAGCAAGTAAGACACAAAGACCCACCCGCTGGATGACTCGGTGGAAGGACCCTTCACAAGGTTAGCACGGCATCTTGTCCTTATCCCTCAGTCGCCTTTTACGACATGCAGTGACACGCATGCATGCGGAGAGATGCAGTGGTTCTATTCTTTTTAAGTACCGGCCCCACACGGTATACCTGTCTACCTTGAAATGACACTCATGAAAAAGTGTTAACAGTCACTCGCAAGGCACTAAGTAGGCACTCTCCTAAACACGTTGCAGGAAAGGTGTGCAACTAATTGTGTGGGAGGTACAGTTTAGCGATAGTCACAATTAAATATTGTTTTCCTCGAAGGGTGGACAGTTCAATATTTTTACTTCAGTCTTCGGTACCGCCGGTAACTGAATTAAAGTCAATTAGACAAGTCCATTTCTATTTCCGTAACGGAAACGTTCTTTATTATTGTGCCTGTTACTCGAAAACTTCATAAATACATACATATAAGGTGAGTCATGTCATTAACTTCGGGAGGGATACACACTCAAATAAACACTTTACGTAAGAAAAAAACATATGTTTATAGGAGCATTTTTTCTCCTAACAAACAAATAAAATCAAACAAGTAGCTGTAAAAACCAATCATAGTGACCTTGTGACTTACTTACAACAAACAGCTGTTCTGCGTTTGAACATAGTACAGTCATTGACCCCGTACAATGCAAGTTACCTACTGTTACACACAGGTTAATGTTTAGGTAGCAAACATGTTTTGTTAAATTTCACGAAAAGTAATGCTAAAAACAAAACATTTTTTTTGCGTAACGTGTTTATTTGAGTGTGCATGTAACCCTCCCGAAATTAATGACATGACTAACGAAACACCTTATATATCATAGAATCATCGAAAGCAAATGTTTATGAAGTTTGCATTTGATCATTCAAGAAGTTTCAACAAATGTTATTCAAAGTATTTTTCATATAAGGTTTCTCTTTATTAGCTGCAAATATTTTGGAAGCGTTACATAACCACCATAATAAACACTAATAATATATTTTCTATATAAGTACATATATGTCTCTTGATCAATTCAATTAAATTTATTTTATTTTCATTGAACATTGAATTATAAAAATTCTCAAGAACCTTCAGGAAAAGGCTGAAAGCTTTCGTCCATTAAAAAGTAATTGACAGTAAATTTGCTTCCTGTTCATTATATCTGTTATGGACCAAATAATGCCCGGGCATTATGAATAATGACAAGTCAAATCGGGCCAAGTGATTAATTATTACCTTAACTTCATTATTTATCATAGTGTCTGGTCATTATGAATACTGCTACTCTATCATCGGGCAATTTGGTAATATAAGTACATTCGGCAAGGCGCGGGCGCGGGCGCGGGGATAGACCGTGTCTATGTTTATTGGACCTAGTTCGTAGGTATGAGGTTGACAGGAAAGTGGTATGGGTGACTGTTTTGGTGGTTTAAAAAAAAAATAACCAGGGTTAATTTATAGAAGATGCGTCGCAGGCGACGCAGGTTTTGACATGAGGGCTATTCGTATAAGAATCTTAAATAAAACACGTATTTTTATTATCCTGCCCAATACGAGATAGACATTATTCATAAAGCCCGGGCAATTTAATTATTTCAACAGTAATCATCATCCCTCTCATATTGGGCATTTTTCAAAATGCCCGGGCATTATGTATAATGACCTTATTAATCACTTGGTCCATAACATATCGACGTCATTCTGAAGTTGGCGACTAAGGAATAAGTACAAGATGCCGTGCTAAAGGGCGACAGGGTGTCCACCTCTCACCTTGTTAGGGTCCTTCCATCGAGTCGTGCAGTAGGTGCCTTCGTGCCTTACTTTCTTTTGCCTTTGCTTAATAGTTATCTTGTCTCAATACTTTGCTAAACGTGGTGGTCGGTATTGTGCTGTAATTTACTTAACAGTACTAGCAGCACAACACCGATTACTCTGCTTATCCCGATTGTCGGGATACAACGTGTGGTATGTATGTATGTACAGGCAATGTCGCGAAATGCGAGCAATTCTGGGCGTCTTGGTCGTCCCCCGTCATTTCACTAACACGCTCGACTTATTTGACCGTTTACTGATATATGTATGGATGTATGAAAATGCTATCTTTGATATTTTCATGTAAGTATGTAAGTATAGTTATTGTTTATCAAGAGAGGCGTAAATGAGCACCCCACGGGTACCTACTACGTAATAGCGTATTGCCAAGCGATACTTATGGATCAGACCACAGATCAGAGAAGTATTTCTGTGGATCAGACGCACACACTCTTGACACGTAATATCGTTTGGCAGTTGGCGCTATCAAATTAGGCGCGGCCATACATATTATCCGTTGCCAAAGGAAATGGATACGTTTTTCCTTCTCTCTCCTCCGACATAATCACAAAGAGAATATGTCTCCAAAATAATTCACACCTAAAGAGTGACATATTGTTTTTACTACAGTTAAACATTAAAGTATCTGGGCGACCGAACTTCGCTCGGCGTCTACACCTATCTACTTTAAAAGTACTTTAAAAGAATAGCCCCACTGCATCTCTCCCCGTGTATGTCGTAAAAGGCGACTAATATGACTCCCTTCTTATATTACTAGGTGGTAGGGTTTAACCCGCCCGGGATGATACCACCGCACTGAATGAAAGGTCGGTCGAAACGGCTATGTAAATAGTTTGTATTTTCCGTCCAGTTCAGTGTAGCCGGCACGACCGAAGGGAAGCACTGACGTGGCACCAAGTTCACCCGGTGTTATGGGCTAACATCACGGATGTTGTAGGTGATGTAGCCAACCGTGTCAGTTTCCATAAAAAATAAAAAAAACACCCTCCGCCTGCCGACCTCCAGTCCTCCACTCACAAAGCTAGCCCCCGCCCCTCCCGCCAACACCACCGTCCGAGGCGCTCACGTCTCACACGCTCTTCCCCCCTCCGCGCCGCCCTGTTGTCATTAGATAATTTTTACACTAAAATAATCAATTAGTTTGTATGAAAACTGTAACTTTTTATATAAAGGGAATTCAGAAAAAAGTTATTTGACTTTTTTGTTACTCTTGATCTCAATAATCATTTCCTAAATTTAATGTACTCGCCGTTTTTACACCCTGTATATGTATGTATAGGTATAACACAGGGTGACTGGAAATTCGATCTATTCCTTGAAAGGGGTTGGATATACTAGAGGTTATTTGGAACCATTTAAATCCCATCAACTGGGGGTCGAAAATGAGCGGTTTCCTAGATATCGGTGTTCTAAGGTTTTTTTTTTATTTCTGACTTGATGGAAAAAAAAGTTAAGTTAAAAAAAATATATCCTTATTTTTGGGCACTCCATTGATATTTTTCTGAAAGCTGGTTTCAAATAAAAATATCGACCCAAAATTCTGAATATCCCAGAAATAAAATGACAATGTTTTATATTTTCATATAAATTTTTAGTTTAAAAAAATTTTGTTTTTAGTTTAACTCACTTTAAAGTAATAGGATATCGTTTTTAACAAAGATTTTTTAATTAATGTTTTTGCCTAAGTTTTTTGCGTATTGTTTTCATTTTTTTATTTTTTTGCGTCAGGCTAACATCAATCTAACATCAAGCGGGCCGTGAGCCTGTGATGACGTAAGGGTAGAAATCTCTTGCAAGACAAGATGTCGTGCTAATGGGCGACAGCTTAGCCACCACTCACTTTGGCAAGGTCTTACCACAGTAGTGAAGTAGGTAACTTTACGTGCTGCTTGATAGTTCTTTTTTTTGTCATAATATTTTGTTTAACATGGTGGTCGGTGTTTGCTCCGAGACGGTAGGTGCCATGCCGGAGACTTCCCTGGATTTCTGGCTATACTGGACTAGAGGAGAACACAACCGAGGCTGCTATGCGGCCATCTTACATCCAGTACGGTGGTACCAACGCAGTCGGCTACAATTTGAGCCTACCACCTAGTAAGGGGCAAGGCAAGGGACCTTCAGTTTTATACAGGTTCCGAATGGTGAAGCACCATGGTGTAAGTATGCACGAAATTTTTTTCGTCAGAAAAAACTCATTGTTACACGCCGGCCGGATTTGAACCTCGGACCTCTCGCATGAGAAGCAGATGCCCAAACCACTCGACCACCCGCCGGTGTTGGTTGTGATGTAATTTCCTCGCCGATATGGATAAATTTTCCTTAACACGGTTTCTACTGTGAAACTGACGACAGCGTTAGATTAGTTTTTTTCCCATTTTTCTTTATTTCTCGAAAATGAAAGGCTTTATTGAAGAAGGTAGTACTCGATACAGAATTCTTAATTAAATGAATAATAAATCGTACCGAATGGCGCCGGTACTTATAAAGAATAGCCCCACTGCATCTATGCCTGTGCTTGTCGTAAAAAGCGACTAACTAAGAGATAAGGACAAGCGGGGCGGCGCGGCGCGGCGCAACCCAAGTGTATCGCTCCGTCCACTTGGCTCCCTTGGTAGGATCCATCAATGGATCGAAGTAGACTTTCTAGTGCATTTGAATCCCTTGTGGAAGGATTCTGTGATAATAGATTATAAAACACTAGCTAGTCCACTTGGATCCCTTAAGTAAGTTAGGGGTATATATCGTATGGTACAAAACGCTTAATATAAAAATAATATTCAGACACAATTTTTTTTTTATAATTTAATAAATATAATATACTAATTTTGTTACTAGGCTCATTGCTTTGAAAATCGATATGTCCATGTGGTCTCTGAATAAGAATCCATGATAAAAATTTTAAAAAGTGGCCGCAATTTTGAACGTTTTAGTTACTGGACCAATTACTTTCATAATCGATATCTCATACATAAGAGTCCGCGTGGTAAAAAGTTCAAAATGCGGCAATATTTTTTTATTTTGACCACAGATTCTTCTTAGATATCGATTTCGAAATCAATCGGTCCAGTAACTAAAACGTTCAAAATGGCGGGCACTTTTTTTTTATTTTATCTGGATTCTTATTCAGAGACCACATGGACCCTCACATATCGATTTTCAAAGCAATGAGCCTAGTAACAAAATTAGTATATTATATTTATTAAATTATTTAAAAAAAATTGTGTCTAAATATTATTTTTATATTTAAGCGTTTTGTACCATACATACCCCTAACTTACTTAAGGGATCCAAGTGGACTAGCTAGTGTTTTATAATCCACTAGCTTTTGCCCGCGGCTTCGCTCGCGTGAAATTCGTATTTCAAAGGAAGAAAGTAAGTAACTAAGGCCGATCTGCGTTCAGGAAGACGATAAACCTACTCAAAGAAAGTAAGTAATTGAGAGCGAGGCCGAAGGCCGAGCTGCGTTCAGGAAGACGATGACCTTTTAGAAGAAAGTAAGTAACAGAGGGCGAGGCCGAAGGCCGAGCTGCGTTCAGGAAGACCATAAACCTTCTCGATGAAAGTAAGTAACTAAGGGTGAGGCCGAAGGCCGAGCTGCGTTGAGGAAGACTATAAACCTTTTCGAAGAAATTAAGTAATTGAGGGCGAGGCCGAAGGCCGAGCTGCGTTCAGGAAGACTATAAACCTTCTTGATGAAAGTACGTAACTGAGGGCGAGGCCGAAGGCCGAGCTGCGTTCAGGAAGACGATGACCTTTTCGGAGAAAGTAAGTAACAGAGGGCGAGGCCGAAGGCCGAGCTGCGTTCAGGAAGGCCATAAACCTTCTCGATGAAAGTAAGTAACTAACGGCCAGGCCGAAGGCCGAGCTGCGTTCAGGAAGACTATAAACCTTTTCGAAGAAATTAAGTAATTGAGAGCGAGGCCGAAGGCCGTGCTGCGTTCAGGAAGACTATAAACCGTCTTGAAGAAAGTAAGTAACTATCGCCCATAGTTACCTACTGTCATCGAGAAGGTTTAGTGTCTTCCAGGATACAGCTCGGCCTTCGGCCACGTCCTTAGTTACTTACTTTCTTTGAGAAGGACTTCCTGAACGCAGCTCGACCTTCGGCCTCGCCTCAGTTACTTACTTTCTTATTTTGACATACGAATTTCTTCTCCCTCTCCCTCTCCCTCTCCCTCTCCCTCTCCCTCTCCCTCTCCCTCTCCCTCTCCCTCTCCCTCTCCCTCTCCCTCTCCCTCTCCCTCTCCCTCTCCCTCTCCCTCTCCCTCTCCCTCTCCCTCTCCCTCTCCCTCTCCCTCTCCCTCTCCCTCTCCCTCTCCCTCTCCCTCTCCCTCTCCCTCTCCCTCTCCCTCTCCCTCTCACTCCCCCTCTCACTCCCCCTTCCCATCCCCCTTCCCCCCTCCCCCCTCCCCTCCCCCGCCCCCTTTACTGTAATATACACTTAATTTACAGGAAAACGTAAACGAAAATCCCAATCCTTCTAGTTCTCACAGAAAACGCGATGGTACGGAACCCTCTTTACGCGAGTTCGACTCGAACTTGACCACTTTTAAAAAAAAATTGTTACCATGGGATATACACTTAATTTACAGGAAAACGTAAACGAAAATCCCAATCCTTCTAGTTCTCACAGAAAACGCGATGGTACGGAACCCTCTTTACGCGAGTTCGACTCGAACTTGACCACTTTAAAAAAAAATTGTTACCATGGGATATACACTTAATTTACAGGAAAACGTAAACGAAAATCCCAATCCTTCTAGTTCTCACAGAAAACGCGATGGTACGGAACCCTCTGTACGCGAGCTCGGCTCGAACTTGACCACTTTTTTTAAAAATTATGTTACTCCGGGATATACGCTACCCATATACGAAGTTTCGTCCAAATCCGTCTAGCCGTTCAGGTGTGAAAGAGGAACAAACAAACAAACAAACAAACAAACAAACATACTTTCACATTTATGATATTAGTGAGATGAGATGAGATGAGATTATCGCAGAATCCTTCCACAAGGGATTCAAGTGCACTAGAAAGTCCACTTCGATCCATTGATGGATCCTACCAAGGGAGCCAAGTGGACGGAGCGAAGTGTATATTTGTATGTAGAACCCTGTCACAGCAGGGGGTCTACCGGCGTTAACTCACTCGCTAACTACTCGCATATTTCAACCAATAGCCGGGCCAGATGCCTCACCGAACGCCTTCTGATTGGTTGAGTGAGATCGGTTTCTCATACTCACATCGGCGAGTGAGTAACGCCGGTACAGGGGCAGGGCGAACCAGACGTCTTGCTTGACACAAAGCTGCCACAATACAATTTATGCTCGACTATGGCGAACGAAGTCATTCATGTTGCTTATACAACTTATCGTCTATCCCAAGTAACGCTTCCCAATTATATTTTAATCGGTACCCCTCAGCATGTTTTCTGAGACCCAAATACCCCTGAGCAAAATTTAAAAAATCTTCATATTATGGCTGTTATTTTTACTACGAAATATCCATTCATCAGTAGAGATAATTACTTCGTTCATCCTAGCAACTAATGCCGAGCGGTTTCTCGCTCTCGCAGCGGTTATTTATTACTCTTCTTTACACAGGACACAACGTTGTGTTTGTGAGTCATAGAGGTGTATACGAAAGTCATCTCAAAACAATAACGGCGCGTGCGCCGCTGCGCCTGGAGTTAGTTTTGCCGTTTTTATTCTGAGAAGGTTTCAGGTAGCCAGGTGCAGTCGGCCGGTCCGTCGACGCATTACAATCAGTAGCCTTTCCTAAGCGTCATAATAATAACGTATTAATTGTTTTGAAAATTTTTCACGTATTATTTTGAAGTTTTGTATATTATTTGTGTTGGTGGGTTTACTTATCCACCCACAATAGAACGAACAGCTGGAGTAAGTAGATTAGGCACAAAATTTAAATAGTATATAATTTTAATAGTACATAATAAATTACAGTGAAAATATAAATGATTTCAAGCAAAAAATAAAAATAAACAGGTTTATTGAAAAAATTTCATTCATCAAATAATTCATAACCTCAGTTCACAGTCACTTCAATCACCCTTTGCGAGAGTGAGAAGTACAGAGATAGAGAAACCGCTCGGCATTAGTTGCTATGATGATCGGAGTATAATAATAACATGGGCCCCTTTTCCTTTACTTAAGATTTTAGAGGCCAACGTCGTCAAGTGCGCCCACGCACGCGTACCCCTTATCTTGGGTCTGCGTACCCCTGGGGGTACACGTACGTACCACTATTTGGGAACAGCTGCTATCCTATTTCTCCTGCACGCACGGGCGAGGCGGGTGGCCGAGTGGTCTGGGCGTCGGCTTCTCTTGCGAGAAGTCCGATGTTCGAATAAGGTCGGCGTGTACCAATGTGTTTTTTTCTGATTTGAAAAAAAAAATACGGGCATACTTTCACCCACTGCTCCATGGTTCGGTTTCCATGTAAAAATGCAGGTCCACCGGGCTTACTGGAGGAAATTTCCTAAGGCTATGAGCCCGCCCGCCCTTGCCACACATTAAGTGGCATAAAGTGTATTATTATTATTTCTTTATTTACACGTTTTTTTTTCTTATATGAATTTTTTACATATTTACAAAACTTAAACTAAAATTAATATAAAAAATAAACGGAGTTTCCACCACCGGCGGCGGTGGGGCGAACCCAAGCTACCGATGCTCGGGCCCTAGGGAGAGAAACCTCCGGACGATGAGTGCAGTGTCGAGCCAACCATTCAGCGTCAGCGAAAACCTCTCAAGGTGGTCGTCCGTCGGCACATGAAAGAACAAAGGAAGTGGATTTTGGCCTGCCTGCGCGATCAGCTGATTGCGCCCGCCTCAACATTAGGTTAGGGTTAATTTTTTTTAAACCACCAAAACATCAGCAAAACATTCACCCATACTATTTGTTTACAATCTTTACAATCAGCTGATCCGCGCAGGCAGACTTCCTTTGTTCTTTCATGTGCCAGACCCAGCCCTGGCTGTCAGCAGTGCTGCCAGACGTACGATTTCGTATTCATACGATTATTTGACTCATTGTACGATTGCTAAAATGATGATTGTATACTAAAAATACCTACAATTTTTTCCAATTTATCATGATAAGTACTCTACACATCGTACCATTATATTTAACGGTGAATTGCCGATCGATAGAATAATATTCCGATTCTACAGCAAAGTTAAGTTGCGCAAACGGTCTGAACTGTGACATTAGCCACTAACGCAATTTTTTTCTATCTCGCTAGTTGGACATTCCTAAACTGAAATGCAATGAATTGTTCATACTTCCTATGGTAAATTATTAACCATTAGCAGCTAGTGACTTATGAATGGTAAAACATTGTATAAAGGGATATAGGGAAGTGAGTGACCGTGAACAAATTGTGTATAAGTTTGTGCAATCTACTAATGTTCACATTTAATTGGATTGTAGTATTATAAAATAAAATTTCTGTTGGTACGACTTTATTTTTCTAAAACATCAAAAAATACGACAATTTCGCAGTATTTGTACGATCGCGGAAAAACACATCTGGCAACCAACACTGTCTGTCAGTGACAATCAAGAGCAAGCAAACTGTGTCAATATTTAATCAATCTGTCAGACTTTATTGTCGCTCGTTCGTTCCTTTGCGTTCGTTGACTTCGTCGTATCGTTGTTTGTAGCTACGTACTCCTCCTTGCTACGTACGATCAGACCAACTTTCCAGGGAAATCTATGAATAAGAAGAAATCCAGTAAAAAGTTTCTAAAATGGACATAGAGCACGGGAACACTAGCGGCTTGTCTGTCGACGGAGACCGGGTAAGTTACAAGTTTCAGTAACTGCGTTAGATAAATTCGAGATATTACCTAATATTCCTCCAAAAATGTTTTACAGAAATAAGCACAAGCTTTTCCATTAGGCACAAAGACTACTTATCCTGTACAGAAAATTCTTCCAGTCTACCCAATTAGAATAGAATAGTGATTATTTATCGCCGAGTTTATTGCACACATAAGAAAATACAGACGGAACAATTAGGCTCAATTCACACTGGGATGGCAGCGGCCGGCGCGACAGGCTTGCGTCGTCGCGCGCGGACGCCCGGCGCACAGTGTTTCCGATCACGATATTACGAGCTACGTTACAGTTTTTTGTAAAAATATATAGTTTTTTGCATTATTTGCGTGCTCGTGGACATCTACGATATAAATAAATATTTTTGTTCAAATATAATACATAAATATGTCTGTCTGCCTGTCCCATAGTAAATTTTAGAAGCAGCGTGTCACTTAAGAAATTATTGAAAAATAGGCGGCCCTAAAAAGGGTCTTTGTAGGTCATGCTTGAGATGCCTAATCGTCGATATCTTCTTCTTCTGATGATTCCAGCATCGTTGCAGGTGCCTCAGGTGTCAAAATCGAACAGATGAAGGCGCGTTATCCCTCGTGCGACACCTGATGACAAAAAAAATCTTACTCCCAATACGAGAGTTTACGAGGGTTGAGACTAGTTTCATTCGAAAGCTAGATAAAAATGCAAACATAATAAAAAATATTGATTGGCTGGAAGTGGCTGGGAAAAAGTTCTACTCTGTGAAACTGTTTATTAAAACTTCGACTTTTTTTTACATTTACTTTTTATTAATTTTTACAATGAATTAAATTAAATATAATGTAATAGATTGCCTCTATCATACCTGTAGACATGGAAGCCTTAACGAACCAAACATTTCAGGCGAACAATCACAAGAGCATTGATAGAACAGTGTAAAGACGTGTTACCGCTAGGGCAGAAAGAAAGCGACTGAATAGATGTTGTTATCGCGTTCGTACGGGTAAGTGATTAGTGGTCAAAATGTTAACCTAATGATGTGAAATTTCCCACCGGATACGGGTGACTAATTAGCTTCCCTAATCAATTCATATTACTCGTTTCTACGTCACAGATATGTAAAGTAGCTCGTAATATCGTGATAGGAAACACTGTGCGGCGCCTCGGGAGCGCCGCCGCTCATCCTTTTCGAACAAGCGATATTGGTCTTTTTAAGTATGTAGATAAAGTTTAAAATTATTTCACACCGAAAGTGCGCGCCGCGCCGCTGCCGTCCCAGTGTGGATTGAGCCTTAGCGAAGCGATGATAACCTCATCACATAATACTTGACGTTTCAAGAATGATTCACGCAAGTAGTCAGCCATTTTTCTGTGTGAAGTGTGCGCCATATCAATACTTCCCGTTTGTTCATCCCGTTACCGCGAAGCTGGGCAAAAAATACAAACTATTGTTCATAGCCGTCCGGACCGACTTTCAGTCAGTGCGGTGGTATCAATCCGGATACCTGTGCTTATTGCTACCACGTAGTAAGGTAAGGGACCTGTAGTTTTACATAGTGTCCGATTCATGACGGGACTTGTTGATTGCAAGTAATCTTGATCCACATTTCAAGAGCTCTCTTTGAGTGATTCTATCAAGGACCTAGATAAAGAAAACTGTATTGCTCGACACCACATTAAAGCATTCTGTCTCTCTAAAGAATTTCATCAATTGATAGAAGAAGAAAACAACAATTAAGAAGTCGGTTTAAAAACCGACCGCATACTTTATAGTACATATTAATTTAATTTGATATCTTAACCCATTCTTGAGGAAAAGGGTCTTGACAAAAAAAAAATTGTTTATGTCATGTAACCACAAATTTAGGATTTTTGGACATTTTCCTTTACTTGTGCTGTGAGGACCTTGCTTCTTACCAAATTTCATGATTCTATGTTAACGGGAAGTACCCTAAAGGGTTTTGATTTGATCTGCCTGTAGCAAAATATGTGACATAAATGGCCGTATCTTGTGATTGTGTTGACTTAGAAGCTTGATTTACTTACACCTCCAAGTAAACGTAGAGCTTAGTATTTGATATTAATTTCAACTTGATAACTCAACCCGTTCCTGAAAAAAACTGTCTTGACAGACAGACAGACAACGAAGTGATCCTATAAGTTTCCCTATTTTCCTCTTTTGAGGTACGGTACCCTAAAAAACAGAAAATTATTTTCATGTTATATTATATTTCATGTTATAATTATCACCAACACAATGCTAAGATATTATGTTACATGAAATACAATTTCATGCAGATATGAAAGTTTATTTAGGTGATAAAAGTCTTTGAACTCACTTATCTCCGGCCAATTTATCATTCACTCTTATTTGATTTGAGTCTGACGTCACTTTTTGACGTTATGACGTCACGTCTTATAAATTTATGAGCACCGGCTGCACGCACGAAAGCGTGTCACGTTGATATTCAAAGTTACCATGGAAACGTCTTAAGAAGTAAAACTGTCAAGATCAGACAACAGAAGTTTTGATGGCCAGTCATAAGATGATTAATTTTCTACTGGAAATAGAAATTACTGATCTTTGATCTATGTACTACGATTATTCCACGTCATCACGTAAAACTATCGTCCGTAAACCGACTTTACAGACAACCAATTTTTTTTATCAAATAAAATGTAACAACCCAATATATGTACTACACAGGTATATAATAGATACATCATATTTTTTAATGTAATAATTTAGTTCCGAATTTGCCACAACAAAATTAATGAATAAATATTTTCAGATATAATAATCATAAAAATACATTAATCAGAATGTTCTAACATTTTCTAGATATAGGTACAACCAAAGGTACTACTTATATCAATCTCGGTAGCTCAGTGGTGTGATTAGTCGACTGTTGGTCGTGATCTAAGCACACCTGGGCCCGGTTTGTACTTGGTTGGGTGACCGCTCGACCGTTAGAGGCTGACCGAGGTTTGGATTCTGAGGCTGTACGCCCCTTCCCGTCTTACTTTACTAGGTGGTAGGGTTTAACCCGCCCGGGTTGATACCACCGCACTAATGAAAAGTCTTTTGAAACGACTATGTCAATAGTTCGTGTTTTCCATCCAGTTTAGTGTAGCCGGCACGACCGATGGGAAACCCTGACATGGCACCTGTTCACCAAGATGTTATGGGCTGACATCACGGATGTTGCAGGCTACCTATCTTCTTCTTGATGGGCATTTTCCGCATGTAGGTCGCTCTGCTTGGACCCATTGTGCGTATCACCCCGGCGGCTGCTACTCCATCCAGCCCAGCTCCTTCCAGAAGTCCTGCAGGCGGCCGACGTCCTTGCAGGCCTCTTGGAGTGTCCTCGGGTTTTTGACGATGTTTTCCCGCTCATTTGCCACCCCCTCGCACTGTAGCAGCACGTGAGATGGCGTTTCTTTAGCCCCCATGCAGGTTGCAGGCTATGTATGTATCCAACGATGTCAGTTTCCATTTAAAGCAAAATTAATGGCACCCATGAACTGCACATAAAATGTTTATTTGCTGCAATGAACAGTTTTAAAGTAACACCTCTCTCACATAAGGTTTTGTCATACATAAGTTAGTACAAAAAAAATTATTATGTTTTCTATCAGCTTTTATTATTTTTTAGATAGATAGATAGAAAATGCTTTATTGCTCCAGTAAACATTAAACAGTTACAAGTACATTAGAAAATTTACATAAGGTGCAAAGGCGGACTTATCCCTTACAAAAATGTCTTACAGTCAACCGTTGGATGTTTGAGATTCGATAATATAATGGATTGTAAGTAGGTACTAGGTAACTTAGGTAGGTACTATTTTTTCTATTATTCAAGTGAATATCTATGTAGCTATTTCCATCTATGATCTAAAGGTCAGCAAATGCTACAATAGGCCGGTTTATCCAAGGATGACGACTTGCTGTGTTTAAGAATATGTACAAAATTATTCCCTCGTGGCGGTCATCATAAATCAGTGAGTGCTAGTAACTTATATTATATGGGTATGGAATTTAAATATTTCCTCGCGGTAGACTCGGCTTAATAGCAAATCCGATTTAAACGCAAATATGATAATAAAGATCGCTTCTCTTATATTCTTTCTCTATCCCTCCCTCCCTCCCTCGTTCCCCCACCCTCCCTCATTCCCCCTCCCTTCCCTTACTTTCGACTTTTTCATATATGGGTTATTTTATCCTAAACGGCAACACTGGCATAGACAATGGATTCTCTTTTGTCTCGAAATTTTATTTTGCTTATTATACAAAAAATACATGCCCAATATCAAGTTTGTCGCGATTCCCGTGGTCAAGGAATCGAATTACATACAAATTCCCAAAAAATTGTGCGCCGTTTGGGAGAAACGTGACAAAACAGTTTTGTAGAGCGCCATCTCGCTCTGTCTCGTTTTTTTATCTCGTTCTGGTTTTTTCGATTTTATTATATACAGGGTGTCCCAAAACTCAACGTCAAGTGGGAACCAGGGAGTAGGCCAGTTTATATGAGTGCCCAGGGAAAAATAAGAAAAAAAATCAGTCATTTATTTTTTAAGATATGAGCATTTTTTGAGAAACGTTGAAAATTGACATTTTTATGTACTACGACTACAAATCTGCAAATATAATTGTTAAAAAATTTTTATTGGTAGCCTAAATAACTCTGCTATTGATCAGTATCCCAGACAATACCAGAATGCCTGTAGTTTTACCAAAAAAAATATTCAGTTCAATTTTTTTCTAAAAAATTAATGGCTCCGATTTTTTTTTTCTATTTTTCCCTGGGTAGTCATAAACTGGCCTACTCCTTGGTTCCCGCTTGAAGTTGAGTTTTGGGACACGGTGTAGATATAGATGCAAAAATAAATCTATGAGAATAGATGCCTCGTCCTCTGCTTGGATTTCAACCTGAACCTCTTTTCATTTATCAATAAGCGACGTGAGTGCGTAGGTAATTGCTTAGAATGAAAAATATCTCCTTCCTTCCCAGAGCGTGTTTTGTTTTTGTTGATGGATTTCTTCATCGATAGCATTGCTCTGCATATTTACATTACCTATACACCAGATATAGGTTATGTAAATAGGTAGAGTGGTCAGATTCTTGAGTAGGTATTTGTAGTTATGCGGTGAATATTAATGTTCTTGTGAGTGTTAGTATGGATTAATTATTTATATATAAGTTACTATAATATAATACTTATATGGTACTAACAGAACATTGTGACTTGCAAAGTTTGTTTGTAAGTTCTTCTTCGCATTGAATTTAGAACTGGCGGAACTTTCGACATGTCCAAGCGTAGGTTGGATGAAATTATACAACAAATAAACTATAAACAATTGAAGTCGTTAGCCATGCTTAAACCAATTTTTTCATCAAATTCGATATTATGTGTGTACCAAATTTCATTGTTCGTTCAGATTCACAGAAAATTAAGCTGTGACAGACGGACAGACCGTACCGTGTGGGGTCGGTACTTAAAAAGAATAGCCCCACTGCATCTCTCCCCGTCGCATGTCGTAAAAGTCGACTAAGGGATAAGTAAATTCGTCAGCCTCGGTAGCTCAGTGGCGCGGTTGGTTAGTCAACTGTTTTTAAGCAACGCTGAGCGCGGTCAGTGATTGGATGGGTGACCGCTCGACCGTTGGAGGCTGACCGTGGTTCGGATTCCACGTTAAACTATAGGTCCCTTCCCTTCTTACCTTACTAGGTGGTAGGGTTTATCCCGGCCGGGTTGGTACCACCGCACTGAACGAAACGTCGGTCGAAACGACTATGTAAATATGTAGTTCGTGTTTTCCGTCCAGTTTAGTGTAGCCGACATGAAATGAAGGGAAGCACTGACATGGCACCTAGTTCACCCTGTGTTATGGGCTGACATCACGGATGTTGTAGGTGATGTAGCCAACCGTGTCAGGTTCCATAAAAAAAAAAAAATTAAAAAAAAAAAAAAAATAAAAATAAAAAAAAAGACAGACAGACACGAGAGTGATCCTATAAGGGTTCCGTTTTTTTCGCCCAGCATTATTATCTAACAACGTTACTAGGTGTTCAGTTCACTAGACTTAATTTGAGGTAACTTAATTAGCGAGACTCGATAACAACTAGAGGACAGAACGTAATCCAGTACCCATTCACCCGTTACCTGCTTCTTTGCGTTGTTCCTTCATCCATTTAGACGTCGATTTAGGCATTTAACAAAAATTCAAACCATGATTAGATTTAGAAGAATTCAGTTTAGTATGTAGTTTTTTGATGAAAGCCTTGTGTAAAAAGTTTGCAGACCAAGTTTACATGTGAAGTGTACAACAGAGTGACGGAATTATGTATCCCAAAAGAAAATACATCTTAAATCATCGATTTCTTAAATAGAAACTCATGAATCTTGACCTTGTTAAAAGTTTAACACTGCAATTTGAACAAATTCATATTTATAGGATGTTTTGTTGAACGTATAAAAAGTACATAGGTACTTAAAAAATAATTAAAAAGTAATGTGAACAAAATTTATCAGAAAGTACAGTGATACAATACCTGCATCAATCAATCTGCCCAGTTCAGTGTAGCCGGCACGCCCGAAGGGAAGCACTGACATGGCACTTAGTTCACCAAGGTGTCATGGGCTGACATCACGGATGTGTTGGGTGATGTAGCCAACCGTGTCAGTTTCCATAAAAAAAAATCTAAATCTTTAAATGGGTAAAAATAAAAAAAAATCTAAATGTTAAATTCAATGTACAGTGTAAAATTTTCATAACTAAATTAAAATTCTAAGCTGCAGACAATATGTAGTGAATTTTTATAACTGAATATTTCACAATAAATCAATAACATCGATTACTCGTTATGCAGTGAAAATACGACTGGTCACATCGATTTCTATTCCAAAACCAACACAACGAGAAAGCGTCACAATGTTTCCCAACACGATGGAAACACTTTCCACATTCTCCAATCGTCTGTACACCTTCCTGAATGCCGGCATCATCGTCTGCAGTTTCGCGGAGACCTACAGCCTGCCCCTGATCCTCGTCAAGTGGATTATAATCGCCACCAAATATGGTAGCCTCCTCGTCGCGAGCGTAAAGCAAGGGAGAGCTACTGGCTCCTCGAAGACCGCGCCGAGAGCGTCTTACTACAAGTATTCACTGGAATTGGTCACTCAAGATAATGTGACGGGTACTAGAATCGCAGGTTTTAACGAACATCTGTCGCAAGTGAGCGTGGTGATAGCGAGCGGGGAAAACTACGCAAGGACTCAGGTGAATGCAGGATAGTGGTTTAGACGCCGGCCTCTATGTGGAACTGTCTTCCGGCGAGTGTGTTTCCCGAATCCTTAACCTGGGTGTCTTCAAACGTCGTATTAACAGGCTAGACAGCCTAGCAACAGTCCGCAAATCTGCTTGGAATGGCACCTAACTGAGCGTGGTTTCGCGAGGAAAGGTGTTTTTGGCTCTGTCGAATGCACCATTGGTCTCTCGGCACAGCCACCCATGTTGGTTTACATAAAAAAAAAGCCTAAGGTTGCACTCCGGGAGTGCCGGCAGAAGTGAAGTTTGAATATTTTGGAATGGTTAGAGAATAATTTCGCACGAATTGTTTTATATTTTATCAGTATAAAAGTACTATCATTTCTGTGGTAAAATACAATATTCATTTATTGCGCTATCGTAGACAAACATGACAATTTATATTACATAAAACATTTAACACTACAGAACTATTATAATTATTTTACATCAAAAAGTTTATTTCTCAGAAAAATCAACTTTCATCCATAATTTCAACGAATCTTACGCTTTTTCGATCAGGCTACGGATCTGACGCGAGTTTAACATTTTTTACCCATCTAAAAAAGTGCCAAGCGCCTCTAAAGAAGTTTTCACTTCAAAAATAATGAGAGAGAGGTCAGTGGTTCAAATCCCAACTGTGCGGATTTTTTTTAGTATTTACATTCATAATATCATACCAATAATGGAAAACAGGCAATGTGAAGAAACGTGTAAATTATTGACAATGTTATTTTGTGTACAAAATTGGAAGAAACTTCTACATACATAGCACGCACAATATTATAAGTCGATGACTTTATCTCGACAATTAAGTAAGGTGAGCCGAGTAATCGGCGTTGTGCTGCAAGAACTGACATGATTTACAGCACAACACCGACCGCCACATTTCGAAAATTATTCGGACAAGATATCCTATCAAGCAGCAAGTAAGGCACGAAGAACCACCTGCTGCAGTGAAATACAGATAATGGGCTAACTAATGCATTAAAACAAGCTTCATAATAAAAAAGAAGGCATCCAAATCGGTCCATCCGTTTGGGAGCCACAGACAGACACACACACAAACACACCCTCTCTCTCGCACGTCAAACTTATAAGTTTTTTGCGTCGGGGGTTACAAATATAGTAAATCTGCTCCCATCTATCACAAATGTGGTGGCAGAGAGGAAAAATCTACACAAAGGCACAGGAAAATCAGTTCCCATCGTTTGGCCTTCAGTTAAGTGGGTCATCCATCAACCACATTCTTCACCCTCTCCTCCCCTCGTGCCTATTCGGGAGGGAGCACTTCCTGATTCGTTCGTTAAAATTAATGAGGGTGTAGGTAAACGTTTCGACCACGCGAGGGATGCTCGTTAGATAATTAACTACTAGGAATTAAAGTGTAACTACTATATTATGTATTGTTGGTTTAGTCCTCTAGGTATCGTTACTGAGCTTTGCAAACAGTGCTTTCCCCTAATCGTAATACTATAGTGGATAATCGATAGATAAAAATACTTAGTCCAAAAACATTTTACAGAAACAATGTAGGTAATATTTACATGAGGTACAAAGGCGGGATTATCCTTTACAGAGATTTTCTCCCAGTACTAATGCTTTTCTAGAAAATAATATTTATGAGTTGCTGAGCATTTTTGCAACTGCATGGAATAAGACGGCTTAAAAAGTGTTTGAAATTACTAAGTAAGTTTGCCAAGAATAAAAACTAGTTTTATTAACCTTTTATTTTATTAATTTTTTATTATATTGCCATTACTGCCAAAGTCAAATCGACATTATATATATTGAATAGAGAGAAAAAAAAACATAAATAATTGTTTATTGAGCATTCTGAAGGCAGTAAAACTTCACTCGAACTTGTTACAATTTGTTCTATCCGGTTCGATAACTTCTTCATGGATGAAGTAGAGCCGGCAAGAAACTATGCAGGGGTTTTTTCTTTATAAATATTATTACAAGTATTTGTTGTACAAGTAGTACCTAGTAGTATTGTTAAAAACACAATCTTAACGGTGAAAAGATGCCTCAAGACATCCCGCGTAAGCTCCTCCCTGGAGGAGGGCTAGAACATCTAACTCTAGATCCCGGCGTGCTGTTAAATGATTAAACTGACTGAGACAGCGCAAGACGTATGTATAGGTGATTGACGTAGATAAACATATTCTAACAGTTGTTATTTTTCTTGTTGCAGTTGAGCTACTGTGGACAAGACAGTAGCAAGATTCCACCGGCTCTCGGCAGAATGTATGGTGCCAAGGTGCATTGCCTAGATCTCAGGTAATTTTTATTATAAGGTAATTGTATTAATTTAACTGAAATCCTCTTTGCCTTAATATAGTAGGTATATACCTACTTTTACTTCTCAAATCAAAATAGTATCTTTGTCGCACCGCTAGGGTGTGGAACTGTTTTTCGGCGAGTGTGTTTCCCTCAAACATCATATTAACAGGCTAGACAGCCCTCCTGCAACAGTTCACAATACTGCCGGCATGGCCTCTCACTACTGAGGGTTGCTTCGCGAGGAGATGTGATTGATTCCTTTGTCGACTGCGCCATTGATCTCGCGGCACAGCCACCCGTGTTGGTTTACGAAAAATAGAATCTACATTTTGTATATTGCACAACACAAGGACAGATACCAGTTAATATAGAACCTCCATACTTCTTATTAAAGTAACATCTTTCCCCACTCCTACAATCCACGAATCATCAAATCGTGGGTTAATAGCCTTTCCCCAGCGACATTAGTCCACCTCCAGGCCGGACTGGCACCTCCTCGGGGGTGAAATTGGCTGCGCCTGAGGCTATGACTTCGGGCACAGCCACCCAGTTCGGAAGCAATAAGAAAAAGTGCATTTCAGCACCGCACGCCGCGTGCAACCAAATCCACATACATAATGCTTTTGTTCCACATACAATGCGGTCATAAAACTTTGCAGCTCAGCATTTCTTTTCAAATTGTAAGTGAATTTTCACTGCAAAGGCATACGAGCTTTGAAGGCTCGCGCAGTTTGCAGGTTACAAGAGATTTTTCAAGCATTGCACTTGTGGTAAGCCATTATTTCAAAGAGAAAATTGCACGTTTATTAGTGTATGCAGTCATTAATTTTTCCATGAAAATCAGTGTTCAGAGTTAGCCACATTAGTAATAGTAGTAGCCACGATTGCACACTGTCAATGGCAAACTGTGATTATGGCCGGAATGATCGATCATCCATCACTAATAGTGGAAGCAAAGAAAGAAAAAACTTAGCAAGATGCATTTATACAGGCTATTTCAGGATAGGGTTCGAAAGGGGTCCATATTTGAAAAAGGAAAGCTCTGAAACGTTTTCCTAGATTCGGTCATTTCGTAGTACTTTTTGGTAAAAATAGTTTCATTAAGATTTGGTGGAAGGCTAACGTCGGCCTTTACCCCTCGTGTGCGAGCGGACCCGACTAGCTGTCAGCCCTTGAGTGCGGCGCCATTTTGGCCAAAATAAATTTTGGTCAAAATCGGGTGCGCTCTGCGTTTTTGGCGATATTTCTAGACTTTTTTCTTTTAAACGTATATGAAAAGGTTTTATTTTCCAAATGTACATAAAATTTTCTATAATTTCATTGGTAATGTGTTTAACACTATCATTATTAAACTGGTTTAAAAAAATCAAGAATTTTCGGAACGGTTTTTGCCTAGGGGGTTACCAAAATTACGATACTTTACGAATAAATCGTTCCTCAGCGCCGAGAAACTATTGTAAATGAAGATTACTTACCCTTCCATCGTTTTTCACAAAGAAAACACCAAAAAATCCACAAAAACCGACTAAAAACACGAGGCGCACACGTCACGTCCGCGAACGCGAAGAAACCGACTGAAGATCGCTTGTCAATAATTATTTGACAGGACAAGCACATAGAAGTGTGTATTTTTAGGTAGCCTACTCTTTCATCAATTACTAGACATTCGTTAGAAGAGTTAAGAAGGATGTTGCACGTTACAATAAATTATTTGTATGAAGTCGTCCGAGCCGCCCCGCGGGGGCGGGCCGCACACCTGACACAGCAAATGACACCGCCCCGACGGGGCGGTTCGCACGCCAGGGGTAATAAAAATAAAATCACTAACCCATGGATCGAAATGGGTATGTTGCATACATGAATTGATGAATATAGAACTGCATGTAGGTAAATTCTAAACACTGAAAGTTCAATGACACCAAAAGAAAAAGGGGACTGGACTAGGTCTTTGCACTCCCTAGACCTAGACAGCACTGTTGCCCGATCTCCCCAGACTTACTGTCCATCGAGTTTTTATTACAATTTCACATTTTTGCATGAAAAAAAAATAAGAAATTTCTATTTGAGTGATAAGGATTTTTTTCATCTAATAATGAGTACATTCTATTTATGAAGTTTCTCAAGCCTATCCTGAAACACCCTGTATAGGCAAAGATTTTTGTAGACTCCGTATGACTAGGTATCAGTCAAAAAGTAGGTGCTTTCTCTGTTATACTTTATTAAAACTGTATAGCTGCTGTCAGCGAATGTTATTATGGTGAACAAGGCATACAGGAAGAAAATTCATAATGACCCTTCTTATTACTTTTTGTGTTACCTACCTGCCGTGGTTGTTTACACAGAGGAAATAAGTAGATTGGAATTTCTAGTAAAACATGTGGATACTAACATGACCAAATAAAAAAACCGGCCAAGTGCGAGTCGAACTCGCGCACCGGGTTCCGTATCGCCATGTCATGGGCAGCGCTACTCACGCCATCTATGGCGTGTTTTATGAAATGCTTCATATTAGATAAAATTCATGATTAGTTAAAATGCTTTATACTCTTTTCGGTAGGTGGCGCGCATACACTTTTTTGTTTCTTGTATGGGAACCCCCGTGAATTTTTTACTATTTCTTATTTTTATTATTTGTTGTTATATCGGCCATAATTACACATATTCTGTGAAAATTTCAACGGGCTACCTATTACGGTTCAAGCAGTGGCGGTTCCCCAGGTGAAGCAAGTGAAGCACCGCCTCACTTAATTATCTTGAAAGTAAAGAAAAAAAAAACATTTCAAAATATCAAGAAAGAAAACTTAAAAAAGTCAAGTATATCCGATCCGAACTGATCACAATATTAGCGCGGCGGCGCGGAGGAGGCGGAGGCGGCTGGTGCGACGCGCGCGACGAAATACGTTAAAGATGTGTTAGTGCATCAACACCACCAACACAGCACGCACACACACACAGACGTGACGTGTGACGTGTCACGTACGGCATGGCATATAGTGACTCACCCCGGTCCGGTGCGGCGACGAATCGCTTATTTTGATATCGCTTCACCAAGCGTAAAGACAACAGGTTGACCTTGGAGGCTTTGGATGTAGGGAGCAGCTGAGCCTCTGATAAATGGCGCCGGACGAGACATCTATATCCAATTAAAAGAATGCAGAGCGAGATGGGGCGATTGACGTTTTCTATAAGTCGGTTTGTTTTACCTCCTCCGTGATTAACATGACGGCGAAATTCGCACTAGCTACGGTAAGTTTCATAGCTCAATGGTATATGCTTCGCTTTTCAATCTAGTGACGTTGGTTCGAATCTCACTTTTGCGAATTCTTTTTTTTTTGTTTTTAGGGTTCCGTATCCGGTACGGGACCCTATTACTAAGCCTACGCCGTCTGTCTGTCTGTCTGTCTGTCCGTCCGTCCGTCTGTCTTTTTTTTTATGTAATCCGGTATGGGTGGCTGAGCCGGAGGGGCCAAAGCGCATGCTCCGACCAGCCAATATCACCTCCGAGAAGGTAGGTGCCATACCGGAGACTTCCCTGGATTGCTGGCTATACTAGACTAGAGGAGAACACAGCCGAGGCTGCTATGCGGCAGCAGCAGGTGTAGGTATGCATACACGTAAATTTTTTCGTCAGAAAAAAACTCATTGTTACACGCCGACCGGATTCGAACCTCGCACCTCTCGCATTTGAAGCCAATGCCCAAACCACTCGGCCACCCGCCGCTTGTCTGTCCGTCCGTCTGTCCGAGGCCTGTATCTCTTGAACCGTAATTTGGTAGCCCGTTGAAATGTTCACAGAAAATGTGTTATTATGGCCGATATAACAAAAAATAATGAAAATAAGAAAAAGTAAAAAACTCACGGGCGTTCCCATAGATGGCGCGCGCGCATACACTTTTTGGTTTCAAAAAGTGTATGCGCGCGCGCCATCTACCAAATAGATGATGAATCATTTTCTAATCGTGACTAATTAATATGAAGTATTTCATAACATGCCATCTAGATGGCGTGGCGTGTTATGAAATTCATCTAGTGGCGCTAGCCGTGACATGGCGATACGGTACCCTCGGTGCGCGATTCGATAGTAGTTTTTGGTTAAGTATTGTTAGGGCCAAAAAAAATTAGGTTTAGGTTTTTCAATTTATCATAAAGTAATAGCAATGTAGGTGGATTTTTTAGTCGCCTCACTAAGATTTATAGGTTAAAACCGCCACTGGGTTCAAGAGATACAGCCCTCGGACAGACGGACAGACAGGCAGACAGACGGCGTAGGCTTAGTAATTGGGTCCCGTACGGGATACGGAACCCTAAAAAGTTATTTTAATTGTCAGCTCACACCGAGACGCGACGTGAAGACGCCGACGCAATTTTAAAGATAGCGATACAATATAACTTGTTTATTTATTTACTTTGAAATAACATCAGTGAACTATCACCTCGGTTCAAAGACACATCGACCTAAAAATAAATACGTCGCCGGTGCAGGAAACTGGTGGACAATCCACTAATGCGACGCGAGCACTCACCCAGTTTGCTTAAACCAACATCTCAGTATTATTTCCTCAGTGGTTGCATACGTCACCTTCTGCACCTTTCAGCTCATTACACCCTACACCTGTCAAAACGACGTGTCATGTCAGAGCAGTCAGTAAGTCAGCGTGTAAGCGTCCATTGCTGGACATACGCCTCTCCAATTTTCCTCCAGTCCTCCCGGCCTTCAGCGGCACGGAACCACTGCTTTCCGCCGACGTACTTGATGTCGTCGTCCCACCTTGCCTCCCACGTCTTCCCACACTCCATTTTCCTGTCCACGGCCGCCAGTGTAGGACACGAACGGTCATCGTCTCTTCGGCTAACGTGCCCAGCCCACTGCTAAGTGGCAGTGGGCAGCTTAGCCACCCGGTGTCCAATATCGAGTACTTTGGTCTCGGAGTAAGGGATATGACTCCCTTCTTATATTACTAGGTGGTAGGGTTTAACCAGCCCGGGTTGGTACCACCGCACTGAATGAAAGGTCGGTCGAAAAGGCTATGTAAATAGTTTGTGTTTTCCGTGCAGTTCAGTGTAGCTGGCACTGACGTGGCACCAAGTTCACCCGGTGTTATGGGCTGACATCACGGGTGTTGTAGGTGATGCAGCCAACCGTGTCGTGTCAGTTTCCATAAAAATAAAAATAAACTATGGTGCGTTGGCGGATTGCCTCGTTACGCACCATATCACATGCCAGAGCATTTGTATTAAATAGTTAACGCAAAATGTTTACAGTTACAACAACATTGAATCGCTGAAGGGTGTGGAGCAGTTCAGTCAACTGCAGGAGTTGATCCTGGACAACAACCGGTTGGGGGACGGCATCAGCTTCCCGCAAATGCCGCAGTTGAAAACCTTGTCCCTCAACAATAACCAAGTGAGTTAACCATTTTTACTTTTGTTGTCTTTTTAGATCAGTGGTTCCCAAATAGTGGTGCGCGTACCCCTAGGGGTACGTAATCTCAAGAGAAGGGGTACTTGTGGGCGCACTTTATGACCACGTTTACCTCTACAAAGTAGAAAGAAAGGGACCCACTTATCTCATTAGTGAAAATTATCTCCACTGTTGAATGGTTGATTGGGACCTATTCCGTATTATATTGTGATTACTAAGTAGATATTAGAATCAAACAAATTACTACAAATTAATAAACAACTTTATTACCTATACTTATGTAAAAATAACAACCATATAAAAATTGTTTTATTCAAACATTTTACTCAGGGGTACTTGGATTTCAGAAAATTCGCTAAGGGGTACCTAGTAATTGGGAACCGCTGCTTTAGATACCAATGAAGACAAATTTTAACTCCAACACCCCAGTAAGAGCAGTATCACCAGTAACATCAGTGGTCCTTCTCTCGCACTTTAAATCATAATCAAGTAAAGCGGCCGTCCAGAAAGACGGACAGGTCAGTGTGCAGATGAAATCCGCACCTGCTTCCGCGTAAGACAGAAAACCAAAAAGGCGCAAATTAAACTCAAAAGGTCAAATTTAAACGAAATTGTTGATCTATTGGTAAAGATAAAAAATCTGTAAAAAATATATATTATGTATTAGTTTTAACAAACATAGCTGAAAAAATTATATTTTACTACTTTGGAAAGGTGTTAAATAAATCTCCAAATAATAACGAAAAGTACGAAAATTGTACGTTTTCAAGTACTCTTTGAGAAGCTTAAATTGTTTCAATACAAGACCCTCATAGAAATATAGATAATATTTTTCCCAACAATCGTAGTTAAAAAAATATTTTTTTCCATCTTTCCAACACATGAAATTTAGTATATAGTGTGATTTTCACGCAAATGTTCATCGTCGGCGCGGCGTATCAGCCACCGCACGAGTAGAATGAATCTCGCACCTATTTACATCTTTATACGGTTCGTGTTTCAATCATCAGTTGTCGGGTAGCACGGTTTGAGTCTTGTTTCCGCCTTAACGTTTGGGCCACTCGGTTGAGTCACTCTTTAATATTGTTTGATGCTCTTCAGATTACAGAGCTGGAGCCGCTGCTGGAGAAAATATCGCAACGTCTTCCCGCGCTCACCTACCTCAGTCTACTAAGCAACAAGGCCTGCCCCGACCAACTCTCCGACCTGGATAAAGACGAGTCAGACTATCAGAGATACAGGTGCTGAAAGATCTTGTGGGGATACACCTCTATATCACTACATCACATCTATATCATCACTCTATATCACAACAGAATTAAACAGTTTGAGAAATGGCATTTGCAATATTATTTTAAAAAAAGCGGCCGGCGAGTCGGACTCGCGAGGTTTTCGCACCACAAAAAAAAAGTTGATAAAAGTTGTTTCTTGTATAGAGAAACCCCTTAATTTTTCAGTTTTTAAAATTTTTATTATTTGTTATATCCGCCAAAATAACACATATTCTGTGAGAATTTCAACCGGCTAGCTATTACGGTTCCAAAGATACAGCCATCGGACGGACGGATGGACAGACAGACGTTGTCTGCTTAGTAATAGGCTTCCGTACGTCGTACGGAAACCAGTGGCTGCTCGTTGCGACGACGTATGCTTCACGTTCTCCTCACTTATTCTTCTTTTTTATGTCAATATTTTTTTTTTTTAAATGATTGGATTGTATCAACTTCTTTGTTTCACGGCACTTTTTACGGCACAAATTATTTCAATGTAAACATGAGAAAAAATCTTTTATTGGTATAGGAATGTATATGAAAAACAGCTGGCAACATAGATATGTATGTATCACAGAGCATCAAATACGTACCGCCCGCGCCCCATACTAGAGGCGCCCTAAGCGATGATATTTGAAACCCAATAACCGTACGCTGAGCTGCTAGCGCTTCGTATGTGTGTGTGTGTGCTAGTATCGACACTACACACAAAGAGGAGCAAGTTAGGCACACGCACAAAATAAATGCACACGCACAACACACATATGTAAGTCATAGGCCACGCCCACAGGCTTCAACGCCGTTGTAGAGAAATCGCGCTCACGGCGCCTCTAGTAGGGGCGGGCGCGCGCATTTCATGCTCTGTGGTATGTATGAACTGTTGATTTTCCAAATAAATAAAAAATTCAAATTGAAATTCCAATGCGATAGTGGCGCCATCTGTGATCAACTCCGCCTTCGCCTCCCCTCTCGATTGCATAATCTTTCCCTTCTTCAGATACTTCGTCCTCCACAAGCTGCCCTCCCTCCGCTTCCTGGACTGGCGGCGCGTGACGCGCGCAGAGCGCTTGGAGGCGCGGACCCGCGGCCAGTTCGCGCGGGTGCACCGCCCCGCGCAGCCGCCCCGCGCCGCCGCCGACACGCCGCCGCCCCCGGGGAGCAAGCGGGCGCTGCCTGTGAACGTCGCGGCGTTGGGCAATCACAAAGGTGATTATTGCATGTCACTTTAGGGTGATGGTATGGTTTTGTGTGAGCTTTTATGCAATGCAGCAGATGAAGTTACTGCAGAATGAAACACAGTTTGCCTGTGGAATTCTTGAAATTATTTATTAGCGTTATTTATTATTTTATTAATGTTGTATTTATTACAACAGAATTTGTGCCTATGGCGTAAGCAATAGGCACAAATTATGATAGGCATTGACTACTTATGTATAAAACTGTGGTCACTGGAGCCTAAAGTATTTATTTATTATATAACCATTATAGTCAAAATAAAATCGGCATAATATAGGGCAGAGAAAAGAAACGACTGCATCTCTCCCCGTGCGTGTCGTAAAAGGCGACTAAGGGATAAGGGCAAGATGCCGTGCATAAGGGCGAAATGCTAGCCACCTCTTACCTTGGCACGGTCCTTCCACTGAGTCATGTAGCAGGTGGGTCTTCGTGCCTTACTTGCTGCTTGATAGTTGTCTTGTCCTAATACTTTGCTAAATGGTTGGTGTTGTGTTGTAATTTACAAGAGTACTGGCAGCACAACACCGACTACTCTGCTTACCCCGATTGTCGGGATACAGAGTGTGGAAAAAATGTAGAAAAAAAAAACTAACATTGTTACAAACACCTTAACTATCGGTAAAGGTGCCACAACACGCCCCGTGTAACTCCCTAACGGTGGAGGCGATTGGATAGATAAAATAAAAATGTAACTATTGAATGTTTCAGGAGCCTACGGTAAATGCAGCTACACGTACACGGGCAAGCACTCGGAGGGCAACAGATTCATCGTCAACAGCGATTTGTGACCTTCACTAAATCTGCTGCTGACGCCGCCGCTCAGAACTCAATAACATTGCAGGGAGTGAGAATAAACATTGTATGAACATAATATAAAATATAAAGTTCGCAAATAGAGAATGTATAAAGATTGTTGTATAAAATTATACTATAAATATAACTAAATGAAATATAATAGGGGAAAATATTATACCAACTATTTGAGTATACTAGTGTGAAATTGTGTGAACGAATACATACCAGCTATGCTTTTATCTCAAGAATTTGTTGTGATGTATAGAGTAATAAAGATGAAATATTTTAATAAAATATTGTCTGTAGTGTATCCACTACCTCCTGTCGTTTCATTTTCATTTACAATTAACTTTAAACAAAATTTCTTGAAAATCTTTCCTTTAAAATTATATTATTTTATTATCCTAGAATTGAATAACGGCTCCACAGGCGATACTAAATTAAAATTAAATGGTTGGTTGCGAAAATGCAGAATAATTGTCAGCGCCATCTATTGACGAATGCGAGAACGACGATCGCTTATTGCATGTGCGCTGTGCACTGACGGACGGACGCCAAGCAACTGTCTGTACGTACCCATTACCCATCTCTGTCTTTCAATATAAACGCAACAAAGAAAGATCTGTATTAGTTGTTGCTAAATGATGAAATGACGATTTCACAAGAGAAAGAAGCGTTCCCGACTTGTTTTGTGGCGATATATTTCTGAGCGTAATTTTATCTAGTGCTACGTCATAATTTTCTAAGAAACAGAGCGAAAATTATCTAAAATCATCTAAATGAATGAGTGAACGAACCTCACACTTCTTCTCTTCGCGAGACGAGAAATAATTGACAATTTGACATGAAGTGACATCAAAAACATGTTGGTTGAGGTCAGAATTTTCCAATTCGAGCTCCGTCTCCGCGTTCGCGATCTCGTAAGACAACATTGAAGGGAAGCGGCCGTGGCGAGCGGAACCGGCGCGCTGGATTTCGTGCAGTGATGTGATGTGAGGTGACGTGTTGTGTATCGTGTCGTGTAAGATGGACAGCGGCTCAAACAATCAACGCGGTAAGTTCTGCTCTGCCTCTCTAGGTAACAATACCCAGCGTAGTCTTTATGACGTCCAGTCACCACACCCTCAGCGACTACGTTGATGAGCAAGAGCCCAAAACATGCAAAAGTAAAAATACGGAACAAATCAGTTCAGTAGTTCAGTGGTTTCTGTTCTGCTCTACTTTGCTAATGTTTCCTGTTCGGGTTTCTATTTTGTTGGTTCATTGTGATTTTCTACGATTTGCTTGTTTCCTACCAATAATGTAGACAGTACTTCGATTTGTCCAAAATGTAGGGCAAATTGTTCTCACTGTGTGCAACCTACCTTATCAAATAATATTTGATTTTTAGACATAAATTTTGACTGCATAATTTCTATTTTTCTTACCTACACCAAGCTTTATCAACAACGAATTGTCATCAGAAAAATTGGGTGAAAAATGTTGGCCGCTGTCGCAAATAAACATTATTTTTAGTGTTTTTAGTCATAATTTTGTTGTGTTTGTGTATAAATTCGAAATAATACAACATTTATAAAGTGAATGTGTTATTAATGAAGATTTTTATCTATTCGTGAGTGTGTGAAATCGAAAAGAAACTTTTAACTATATTTGCTAAGTGCAATGTTCATACAATGTTCAACTCAAAATTTGGAATAAAAAAAAGGTGAGTGCACTGTAATGTGTAAATAACTTTGTAGGAAATTTTGTAACATTTATAACCATGCTGAATTTGCTATAACCATAACAATATGCAATGCAGTCAGTATGAAAATAAACGATAGTTGAAGCGAAATCACCATAGTCGCCGGAGACAAAATTTATATTTCTCCGCCGGCCCTTATATTTCTTGGCTTATACTCATTGGCTTACCAGTAGATGTTGCTATGAAAATGAAGGCTGGAAAATATTAACCTCTCAGGCATCGGGCATACACGACAACCGACTCTGTGAAATGTGGTTTTTTTTCGCAGATGCATTTTGTTAGGTAAGAAAAAAAAAATGTTTTACAAAAAAATAAAAACAAATTATGAACACCTAAAAATAATATCGCAAAGACCACCGGAGTCGCCACCACCGCAATGGTCACCGGAGGTTAAAGTTGCTCATGTGCGAGGACTAGGTAATCTTATATTCTGCCTAAAAACCTTCACACAACATATGCTAGCCTGCAAGTATTACGATCATCATAGATATCCTGATGTGAACAAAAAGTTAAACTTTATTTTATATCATAAATATCCCCAGAAACCGAATGTCCATGGGTGTTGTGTAATTAAGTCGGGAGTAGGTACCCACTTATAGGTACTATAGTTCATAAGCTGATAAATACGCAACCTCAATTTTTGCACCTAATTTTTTTTATGTAAT
Source organism: Nematopogon swammerdamellus (assembly GCA_946902875.1). Lineage (NCBI taxonomy): Eukaryota > Metazoa > Arthropoda > Insecta > Lepidoptera > Adelidae > Nematopogon > Nematopogon swammerdamellus. The sequence goes on from OX336342.1 coordinate 7,149,745, forward strand.
CCGCTATGGTTCGCTGAGTCAGAGAGGCAAAGCACATGCTCCGAGCAGACAATATTACCTCCGAGAAGGTAGGTGCCATACTGGAGACTTCCCTTTGTATTGCTAGCCATACTGGACTAGAGGAGAACACAGCCGAGTCTGCTATGCGGCCATCTTACATCCAGTACGGTGATACCAACCCAGTCGGCTACAATTAATACAATTACAAGTAAATGGCAAATGGAATGGACCTATATTTTTATACTGCACTGTAGGAATGCATGTAAATTAATCCATCGTCTGCCGTCTTTTTAAATTATATATTCATATTGTCTTATAGGAAACGGTTATCATCTGTCTGAATTCGCTGATAATGCCGTGATAGATATTATTCAATCTCCGTGTCTCACCTGGCCCAAGTTGTATGTGTGTGTTGATAGTGAGTCACGTGTGTGTGTGTGTGGAAGCTGATGTCATGTGGGTGTGAGTGTGTGACAGCGCACACTAGTAAACAAACAACTCTGCACTAATGCGCTCTGTCAAGAGTTGTGTTGGTTTCGGTGGGGTGACGAAAGATGTGTGCGGATTTATTGTGATAATTTGAAGTTACCTCAGGAAGTACACTACGCTGTACAAATGGAGAAACACACGTAGAATCATGTCGGCTTCACCAGCTTGCTGTGCTGAAGTCAACACCACAATATTGGTACCTATGCGAGCCAAACAACGAATCAAATGGCCCTAAGGGTAGGCAACATGTAAATCTAATTTAAAAACCATTTGGACATTCATTATTGTAATTCTGTGGAAATTTGGCATAAGCTGACATGTTACTTTTGTGCATTTTTGACTACAAGCAATATAAACTTTGCAGTGGTACTAAAATAAGGTTTGCATGGATATATTAACAATATTTTTAATGTGAGTTAATAAGTTATCTGAGAATACAACGAAAGTCTTGTTTTTATAAAAAGTTTTCTAGGATTTTGAAGAAATTAATTTAAATTACATGTCATGTAATGCCATATATAAAGAAGTAAAATTTATGCGACATGTCATTAAATAAGTGCGACTTGTTTTTTTCTGCCATATAAAGTATTTTACTTCACGTTACATATATCAAGGATACACATAGTGAGGTAGTATCGGTCAACTAAGACTTTATTCAAGTTTTAACATTAATAAAACGAAATTGTTTATGAAATAAAGGAAATTTAATAATTTTATTAGTAAAACCCTACACAAAATGTAATCAACAATCTCGGTGAATACAAAATGGCACTTTACTGACAATATTTACGATTCATCGTTCGAAGATTCTGCCTGGTCACCAGCCAGTGACGCAGTAGCACTCGTCGAAAAATCATGGTGTACGGGATCAATTAATGGCAAAATAGATAGTAAATCTTTTTTTTTATTGGGATTGATAGCCATTGGACCTATTCGCATATGTGGAACCGCGATTTGCCCAGGGGGCGCCTTTTTTTCTTCCTCCAGTCCATAGTTTGAAGGTGGAAGGTCATACTTCAGAGGTGGTCCCATTTAAATTTTATCGAGATTGATTCAGCGGTTTTTGAAAAATCAACAAAATACTATGGTGTGTGGTTACCTTCAGCAAAACTTTTGTGATGTGGAGTTTTTCAGCAATTTTCAGTTTGACACATGGCGAATATTTCTGCACCACTTCAACCGATTTCGATTATTCGATTTGGATTATTCTTTTTTATGTAATATTACTAAAAAGAATGAAATAAAAACTGTTTTAAAAAATATAAAACCGATTTAAAAAAAAAACTAGAACTAAAAGTATTAAATACCCAATATTTCGAAATTTTCTCTGTCATCGTATACATGAATCGATATTGTGATACATATTCGGACCCTTGTTTCATGAATATTCTAAATTTGAAATCTTTTCCGACCGGCCAGGTGCGCTTAATATATTATGGTACGAGTACCATCGAGCTGGTCTGATGATGGAGACGGAAGGTGGCCATAGGAACTCCTAAACTACACATGATAAACTCATCGTATTTGGGCTCGTTGCATTTGTCTTCACTAGCAATTACTTTAGGCCTAGGTGGTGTCCAGGGTATTCTTTTTTTGGATGTTTGTTACGCGATTTTGAAAATTCTTTTTTTGATTGAAAGGGGATAGCCCTGAGGTGGTTCCATTTTAATTTGGTCAAGATCGGATTGGAAAGCGAGGCGAAATCGCGAGGCCGAAGGCCAAGCGATTCCGCCGAGTACATTAATAGCAAAAAATTACTAAAAAAACTGTGAAATAAAAAACTATTTAAAACAATATAAAAACCGCCTTCAAAAATTTATGAAATAAAAAAATCAAACCCTAGAGTTGAAGGCGGTGCTAAAGCAAGCAAAAATGAAGCATAAAAGAAAACATGAGTGGATGATATTCTTTGTGATATGTGTAGCCTTCTTTAGCACCGCCTTCAACTCTAGGGTTCGATTTTTTTTATTTCATACATTTTTGAAGGTGGTTTTTATATTTTTCTAAATAGTTTTTCGTATACGTTATTGTGATGTCTATGACATGTACTTCGACATGTCGCTATTTGTTGATTTTCTTATATGGCAAAATAAGACATGTCGCTACTTGTACTGTTTTGGCATACGTTATTGTGATTTTTATGACATGTACTGTTTGGTCGAAGGGAAATACATGGCTTTGGGTATTACTTACGACATGTTTGTTTTTGCCATATTAAGGAGCGCATTTTTACCGAAATTTTGGTATTTATAACTCAATACTGGAAAAAATGTACATGTCTGCTTCTGCCACATAACCACAGAATTAAAAAGTTATTTTAAGTGAACAAAAACTTACTGTCTTTAAACAAAATAAATAAAATGTTAGGAATCTCATCTCAACTCATGTTCTGGTATTGGCATCTGGCACACCTGGGTGGACTAGGTGCCATGTCAGTGCTTCCCTTTGGCCGGCCACACTGAACGGGACGGAAAACACGAACTATTATAGCCGTTTCGACTGATCTTTCATTCGGTGAGTTTATATCAACCAAGGCGGGTTAAACCCTACCATCCAGTAAGATAAGAAGGGAAAGAACCTACAGTTTTATGTGGAATCCTAACCTTCTTCCTATAATATAACGAATAGGTGCCATGCCGGTGCTTTCCTCTGGTCGGTCGGTCGCTCCGCTCCAGCTTCACTGGTTTACTAAATGGTAGATAGGTATAGTGTATTTGTTCCCTCATTCACCAGCGGACTACGTATGAAACAGAGTTGTAGAGGTTGGTTTTGTGTTGTCCGCAGTGAACGTGATAGTGAACTATGAGTACGGCGCGTCGGAGGCGGACGAGCTGACGCTGCGGGCGGGCGAGGTGGTGCGCGACGTGGAGCGGCTGCCGGGCGGCTGGTGGCGCGGCGAGCTGCGCGGCCGCCGCGGCATGTTTCCAGACAACTTCGTCAGCGTGTGCGAGCCCGCCTCACAGCTCACCAGGTATCTCCTGGCTGCACCCGCTCTAATGGGCTGCTCTCTAACCGATATGCTCTCTGGATAGGGGTTGTTTTTGTTGTAAATAGGTGTTGACTCCTATGCCTGCAAACTAGTCCCTCTTGTTCGGGGACCCAGCGGCGGTCTGACCCTACTGCGAACCCTGGAATTCCCGGGTGGGCCCCGGGCCGCAACGGCCCGGCTTTAGGCTAAAGTCCATTAATATCATCATAACACACATTTACTTACCTACTATTTAGCAAACTCTTAACCATGAAGATTTGGCGCGCTGTTGCCAGCCGGCGGCGACAAGTACCTACTGTATTCTCTCCTTCTTTCCCTGCATTCGGCTATAGCGGAAGGAAGGGGCCCCACGTCTAATTTTCCGGGTAGGCCCCAGGCCCCCCAGACCGCCCCTGCGGGGACCCTCGTGCGAAACCTCTCAATCTCCAGCTACCCCGGCAAGCCTATGTCTGCTATGAAAGCCACAAGACAACCGGGATGTCTGCAGAGCTCCGCAACGGAAGATGGAGAATGGAGTATCTCCCTTCGTTGATTGTCAAGTGCACTGCACTCTAACAAAACATGCTCGGCTGTTTCGTCCTTCGCCAAGCATCCCCTGCATGGTGGACTATCCGTAATACCCATGGTGTGTAGACCACTTTACTTAGTGAGCAGTGGCCGCTCATCAGACCAACGGCTGTTCTCAGCTTAGCCCAACCCAAGTTGATTAGTTTCCGGGCCAGCCGTTAGTCTGGTTTAGGAAGAGCAGCTCTCGACTGTCTGCACTCAGAAAGGCCCTTCCGTCTGTCCATGTGTTTCCGTGATATTGACATGTCTGAATAGGGGTATGATTATAATATTATGTGAAGTTTTACTTCAGGATCATCGAATGTCTTAAAAACAATACTAGTATTCAGAATGTCAACCTTCTAAGATTACTGACTCAGGAATTAAGGCTCAGTGACAGATGGACAATGAAGACAGACACAATATCGGTCGAAGCGGCTATGTAAATAGTTTGTGTTTTCCGTCCAGTTCAGTGTAGCCGACATGAAATGTAGGGAAGCATTAACATAGCACCTAGTTCACCCCGTGTTAATGGGGTGACATCGTGAATGTGGTGATGTAGCTAAACCGTTTCAGTTTCCATAAAAAAAAACAATAAGGCAACCCTAAAAATACCAATCAATACCACTAAATGACCACCGAATGCAATATTTGTTATATTTCTTGTTTATTATTTACTGGCTTTTTGCCTGCGGCTTCGCTCGCTTAGTAGCCTATTCTATGTCCATCCTGAAGGTTCATTCTACACTAGAACGATAAAAAAGGTATGGACCCCGAACTCTATGCTCGCCAGCGTAACACGATTATAATTATAAGTATAAAGCATACTTGTTTCATTGGACGGTCGCGCGCTGGCCCGTCAGTCTGTCATCGGCTGCGTTCGCAAAAACCTGTTTAAAATGCCCGCATGCTCTGTGTTTACGTGTAAAAACACTACAGCCAAGTTTAGTGTGCACAATAGTGGAATATCTTATCATCGGTAAGTACACTCCGCTCCCCGCTACTCGGCGACGCTAGTTCTCATACAAGCATTTGACAGTCCGGTGTCCATACCTTTTTTATCGTTCTAGATTCTACATATTGGTGAAATCATTTTTAAAATCGGATGAGTATTTTCAGAGATCATCTCCTAATTACATCCTAATTTACAAACTTTCCCTCTTAATATTATTAGTTTAGATATAATTAGTTTCATGTTGTAAGCATGTTTCATGACCAGGTTAAATAAACTCTATTCTGTTATAGATTATGCAAATATTTATCTATCTAAAATTATTCATTTCATTGCTTGCCGTGTCATTAAAGTTATTACTAAGCAGAAATTCAAATATCTGTCTGTCTTCAAATTTAACGCCAATAAGTATGATAACATAAAATATTCTTAATATTATATTTTTATTTATATGTTAGTACTAAGCATGTATTCCGCGGAATTGACAACGCGCTGGCGGCTCAAGCCGGAGTTCCAGGTTCGAATCCTGGTCGGGACGTATTTTTCTCTCCATTTTCGGCTTTGCATTGATCTAAAGAGGAAACATAAATATTGTTATCCACATCCGCTGAATAAACTATCTCATTGAAGTTCAAGAGGTGGCTCGCTAATGCACCCGCACGATAACCATGTTCAAATAGCTCTCATGTTAATATTCCACCTCCGCAGTTCTGATCAACTCTCGCTTTTATTGTGTTGTGTGCGATGTGTGAGTAAGCACGGGAAGGAGTTCCTTCGAGACAACAGAACTCTAGAGATTAGGAGGAGCATCGACTTGAGTAGGTAGAAAAGTGATCAACAATCGGGGTAAGCAGAGTAGTCGGTGTTGTGCTGCAAGTACTCTTGTAAATTACAGCACAACACCGACCGTCACGTTTAGCAAATTTTTAGGACAAGATGACTATCAAGCAGCAAGGTACGAAGACCCACCTGCTGCATGACTCGGCCGGAAGGACCGTGCCAAGGTGAGAGGTGGCTAGCCTGTCGCCTTTTAGCACTGCGTCTTGTCCTTATCCCCTAGTCGCCTTATACGATATGCACGGCGAGAGATGCAGTGGGGCTATTCTCTTGAAGTACCGGCCCCACACCGTACAATAATTACAGTTAAATAATTTCTATGCAATAATAGCTATCACACAGGAACCATACATTTTCCGGGATTAGCTTGATCCATCTACCTACCAAATTTCATTCAAATCCGTTCAGCTGTTTAGGCGTGAAAGTGGATCAAACAAACAAACATCCATACTTTCGCTTTTATAGTTTAAGTAAGATAAGATACATACTTATACATACCACACACGCTGAATCCCGACAATCGGGGTAAGCAGAGTAATCGGTGTTGCGCTGCAAGAACTCTGGTAAATTACAGCACAACACCGACCACCACGTTTCGCAAAGTATTCGAACAAGATTCTATCGATCAAGCAGCAAGTAAGGCACGAAGACCCACCTGCTGCATGACTCGGTGGAAGTACCGTGCCAAGGTGAGAGGTGGCTAACCCGTCGCCCTTTAGCACGGCATCTTGTCCTTATCCCTTAGTCGCCTTTTACGACATGCACGGGGAGAGATGCAGTGGGGCTATTCTTTTTAAGTACCGGCCCCACACAGTACGATAAGATTAGTAAGATAATAATAGCGCACATTAACAAAATAATTTTTTATTTTTTTATGGAAACTGACACGGGTGGCTACATCACCTACAACATCCGTGATGTCAGCCCAAATCACCGGATGGACTTGGTGCCACGTCAGCGCTTGCCTTCGGTCGTGCCGGCTACACTGAACTGGACGGAAAACACAAACTATTTACATAGCCGTTTCGCTATGTTACAAATTACAAATAGCTCTCTCGTACATATGTAACATCATGCGTATGCAGCCACTATGGCGGTTTGTGGCCAGCATGGTGGACATAGGCTGGCTGGGGTAGCCTATGTCCACCATGAAGGCCGATGGCCGAGGCATGGTGATCGAGGGGTTTTTCACGAAGGCCCCCGACCAAGGGGGACTCATTGTCCAACCTCAACTGTTGGGATTCCACTTAAAACTGTAGGTCCCTTCCCTTCTTACCTTACTAGATGGTAGGGTTTATCCCGGCCGCGTTGGTACCACCGCACTGAACGAAACGTCCGTCGGAACGGCTATGTAAATAGTTCGCGTTTTCCGTCCAGTTCAGTGTAGCCGACATGAAATGAAGGGAAGCACTGACATGGCACCTAGTTCATCCGGTGTTATGGGCTGCCATCACGGACGTTGTAGATGATGTAGCCAACCGTGTTAAGTTTCCATAAAAGAAAATTTTTAAAAAGACCAAACATCAACAAGTACAACCCCTTCCTGAGAGTAAGATTTGTAGATATGTTGGGTATGAAGTGGATATTTTTATGTATAAACCAACATGGGTGGCTGTGCCGAGGGACCAATGGTGCAGTCGACAGAGCCAAAATCACCTCTCCTCGCGAAACCACGCTCAGTTAGGTACCATGCCAGCAGATTTGCGGACTGTTGCTGGGCTGTCTAGCCCGTTAATACGACGCTTGAAGACACCCAGGTTAAAGGATTCAGGAAACACACTCGCCGGAAGACAGTTCCACACTCTAGCGGTGCGACAAAGAAACGATTTAGAGAACCGATGGGTTCTCAAAAGCCCAATGTCAAAAACAAAAGGGTGCTGAGTCTCTCTGCGACGAGTCATGCGGGGATAGGACGGGTGGCAGGGAATAAGGGATGCTAGTTCCGCAGAGCAGCGTCCGTGATAGTATCTGTAAAACAGACTAAGCGAACCCACAAATCGTCTGTGACTCAGGGACTCCAGACCATCTGTAATATGTATTTTTTTTTTTTTATGGAAACTGACACGGTTGGCTACATCACCTACACCATCCGTGATGTCAGCCCATAACACCGGGTGAACATGGTGCCACGTCAGTGCTTCCCTTCGGTCGTGCCGGCTACACTGAACTGGACGGAAAACACAAACTATTTACATAGCCGTTTCGACCGACCTTTCATTCAGTGCGGTGGTACCAACCCGGGCGGGTTAAACCACTAGTAATATAAGAAGGGAGTCATATCCCTTAGTCGCCTTTTACGACATACACGGGAAGAGATGCAGTGGGGCTATTCTTTTAAAGTACCGGCCCCACACGGTACATGTAATAATGTGTGATAGCAACAGTTCCATTCTTTTGAATGTAATGTGTTCAGTGCCAACCAACCGTGTGTCACCTTGTGCTTAGCTATAAATAGAATGTGAGGTTTAATGTCAACTTTCTTGAGCAAATGTCCTTGCACTGAGCTTAAGACGACGAGACGGATGTTAACTTTCTCCATACAAAATCGTCTTTCGGCATTTAAGTTTTCTAGTGCCCTAAATCTTATCCAATTTTGCAATATTTTTTTCTTGTCTTAAGGACAGTCCAATCTACGTCCCTGTAATTTTTTTTTTTTTTGTTTAGATGAAATATACCTACAACACCTGATATATGCTATGTATTTTGACCGAAACAAAAATATTTTTTTTTATTTTTTTATGTTTTGAAGTTCATTTTATTGAGTCATCCATCACTTTAGTTGGATATTGAAAAAATGTCCTTATACAACAATTGTAAAAATCGGATAAGGTTTGGGGGGGGTAAAAAACATAAATGCGGATAGACGTACACTTCTCGTAGGTACACTTTTTTTCACAGTCCCTTTTTTTTGACAAACTTGACAGATGATTTTTTTAATAGGATACTTTACAAACTCTTGTTAATTTTATTTTCTTTTTTTCTTGTTAATGATGACAGTGTGTGTTGCTTAGCCGAGGGAGCAGAGGTGGCCAAGAAGGACTATTTTTACTTGGTACTGCTTACTGTTTTCGAATTATGCGTTGCCTTATCTCCCAGATTGTGTAACTGTGTCACACGGGTGGTATAATATACAAACAAGGAGTACTAAATGTATTTACATAAATTATAAATTAATATCGCTTACACATAGAAGCATTAAATATATGTTTCTGTATATAATTTGCATGTGAAGGCATGCAAAGCAAAATGGGTATTCTCCTGAATCAGCTGATTCAGTATCTTTATTCACATTAAACTTATTTGCAGTTAAAACATTGCTACAAATATTCTTGTTCACCTGCAAGTACTTCTCTCATATCGTAAACGTTAGTGAGAATAGAATGCCTCACGGCATTAAGCGGGCCTGTTGTACCTGCTTTATATTTTTTATTGTTCATACATACATTTATAGGTAATTATTATCAAGCAGCAAGTAAGGCACGAAGACCCACCTGCTGCGTGACTCGGTGGAAACACCGTGCCAAGGTGAGAGGTGACTAACCTGTCGCCCTTTAGCACGGCATCTTGTCCTTATCCCTTAGTCGCCTGATACTGACATGAGATGCACGGGGAGAGATGCAGTAGGGCTATTCTTTTTAAGTATCAGCCCCACACAGTAACTGAGTTATTAAGAAGAATACCTATCTTAAGTTATTAAAAATATCTACTGAAAGGAAAAAAAACCATTGCATAAACATGCCAATACCTAATTTTGTCTAAAAGTCTGTGCCTATATTTTTTTATTATGATCTGTCAAGGTTAAAAAAAAATTAACTGCATAAAATTAACTTAAAACAGACTGACCTAACAGAAATTATAATTGTAATTGTTTATTGTATAATTTCATCCATAGGTAGGTAACCAACGCTTGGACATGTCGAAAATTCCGCCAGTTCTAAATTCAATGCGAAGAAGAACTGACAAACAAACTTCGCAAGTCACAATGTTTTGTTAGTACCTTATAAGTATTATATTATAGTATACTACTATAATACTTACAAATAATTAACCCATACTACCGCTCACAAGAGCATTAATATTTACAGCATAAACATGAATACTGAAGAATTTGACCACGAATATAATGTCATTGTTCCTTCGTCCTTCGAAAGAACATCCATGACCCATTCATAAACTTCCTATGTAGGTACTACCTGAATCTCTACCGCATACATAGGAAATGTGGTTTTTGCATATAATATCTAGTATTTCTATTTTGAAATGTATTATAGTTTTCCTTATTCCAAGCGGGCACAAATTATATGAACTGAATGAATCATAAGTAACAGAGTATGGGCTGGTCGCTTGGCTCGTGAGGTCATAAGCAAGTGTGATGTCATCTGGCTATGCTCAAGAACTAACACTGCCGTTATGAATCTGCAGGGAGCATTATCTCTGTGGTAATTAGTCACTTCCATTGGTGGCTTATTGGATGCATGATTATTACCTGTTTTGATATCTCTCGCACTTGTCATAATTTATTTTTTTATCCTGCCAAAATGAAGTGTCATGCCGATCCTTCCATCCATTGTGATTGATATAAGACAAGATTCCTAATAAGGACTTTAAGGCTGCGATATGCAAATATTAGGAGAAAAGGAGATTTTTTAAATTTTGTAAAATTTATTTCGGAGAAACCAGGCCACCCAGAAACTTGTCGTAAACAATTGCTAACATGGTGTTTTTAGCAGCTTTTTGCAGGGTCAACCTATACAAAAACTAAAAAAACAAACAGGATAAATAAATTCTCATCTTTTTCTTGTATTTCTCCAGAATATTTTCTTATAGGCGTCTTGATTTTCTTAACAATTTCTTCTAAAAAACGTAATTTATGGTCCTCTGTCCTGTTTTTTTGTTTGCAAAAGTTACATGTTATAAGAAATAAATCACTAAGCATGTTATATAAAATTCATATATTTTTATTGAAAAGAAAAAAAAATACGATTGAAAAAATGAGTAAGTATTTGGTTTGGAAAATTATTATAACAAATGGCACATAATTTAAGCCAAAACGCTCATTGTTCGCATGTTTTGCATCGGCGGAATAGGCCCTTAACAGGACACTGCAGACTAAACAAACACCTACACCGAATGGACCTTAAGGACACACCAGTGTGCAGGTTCTGTATAAAATAGGATGAAACCCCCATAAACATCCTTTGTGAATGTGAAGTGCTCATTCACACACAGTATAAGCCGTATTCTTGGGGGTTATATTAAACATATAACCCATGCCAAATACAGGCACTCAACCCGAGAATATAACTCTGTTCATAGCGAAAACTTGGGACTTGGGGGTGAGCTATAAACTTTTGAGAGATCACAATAGATCTTCCTAGGTCGCAGTGACAACTCAGGACTCAGGGGCCCTAACTCTAACACTTTAAAGCATAATCATTGTGTTTGACAATAATATTTATTTTAATTTCGGTATAACTTTAATGCCTATTAATACAATCTTTATTTATCCCATTTTGAACTAAAGGCTAAAGTAAATTTTTTGTCACATATTTTTGTGCAATAGAATATATTTTCATTTAATTTCAAATGAGTCACAATATCTGAAAAGTCCTCAGCATAGCCTAAAGCACACATTTTGCTGCTAAATCATTATATTTATTTTATTTTCTTTAACAGCAACATAATCCACAAGGCATATTACACATAATACCCCTGCCCACATATTTCCCCCCAAGTACAATATCGATTCCTTCAAGAGGGGCGTGAATAGGCACCTGTCAGGCCGGCATGCCATTCGCAATTCCCGCATACGACCGAATGTCCATCGGCGTCTTTAGACACCTTATGGTTATGGGTAGCTCGGCACCACCCCTAAATTAGTCTCGTGGTTTATGATATGAATGCTCCCTAAAACTGAATAAATAACCAGACAAAAAACAATCTTAGGATCCTCGACCTACAAATATTTTCATTTGACACCGATTAAAGGAGATATGCAGGGGCTTAAATACGGACGCCCTTCAATTGGGAATGAGCATTATCGAAGGCTCGTCTACATAGAGCAAGTGTAACAGCCAAGAAAGATAATGTAGAGATTAAAAAGCACTTGATTGCAGCGACTATATCTTATCTCGATGATTCCTATACCTCGTATATTGATATCGCACGCAGTCAAGCCAATTTCCCTTCAATGTTGTGTCCGTTAATGTTTTGTGCGGAGGATTTGTTTTAAATTTAACAATTTCAAAACATTACCATCCTTTTTGCTTCACGCAGTCGACTAAAAAAGGAAAGTGCTTTTAAAAACTATGGTGACAAACAATTGTTTTTATGTTGGCGAAGTTTAAAAGGAGTGTTCAGCGCAAGTTGCAGAGAAATGCTATAGTGTATGTACGTAGTTAAGTTGAGACTGAGGAAAGACGAAAGTGATCTTTGGAGCGAATGTGGGTGGAAGGGTCAAGTGCGCAGTGCCCGTAACCGGCTAGCATGTATGAAGAACATTATGAGAGTGAAAGAGGCGACAGAGGTGTGTCAGGATCGTGGCACGTGGAGATCCGTTGTCTCTGCCTACCCCACAGGGAAACAGGAGTGACTTTTATGTATACATGTATGTACATGTTGTCAGCCTCGATAGCTCAGTGGTGCAGACAGTCAACTGTCGCTATTGAATGTTAAGTAACGCTGGGTGCGGTCAGTACTTGGATGGGTGACCGCTGACCGTTGGAGGCTGACCGAGGTTCGGATTCCTCGTAAAACTGTAGGTCCCTTCCCTCCTAATCTTACTTGGTGGTAGGGTTTAACCCGCCCGGGTTGGTACCACCGCACTGAATGAAACGTCGGTCGAAACGGCTATGTAAATAGTTTGTGTTTTCCGACCACTTCAGTGTAGCCGGCACGATCAAAGGGGGAAGCACTGACATGGCACCTAGTTCACCCGGTGTTATGGGCTGACATCACGGCGTTGTAGGTGATGTAGCCAACCGTGTCAGTTTCCATAAAAAAAAAAAATAATGTACATAGTTAAGTTACTGTGCCAGATTCAAATAACCTTTTTTTTATGGAAACTGAAACGGTTGGCTACATCACATGCTACATCCGTGATGTCAGCACATAACATCTTGGTGAACTTGGTGCCATGTCAGTGCTTCCCTTCGTCACTTCGATCACTTCTGACCCTGCTCCTCCCTCTAAGTACCTACTCCCTATCTAGTGTGATGTTTATTGTAAGGAACCCACCTTCTCGGAGGTGATATTGGCTGGTCGAAGCATGTGCTTTGGCCCCTCTGACTCACCCACCCTTACCGGATTACATGCAAAAAAAACCATGGAGCGACTCCTGTTCGTAAAAGAAGTTCTCTTGTCAAATTCAGAAAGATAAATAAATTATTGCACAACCTCACGCTCACTAAACAAGGCATTTACCCATTGGCAATGGATGGAAGGAGCTGCTGAAGGTGCATTTTGGCTAAGTCATGTCGTACGCACATTTGTCTTTCGGCATAGCCATCCACTTTCAGTGCTCATATTAATAAATGAATGTTAATTTGAAAAAGTTCTTCAACAGTGAAATGATGGCTGTCGTCCGTATATTTTATAAGTTGGTCGACTATTACTCGTCAACCTGTACAGCCTACTTAGCTGTGATAGTTTTCCTTTTAATTTCGATATATTATATACTACTGCTGTGAATTTTTTAATATATCTAATAACAACTTTACGTGTAGGGGAGGTACCCTAAAAAACAATTATTTAAAAAATTTTATTTTACAACTTTGTCGGCGTTATTAATATGTATACCCATACCAACTTACAACTTTCTAGTACTAAGGGTCTCTGAGCCAAGCTGCGGACAGACAGACGAAAGGACATGGCGAACCTATAAGGGTTCCTTGTTGACTACGGAACCCTAAAAAAGGTTGTGTGTTGTTATTATGAGTGGGGGCGGCGTGTGTTACAGGAGCGAGGGTCCGAGCGGGCGATGCAAGGTGGCGTTCAGCTACCAGCCGGCCAACCCCGACGAGCTGGCGCTGGCGGTCGGCGAGACCTTGGAGGTGCTCGGCGAGGTATTTCTATATCCTTTATGCGTAGTATACTAATGTTCCTTTTTTAATAATATATTTGTAATTAAATGAACAGTTTTTTTAATTGATTTGATTTCTCATCGGTAAGTTATTTTTTATTTTTTTTTTTTATTAAAACTGACACAGTTGGCTACATCACCTAGAATATCCGTGATGTCAGCTCATAACACCGGGTGAACTTGGTGCCACGTCAGTGCTTCCCTTCGGTCGTGCCGGCTACACTGAACTGGACGGAAAAAACAAACTATTTACATAACCTGATGCTCCTATTTGATGTGGTGCGAGGGCGCTTGGGCAGCGCGGAATTGCTGGGAGAGGTGGCGCTGAATGTTCCGCTCCGCCGCACTCGTCACACGGCGCTCTTTCATGTGCCCATGCACCTCACCAATTACGCTCAGAACAATGTTCTTACCAGAGTAGCACGCAGCTACAACAACTCATTCGCGGATGTTGATATATTTCAACTCTCCAGGTCTGCATATAAAAAAACAATCACCCAAAGTATTTTTACGAGCGAATGAACATCCTCTCTCTTTTTATTTTTATTTTTTTTTTTTTTCTCTTCTTTACAATGTCCCACTCACTCACACACTCATCCTCACACACCCTCAAACACTACACTCACACTCACTTACACGTACACACACACATCCGCACTTTAAATTGTTATAGTATAATATATGTATGGTATAAGGATCCTGGATGAATATTTATGTAAATGAAATTATTAGCTTTTAAGGAAAATCTGTAATTGGCGAAAATATTAGACTTTAGTTTAATTAATTTACAAGTATACTAAGCTGTAGATTTTCTCAATAAATAAAAAAAAAAAAAAAAAAAAAAAAAAAATAACCGTTTCGACCGACCTATCATTTAGTGCGGTGGTACAAACCCGGGCGGGTTAAACCCTACCACCTAGTAACATAAGAAGGGAGTCATATCCCTTAGTCGCCTTTTATGACATACACGGGGGAGATGCAGTGGGTTTTAAAGTACCGGCCCTACACGGTATTGTTGTAATTGATTTTAAAAATGCATTATGGCTAATTATATCAACACCACTGGCCTGACATCAACACATGCAATCACCTCTGGTATTCTGCGGGATCTTTACAAAATAACCCCGTATATGAACAGCTTTCACACTGGTTGGCGGCGCTAATGACCCGCGCTTAGGGCAATTCCTACAGTTTTGTCTCCGCTTTTGCCGTGCGGTGGTAGTGCTGTGGCCGTTGCCAGGCCTCACGCACTCTATGTACTTGCGCGCGCTAACTACCTACCGCCCGGCGCACCGGCGGCGGCGGTGAATTTCAATGGGCTGCTCAAAGAATATAAACAGCCGCGCGGAGCATACTTACGCGCGGCCGGCGCAGCTGCAAAGCAATAATCACTTTACACTCGATCGTTAAGGCACATTTTCGCACGCAGCGATTGGCGACGTGAAACAGTAGGCTTTTAAAGCCCAAAGGTAGAAACTTTTTCTATGGAGTTATTTATCTGTTACGAAGTAACTATTTAAGTAATCTGTGCCGTTGCCGTGCAGCTATCGTGCAATGCGCAAGCGGCCCACGAGTATGTTAGTACACGTGCTGACAGGGAGGAATATGAACAGGTGGAGGAGGGCTGGTGGCAGGGGCTCACCAAGCAGGGCAAGGTGGGCGTGTTCCCGTCCAACTTCGTCGTGCTCATGGACCGCCCACCCGCCAGGCCCCTCTCCGAGGAGGCGCCGCGCCTCCCGCCTAAGCCTGGTGAGTTGCTCTCATTTTTCAATCTCTTTCTGCGGACAGGGCTATTTGTAGGTATGCCAAACAGATATTATTAACTAAGAACTCGTAGGTATGCCAAACAGAGATTATTAACTAAGAACTCGTAGGTATGACAAACAGAGATTATTAACTAAGAACTCGTAGGTATGCCAAACAGAGATTATTAACTAAGACCTCGTAGGTATGCCAAACAGAGATTATTATCTAAGAACTCGTAGGTATGCCAAACAGAGATTATTAACTAAGAACTGGGAGTGTCCTATTTGATTCCCTGCGAATAGACCTACTAGGCGTGACAGTGCTATTCGCAGGTATGAGGTTAGAGTGTCTTGTCCTATTTGATTCTATCTATCAAAGTGAATGTTTTGGTGGTTTAAAAAAAAATAACCAGGGTTAATTTACAGAAGATTAACCCTAACCTCATGTTCAGGCGGCGCATGTCTTTTTTGTATCATGCAGGTATACCTACGAACAGACACTTCCGTACGGACAGGGCTATTCGTAGGTATACCTGCATGCAGGTGTACCTACGAATAGACACTTCCTCTTTCTGCATACTTTTTATTCAGTGTTGCCATTATTATTCTGTTTATACGTGTACTTGGCTGCACGCGTCGACATCACGGAAATACAGGGACAGATGGAAGGGGCTTTCAGTTAGTCAGTCAGTCGAGAGCCGCCCTCCGTAAACCAGACCGACGGCTGGCTCGAAAACTAAAATCAACTTGGTTTGGGTTTAGCTGAGAATAGGCGTTGGTCTGATGAGCGGCCACTGCTCACTAAGTAAATTGGTCTACACACCATAGGTATTATGGATAGTCCACCATGCAGGGGATGCTTGGCGAAGGACGAAACGGCCGAGCATGTTTTGTTGGAATGCAGTGCACTTGACAACAAACGAAGGGAGATAGTTCTCCGTCTTCCGTTGCGGCTTGTGGCCTTCATGGAGGACATAGGCTTGCTGGGGTAGCTGGATCCATAGTTCTGAACTTCCGATGTACCTATTCTATTGATTGTCGTGGTTGGTTTTCATATTACCAGGTCCTTCAATACTGGAACTTCCTTTCTCACTAATCTAAAAATACACAAACTCTATAAATACATGAGTGCGTGGTGAGAATCCCAACGGAACAATCATACGATTAAACCCACTTGCGGGTGAATCAACCTTCACTTAACGGATGATTAAATCAAGATGCGTACAAGCGATTGAGCAATTGTGAGGAGTCATAAATTGGGAGTTATTGTTTAAACTGTCTCGTAATCTCTCGACTCGATCGCCATAATGATTTGAAATGTTGAAGGAAAAAGAGGGTAAGCCGTTGGAGTTCCTATTACATGGAATCCATGGGATTTGGGTCTGACAAAGGAAAGAAGAATGTATGTAGTCAGTCAGTCAGTCAGCGTGTAAGCGTCCACTGCTGGGCATACGCCTCTCCAATTTTCCTCCAGTCCTCCCGGCCTTCAGCGATTCGGAACCAATGCTTTCCGCCGACCTACTTTATGTATGGGACGACGACATGTATGTAGTAGTGACTAGTAAATATTTATTTCATGAATTGGCTGCAGAGTGGTTCTCTTTTCTTTCGATGTTTGATGGACGACTCACCGATGATGTCATCGTAGCAGAAGTAAGGGCTGTGGTGAATTTTCAGCGCGGGGTCGGCGGTTCAGGCCCACTTTGATTTTGGTCTGTTGTTCCGATCATTGTACTATTTGTTTTCTCGGTTGCGACGACGGCTTTCTTTATTTTCAAGGTGAGTGGCACAGTTTCTCTTCAGTTTTCGCGAGGGATTCTTGCACTTTTTGCACGTCATGATTTAAAATTTCAACTTTCTCCCTTTACTGTGCTGACACATCGGACAAATACCTTGACTGATGTGATTGCGTTAAGGCTACCCCCTAGTACTGGAACTATTTATATTGTATTATATTTTATTATTTATTGATCATTCATATGGCAGTTAGATTACGCTCGAACTTGTCACAATTTATTCTATCCGGTTCGATTACACCCACGAAGAAGAACCGACAAGAAACTTCGCAGGGAATTTTTTTATACATATTTTTACATATTTGACTAGTCACATAATAACACCGCCCATAGTCTATCTAAAACACAGCTTGAGAGTAAGATTAACAATTTTACTGAGAGTTCTGACTACGAAGTCTTATTAATTAAGTGAATCAGGTGTAAAGAGCCTTTGTCAAACTTTGGTACGTAATTTGTATCAACATAATAGACGCAGACTAGCTGACGAGGGCTCGAAGCGAGCCGAAACTAGAAGCATGCGTGGGAAATTTAGAGTGGCCACTCGCTAGTCCCGGCCTCGATTAATACCCTCCTCTACTGCCGATGGGCCCGGATATGTTCGGTGAAGCCATGGCAAGCTTAGATCCACACCTTCCTTAGTATATGGTAATTATGGTAGTATAGTATAAGACGTGTAAATGGATTTCATATCAAAACTCCTATAGAGGAAATAATGTCAGTTAAACGGGTTAAAATATGACCTTACGTTACCTGTTTTTTTTTAAATATAATTATATTTTTTTATTAATCTGCGTCGTGGTGCTTAAGGTCGATGTCTTGATTACAGTGAAGGAGCAGTGCCGCGTGCTGTTCCCTTACACGGCGATGAACGACGACGAGCTGTCGCTGCAGGAGGGCGAGGTGGTGACGCTGGTGTCGCGCGAGGGCCCCGACCGGGGCTGGTGGCGCGGCGAGCTGCGCGGCCGCGTCGGACTCTTCCCCGACAACTTTGTCACCATCATACCTAACTGTGAGCTCCGCGTTAATTACCTTGTTTCTTGCGTCGATGGCCGCACATAGATCATCGTGGCTGTATGTCCTTGCTCAATGTAGACTACTGAAACAGTTCATACAGCTGTACTTGGAATTTACTACGTCTTCATGCCGGCTAGACAAAATAAATTTGAATTTATATAAATCATTACCAATAATAAATCTGTAAGGAATGGTGATGGAGTAAGTTACTTTGTTTTATTAGATACTGCGTTTGTAGAATCTAGGTATAATAATAAAACTAAATTCACGATTTTTAGACATCTTTTCTGTATGTATGTATCTATGTATGTATGTTCCTCCATAACTCTTAAACCGATCAACCGAATTCGATGAAACTGAATACAAGCACATTTAGATATACGTGACACAGGATAGGCTAAATAAAATTCAGTTCAGGTTACGCTAAGATGTGGCTCTCATACAAATCGAATTATTCCGGCGCCGAAATACAGGAACGGTAGCGAGCTTACTTAATTTCTTCTTTTTAAATACGAATTTCACGCGAGCGAAGCCGCGGGCTTAAGCTAGTAAATTAATAAACTGGCAAGAACACATATTACATTGGCCTCAACATAAATATATACACTTCAGATAATACTGTAGTAAATTACGGGGCCGCAAAATACAGACTAAATAGTGGCCAAAAATGTCACATGTAGTAAATTTTTTTTTTTTTATATTTCTGTCCCATTGCCACTCATACTTGTGTCCAACAGCTAAGCTAGGCAAGTGACACCACACACAAATAAACTTTCATTCATTTGCCGGAATACTAAGTTGCCCATCCACATAGTGGGGCCGTCAGTAGTGTTTATAAACAGCACGCCTACGCGCGCATTGGCGGAATATTCAAATGTCCACTATTGACATTTCTCGCGCGAAGGTTAGCTGCGTGCGTAGGTGTTGGTTGGTTTTACGCAACATTACTTCATCTCGCTGCCCGCAAGCCATTCACTGTCAGTTTCAACCGAGCTTGGAGGGAAATCTACATACTTTAGACTGACATAAAAGTTGTCAACTCTTAAAAAGACTGTATGGGATGAAGATACAAAATGAGTGTATTTTTATTTTTACATGTTAGTACTGAAGATAGATTAGATAGAAAAAAAAAACAGAAAATGAAGAGAAAAAATACGGCCTGACCAGGATTTCTTCATTTTTGGCTTAGAAATATGTGGTGATCGGTGTGGTGCCGGTAATTTACAAGAGAGCAGCACAACACCGATTACTCTGATTGCCCCTATTGTCGGGATACAGTGTGTGGTATATATGTATGTAATGTAGAAATACGAATGTGTTGTTTTGTTTGTACATAGATATGGTTTCAAAATAGATTCTAGAAATGTTCCTGTTAAAATTAAATATATAAATAGTGACAATGTGTTCCAGAGCGGTAAATATTTCTCCTAGACAATCCATTATATAAGTTAAGTGATTTTTTTTAATTGCTTACCCATAAGTTGTCTAACGACGCCCATTCGGTCGCATGAGGGGGTTGCGAATGCCATGCCGGCCTGACAGGTGCCTATTTATGCTTCTCTTGAAGGACCAGAGACTACTTGGGAGAAAATATGAACTGATAGTGGATGGCTGGCCTGGTCGTGTACTTGAATGTTTGCTTGGTACTTTTCATTCTGTGATGCTAATAGAGAAGAGACGCTTCTTAGTTATTCTTGAGTTTTATAAAGTGAATCAAGTTTTCTGCAGTTTTAGTGTCATTTTGGCATGGGTTTGGCTATTTTATTATTTTGTGTGTGAAAATTATAGTACTTTAAATAAATACTTAAGTATTTAAAATTGTCTTATTTTGGATATTTTTGCAAATTAACAAATTTTCGTTAAATAAAATCAGTTGGGTTTTGATTTCTGGACGTGAACGATTGAAACTTTCGTTTGTTCAAAATTCGTTCAGACATGGCCTGTGATTCGAGATGCTGTGTTGTGAGTTTATGATTCTTCGAAGTTAGATTCGCGTACATACAGAATCAACCAATAATGTTTTTTACGTGGATGAGATAAATTTGCTTACACTATTAGCTCAAGTTAGTTTACTAGGATATACAGTCTTCTTATCTTAGGGACCATGGTTCACCTTCGGCTTGTGTGAACAAGGTCAATTTAATATATAGCAACTAATATATGACATGAACAGCGTTCTTACATGTAGTGTGGTCTTATATTTTTATTAAAATATTAGGCCAGTGTCCATCCATAAAACTATTTGTTTCCAGATCTTTAAGACTAGAAAATCCTAAAATAATGTTATTATTATCAGTGGCAAGATAGGTCAGTGCTGCATAATTGTTTTTTCTCATAAGAAGAGCATTTGGTCAGCCTCGGTAGCTCAGTGCTGCCGGTCTTAAGGGTTGCTTAACTGTTGTTAAGCAACCCTGAGCGCGGTCAGTACTTGGATAGGTGACCGCTCGACCGTTGGACAGTTGCACAGAACTTCTGTCCAACCTTTATTTGTTTATGTTATGTATTGAATATTGCATTATTATATTGTATGTACATATATATAAATATTATAATATCCCAGGTGTTGGTGAAAAAGGGGGTAAGTACGAAAATCCATGAAATGAGATATGTATTGCTTCGTGTTCATAATTAATCGTTTTTGTTTGGAAATAAGGGGTTAAGTCAGAAAGATGCAGTATAACTACTAAAAAAGCTTTGTGCCATTCAGGATATAAGCATTTTCTATCGTCCAAAAGTGATAAGTTAACTTACAATCTAGAAAAGTTGTGTATTTAAGAGCTAAGTATATTTGACTATTCAGGACGATCTATTTAAAAGTGTTATGTGTACTTAACCCCTATTACACGAACACATATTTCATAATGAGGACAAGTATCCTTCAGAGTTAAATGTACATAACCCCCCGAAGTGTGATTTTTCTGCAGCTTATGTGTACATAACTCAAAAATATAACTTTTTTTCATTAAATGTGTACATAACTCAAAAATATAACTTTTTTTCATTAAATTTTAATTTTAAATTAAATATAAAATATATAAAAAATTAATATGAGTTAATTAACCTAAGTATAAATTTACGATTAATTGGACATATGAAAAAAAAAATAAGCACGTCAATATCTTTGATAAATGATTTACAGCTGACCCGTAAACTTTAAAGTTGAATTATCTCAGAACTACCTTTTTGCACATATCTCCTTTTTCACCAACATTAACGATATAGTCGGTGTTGCAGTTGCCCCCGTAATATTTTTAACTGACATAAGGGGGTTATTCTATATGTAAAACTAAACAACTTCTGTGGCGAAAAAAAAAAATTATAAACCAAAAAAAATTTTTTTTCCATTCAAATTTTAAATAGGTACCTATTCTCAAAATGTATGGAGAAAAAATAATTTTTTTGGCGCCGCTATGGTGTCCTATTGATAAAGGGCCCTAAGGTGTACAGGTGTACAGTGTGAATATAAATACAGGCCGAAATACCAGTTTGCCCAATCACAGGTACAAAGTGAGCCCGCTCCCTGGTGTCGGTACGTTTAAATGCATTTTCAATGTATTGTATAAGTATAGTATACTATAAATGTTGTTGAACAGCGGCGACAGAAGTGGAGGAGAGGAAGCCGGAGCGGCCGCCGGCCAAGACAGCCAGCATCTACCCCGTCCTCAACAAGTACTCGGAGAAGACAGCCTCACTCAAGGAGCTCACCACCAACAAAACTAGGTGAATATACAAGCACTTTTAGGTCTCCGTATCCGTACGGAAGCCTATGACTAAGCATACGTCGTCGCTCTGTCTGTCCGTCCGTCCGAGTGCTGTATCTTTGGAACCGTAATAGTAGCCGGTTGAAATTTTCACAGAATACGAGTATGTGTTATTATGGCAGATGTGCCAACTAATAATTTAAAAAAAGTAAAAAAAATTAAGGGCGGTCCCCATACAAGAAATGTGCTAAGAATCGATTAGTCACGCTACTGAATAATAGATGGCGCCACAGGCTTTTATAGAACGTACAAATTAACAATAAATTTTAAAATTAATTTTTATAGAATTGTAGAAAGACAAAAAAGATAAGACGGATATAGTTTTATGACAGGTATGCTATAAATAACGGATCAACGGAACCCTCCGTGCGCAAGTAAAACTCGCACTCGTTAATTAAAGTTATTCTTTTGTCTCTTTATGAAAAAATTATGATCGTGAATTTTTACGATGTATGCGTCGTCCGGGCAGCTTGCTCAAGGAGATCACTACGGGCAAGGAGACGAGCTCTCACAAGGAGACAACGGTGACGCACGGCAGCAAGAGCGAGCAGGAGAGAAGCGTCGCGGTGGAGACAACGAGGAGCTCACTCGACAGGCACAACGAGGAGGCCAAGATACTGGACACGCCCGACCCTACCGTGAGTGTAGCTACACTCTGACATGCCATTTTGTACCGTGTGGGGCCGGTACTTTAAAAGAATAGCCCCACTGCATTTCTCCCCGTGTATGTCGTAAAAGGCAACTAAGGGATATTACTCCCTTCTTATATTACTAGGTGGTAAGGTACCACCGCACTGAATGAAAGGTCGGTCGAAACGGCTATGTAAATAGTTTGTGTTTTCCGTCCAGTTCAGTGTAGCCGGCACGACCGAAGGGAAGCACTGATGTCGCACCAAGTTCACCCGGTGTTATGGGCGGACATCACGGATGTTGTAGGTGATGTAGCCAACCGTGTAAGGTTCCATAAAAAAAAAATGCCGGCTAACGCCGGCAGTAGCAGCTGCAATTGTATTGTATTGTATTGTTTATTGAGTTTATTAGTTTATTCATGTGCCAGTTAGACTGCACTCGAACTTGTCACAATTTGTTCTATCCGGTTCGATTACACCCACGGAGAAGAACCGACAAGAAACTTCGCAGGGTATTTTTTTTTATACATATTATTACAAGATACTTTAGTGACTAGCCACATAATAACACCGCTTACAGTCAATCGAAAATACAGCTTGAGAGCAAGATTAAAAATTTTGCTGAGAGATCTGACTACAAAGACTTATTAATTATCAGGTGTAAAGCAATGGGCTGACATTGTTAATTGTTCCTTGTCTAATTTCGTCAGATACGTCGAAAATTTCGCCAGTTCTAATTCAATGCGAAGAAAAACTGACAAACTTAGCAAGTTACAATGTTTTGTTAGTACCTTATAAGTATTATAGTTGCTTACAAATAATTAACCCATACTACCGCTGGTGTATAGGCCATCGTCAATTCATTATGGGTGTAATGCGAAGTAGCCAGCCGTGCCAGATTGCGAGAACGATGTCAGGTTGTAATGAGCTGACATCACGAGTGAGGCCAAACGATCTTCTTCTTCTTCTTCTTGATGGGCATTTTCCGCATGTAGGTCGCTCTTCTTGGACCCGTTGTGCGTATCACCCCGGCTGCTACTCCATCCAGCCCAGCTCCTTCCAGAAGTCCTGCAGGCTGCCGACGTCCTTGCAGGCTTCTTGGAGTGTCCTCGGGTTTTTGAGGATGTTTGCCTGCTCATTTGCCACCCCCTCGCACTGTAGCAGCACGTGCGATGGCGTTTCTTCAGCTTCCATGCAACCCCTGCACAGGGGGCTGTCTGTTTTACCTATAATGAATAAGTGCTTATTTAATGGGTGGTGTCCAGTCAAAGTTCCCACCACCAATCTGATTTTACCTTTGTTTAGTTGTATTATACCCTTGCTGAGTTTGCTGTTGATGACTGGCACCGCCGCTCTGGCTTGCCTATAGTCTTTTTTTTGTGACCATTGTTGCTGATGCTTGTCCGTTGTTGCCAACGAATTCAGGTTCCATAAAAAAAATCTATGTAGAGGATTTACGTTGTGGTTTAGAAGCAACCAAAAATATGACCCATATTTTTGGTTGCTTCTAAAATATATTAAAATATAATTTTCAGGGCAAGAAGCCTCCGGTGCCAGCCAAGAAAAGTCCCACGCCACCCTCTGGAGTCGGTGGATTGTTCAGCGGGCTTAAGAGCAAGATTATATCCTCATCTGACAAGTATGTTAACATTATTTTTATATAAAAAATGCATTAAGCATATGTCAGCCTCGGTAGCTCCGTGGTGCGGTCGGTCCACTATTGGCTGACAGAAAATTACTAATTGACTATACTGATCTTTCTTGTTTTTTTTTTTTAAACTTGTCTAGTCTATTTTTGAATGCCTTTATTTTGGTTGCTTCAATAACTTCCTCGGGCAGTTTATTCCAGGCGTTCATGATTCCACCGAAGGGAAGCACTGACGTGGCACCAAGTTCACCCGGTGTTATGGGCTGACATCACGGATGTTGTAGGTGATGTAGCCAAACTGCAGGATGTGTTTTCTTGCTGCGTTTGGATGGCTTGTTACATTCAGTTAAAAGTTGTGACCTCTTAGGGGATTGTTTGAATTTAAAATAATATACTATAACATACTGAGTAGTGGCTCTAAAAAATTGTGAGAGTAGTCAGTCCATACAAATGTGACGTTTCGGAATTCATGCACGTGAACAACACACGCACACGGAACATGCACATACACATACACACACACACGTGCACAGAGTTATTAGTTATCTACCTATAGTAAGATAGCAAGGCACAACATAATATATTCGTCAGCCTCGGCAACTCAGTGGTGCGGTCGGTCGACTGTTGTTAAGCACACCTTGGTGCGGTCAGTACTTGGATGGGTGACCGCTCGACCGTTGGAGGCTGACCGAGGTTCGAATTCCACGTAAAACTGTATGTCCCTTCCTTTCTTACCTACTAGGTGGTAGGGTTCATCCCGGTCGGGTTGGTACCACCTCACTGAATGAAACATCAGTCGAAACGGCTATGTAAATAGTTTGTGTTTTCCGTCCAGTTCAATGTAGCCAACATGAAATTAAGGGAAGCACTAACATGGCACCTAGTTCACCAAGGTGTTATGGCGTCACAGATGTTGTAGGTGACATAGATAGCCAACAACGTACAACGGACCGTCTTGAGGTCTCAGTGCGGAGAATGGCCCACCCGTCTTCCCAAGAGGCTGGGCAGCAAACAACAACAAACAACAACAACATAGATAGCCAACTGTGTCAGTTTCCAAAAAAAAAAATACACATAACTAGATTAAGCAGTCAATTCTACATGTAATAAATAATCTGTCGTAAAACTGCTGTTGATTTCCCAAATAAACGTAAAAAAAAAAACTTTTAAGTGCGAGTTTTACTCGCGCACGGAGGTTTCCGTATCTATCCGCTATTATCCGCCTATCTTTTGTCTTTCAACAATGCAATGTATGAAAGCCTGTGGCGCCATCTATTATTCAGTAGTGTGACTAATAGATTTTTCGGACGTTTGTTGTGTGGGAGCCCCCCTTAATTTTTAACATTTATTTATTTTTATTTATTTTTTATTGTTATTATTTTTTTATTATTTAAAATTTCAACGGGCTACCTATTACGGTTCAAGAGATACAGCCCTCGGACAGACGGACGGACGGACAGCGGAGGCTTAGTAATAGGCTTCCGTACGGGATACGGAAACCTAAAAAAAGAAACCGCGGGCAAACGCTAGTATACTATAAAATAAGTTTCTTCCAATGCTCGCTTCACTGTATCTATACTTGAGTTACCACCCTTGTACTCGTAGTAGAAGCAGGCCTCACGCACTCTATGTACTTACGCGCGCTAACTACCTACCACGCGGCAGGCCGCCGGCGAGCCTAATTCAGTGGAAATTCGTCAGCCGCGCGAAGCATACCTACACGCGCGCCCACGCAACTGCGCGCAGCTGCAAAGCAATAATCACTTTACACTCGATCGTTAAGGTACATTTTCGCACGCAGCGATTGGCGACGTGGAGCATTAGGCTATTAAAGCCGTAGGTATTAATAGAGGTGAAGGCCAAGCTGGCTTTTTAAAAGCTGGGCGTACTCAATAAGGTGCGACGGTACTTCACGCCGAACCAAAAAAAGTTATGGAACTTTTTCTATGAGTGATTTATCTATTACGAAGTAACTATTAAGTAATCTGTGGTAGAAGTTTAATATTGTCTCTTCCCCTCGCGCAGAGAGAAATGGACGACGACGGTGTCGAGCAGTACAAGCAACAGCAGCGGCGAGTGCGTCGATACAACACCGACTAGAGTATCAATGTCGCTGGGCGAGTGGGACAAGCTGGATGGCGTGTCGGCGAGCAAGCCCGCCGCCGCCGCCACGCCGCCCATCCTCCCCACCTCCGCGCCCCCACCCGCACCAGCCGCGGCCGCGGACGGCTTCGACCATGTCGAGAGGAACTCCATACTCAACGATCCGAGGGCCGGCAGGTGAGGCTAACTTTTTCTTTTATAGTAAGCGCGACATGCGGCGCCTAGCCACCCATAAGGTGTCTAGCGTCGCCCATGGACATTTGGTCGCAAGCGGGTGCTGCGAATTCCATGCCGGCCTGACAGGTGCCCAACCAGGCCTCACGCACTCTATGTACTTGCGCGCGCTAACTACCTACCGCCCGGCGGGCCGCCGGCGGTCTATTTCAGTAAAAATTCGTCACCGCGCGAAACATACCTACACGCTCGCCCACGCTAACGCGCGCAGCTGCAAAGCAATAATGCACTTTACACTCGATCGTTTAGGTACATTTTCGCACACAGCGATTGGCGACGTGAAGCAGTAGGCTATTAAAGCCGAAGGTATGGAACTTTTTCTATGGAGTGATTTATCTGTTACGAAGAACTATTAAGTAATCTGTGGCCCAACTTTCATAACATCTGGGGCCTATTTAATAAACGCGACAATCCAACAATTTTGTCACTTTTTGACAAATAAGTCGAATTGTCGCGACAAGTGCTGTTTAATAAAGATGACAATTATGCCCAAATGCGACAGGTAAATACTGACAAAATTATCACACTAAAAACCCGTTTAATAAAGGCGACAATTATTATTTTTTACCTGTCGAGTCTCTAAGAAAATATTCTGACTTATTTGTCACGGTAATTGACAAATTTGTCACTTTTTTTTGACATAGCCGAACTGGCTTGACATTGGATGATTGGCCTGTCGAAAATCTTTGACAATTCAACAAATAACCTGTCATGACAATTTAGTGTTTAATATAAGATTTATATTAAAATTATGTTTTATATGTACAGAACCTGATAAAAGACAAAAACAATTAAGCTATCTTATTCTTATAGACTACTTACCTAATACTACTTAATTTAGCGTTAATTATTTAGTGTAACTTACGCTTACGGCTTCCGATTGGTTGGCAGAGTGAAGGCGCCGCGCAGACGGCCGCCGAGCCAGGCGTTGCGAGACGACACTCCGCAACAAATAGGACTCAGCAATGGACAGCATGACGGTAGGACGGTTTTTGATTTGTTTATTTTTCTTGGCAGGTTTACCTATTGTTATTTGAAAAGTTTAAAACATTAAAATCTAATGAAAATGGGTATGTTTCATTGCACACCATTTATGGGTACTCAAAAGACAAGTTTAGTGCCATGTGATAAATAATATTTAATTCTGAATATTCGCGGATGCTATTCTGTAGGCGGCACAGTAGGCAACGGATCGTCCGCTTCTACTAATGCGTACACTCAACGAATTATATAAAAAATGGATCCACTTGCATTTCATTCAAGGGTGAGGAGAATCGGTCGGCGGTCGTGAGTACCAAAACTCCCATCCTATTCCACACAATGCTTACTTACAGCTTTATTAATTTATATCGACAAAGGCTACGACGGCGAATACATTACTTCTTACCAATTGACTTCTGCTGCAAAGAAGCGATAGAGAAGATGAGTACTATGGGGCTGATATTAACAAATTATTGTTTAAAGCAGTAAGAATTTATAAAAAAAAAGACGAGCAGCGTCTCTGTCTTTGTATAAACGGTGAAAGATGTCGAACTGAGCTTGCAATCGCTTCAATGGACATATTCGGGCGTATTGGCAGTAGAGGAGGGTGTCAATCGAGGTCGGGATTAGCGAGTAGCGTAAGGTCCGCGACGTAGACGTCCGTCTACCACTGTTTCACTTCATACATCCTCATATATACCGCCGTCAGCGACGGACGTCCGCTTGCTACTATTTCCAGCCTTATGTCAGTTTTTTTTTCTAATAAATGCCATAGACACTTTCAGTTTTGTTCTTCAATTTCTTTTTTTTTTAGCTAAGGAATGACTTCCCGACTCTTCCACTCACATTTGCTTCATAAATTTCTTTCGTTAGTCTCCTATCATCCATTCTTCCAACATGACCGAACATCAGTTTGATGATAATGCAATTATTACAGAATTCCAAAAAAAAATTATCATTTATTATTTCAGTGCTGGCAGAAAAGCCCGAGCCTATAAAGCCGAAAGCGCGCGAGTGGGAGAAGCACAGAGCACCCTGGATGGACGAGCTCAAGCTGAACCAAGCCAAGAAGACGTCCTTCGTGGAGACGGGCAAGACGCGATCCGCGTCCGCCTCGTCCGACGGACCGGCCAGTAAAGCGGGCGCGGGCAGCACCGACAAGATCCTCGAGTGCGGCGTCGAGGAGAGGAAGACGTCGAGTCACTCCTTGGAGATGTCGAAGAGCATGTCGTCCATCACCAACAGGCTGTCGGTGGTTGAGACATTTGAAGAGGTGGGTCGATGTCTCCGTGTATCGCATTTTTTTTTTAATTTTTTTTTAACAAGCAGCTCCAGCTGATGTGTTGATATCAGTTTTTTTTTTCAGATAATGAATGATTCTAAGGTTTTTTATTTGTTTGTTGATGTACTTTTTATGTATTTATCTAATCGGTTTTCGAAGGTGTTTGTGTTTGGGGAGTCAATCACATCCTGTGGGAGTTTATTCCAGGCGTTCACCACTCGATTTGTTATGAAATGCTTTCGGATGTTTGTGTTAGAAGCTGTCTGGTTAAGTTTTTTGCTGTGACCACGTAGGTGATAATTCTGGTTCAGGTCAAACATTTCAATTAATAATTTATGTTTAAATTTTTTATGTGTAACTCAGTTGCAGTATGCGTTTGCAGGACATTTTTTTTATGGAAACTGACACAGTTGGCTACATCACTTACAACATCCGTGATGTCAGCCCATAACACCGGGTGAACTAGGTGCCATGTCAGTGCTTCCCTTTATTTCATGTCGGCTACACTCAACTGGATGGAAAACACGAACTATTTACGTAGCCGTTTCGACCGACCTTTCATTCAGTGAGGTGGTAACAACCCGGCGGGGATAAACCCTAAGAAGGGAAGGGACCTACAGTTTTATGTGAAATCCTAACCACGGTCAGCCTCTAACGGTCGAGCGGTCACCCATGCAAGTACTGACCGCGCTCAGGGTTGCTTAACAACAGTCGACCGACCGCACTACTGAGCTACCGAGGCTGACCTAGGCAGACCGAGGCAGGACTATGCCTCACCAATTTTCCTAACCTTTTGCAAAACCTTCAGCGGTACCGCATGGTATGGAACGACTGCTTCCCGCCGACGTACTTGATGTCGTCGTCCGACCTGACGGAGTGGTCTTCCCGTACCTTTTAGCGTTCCGTATCTGTACGGAAGCCTATTACTAATTCGAAGAATGTGAACTTATAGCATAATGAAATTTATTCTAGCCAACTTTGTACACAACAACACTTTAGCACTGTTATTTAGTGTATGTTTCTTATTGACGTTTATTATATGTTTATTATATGACGGACGGACACACAGACAGTCATACAGCGGAGGCTTAGTAATAGGCTTCCGTCCGGGATACGGAAACCTAAAAAGGACCCTACTCAAACATAAACTTAACAAAAATCACTACCTCACTCCCTACACCCTCACACGCTAGCTCGCATTCTACCACTTACCTGATAATCCACTTCCCATTCGCAACGGCCAGAATAACATAAATGCCAGATATGTTAACTCCCAGGCTATTTTCAATACCACTCGTGAAACTCGTGATGAATGTTGTCTTCACAAACCAAAGGAAACATTGCTGTACCAGGAGCGCAGGTGCCCTCCTCATACTCCTCAACTGTATTTATTTCTCATATATACCTATACTTTAATTTATTTTTTGTTTTTGTTTTGTGTTGCTGTTGTTGTGATATTACCGCGATATATCCAATAATCTATTGGATAATTGGAGTTGTATATAAGCATCAGGTGGGTAGGTACTAGGTACACTCCCTGTTTAGGGTTTCGTCTAGTCAGGTGGCAGGTAGCTACTAGCATGTAAAAATTCAAGTTACTTACCTATACCTTCATACTCATTAGAATGTTTATAAACATCGGAACAAAGCTGTAACTTATGTAACTTATGTAATATACAGTTGGCAGTTATATGTAAACGAACGACCGGATGAGAGACCCTGTTTCCCATAGCTCAGGGAATCCTATTTTGGGAAACAGGGATCATGAAAGTATTCTAATATGTAAAAAACAATAAAAATTTTCTTTCTTTCTTTCTTTCTTTCTTTCTTTCTTCGAGACATTTGCAGCGATCAGTGGCGGCTGGCCCTTAAGTGCGCTCGTGCGCCGCACTACCACAAAACAGCGCCTTCACCCGAAAGAAATAAAACAATTAAAATATTAAACATTTCCATGATTGTCACCGATCGAAGTAAAAATATCAAACTGAATTCGTTCCTATTTCCTAGACAACAAGGCACGATTTTGCTGTACGTAATACGTACTACATACGACGTATCGCAGCCGAGCTCGCCGCCGAGCTCGCCGCCGAGTGCATTACAAAACACCGCGAACGTCTACTATGAGAAAATGTCAAACGCCGCTGCCCCGCCGCGCGAAACAAAACACTCTTCATACGATTATGTGTGGAACAAGGTTGCATTCTGCGTGTGACACACGACGGAAAAAGAAGGACAGTATATTGTGGAAAGACGCGCGTGCGACACGTCGCGGGCGATTCGTTCTGCTTGTGAGTCCGTCTGCCTAGAGTCAGCGCGCTGCGCTGTCATGTGATGATGTCACATACCCGTTAGTGCGCGAATATTTAAAATGGAATATGGTTAGGTTTTGTGCTTTCTGTCGCGTGATACTGTGAATTAAGTGGTGCCGATATTTGCCTAAGCGTTGGATAAAGGTAAGGCTTTACAATCAGGTGATCCCGGGTTCAATTCCTACTTTTCAAATGCTTTTATTTTTATATACTTTTTGAAGTATTTTTGGGACATTACTACTGTTTTCTTTTTGAAAGCTGCAGTAGTGTTGTGGTATATGGGTGTGTTCATAAAGGTACTAAAAATGAGTTAAAAAACTTGTTTGGATTTTTTTTCTTGTTTTTTTGGAACTCATTGAGTGTCTTAAGAATATTCATGCTAGGTACGTACGCAGGCGTTTAAAAAATTCGTAAGTCCCGATCTTAAAATAACATGACGGGAATGTGTTGGGAAATTTGGTATTTAAGTACCTAGGTAGGTACTTAGCGCACTGCCGGTCACGTAAGTCACCAGCCGCCACTGGCAGCGATAAATATAATTATCTTGGGAAATTCTTGAACAAGCAGTAATATAATTATCTTAGTCATTGTTTAATTTTTAAAATTTCAAAATTTCAAGTTAAATAAATTATTTTATCTGTTACAGACAAAAACGCGGCACTCACTAGACTCGAACAAGAAGGAGGCGCCGCCCCCCTCCCCCGCCGCGCCGGCCCCCACCTCCGACCCGCCCCCCACCCTGCACTCACCCACCGCCGCCGGTGAGTAACCATCAATTAATACATCATGTTTTGTCAGCCTCTGTAGCTCAGTGGTGCGGTCGTATGGATCATAAGCACACCTGGTCGCGGTCAGGGGATGGATGGGTGACCGCTCGACCGTTGGAGGCTGACCGTGATTCGGATTCCACATAAAAATGTAGGTCCCTTCCCTTCTTACCTTACTAGATGGTAGGGTTTAACAAATCTATGGATTTAACCCACCCGGGAAGGTCGGTTGAAACGCCTATTTAAATAGTTCGTGTTTTCCGTCTAGTTCAGTGTAGCCGGCACGACCAAAGCGAAGCACTGACATAGTTCACCCGTTGTTATGGGCTGACATCACAGATGTAGTAGGTGATGTAGCCAACCGAGTCAGTTTCCATAAAAAAAATACATTTCCCGCATAATACACTTTTATGTTGATCCCAATATTCAGCCCACAGTTTGTTACAAACAAACTTTCCCTCATAATACTTGAAGTTTTTTGTGAGCACAAAAAACTTGAGAAAGCAGGCTTTACTGTATAATATTATTATCATGAAGATGGATCTTGTATCTTTCTTCAGCAGCAGCGCACGGTAGTCCACTGCAGGACGTGCTGCTCTCCACGTTTCCTCCGCTCTTCCCGGCTTTTAGCGGTATGGAAACACTGTCTAGGGGCACCGTCCATGATGCCACTAACCCACACGGACCGGTGGTCTTCACACGCTCCAAACACTTATTTTTCTTTCTGCTTATGGGTTATTCATAATTCTCACATTTTTCTATTTCATGTATAACATAATATGTCATTAATAATTTAATGAACATCCATGCTGAAAGGGAATATTTTATTAATGAACTATGACAAAACTTACCATCGTATGGTTGACAACTGCCCGGGCAGAAGCAAGCGAATGCACTACTTTCTGGGTACTCGCGTAAATTCTTTCCGAGGTATTAAACCTACAACGGAACAACATAAGAATCCTAATAAGGACCTTAACAGGACACTGCAGACTAAACAAACACCTACACCGAATGGGCCTTAGCGACATACCGGTGTGCAGGTTCTGTATAAAAGAGGATGAAACGCCCATACACATCCTTTATGAATGTGAAGTGCTCATTCACAGCACAGTAGAAGCCGTATTCTTGGGGGTTACATTTTTCACCCATGCCAAATATACGCGCTCAACCCCAAGAATATAACTCGGTTCATAGCGGAAATCGGACTTGGGGGTGAGCTCTAAACTTTTGAGAGATCACAATAGATCTTCTTATGTCGCAGTGACAAAAGTGTTCAGGGGCCCTAACTCTCAAACTCCTAACAATCTAAAATCATGGTTGACAACAAATAACAAAAAAAAAATTCTATTCCAGGCCGAACACTCACGACGATGATCGAGGAGATAAAAAAGCCGCCCGCTCCCGCGCCGCCCGTCGCCGGGTCACGAACCAGCACCGACTACTCCCACACGACCATCGTCGACAATCCTAACGTCATCGACCGACCTGTCGTCAACAACAACTCCACAGAGAAGCACGGTGTTGAAAAGGTTGTGGCGTTGGAGAGAAGCTTCAACGCGATGGTCGACGTACCGGCGAAGCTTTTGAACGCAAAAGCGGAACCAATCAATGAACAAGCGCTGATTGCACAACTTAATGATAGGGTAAGCGGCCTTTGCACATTGATGCAATATATTACTGATGCAGAACTTACTTTTAATGGCTCCCAGTGTTGTATGTTATTATTATTATCCAAATCCTTTTTTATTTTTAATTTTGATGGCGGCGGGTGGCTGAGTGGTCTGGGCGTCGTCTTCTCTTGCGAGAGTTCCGAGGTTCGAATCCAATTGGCGTGTGTTTTTTCTAATGAAAAAATGTACGTGCATACCTACACCTGCTGCTTCACCGTTCGGAACCGGTGTAAAACTAGATCCCTTTCCTTGCCCCTTACTAGGTGGTAGGCTTAAATTATAGCCGACTGGGTTGATACCACCGTACTGGATGTAAGATCGGTTGTGTTCTCCTCTAGTCCAGTATAGCCAGCAATCCAGGAAAGTCTCCGGTATGGCACCTACCTTCTCGGAGGTAATATTGGCTGGTCAGAGCAATTGCTTTGGCCCCTCCGACTCAGCCACCCATACCGGATTAAATAAATAAAAAAAAAATTGTTTTTTTTTTCAAACTGCAGTTTAGTTTAGTTTAGCATCAAAACTTATCGACTAATCTGCATTCTCTAGGATGGCGCAACTTATCGATACACAATATCTCTTTCGGTTTCTGTTTTGTATATATGATGAGAGTGGAACTATCTTCCGGCGAGTGTATTTCCTGATTCCTTTAACCTGGGTGTCTTCAAGCGTCGTATTAACGGGCTGGACAGCCTAGCAATAGTCCGCAAATCTGCAGGCATGGCACCTAACTGAGCGTGGTTTCGCGAGGAGAGGTGATTTTGGCTCTGTCGACTGCACCATTGGTCTCTCGGCACAGCCACCCATGCTGGTTTACATAAAAAAAAATGATGCAGGCGGGGTACAGACTGGCGCAATCTTTATTTTTTTCGTGCGACATTTGGCGCGCTCCAGACTAACGCGTATGTGTGGTCCGACGGCGCCCACAGGCATTTGGATATGTACGGAGGGTGCGAATACCATGTCGGCCGGCTAGGTGCACCTTCACATTATGTTTGAAGATCCCCAGACTGTACATTGAAGAAAAAGGATGCAGGTGGGAGTGCATTCCAAAGTAACATGCAATGAAAATATACCACCCATACAAATAATTCATAACAAATCTATTCACCATAAATGGACAGATCAACAAAAATGCTTTTGTTGTTTTCATTAGTATGAATATGACCATTAAAGTGTGAGAGTTAGGGCCCCTTAGCCCTGTAGACACTGCGACCTAGGAAGATCTATTGTGATCTCTCAAAGGTTTATAGCTCACCCCCAAGTCTGATTTCCGCTATTATTTTCGCAAATAATATACAAGGCCCATTCGGTGTAGGTGTTTGTTTAGTCTGCAGTGTTCTGTTAAGGTCCTTATTAGGACTCTTATGTCGTTCCGTTTTAGGTTTAATACCTCGGAAGTGAATTTACGCGAGTACCCAGAAAGTAGTTCGTCAAAAGGAAATTCGTCAGCCTCGGTAGCTCAGTGGTGCGGTCAGTCGACTGTTGTTAAGCAACGCTGAGCACAGTCGGTACTTGGATGGGTGACCGTTCGACCTTTGGAGGCTGACCGTGGTTCAGTTTCCACGTTAAACTGTAGGTCCCTTCCCTTCTTACCCTACTAGGTGGTAGGGTTTATCCCGGCCGGATTGTTACCAGCGCTTTGAACGAAACGTCCGTCGAAACGGCTATGTAAATAGTTCGTGTTTTCCATCCAGTTCAGTGTAGCCGACATGAAATGAAGGGAAGCACTGACATGGCACCTAGTTCACCCGGTGTTATGGGCTGACATCACGGATGTTGTGGGTGATATAGCCAACCGTGTCAGTTTCCATAAAAAAAAAACACAAAATAAAATAGTGTCTTCGCGTGCTTCTGCCCGGGCAGTTGGAGACAGTACTGCTTGCTTGGGTTGTGTGCCCAGGAGAGTATTTCTTGCCGGTATGTGCTTTCTCATTAATAACAAAATTGTTAATGCATTTGTATAAATTATTTGCAGATATTGAATCTGGAGCGTCTCGTGGAAGCTCAGAGCGTGCGGTACTCCGCGGCGATCGAGGAGCTCTCCGCGAAGCTCGCGGCCGAGACCAAGTCGCGCGCAGCCCTGCAGGCCGACATTGAGAAGCTGGCGCACTGCGTCACGCAGGTTTAGCCCTAATGTACATTCTCTTGTGAGGAGGAGGACGTCTCCGGACCTGTTAGACGCTTGCACCGCTTACCGCATGAAGGAACGGGGTGCAAGCAAAACACTGACGCAGTGGTATAGCCCCATAATACAACCTTACAGATGTTTTATCTCACGAGCGCGGGTGAGCCATACTTGTAGTTGTAATGCGTATAGACACGCGCTCCTGTGTGTGTAGCGTTAGCGCAGGTAGCGCTCCCGAGCTTACGCAGACAAAGACAGTGTGCATGTATATTTACACTTTTACACACACAAGCGTGGCTCACTCGCGCTCGTGAGATAAAACATCTGTACAATATATCAATCGCACAAACTCTTGAGAAAACAGGCTGTCTGCGAAACGGACAAATTGAACCGGTTAGATTCAAATAGAATTATTTATTTCGCAATTAATAAGTTTAATTATGTATATTATTACATTGCCACCCAGGATATTGTGTACCCAAGTTACAAACTCACCGATATGCGAGCGTGAGAAATGATCGATTTCAACCAATCAGAAAGTGTTATGGTGATGCACCCGACACGACAATTGCTTGAAATCGGCGAGTATTTGTGTGAGCTAGCGTGCGAGTTTTTCCCGTTAGATCCCCAGATGACAGCGAGGTGCAAACTGTTGACAAATTGGGTCGCTGTGTTAGTTTGGTTCGTTCTAGGTTATTTAATGTTTTACGATAGCGATATATCGCAAAAATGTATCACACTTACACTGCTGACAGGAGAATGAGATGCATAACTCTATATCAGCGATATAATGCTGATGTAGCTAACTTATCCAACTTTTCACAAAATGCGCATGTCTAAAACAGTGAGAGCTTAATATCGAAAGGTTTAAAAGGTTTAATGGTATGACTGAGGCCCTGAAGAACAAACTACGGCGTTTTTTATGTAATCTAATAAAGATAGTTATATTAAGCTGACATAGTCGAAATCGACTAAAGTCCTATCAAAACAGCAGAACGAAATATATCTAAAGGTTAACCAAACCTAGATAGGTAACCTAAAAGTGGCTGGGAAGAAATCTCTTTTAAGGGATAAGGCCGCCTTTGCACCCCATGTAACTTCGTTCATTGTTATTTATCGCAAAAGGTATGTAGAACATGTTTCTATCTCAGCATCTATCAAATTTTAATATCTCCTGAATGTTAAGTCCACAAAGACAATTTTTCAAAAGTATGAAAAAATAAAATTTTGGTTACCTTCTAGTCGCTGGCACAAACTGTATCAACCTTTCTGCCTTTTTGGTACACGCAATCAAGTTCTCCTGTACTGTACTATACAGATATAAACATTCCTATGACTGTGGGCCATTCGATTATAGGCGCAGACAAAATCTGGCGTAGCACCGACAACTAAACCACCGCTGCTGCCCGGATAGCAAGCAACCCGATTGTCGGTACGTGAGTGCGATCACTTTTGCTGGCTGGTCAAAAGGAGAAAGGGGAAATGTGTGTTTTATACGTGTGTCTGTCGTGCATGTATGTCTGCGCGGATTGTTTTGCTTGATGTGCGTTGGTTGACTTTTATGTGCGGTGTATGTCTGATAGTTTTACCATTTCAACCAACCATTTTGTCCAGCGAGAGACCACAGACATCAAAACTGATCATTATTATGGTTATAGTTGATCTTAATCTGACATCCACATTGGAATCTACTGTTTATTCCTGGTTTACGATAGTGCAATGTTAAGCCTGTATGATGGTTATCTAGAGAGTAGAATAGAATAGAATAGAAAATTCTTTATTGCTCCACTAATATTTCACAAGAATAATACAATGAAT
This sequence comes from Nematopogon swammerdamellus, assembly GCA_946902875.1. Classification (NCBI taxonomy): domain Eukaryota; kingdom Metazoa; phylum Arthropoda; class Insecta; order Lepidoptera; family Adelidae; genus Nematopogon; species Nematopogon swammerdamellus. Next base: position 7,187,523 of record OX336342.1, read on the forward strand.
AAAGTTACATTAGGTGCAAGAGAGATTTGCGATGGAAACCGCATGCGAATCGGTTAAGCCGTTCTGGAGTTGTAAGTGAACAAAGACATACGGCAGATATTGTATTTTATACATAGATAACACTGAACTCCATCCTAATAGTACACTGAAATGGATTTACTAAGCAATATTTTGTGCCGCTTGGAATGTCGCCATTTTGGCGCCGATATAGTCAGTGTCAGCGGGACTATTGAGAATATTTTTAAACACACACAAAGATGTTTGAAAGAAAACAAATAATTGATAACATTATTTTTGATATATAATACACTATTCAAATGTAACACTATACAATTAATGTTATCACCAATGGTTTAACCAAACAATGTGGTGTATGAAACAAACAGGTTGAGCGACAGGGTCCAACAAATATACAATCTCGCCGGTACAGTGTAGGTATTATTTCATGCATTTTTTTTTATGGAAGCTGACACGGTTGGCTACATCACCTACAACATCCGTGATGTCAGCCCATAACACCGGGTGAACTAGGTGCCATGTCAGTGCTTCCCTTCATTTAATGTCGGCTATGCTGAACTGGACGGAAAACAGAAACTTTTACATAGCCGTTTCAACGGACGTTTCGTTCAGTGCGGTGCGTTTATATACAAAGCACCTATAATATAATATAGTTATATGTGTTTTTATGTGCCTGACTAATATACCCTTTTTTATTTTGATATTCAACCACACGAAACATCATATTACTGAAAATATAATCATAATAAATTTATTTATTTAAAACGACACGACGGTCATTTGCATTTAAGGCTAGTGTTGTGCAATTGAGTAAATTAATTAATATTCATTACTAATAAATTTTCTCAATTAAATAAACCATTCTCGCGCATCACATCGCTACTTCTATCAGTGCTAAAATTGCGACAATCACATCGGCACAAAAAAATTGCCGGAGTTCAGTGATAGAAAAAAGTGGTTCTTTTAAAGCACTATCAAGTATTTTTGAACAACTTAGGTTGAATTTAAGTTCTTCATTGCCAGATGCCAGTGATACAAACAGTAGATTCCAAACTTGTTATTCATTCAGAACATTATAATATGAACATAATATAAAAATAATTGAACATTTTAGTTATAATCTTTACACGTGTATGAAGATCAAATAATATTTAAGGTCTCTTTTTTGTTGCGTGATGTAATTGCACGAAATTTTCCAAATTAGCGATCTCTGTTAGATCAAAATATAATACATTATTACGGTTGTGACCATTCAGCGCACAATCTTCATTCAGATTTCTTTCTAAGTCCAGCGTACATTCCTTTTTACTTATTAATGTTTTTAAATGATACTATGAAACTAAATTTTGTTTAAGATTTGTGGGATACAGAAAAACTCTTTTTGAATTTTCTTTGTATTTCTTTATTAGCATTTAAAATAATGTTATTGTAAACTTAATCAACAAAAGCCCTAAATGTGAAAATTTCACTATAAATGGATCACAACTACACCCATTTCGATGGAACCTCTATCAAAGAGGATTATGCTACATTTTAGCATACAACTTACGTAGGTGCTAATGTGCCGCATGCATGTGAGTCGTGGGTAGGTGGTAGGTAGGTAAACGCTCCAGGAAAGGTAATACTAAAAGTAAAGTAATTTACAATTATTTTATACGTTTGGAACAGGATAAATATAAACAAATTAATATTTTAAAAAAACTTCCAAATGTTATAACGTTTTAATCCTAAGCTATATCACGCGATTGAAAAAAATCACAAATTAATCATAAAAATTGTTGACTTGAATTGTTGCAATTTTTACATAAAATTTTATAACAAATCGTATTGTGCCATTTTTACTGTTATGAGTTTAGTAAGAACCTATCATATTCATTATCCTCATTTGTATGTAGTTTTTCACTATTCATTAATTATGTTCATTTCAGTCTGTCTACGTGTCAACGTTGGTGTTTTTCTGTTCTGATATACACTCGGTTGTATGGGAAAATTTATGTATCCTGACTTTACACAACGTGCACTTACAGATTGAGCAAAATGTTAATGTCACTTTGATGTTTGCATGAGTCACAGCACAATTTAACATCACAACCCCCCACTCCCTTAAAGAAATGGAATACGTTTACTACTACTACTATTATTAAAAATTAAAAAGAGTTTTTGAGAGTGACCAGAGACTTACATTATGCACAATCTGTAATCATCGTTTAGAATATTTTAAAATTAGAAATATCGATAGATCAGAGTGTGTTCATTTTTGTCTGTAAATCTTTTAGTTTATGTATTTGTGTTAAAAACAAAATGCATATTGTAATACTGCATTCCATTTGATTTACATACCTACATATGTATGCAATTGTACACGCACAAATCATGCAACATGCCCAGAAGTCGTTTTACATTTTCGAGCACAGCGTACAATTATGTATAATTTTCTTTTTTTTTTATTATTACCTTCGGCAATGCAAAGCATTCTAAATAACTAAAATATACTGAATAGTCAACTTGCTATTTATCATTGTTTTGAAAGATAATTAAAATGCAGACAAATGTGTTGCTAATTACCTGTTTGCGACAGGTAAGTAGCAACACGCAGAAGGCTAATTTCAGATGCACAAGTTAAAGTCTTGGCCAGGGGCGGATGTGTCTCTTTATTTTTAACCGCCGACGCAAAAGGAGGGGTGTTGTAAGTTTGACGCCTACGTCTGTATGTCTGGTTGTGGCATCGTAGCTCCCAAAAGGATGGAATGATTTGGATGCGGTTTTTTTTTTTAGAAAGCTGGTTTAATCGGGATGGTTCTTAGCTATGTTTGATGAAGATCAGGTCTGCTGGTTCAAAGATCATTAGCACTTTTTTCCTATTACGTCTCTTAAAAGCTTCAAATAAAAGTTAAAATAAAATTTAAAAAACCCCTGACAAATCAACAACTCTTAAAAAGTAAGAACAATTTTCCGTTTAGTTACATAAAGGCGTCGGGAGACCGATAAGTAAATAAAATAAAACTCAAGAGCGACGCGGTTCGGAGGATGCAACTTCACCGGCGACGCGGTTCGGAGGATGCAACTTCACCGAGTGAGCGACCCGAACGCGGGCAGATGCGTGAGGGCATACGCCGTTGACGTGTGTGCAAATTTTTCTGAGTAAATTACTTGGGACTTGGATTTCGATGGCTAGAGGTACTTACCTATTCTGTTTTGAGTTTTATTTTATTTACTTAGCGGTGACACATTTAAGTAACTAAACGGAAATTATTTTTTAACTTTTTAATGGTTGTTGATGTGTCGAGGGGCGTTTTTTTAATTTGTACTTTCACTTTTGTTTCAAGATTTTTTTCGACTTTGCATCTAACCAAAACAATCATAAAGCATTTTGTATAACAAAATAATACACAATTAATTAGTGTGAAATGATTCTCCAACCACGCTTTTAATAGTTGGAGCCGGAGGCTAAGCCAGATGTCTTTATAGATACCTGCACACGGACAGGATATATTTTTAAATCACCCACAATCACATATCACAAGCCGATACATATTTACACACATACATTAATATTCTAACATTGTTGATAATAATTTACGGCGCTTTAATATTTGGTTGCTATAGAAATAAGGTGCTGTAGTTATTTGTGAAATGGTCACAAAGATAAAATATAATCACATCAAGTGTGTAATCATCACATAAGGGAACATATTCATACCACGTGACGGATTTTCAGTGTATTTATGTGAATTAATCATTAACGGTTGTACTTGCTGCTTGATAGTTTTATCTTGTCCGAATGCTTTGTTAGATGTGGCGGTCGTGTTGTGCCGTATCAACCAGAGTCCTTGCAGCACAACACCGATTACTCTGCTTACCCCGATTGTCGGAATACAGCGTGTGATACGTATGTGTATGTATGTATGTTTTCACTAATAAATGTGACCCGTTGAATACTTTTTGGAGTAATTGAACTGTGCCTGTCGAGTTCTTATGAAAAACAGTGCCAGCCCACGCCACCGAAGCGATTGTCTTTGTGTGTCTTAGACCGCCGCTGCGTTTTTTATTTAGTCTTTTTAAACTATATTTTGAAATACCACGTGTCAGGTTGATAAACCCTTCCCCCTCTGAGACCCAGTGTGGTATTTTGACAAACCCCTCCCTCCCCCCAATTCGATCACGTGGTATGGTTACGTTCCCTAAGCTGGGTTACACGATAGATAGAACTTTATTTTTTGTGTTGATTGATTTGTATTAAAGAAATTATCTTTTCTTTTGCAGAAACTATACTAACATGGCTGAACATTTTTACATTTAAACAACTGTCCGTAATATGCTTAGAATTAACACGGTACTGAGTTTGATGTACATCGTGTGGGCGGCTACTTGCTAATCAATAATTACTACATACTTTCTTGAGTTTTACGGAATATTACTTCGAGGAAAAAACAAATACAGGCGGGGGTCTCATACAAAATAATTCAGAAAACCTCACGGAATTGTTACCTACCAATTACATACCAAACTGACATATTGAGTATGACAGTTGCTAACACTTCCGTTGGACAAATTTGATAATCTGACCCCCCTTCTATTTCTTGTTTCCTCTAAGGCAGTGATTCGCAAACTGGGTGCCGCGGCACCCCGGGGTGCCGCGAACCTACGCCAGGGGTGCCGCGAAAAAGTGGACATTATTTGACCGAGCGAGCGCGAAGCGCGAGCGAAGCGTCTCCGTTTCAGCTTGGGCAAAAATGCGTACGTATGTCCGGATGTCCGGCTGTTTCACAACAAGTTTTTGGTAATTTTTCAAAATCGCTGAGCCATGGGGGTTGAGGTGCGCCGGTGAACATTTATTCAGTTTTAAGCTATGCAAAAACAGACTCGCGAGGTCTACAGCTCACAGAGCCACTCACTAGTAGTAAATAATTAAATTCAAAATAAGTATAAAAGTAATGTACCTATCTACATACTTAATCGAAATAATAATGAAACATTTACATTTCGATGCGTAACTTTTACGCATCGCAAAATTGTGTTTTTTATTCCTTTCGAAAATATTACTTGATTTACATATTTGCATGCTTAGTTTATCACAGTTCAGATATGATGCATATGAAAGACACCAACCGAATATTGAAGCGGTGTGCCGCACAATTTCTTGAACGGGTTAAGGGCGCCGTCAGCTAAAAAAGTTTGAGAACCACTGCTCTAAGGTATAGTATTTTGTATTCTTTTGCTAGTGTTGTGATAAAAATGTAGCAAAAATTTGAATAGATAAGATTGTCTTAGAAATGGTGTCCTGGGAATAAATTTTTAAAATTTCTAAAATAATTCGAAATGTTTTTTTTTCTTTTCGTGAAAAATAATAGGAAATGTCTGTAGAAGCCTTAATGTAAAATGGACTAACAGTAAAGTACCTTGATGATATGGATAGGTTTATAGAATATGATGTGATAGTGTTGCCTAAATGTATTATAGGTCATAAGCTTATAAAAAAACTCACTATCGAGATATTAATTTGTCTCTAGATCAATAATTTAGTAAGACATAATAATATGGAAATTTTCCACGTTTTACGTTTTCATATATATTTTCATAAATGCATAATTTAATATTGAAGAATATTGTGAAATGTAAAAATGTGTTCGAGAACGCATCAGTTTTGTGCATCGTACCTGATGTAATTTTTTTTTTTTAGATATTGATACAGGCAACTAATAAACTATGAATTAGCTAATATATATGTTTAATTAGAACTTTATACTGTTTGTATTTCGTGACTGTATACAAGTCACACGTCTTCAGTGTGTTATTTCTCACTTATTAATATTATAAAATTGAAATGTATGAGTGCAGTGTAAGCCCAGCTTGCCTATTCTCTATTAGTGATTATCGCAAAAATAGCTGTAGCCGCAGCTCTGTCTCACTAGACGCATTGAGTAGCCCCATGGAGCAAGTGAGACGGATCACGAGAAATCGTTAGCGATGGATTGCTAACAGAGAATACTTCAATTCAGACCGCAGATCTCATGCGGGGCTACCGCATGAGATCTGCGGTCTGAATTGAAGTGTTTGGCTAAAACGTGTTCATCACTAACAGTTCATTAGCCGTAAACACTCCCTATCTGCTGTATAACTGATACAAGCAGCGGTGGAATTAGAGCAACATTTTTGAATAAACCGTTCGAGTTGTAGGTAAATTTTTATATGTTTTTATGTGATGTGAATCATCGTAAGGACATAATACTGTAACTTTAAGAGGTCAATTTTGAAGTCCATTTAATTGGAATAAAAATAGAATAAATTTAGCAGTTAATCTTAATGATTTTGTGTTTAGATATTCATAAGATTACTATAAACTAACGAACAATTTTAGTCATTTTGGTTTTGTTGTGACGACTATGACAACTTTTATTTGTCTCAGCCAATTACTGCATTTAAGGTTTGGTGTATATAAGTATATATATTTTTTAATAATGCTTGCATTGTATATAGGAGCTTTTTTTAAATTAAAACATAAATATAGATAAAAGTTTCGGATATTTTTATCCTTTATCCATAATAACTTTGGTTTATTGAATAAACCTCAAGTGTATTATGTTTATGTACAATAAAAGATGGTGGATGTATTTACATTCACTTTGAAATGCATATTTTTGTAGTACTTAACTTATTTTCGTGCTTATGGTTTATCTTGTTAGAGATAAGAGATACGCCACTTAATTGAAATCATTCCTAATAATACATTTTAAATTGTTCAAAAATTTATTATATGACGAGTATAAGTAAATAAAGATCAACTGCAATTAAAGAGGTATGTTTTATTTTTACTTCCCTATTCCTATTTTACAATGGTTTAGCCAAAAAAAAACCGGCTAAGTGCGAGTCGAACTCGCGCACTGAGGGTTCCGTATCGCCATGTCATGGTTAGCGCCACTCACGCCATCTATGGCGTGTATTATGAAATGCTTCATATTAGTTCAAATTCATGATTAGTTATATGCTTCATACTGTTGGTAGATGGCGCGCATACACTTTTTAGTTTATTCTATGGGGATTGGGGACCCCTGTGAATTTTTTACTTTTTCTTATTTTTATTATTTGTTGGTATATCGTCCATAATAAATAACACATAGGTATTCTGTGAAAATTTCAACAGGCTACCTATTACGGTTCAAGAGATACACCCCTCGGACAGACAGACAGGCGTAGGCTTAGTAATAGGGTCCCGTACCGGATACGGAACCCTAAAAATGTGTATGACAAAAACATATTTTAAAGTCCTGACCGCGCCCAGGTGTGCTTATGATCACAAACGAAAGTCGACCATAGTGAGTACCACTGAGCTACCGAGGCTGACATAGTGGATGTAGGTGATGCATTATGTAAAGTAACCAGCCATGTCAAATTCAATAGTGTTGGTTCACATTCGGTAGACAATCCAATCTTTAAGGATTTACTATATTTCTATATCTGTCTGATCTTGAAACGTAGATTCTTGTTTTGCGTCCAGTATTGTATAGGCTGGTCAAAATCGACACAAAAAATCGCTAAATTCGCAAAACATGATGTATCTCTGATTTTTTAGTATGTTGTTTGGACCCACTAGGGCTATGTATACTCAAGTTTGCAATTCTCAAAAAGTTGTGGAAAAATTTTTACACACCAAAAACCGAGAAATTTTTGGCCTTGTTTCAGATTCTGCTCTATATCTCCTAATCCATGAATTTTTCGTAAAAAACTAATTTAAACGTTTACTAAGAACATTAAATTTGTGACAAATTAAGCCCAACGGGAGCTCTGTAGGTCAATTTCTTACCGAATTACGGAACTTTGAAAATATGAAATTTTTAACAAAAATTTAAAATTTAAGTTATAGACCTTCTTTGGACCGAAACTGCGTCGAAACCATTGATCCTACGAGTAGATCTTGTGGAATATAATTTGTAGGCAATTTAATTAGCTTTAAATTAAATGCAGAGCGGGGTCTGTAAACCTCGTAGTTCTCTCAAAATCTAAAAAAAACCATATAGGGTAAAATCAAATTTTTCCAGAAATGTTCCATTACCTTTCCTATCTTTCGTTTTTTTGTTTGCTAATGAAAAATAAGGCATGAAATCATTTAAAAAAACGGTGAAATGTATTTTAATATAAACACAAGTAGTCAAAAGTACAGTAACTTAATCAATAAATCAGTCAATCAAATTAGACACATAGTCAAACTCGTCGCCTTGTTTTTGATGGCACTGGGCCGTCACTTTCGTTGCTCTCTTCAATACATAGGTCTTCCACTATTGGTGGGTCGCCGTCTTCGTCCCCTATAGGTAGGTACTCCAGTATTAGTGGATCGTCAGGGTTGTCTTGAGGCTCGTCATCGTCGTCCTCTTCAATGATGATGAGGGCAGCGTTCTGGCACGTTTCCCCAGAGCAGGTAGCACACATCACATACCATCTGAGCCCTGCTTTCAGGCAAGTGCAGCCACCTCTGCACCCCTTCTTGCATTTGCAAGAGAGGAGTTTTAGGAGCTCTGCGGGCGCAGGAGCTTGCCGACTGGTAATGGGGATGAGTCCAGCCGAGGTTATGGAACATTTCTGGAAAAATGCGATTTTACCTTATATGGTTTTTTTGGAGATTTTGAGAGAACTACGAGGCTTACAGACCCCGCGCTGCGCTTAATTTAAAGCTAATTAAACTGCATACAAATTATATTCCAAAAGTTATACTCGTAGGATCAATGGTTTCGACGCAGTTTCGGTCCAAAGAAGGTCGAAAACTAAAATTTTAAATTTTTGCTAAAAATGGCATATTTTCAAAGTGCCGTAATTCGGTAATCAATTAACCTACAGAGCTCCGGTTAGGTTTAATTTGTCACAAATTTAATGTTCTTAAAAACTTATGAAATAGCCTTCGACGAAAAATTCATGCATATGGAGATATAAGCAGAATCTGAAACAAGGCCAAAAATTTCGCGGTTTTTGGTGTGTAAAAATTTTTCCACTTTTTGAGAATTGCAAACTTGGGTATACATAGCCCTAATGGGTCCGAACAACATACTAAAAAATCAGAGATACATCATGTTTTGTTAATTTATTGTCGATTTTGACCGGCCTAGTAGCCCTGTTAGACATATTAATGCTTGTAGCCAAAGCACCAGAGGGCCTAGTCCGAGTTAACGTGACAGCTACGTAAACGTCAAATACCGATCGAATTGAGTTTTTATGTACAGACCGACCAAGTTATCTGTGAACTGAGTGGTGCGCTGCCATCGTTTCATTGTTGCCAGTGTTGTGGATGTCCCCGTTTTATTTGATGTTTCATTATCGAACAGTTCAGTTCGTATGTTGCTTTGTGCAAACAATATTGATACTGATTTATTGATATTCATAATAGAGGAACGGTTCGAGAGTGTAATATCAAATAAAACGGCGGCATTCACGATTGCACCGGAACTTTACTACTACTGCGGTGTTGTCACGGCGCGCGGCGCGGCGCCAGGGCGATGACGGTGCCGCGCCGCCGCGCCGTGGTGATGTGGCCGGGCCCTAAGTCAAGATATTTTACATAATATGTGGTTGACTATTTAGAATAGCTATTTTGCTACAATTATCAGCCAGAAGACGTCTACTGCTGAACCTCCTCCATAGATTTTATTACTTGTTATCAAAACTATGCATGCGAGTATATTATGCTAAAAATAACTAAAAACCAAATATTGGTATAAACAAATATCTTATTCGTAAATAGTGAAATAAATAGAGGATACAATTTCAATGTAAAAAATGTGTATGTACTCAAAAATAATTGTGTTTATTCAAATCCTGGTTTACAATAAGTATGATCACTTGATTTCGCTGTGATTTCAGTTGTACACGTATTATATAGTCGTGATCAATAGGCCACACCCCAGGCATATTGTTTTAGATGGTTTTTTTTTTCTTTTTTTCTTGTGAATATCTGGCTCTCCAAGCAGTTATTTCGTGTTTTTCCTTGTTTTTCTAGTACATCCAGAAACCATTCGTAGGTCGGTATTTCTTTTCTCACCGAGTACAATTTATGAACTTTTCTTCAGATGACCCCACGGTCAAATGAATCAACATGAATAAAACCATTTTTATTTGTCTGCCATATTATACCAGCTGTTGTAACTTTTGTACGTGTTTCTTCTGCAGCGTTCTTTTCCTTAAAAATTTTGGAAATGACCCCTTTGCTTACACCTGAAAATTCAATGAATCACAAAACATCAAATTAAAATGTATCTATGTGGGAAAAATTTGGTTTACAACTGACAACACTAAACTGTAGCAGTTTATATTCTTTTGTAAATCTGATGAAATGGAATTATCGGCGCTTGTTGTCGAGGATCCTCTTCAAAAACTATTTTACTTTTAGGATTATTTTCCGAGCATCACTGTGAATAGCTTTCGGCATGATAAAATGCTATAAAGAGACAGAAAACTCGAACTGAACACGCTTTGACACATATGACAGCCGAATGACACTTCTGTTAGTTCCTGATCTGCCACTTCACAGATAACTTGGTAGGTCTGTATGGCAGCACAATACGCTCACCGCGGCGCCACTAGAGAGCTCCATACATAAAAACTTAATTCGATCGGTATTTGACGTTTACGTAGCTGTCACCAACGAATTAAATTATCGGGAAGTGGCATACAACGCACCAAATTGAGGCACGATATTGGTGAGCATTCAGCACACTCTCCAATCGTTGTCTCTCCTTTATACGTATCAAATTGCCATTTAACCGTCTTACTCTATCGACGTTCACAGAGCGGAAACGTAACGTGATGTATGAGGCGCTCGCGCACTTACGCTGTTTTAAATATTGGCAATATATAGAAGAACTCCAATCGCACCTTTCTACCGGTAAATTGTATGACGAGGGCCCGTCCAGAAAGTAGAATGTCGTTGGCTGTCACGTAAACTCGGACTAGGCCCTCAGAAGGGAAGGGTAGCAGCTCCGCTCCGACAGGAGCGAGCTGTTGTACGTAACGGGCTGGGCTGACATCACGAGTGTTGCCAACGATGTCGGGTTGTAATGGGCTGACATCACGAGTGTTGCCAACGATGTCGGGTTGTAATGGGCTGACATCACGAGTGTTGCCAACGATGTCAGGTTGTAATGGGGCTGACATCACGAGTGCTGCCAACGATGTCAGGTTGTAATGGGCTGACATCACGAGTGTTGTCAACGATGTCAGGTTGTAATGGGCTGACATCACGAGTTTTGCCAACGATGTCATGTTATAATGGCCTGACATCACGAGTGCTGCCAACGATGTCAGGTTATAATGGGCTGACATCACGAGTGCTGCCAACGATGTCAGGTAGAAGAAGCACAAGCCTAAACGGCAAACGGGATACTACTATCTACTATCGATTTAATGGCTATTTATTTATTTGATAGCAAAGAGAGAGCGCGCTCCATGCGCGCTCGGCGCGCACTAATACAATCACACCTATATGTGATGCCTTCAGAAGACCATAAAGAAAATATAATATTCTCTGTGGTCACTGTTCATCGGCCTTGGCGTGGCGTGTGCGTGTACTTTCTCTATGGTACAATATACAACCACCTAAAAGCTTTATTTTCGGAAATACAAACGTAACAAAAACGACATGCACCGCCTCAAAATTAGGTTATCTCTGATAACCCTGGTTATTTTTTTTTAAACCACCAAATCATCATTTATTTATCACTTCAAGGAGTGGTTCCGCAGGATCGCAGGAACAGCAGGCACGACAATGGCTTTCAGGTGGCGCACCGCACGTCTTGATGGTCGCCCCGCACTTCGCTTTTATTATTAGCTAATACTAGTTAATACTAGATGGCGCTAGTAATACTTGAACATGTAACTTTTGGAATAGCATTTAATTGGTATAATAACTTTTCGCTTCATGGTATAAGTAGAAATTGTGTTTTCCAAACAGTTCATAGTATTTTTGACCCCATAGTTACTTTTTAGTAATTTAGTGGGTGTATTTTTTTATAAATAATTTCATTTCATTCGTGATTTCATCAAATGAAATGATCAATCAATGAAATTGAGAATAGCGTGGTGGGTGGGTGGAATAATGAATCATTATTGCAAACTAGTCATGTGGGTTATCAAAAATTTTTGGCAACCGTGATCTAACCGATATCTGTCTTCAATACCGATATTGATTTCATGCTCTGTGGAATAAATGAATAGCGTTTCGTTTGCAATGCAAACGAAACGCTATTCATTTATTCCACAGAGCATGAAATGCGCGCGAGGCGAGGGGGCGCGGGCGGTAGGTATTTGATGCTCTGTGAGTGATTTATTCTCTCTCTGATGCATTGATTGATTGATTTCATGATTTGATGATGCGTGTAGCAGCAGAGCAGTTTAGCATTATAAAAATTAGCATTATTATTAGCAATTATTCATTAGCATTATAGACAAGATATATTTTGGCATTCATTATTATTATTTTTAACCCCCGATGAAAAAAACGGAGGGGTGTTGGTGTTATAGATATTTTATTTTGATAAGTAAGTTTTTTTTATTGACAGCGCGACATATGGCGCCGAACCTGCGAGCCACCCATAAGGTGTCTAACGACGCCCATGGACATTTCGTCATATGCGGGGGTTGCGAATGCCATGCCGGCCTGAAAGGTGCCCCTCTTTAAGGACCCGTGACTGTCCTTGGTGGGAAATATATGGGCAGGGAGAGCGTTCCAAAGTTTACCGGTTCTGTAGAGGAAAGATCTGCAGAATCGATTGGTACGCATCCGCGGTAAGTCCAGCGTTTAGGGATGCAATCCCTGCCCAGTGCGCGTGGTGCGAAGATGGAAAGGGGACGGCGCCCCGGCGGGATCCCATTAAAACAGCTCCTCCGAGTACTCCCCATAGAATAAGCGATAGAACACACTTAGCGAGCCGACATCCCTACGGTGTTTCAGTGGTTCTAGATCGCAGGACATTTCGGGGTCACCCACTACCAATAGTCGCACGGCTCAACGCTGGATTGAGTCCAGAGGCGCAAGCTGGTATTTGGCAGAGCCATCCCACAGGTGCGAGCAGTAATATACCAAGCAGGACCTGATCTGCGTTTATACAGAAGCAGCTTTTGGTCCGGCGTGAAGTACCGTCGCACCTTATTGAGTACGCCCAGCTTTTTAGAAGCCAGCTTGGCCTTCCCCTAAGTTCCTCATAAGTTTCAGATATTTTATTTTAGTCCATGTTATCCACGTTTTCCAGTGTCGTACGAACCATGTACCAACATAACGGCAAGATGTCGATTTCTCGACAACGAAACGAACGAAAGAAACGTGTGAATAAGCGAATTCGAAACAGCCAACAATAGATCCCTCCCCTCTTCAACTTCAGTCATACATCGCCTACTTACCTATATGTAAATAATGAACTCGGCTTACCGGTGCGATGATGGCGAGCGCATCGCTGCAGCTCGACGTTTCGAGTCCTCTCTATATGGGACCCGTTCTCAAGAGGACGTGCTATAGCTCCTCCGGCAGCGTCGCAGCGTAGCGCGTAGCACGTCCTCTTGAGAACGGGTCCCATAGAGGACTCGAAACGTCGAGCTGCAGCGATGCGCTCGCCATCATCGCACCGGTATCGCCTCCCTACTTATTTTATTACATGGTCTACGATTGATTGATTACCTACGTATCACTGAAACAGTGCGAACGAACGAGCCATGTTTGTAGTATGTTTAGGGTTCCGTACCTCAAAACAGAAACGGAACCTTATAGTGTAGGTATGTCCGCCTGTCTGTCTGTCCATCTGTCACAGATTATTTTATGGACGAAAAAAGTTGAAATTTAGTACATAAATATTAGAGTTTGATGCCCCATTTCGGACATACTAGAGCGTGAATTAAATGATTTCGATTTTGGGGAACAAATAAGAATGTTGAAAAAAAAGTTTCTATTGCATCATGGGCATGGGGCATATCAAAGAAGAGCTAAAGAACTACAAATATATATTTTTGTTATAATTTTGAAACTAATAGCTATAAGAGAAATATAAAAATCTAGCATCCCCCCCTCCCTGTCTCCGAAAATACTCAGTCTAACTAAACTCGAAAAAAATATGGAATATAGGGCTTTTCGAGCCGAGAGTTTCCGAAAGGAGTTTCCGCAGGATCCGCAGGGGCCGCCAGAGCTTTCAGGTGTCAAACCCGTCGACTGTCAACCGGTCGGTCACCTGAAAGACTTTATCCAATCCCTCGAATCCTTAATCCCGCAATCCTTCGTTTGGTCCACAGAGCACGAAATTACCCCCGCCCGCGCCCCCTCCTAGAGGCGCCCTAAGCGATAATATTTGAAACCCAATAACTGGACGCAGTGCTACTAGCTTTTCGTATGTGTGTGTGTGTGTTAGTATCGACACTACACACAAAGAGGAGCAAGTTAGGCACACGCATAAAACAAATGCACACGCACAACACACATATTATGAAAGTCATAGGCCACGCCTACAGGCTTCAACGTTGCAGGGAAATCGCGCTCAGGGCGCCTCAAGTAGGGGGCGCGGGCGGGGGGCATTCCGTGCTCTGTGGTGCGGTAGCGATCGTAATTTTGGGACGGTGCATGTCGTTTTTGTTACGTTTGTTACCTAACATTGCTTAAAAAAGAAAAAAAAGCAAAAAAAAATTTTGTGGTTTCGAACCTATGGTCCAAAAAATGCAAACCCTACACGCTTACCACTGAGCTAACAAATTACTTAGACGACCAAACGAATATCGGCTTCTGTTGGTTCGCTCCGGGCGAGGGAATAGGAGGAAGGATTCGAGGGATTAAAAAAGTCTTTCATGTGCCGTACGCACTGTCAACCGGTGGTCGGTCGTTCGGTGGATGTGTCTGTCTCTGTCTCTGCTCTGTGTCGCAGGGATGTTAGATGCATGAGAATTCTCACGCACTTGTGAGAATTACGCCTCCGACATACATGAGCTATGAGGCCAAAGGTAGAAAGCATGAGAATTTCACGGACTGTGGGTAATTTATTTCTTGCTCTTAGCTCTTAAATGACCAAGCCTTCTGCAAGTCTGTGGGACGGCACGCACGCAGCCAGCAGCATAGACGATATAATAGGCCAACAGTACGCACGCACCGCAGCGCAACCGCAGGGTATCTCACACACAGACAGAACTTTTAGATAGTTACTTACTCTTGTACCTATCCAATTTTTTTTTATATTCATTTGTCTCCTCTCGAAACAGGCAAAAATCTCATTATAAGAAGGAGTTTCGCACGCAGGTCCGTTTTATCATGCATTTTATTTGCACTGAACTGTAAAAATAATTAAAACAAATCTATTTTCATGCATAATTAGGATTATTTCTGACAGAACAAATCCGCATGAGAATTTTTCATCAAATGTGAGAATTTTGGAACATCCGTACGAGAATTCATTATTAGCTGTCTAACATCCCTGCTGTGTCGTTTCGTGTCCGGTGTCACTCACGCAGCGTTGCCAGAAGGTTACTTTCGTAACCTTTTAGGTTACTTTTAACGCTGAAAGGTTACTTCTAGGTTACACGACTCAAAAGGTTACTTTTAGGTGATTTTTCAGAATTAATTTGTATAATATATTTTTAATTTCTTTTCTTACACGAAACCGATTAAACGGCGGAAATATATCTAGTTTTGTGCCACAGACTATTATGTTTTACTGTGGATTCAATGCGAGTTCTGTGGGCAGAACTCTTTTATATGTTTTTCATGTTGGCAATGCAAGACTTCGCTCTTAAATCGTCGTGGTTCTGTGTGTATTCTAAAAACATGTTGAAAATTACTGATGGGTCGATCCCGGGATTGAATCTTTATGGGCGGGATTTTATCATAAAAACCAGGATTTAATCCTATTCTAGGACCAAATGAGGATTTTATGTTTTAAGGTTAAGTATGTGAAGTTGTTCTGTAATATGAGCGAAATTTTATCATAAAGTCCAGGATTTATTCCTATTTTAAGATCGAAAGGATTTTATGTTTTTATCTAGCTTTTGCCCGCGGCTTCGCTCGCGTGAAATTCGTATTTCAAAAGAAGAAACTAAATCATTAAGGGCGAGGCCGAAGGCTGAGCTGCGTTCAGGTTAATGATAAACCTTCTCGAATAAAGTATGTTTTTAACTAGCTTTTACCCGCGGCGTCGCTCGCGTGAAATTCGTATTTCAGAAGAAGAAACTAAATCATTAAGGGCGAGGCCGAAGGCTGAGCTGCGTTCAGGTTAATGATAAACCTTCTCGAATAAAGTATGTTTTTAACTAGCTTTTGCCCGCGGCTTCGCTCGCGTGAAATTCGTATTTCAGAAGAAGAAACTAAATCATTAAGGGCGAGGCCGAGGGCTGAGCTGCGTTCAGGTCAATGATAAACCTTCTCGAATAAAGTATGTTTTTAACTAGCTTTTACCCGCGGCTTCGCTCGCGTGAAATTCGTATTTAAAGAGAAGAAACTAAATCATTAAGGGCGAGGCCGAAGGCTTAGCTGCGTTCAGGTTAATGATAAACCTTCTCGAATAAAGTATGTTTTTAACTAGCTTTTGCCCGCGGCTTCGCTCGCTTGAAATTCGTATTTCAAAAGAAGAAACTAAATCATTAAGGGCGAGGATCTCGTTATGAGCCACGCAAGTTTGTAACGAGTTTTCACGAGTCGTATTTGTGAGTGGTCATTGCAAGGGATCGCTTTGACTATCCGCTCTGATCTGATGACATTACATCTCTGATTACATTACACAAGTAGTATTAAGCGGCGGGTGGCCGAGTTTTTGGGCATCGGGTTCTCATGCAAGAGGTCCGAGGTTCGAATCCGGTCGGTGTGTACCAATGAGTTTTTTCTGACGAACAAATTTACGTGCATTCTTACACCTGCTGCTTCACCGTTTCGAACTGGTGTAAAACTAGGTACCTTCCCTTGCCCCTTACGAAGTTGTAGGCTCAAATTGTAGCCGACTGGGTTAGTACCACCGTACTGGATGTAAGATGGCCGCATAGCAGGCTCGGCTGTGTTCTCTTCTAGTTCAGTATATCCAGCAATCCAGGGAAGTCTCCGGTATGCACGGGCACCTACCTTCTCGGAGGTGATATTGGCTGGTCGGAGAATGTGCTTAGGCCCCTTCGACTCAGGCGACCGGATTACATAAAACATTATTATTTTTAGTAACTATTATAGTTTACTAGCTTTTGCCCGCTCTCGTGAAATTCGTATTTCAAAAGAAGAAAGTAAGTTATAAAGCGAGAAGGTCGAAAGCTGAGCTGCATTCAGGGTAATGATAAACCTTCTCGAACAAAATATGTAACTACTGACTAGGCCGAAGGTCGAGCTCCTTTCAGGTAAACGTTATTTTTCTCGAAGAAACTAAGTTACCTATGGCGACGCCGAAGGCGGAGCTCCCTATAGGTAAACCATATACTTTTTCAAAGAGGCCGACGAGGCCGAAGGCCGAGCTGCGTTCAAGTAAATGATAATCCTTCTCAAAGAAACAAAGTTAATGCCCTGCCGAGCGCCGAGTTGCGTTCGCGTAAACGATATTCTCGCCCTTATTTACTTACTTTAATCGAGAAATATATCGTTAACTTGAACGAAGCTCCGCTTTCGGCCTCTCCCTTAGTTACTTACTTCGAAAAGGTACATGTTTCGTATCGGTGACGTCATATTTAGTTTACATGTATCCTAACTTGTACCATAAGTATAGGATAAAAAAATTAGGATCGAATCAAATTAAAATTTTGGCTTTCTATAGTATGGGGAGTGCGTTTTTATAGGCACCCGCCCGCGCGCCGCGCCGCCTGCTCCGCCGCGCCGCCCGCTCCGCCACGCCCCGCCGGCTCGCTCATATCTGATACCTACTCGCGCTAAATGGCGCGCGAAACATTTCAGTTTGGGAACCACATCTTAGCATAACCGGAACTGAATTTTATTTAGCTTATCCTCTGTGTCGTATAGTATAGGATATAACATCCTTTTACGATGTTTCATCGAATTCAGATGATCGGTTTAAGAGTTATGGTGGAACATACATACACAGAAAAAATTTCTAAAAATCGTCAATTTAGCTTTAGTATCATACATAGAGTCTTATACCTCAGTATCTCATAAAACAAAGTAACTTACTCTATGATTAAAAAATATAGTATTGATTTAAAAATATTAGTAGATTATGACCTCAAATCGTTATTTTTTAACCGACTTCAAAAAAAGGAGGAGGTTCTCAATTCGACTGTATGTTTTTTGGTCAAACATGATCGAAATTGGTAGATCTACCAAAAAATCGGTACCTAACTTTTCACACTGTCACGGTCACTGAACAGACTCGATTACCGACCTTTTTCCTCTCTCACATCACGGCGAAATGTATGCGCGCTCAAACGACCACAGATATTGATTATTTTGTGAACATAACTAGGGAATCATGTATTAAAATTAAAACCTGTCGAGACATTATTTATTTAGTTATAGGAATTCATCCAGTAAAACAATGATCTACATACCTACTACCATATTATGCCTAGTACTAATGAAAACAACTCATCCACGATGTTGAAATCTAATATTAAAATAAAATCCTATTTCGTAGGATCGAATGAGGAACCTTCCCCAACTTTCCCAATAAAATCCCTATAAAGTCTCGAATAAGGATTCGGTCCCAAATGGGATTGAATCCTTGCCCATCAGTATTGAAAATACGACTTTCTCTCTCACACTAAAGGGTGTGAATAACCAAATCACAAAAGCGTCTCGCTTCAATCTAATTCGCTCTTTTCGAGTTCGTTTGCTGTCGTTCGTTCATGTCGCGTCCAGTCGCCGATCGTCGTGTCGTGTTGGTCGATGAATGAAAGAAAGTTTAGTTTTGTTTGCTTGTGTCGGTCGGGCGTACTCACATAGTGGTTTGAATTGAAAAAAAACGACTGAAAAACTAGGTAAGTGTACAAATAAAAGTGTACAAAGTAATAATAAAAAAAGTGTAAATACGTACGTGGATGAGGATAACCGATAAACACTACTTAATACTGAAAAAAAAATTAAAGGTTACTTTTCACACTAAAAGGTTACTTTTTTTCTATTTTAGGTAACTTTTGACAAGACCCCGCTGGCAACACTGCACTCACGTAGAGTAGCTCTTTGTGCCTGCATGCTGTCACGCGGTTACATATTCTTTGGCGGTTACTATAACACAACAACACCTTGAAGTACATTTAATTTATTTCCATTCTTTTCCCTAACTCGGAGCGGGGTCCGTTCATCTGTGTGCAAGTGGGTGAAGGTCGACCACCGTAGCTAAGCGTTAAAGCGGTGAACCGGCTGCGACTGTGAAGTGAGTTTTCTCCTGTTCACTTATAAGACTGCTCAATCTGTAACTTTCTCTCCTATAAACCGACCGTTTTATGTAGGTATACATGCTCTAAATATACTCTCGTATCGTGTTTATCGCGTCGGTGCCGGGCGGTGCCGCGAACTGCAAAACGACAACTTGCATGACTCACTGAGGTTACAGGGGTGACATGCAATCTATTTCGAAACTCATGAGAACTTTCCCGCTAAAACCAATCATTTAAACCGCCCGGGTTGATACCACCGCACTGAATGAAAGGTCGGTTAAAACGGCTCTATAAATAGTTCGTGTTTTCCGTCCAGTTCAGTGTAGCCGGCACAACCGAAGGGAAGCAATGACATGGCACCTAGTTCACCAAGGTGTTATGGGCTGACATCACGGATGTAGTAGGTGATCAAAATGATAATGTGCTTTATTCTACATATATGCATACATAATATTCATATAGGTATTACATTATCAATGTGGGACCGGTACCTACTTAAAAAGAATGGCCCCACTACATCTCTTCCCGTGCATATCGTAAAAGCGACTAAGTGATAAGGATGATATGCCGTGCTAAAGGGCGGTAGTGTAGCCACCTCTCATCTTGGCATGGTACGGTGCTGTGCCGTTTCGTGAGTAACAGTTCTTAGAAATACATATATGAGTTCCGGGATTGTTAACACATTTTGTTGCGTTGTGCAAAAAAAAATGTGTTGCGTAGTAAAGAGGTTGATTGGAGAAATTGCATTCTGCATTCTTTATTCTATAACCCTTCAATTGCCCGAGACCGTTCAGCGGTTCCGACCTTGGACTGCCATGGTTGCCCCGAACCGTTGAGCGGTCTCTCTAGACTAGTCACTTTAAATAATTTATTTAAATGTCATACATCCTACTAATCTCTTCTAACTTACGTACAGTCATTCATGAAAGAATAGGCTAGCTAGTGTTTTGGAGTGATTTTTTGCCGTATTTTTGCGGTTTTTTGTCGAAAAACAATGGAAGGGTATGTAATCTACATGTTACAATAGTTTTTCGGACTTGAGGAATGATTTATTCGTCAATAATTTTGATGTTTCCGACCCACTACGAAAAACCGTTACGAAAATTTTGAATGGTAGGTTACTTTGATCGATCGAAATTCTATAGATTTTCGCCAAAACAAGTGAAAGTTTATTGAAATAGTTTATTTATTTCATTGTAAATGTTTTAAGAACATTATATCTGCCCTAAAGTGGCCTAGTAATTAAATTTTTCGAAAAATAAAGGCACGGTCGCTTCGGAAACCGTTCAACGGTTCGGGGCACTATCGGCGTGAGGTCACGTGACCGTGTCGCTGAGCGACCGCTCCACCTATATGCTTCAATACATTTTAATAAAATTTTATTTTTTTAGTGTGCTTGTTTTGAGTGATATTTTCATTAAATTTAATGAAATTTATTTTGGCCGTAAATTTAATGGCGTACTTTTAATTTTGTGCATGGATTTTTGCGTTTCATTTATTTCATATTATTATTTAGAGACGACGGTAAGCGCCCAGATGGGATGACGTTGATCCCATGGGCCAAGGGCAGGTCTCTCGTGTGGGACGCCACCTGCGTCGACACCATGGCAGCTTCATATTTGAGCCAAACATGTAAGATGCCTGGTGCCGCCGCGGAGGCTGCCGCGCGGAACAAACACAGTAAATATTCAGAAATTAAAAAATCTTACGAATTTTTGGCTTTCTCCGTCGAAACTTTAGGCCCCTGGAGTAAGGAAGTAAAAAATCTTGTGCACACTTTAGGCTCAAAATTAAAAATTATATCGGGCGACCCTCGTTCAGGAGTTTATCTCAAACAGAGGGTCAGCATCGCCATCCAGCGTGGGAATGCAGCGAGTATGCTGGGAACACTCAGCTCCATCCCCAGGCAAAATTTCAGTGAAATATTTTATATAGTTATGTAAGTAGTTTGTTTAGCATTTTAATTTTGTATTCATTTTATATCAAATAAATCTCTATATATTTCATATGTATTTGCATAACGTTTTTAAAGAAGTATAACTTCAAAAAGATTTCAGCATTAAGTTCGCCTTCTGGAGCATTTATCTCTAACCATTTCAAATACGGTATTAGATACCTTAAGATATGTTGCAAAAAATTTGCTATCATTTCCCGAAAGCCTCCTCCATCTTAAGTTATCCTTACTACTTACTAAATTTTGGTTTTTTTATTTTTATTTCTGTAAATTTCACTGAATTTTTTTTCAATATTTTTGTACGGTAGTATAATTTTTTTTCACTGAATCTAAGAGCAAATTTAATAAACTATTTTTTAGTGTCCTTTTATTTTAATTCCGTCAGTAGTATTTGCTTCTAGAGCAGTTTTTGCTATGTAGGTCATTTTGACCATTGTTCCATTTGGCCTCGTATTGTTTAGAAACAAAACATCCGACACATGTAATTATTTTATTATGAGTACTTGAAGAGCCCAGGCTTGTGTAAACACTTACATCATACCGTTGGAGTGGATCATTCAGCGAAATTAATTTGTAAACATACTTGACATTTACGACCTCGAGTGAAGAGCTTCATATTTTTGTTACACTTTGGAACTCTGTTGAGATCTACATTTCTACTGTAACGAAAGATATCTTGATAGGAAATGGTAGATTATGTAATAAACTATAAATAAAACACAATAAATTCAGTATCTGCAGTTTTTATTAGAAAATATGAATATTTTTTTACCCGAATATGTAAATTAATTCGTTTGTGGACTTTGGCCCAGTTTAATGGTGATAATAATAAACACAATTAGACGTGATACCAAGGCAATGCCTAGTAAATTTAATGAAGATTTAGAAAATATAGGCTTTTCATATATGCTTCATAAAAAAAGTCTAGAAATAAGGTCTAGAACGCAGTAGGGTGGAGCGCGCTCGACACTGCCAAAATGGCGGGGCAATCACGATTTTGGCATGATTTTGAGCCGGGCAATCGAAGGGTTATTCATCATTCGTATGGTAGTACACCACGCTTGGATTTGTCCTGTTTAGTTTTTACAATCCGGTTCGATTACAATACATTGTGACCAGCTACACAATTGACACCCCTTACAGTGTTCAGATATAGTTTGAGAGCTAGAATAGCTATAATTCAAGCTTGATAATTCTGACCACATAAAATCAAAAGTAAAAGTATAAATAAAATTAGGTGTATAGAGCCTTTGTCAGAAATTGTTGATACATATTGTATCAAGTCATTTCCTTACCTATAATAAAATCCAACGTCTGCTTTCTGTCTGTCTGTCTGTCTGTCCGCTTATAACTCGAGAACCACTGAACCGATTTTAATAAAAAAAAATTCTACGGATAGCTTGATTCTTCCCATCAACTATAGGCTACTTACTATCACGCTAAATGGCTTATGAGGTTAGCAGTGAAGTGAAATATGAGAGCGGGCGGAGCCGCGGGCACAGCTAGTACTAACATAAAATACACTTTTTACGCTACAGAAGTTGTAAAATTTACATTTGTAAAAATTACTTTCTCTATCATTTAAATTTTTATCATATTATCTGCAGCATAAATCATGTAACTACAGTACCCCGCATTAAGTAATGTACTGTTTATTGTTTATTCTTGTTGTTTATTGTTTATTTAGCATCTATTGGCAGTACAATGCGCTCAGATTTGTCATATTTACATTGTAACATTCCAGTTCGATTATCACAGCGAAGAAGAATGACAAGAAACTTCACTGGCTATTTTTTTAAATTTACACTTAGTCTACTTTACAAAAATGTTTGCCACTGCCTAGACACGCATGCGCTGATTTGTGACAGATGCAGCAATTCATGACAAAGTGAAAACATTTTTACTATGAAATTGTATGAAGTTATGAAGCGAAATATTTTATAAATAGCTACTTATTCTGAAGTTGGTTCTGTATATTTGCCTACGCTACACCATTGATGTCAGCCCATTACAGCATGTTCCTGCTAAGTGCCGCGTCAGTGCGTCCCTTTGGAAGCTTTTCAAGTTTGTGAGTAAAAAAATAATAATAATACGCTTTATGCCACTTAATTCGTGGCAAGGGTGGGATTATTTCCCTAGGACATTTCCTCCAGTCGACCTGGTGGACCTACATTTTTACATGGAATCTGTACCATGGAGCAGTGGGTGAAGGTATGCAAGTATTTTTTTTGCAAATCAGAAAAAACTCATTGGTAACTACACGCCAATTGGATTCGAACCTCAGAACTCTCGCAAGAGAAGCCGACGCCCAGACCACTCAGCCACCCGCCGCCTTCAAAATTAAAAATAAACGTTAACTTTACAGTTACACACTGCTCGTGCACCAAATTTAATCAAAATGGCGGACGGCGTCGAGGAGAAGGTGATAATGACGCCCAAGTGCAAGACAGCGACGTCGACCACGCTGGTGGTGGAGCGGAGAGCGGTGGCGGTGGACCCGGCGGCGCAGACAGACAAGATGCACGTCGCGGGCGGCGACCACACGGGCATTATCATTAACAAGGAGCAAGTTTATGGTATGTTATGTTTTTATGTAACCTTACTTGAACCTAAAACGGTGGGCCACATAACATACTACACCGGTCTACCCATGCCGACAGCCCATCACATCTTGATGAACTAGGTGCCATGTCAGTGCTTCCCTTTGTTCGTGCCGGCTACACTGAACTGGATAATTTTTTTTTTATGTAATCCGGTATGGGTGGCTAAATTGGAGGGGCTAAAGCGCATGCTCCGACCAGCCAATATCACCTCCGAGAAGGTAGGTGCCATACCGGAAACTTCCCTGGATTCTGGATTGGATTGGATACATAAACTTTTTGATTAGGTAGCTGCTTCAATTGACCTTTCATTCAGTGCGGCGGTATCAATTTGTGTACTAATCTGTTATGGTTGGCTACATCAGCTACTGCAGCTGTGATGTCAGCCCATAACACCTCGGTGAATTAGGTGCCATTTCAGTGCTTCCCTGTGGTCGTTCCGGCCGTTTTGACAAACCTTTCAATCAGTGTGGCAGTTTAAGTTCGGATTGATCCGAACTTAAACTGGTAGGCTTTAACCCTGGTAGGGTTAAGGATTAACCCTGCCAGTTAAGTGACAGATGTCATTATGTCAGTCAGTCAGTCAATCAGTCAGCGTGTAAGCGTCCACTGCTGGACATACGCCTCTCCAATTTTCCTCCAGTCCTCCCGGCCTTCAGCGGTACGGAATCACTGCTTTCCGCCGACGTACTTGATGTCGTCGTCCCACCTGGCGGGTGGTCTTCCCACACTTCGTTTTCCAGTCCACGGCCGCCAGTGTAGGACACGGTTACTCCAACGGTCGCATGTCATTATGACTGCTAATTGTGTCACTGCACCTTCCAGAGAACGGTGTATCGGAGCCGCACCACGCCGCGCTGGAGTTCCGCGTGTACCTGGTGAGTGCGGCGACGGGCTCGCACACGCGCGAGGCGCGAGCACTGCGGTTCTGGTTCAAGCCGCAGCTCACTCCGAGCGAGCGGCCGCACGAGGCGCAGGCCTTCTTCAGGGAGCTCGTCACGCCAAATGACTTTCCCAAAGGTGACATCTTTGTTCATTTTAACTTCATTCTGCTAAGGGCTCGTACCCATACTATGTGACCGATTTTACCCACTTTTTACCCCATTGTGACCTACCGTGGTTTGTACTCGGACCCCCATTTTCACGTAGTATTTTAAATATTATAAAATTGCTATTTCTTTATATAGAGAAATATTTTTAGCCTATTTAATCAATATTTGAGGTATTGTTCTCCAACTTTTATTGTGAGGCCATCATTGTCACTGTAATTTTTTTATTTTGATCACCTTAGTGTAAAAAGTCAAAGATGAGTGACATATTGAATAATTTTATAACAAGAAATTATACAGCAAGATCTCACTTCTAAATATAGATTTGTGACGGCTGCAAAGATCGAATGAATCAACAATTGAAGCCGAGCAAACATTAATGAAATACATATAGATGCCGTGTTGGGATTAGCTAATTGAATGTAACAACACTAGCTGCGTCCGATGCTGCACTTGTCTTGAAGTTGGTTTAACAGCAAACCTGACATAGTATCTTCTCTCTCCCTCTGATGTTTTAGTGGATGAGGTGAAATACAGAAAGCTTTGCAGAATGGGTAACCAATAGTCGGTGACCCAGTGTGTTCTAAACAAACTTTGAAGAAATGAATAAAACATTAAAATATAATAATAAATAATTAATTAATTAATAGTTAACCTCGCGTTGTCGTGGAAAGCACTGTAGCCACGGCCTGCGCCCACCGGCCTGCTTGGAGGGCTGCCTCCCACAGCTGGCGATGTTACCATTTTTATTAAAAAAAAATATATTTTTTTATAGTCATCATCATCATCATCATCATCAGCCTGTATCGGTCCACTGCTGGACATAGGCCTCTCCCAAGGCACGCCACCACACGCGGTCTTCCGCTCTTCTCATCCATATTTTTTCATCATATATTTATATATTTCATATATTGTAACATTTTGGGTGGAACCCACTAATCTGTTTTTTTTTGTGAAAACCCACCCAAAATCACCCAAAATGTCACACAAGTTTATGCATGACTAACTTTTGCCCGCAGCTTCACTCGCATAGCCTATGTCCATCCTGAAGGTCCATTCTAAATATTGGCCACAAATTGTTTTTTAATTGGATGAGTATTTTCGGAGATTACCTCCTACATAAAAAATTCAAACTTTACCTCTTTATAATATTAGTGTAGATACCACCTGCGCCTTCCTTCCTAGGTGAATGAGGAAGGTGTGGAACTAAGCTTGCGATGGCTTCACTGAACATATCCGGGCCCATCGGCAGTAGAGGAGGGTGTTAATCGAGGTCGGGACTAGCGAGTGGCCACTCTAAATTTCCCGCGCATGCTTCACGTTTCGGCTCGCATCAAGCCCTCGTCAGCTAGTCTGCGTTGACTAGGACGCGGGGAAACACCAGTCCCGCTCTCGACCTCCCTCTCTCTACCTATCCATATTCTGTAGGGATATTGAATCTTAATTAATTGCGAGTATGATAATGTTTGCAGACTACGTGGGGTTCATTAAGAAGATAATGAAACTGATGCAGCACAAGCATCACCAGCTGAAGATCCTCGAGATAGAGCTGAGGCAGGAGGGCTGCGGCCCCCCTCCACCTGGTCTGTACACACTCTACTTCTTTTAGCGTAACGTCGCAAAATTGTGAATTAATGGAACCCTTATGGTATCGCTCTGTTGTTTGTCTGTCCAAGGGTCGCATGCATATATCTCGGTATCTACTGAACCAATTAAATATTATTTTGGCAAGTAAATACTATTTTGAATTTCTTTCTAAAAATTTTATAAAATGTTATAAAAGTAATTATATTTTACCTTTATTTTTATTCTGTCTACATGCATAGTAAAAATATTGAAAATGAAATAGAAACTTTTACTTATCTATCACTATTAAAATATTTAAAAAATTTCAAAATTTTATGGGTCAAGTTTGTCCGCCTAATTATGTTTTTTTAATGTACGTCATTCTCTTTTCATTTTTGTGTACTTGTAATGAAAGAAACAAACGGGGCTCTGGACAAAGCAAGCGATTCATAATTCAGTTCATTCACAGTTCACACCAATTGTGTTCATTTGCGAAAGAGAAAGTCGGCTGACAATTTAGTTAGAATGTACGAAGGTCTTAAAGATAATCTGATGCCGCGTACGCATTGCTGCAATGTAACACAATGTATCATGCAATGCAGGAATTTGCCATACACACTGCTGCAATGTAACACACAATATATCATGCAATGCAAGAATTTGTCATACACATTGCTGCAATGTAACATGCAAGGTTGTAACATTGTCTGCCTTTAAGACAAACAGGCAGGTTCAGGAGTTTTTTAGTACATGCACGGTTCGTTCATACGATGCACCCAGACTGGTGTAACACATAGAATTGCATGTTACATTGTAACAGTCTGTACGCGGCACGATGATGAGTCACTTTAGTTATTCTGGATGATCAATTTCTACTACTTTCATGCTATCCCTTACATGTTACATGATCCAACTTCTGCCGTGCTGTGTGTATGTATGAATGTATGTATGTATATATGTTCCAATGTAAAGTGACATATCTCCGTCAGGTTATAGGTGGTAGGTTATAAGTTATATATACCATCACACCATTATTCTGCGCTGAGCTTACACATAGCTGAGCAGTGGGACCGGATGAAATCTACCAATTTGGTTAGCTTTTTTTTATAGAATTCGTGAAATGGGACGCCGAGCCACCCATAAAGTATCGAAATACGCCCATGGACATTCTGTCGCATGCGGGGGTTGTGAATGCCATTCCGGCCTGACAGGTGCCTGTTCATACCCCTCTTTAAGGACACGAGACTGTACTTGGGCGGGAGGTGAGTCGCAACGTGTAGGGATGCAATCCCTACCACGTGCACGTTGTGCGGAAGTAATCCGCGTCGTTTCCGAAGAATATGTTCCATATTTTATACATGCTGCTGTATTTGTAGTATTATTTGAAAATTATAATATGTAAATGACATGTATATTTTTTATTTTTCTCGTACAGACCAAAGTGGCGATAATAAGAGTAAGAAAATAGTATACAAAATATGTAACGGCTGTATGTATTACGAAGTATTATTTCATTGTAGGCATGCGCGTGTACTTTGTGTTGTTGAAGTAATAACAGTATGTCATATCTGTTTTTATTTATTTGGATGCAATAAATATTTAATTATTCCCTTGAATTATTCATAATGTTTTTTTCTAAATTTACAAATTACCTTACATTCAGCTTATTAAGCAGGTTTATCCACTAGTTGTTATGTTTATTTTAAACAAAATATGCATTTATTGGTATTCTATATCCTACTGTATATTCTATAATACCCTTCATAGAGATCCTAATGTAGTTAGCCTAACCTCCTTAGACTCTCATTAATTATATTTTCTGTTTTAATTAGTGTTAATTACACGTAAGTATGTGTGTGTTACCTAACACCTGTGCATTAGTGTGGTTACTAATATCCTAAGCTAATATCACCAATTTGCTGCCATTCAATAATTGAACATGGGAAGCAACCAATTAATCTCATGTCGGTAGCTCACCCTCTCATTCTCCTCATTATAAGTAACTATAGTACTTAAAGATTCACTTTATATTTCATACTTTAGCTAGCTCTCAGAAAGTACTTAGAGATTCACTTTATGTTTCATGGCTCTCAGAAAGTACTTAGAGATTCACTTTATGTTTCATACTTTAGTTGGCTCTCAGAAAGTACTTAGAGATTCACTTTATATTTCATACTTTAGCTGGCTCTCAGAAGGTACTTAAGAGATTCACTTTATGTTTCATGGCTCTCAGAAAGTACTTAGAGATTCACTTTATGTTTCATGGCTCTCAGAAAGTACTTAGAGATTCACTTTATATTTCATACTTTACCTGGCTTTCCCTCCGTGTCAGAAGTACAATAATTGTTATTGTCTTATTTATTAATATATTGTGGTATAAGACCTAAGTCTGCATTAAATGATATTTCATGTAAAATTCAAGGATTCAGTTTGCTAAAATATTAAAATGTGTTATGAAGTAAATAAAATATTTTGTAATAATACTTAATTTAAGAAACAAACAACTAACTGCCTATGATTTAAAACTTCAATTAAATAATGGAATGTTTTTATTTTAGCCTTCATCGAAGAGAATGTTGCCAACCACACACCCGACATATCCGAACAAAGAGTTCTGGAGCTCATAGAGAATGCTTACCCCAATGCCTTGACTGTGGACCAGTTTGCCAGGTAATAAACTATTTAAATATTTTAAACTTCACACCTACCATTTACTCTGATTGCTTTAGAGTTCATGTACCTCAAAAGGAATTAATGAATGCCTTTTTTTAAGCCTGTCAAGAGGTGATTATCATGTTAGGCTCGTTTGCCAGGTACGAGACGGAAGTTAACTTTCTCCATACAAAATCGTCTTTCGGCATTTATGTTTTCTAGCCCTTATCCAATTAAAAAAAAAATTTCTTGTCTTAAGGACAGTTCAATCTGCGTTCCTGTCATTTTTTTGTTTAGATGAAGTATACCTACAACAGCAGAGCTAAAATATTTATATTTCGACGGAAAAAATGATTTATTTTTATTTTTTAATGTCATGAAGTTCATTAAGCTTTATTGAGTCATCGCTTTAGATATTAAAAAAATAAAAATACAGGAACATAGATTCGACTGTCCTTATTACAACAAAAAAGAATCGTAAAAATCGGATAATGTTTAGGGGGTAAAAAACATAAATGCCGAAAGACGATTTTGTATGGAGAAAGTTAACTTCCGTCTCGTCTTAATGGGCACACAGGGTTTTTTTTAACTTGGTTACAATACATTGTGACTAACTACATAATAGACACCTCTTACAGTGTTAAACTACAGTTTGAGAATTTGTTGGTGAGACCGTTGGTGAATTTAGCGTGTGCAGTTCTTCCCGGTGGGTACACCCGCAGATAAATGAGGACCACACCAAATTTAACCATAAAACAAAATTAATTTAAATTATGTGACGGCGCAGCGCCGGACGGTGGTCGACAGCGGAGGTGAAGGACTGCCTGGAAGCACTGGAGGAGAAGGGGCTCACGCGTGCCATGTCCGACGGGCTTTACATCCGGCAACACAGCGTGGACACACAGGTAGGAGGGGCTCACATGTGTCGTGTCCGACGGGCTCTACATCCGGCTGCACAGGGTGGACACAGGTAGGCGGGACTCACACGCGCCGTGTCCGACGCACTCTACATCCGGCAGCACAGCGTGGACACACAGGTAGGAGGGGCTCACATGTGTCGTGTCCGACGGGCTCTACATCCGGCTGCACAGGGTGGACACAGGTAGGCGGGACTCACGCGCGCCGTGTCCGACGCACTCTACATCCGGCAGCACAGCGTGGACACACAGGTAGGAGGGGCTCACATGTGTCGTGTCCGTCGGGCTCTACATCCGGCTGCACAGGGTGGACACAGGTAGGCGGGACTCACGCGCGCCGTGTCCGACGCACTCTACATCCGGCAGCACAGCGTGGACACACAGGTAGGAGGGGCTCACATGTTTCGTGTCCGACGGGCTCTACATCCGGCTGCACAGGGTGGACACAGGTAGGCGGGACTCACGCGCGCCGTGTCCGACGCACTCTACATCCGGCAGCACAGCGTAGACACACAGGTAGGAGGGGCTCACATGTGTCGTGTCCGACAGGCTCTACATCCGGCTGCACAGGGTGGACACAGGTAGGCGAGACTCACGCGCGCCGTGTCCGACGCACTCTACCTCCGGCAGCACAGCGTGGACACACAGGTAGGAGGGGCTCACATGTGTCGTGTCCGACGGGCTCTACATCCGGCTGCACAGGGTGGACACAGGTAGGCGGGACTCACGCGCGCCGTGTCCGACGCACTCTACATCCGGCAGCACAGCGTGAACACACTGATAGGAGGGGCTCACATGTGTCGTGTCCGACGGGCTCTACATCCGGCTGCACAGGGTGGACACAGGTAGGCGGGACTCACGCGCGCCGTGTCCGACGCACTCTACATCCGGCAGCACAGCGTGGACACACAGGTAGGAGGGGCTCACATGTGTCGTGTCCGACGGGCTCTACATCCGACTGCACAGGGTGGACACAGGTAGGCGGGACTCACGCGCGCCGTGTCCGACGAAGGTGTGGATCTAAGCTTGCGATGGCTTCACCGAACATATCCGGGCCCATCGGCAGTAGAGGAGGGTATTAATCGAGGCCGGGACTAGCGAGTGGCCACTCTAAATTTCCCGCGCATGCTTCACGTTTCGGCTCGCTTCAAGCCCTCGTCAGCTAGTCTGCGTTGACTAGGACGCGGGGAAACCACCAGTCCCGCTCTCGACCTCCCTCTCTCTACCTATCCATATTCTGTAGGATGCTTCCAGTGACGTTTTCGAAGCTCTCTCCATATATGAGCTTAGCGTCGATCTTGGGAGCCCTAGATTCTTGAAGAGACTGTAGAGCGACTTCGCTGGTAGTCCTCTTGCTCCGACTTCCACAGCGAAGAGATCAGTCTTGAATCCGTTTCTCACAATCCGGTCTACTAAGTTGCAGTACTTGTTAAGTTTGATGTTGTGGTCCTTCGGTATGTTACTTTCCCATGGAACTGTAAGTTCAACAAGTACTACATGCTTTGTCGCTTTTGAGAATATGAGTATATCCGGTCTTAATGCTGTGGTACAGATTTCCGAAGGCATTTGGTAATGCTTCTCATGTGTGTCCATCAACAATTCCCAATCCTTTGCTGCTCCCAAAATTGAAGAAGGTTTAGTCCTATCTTTGGGCAGCTTATTGGCTCCAGGTTTCACAAAGTTGACCTTCTGGAAGCCGCTACTGGTTTGCCCTTTCCTGGTCCGTGCAATTGACAGGTTGATGGCCTCTCTGATGATTTGGAGGACTTTATCATGACGGTAGGAATACTGGCCTCGCTCAAGTAGTATTTTGCATCCGCATAACAAATGTTTGGCCGTGCCTACGAACTCCTTACATGACGGGCATAGTCTATTTGTAGATTTCCCCCATCTAACTAGGTTACTCGGGTCGGGGAGAGTAAGCTGGAATGCATTTAAGTAGAACTTAAGCAGCTCAGGGGACCAGTTGTATATTATGGATTTCCACTTCAATGCAGGAGGGATGCAGAAGTCACCCACTGTTAGCCAATCATTCTGCATTTCTAGGTTTAAGGCGTGAAGTTTGAAGCCTTGTTCCATGTCCTCCTGAGCAAAACCTTTCAGTATTTCTTTATCAGACTTTGCTGTTTCTATGCCCAATCCAGATCTATTGGTGCGTGTACCAACTTGGAATGATTTGTAGAAGTCGAGTCTCGATTCCAGGTCATCTGATAGTGATGTGTTGGGTAAGGCTTGAATAGCGCTATCATTGGAGTCTTTGAGTATACATCGTTTGGCTATTCTCGCCTTTTGATAAAATATCGACGGTTTCTTAATGTTCAGTCCAAAGTTATTGTGAGATCTGTATAGCGTTGACGAGTCAGCCGGGTGAGCCAGTCCAAACCATGATTTCAGGAATCTGGTCACATACGAGTTTAATTTAGTCAGGTTTTGCTTTGTGAAGTCGTAGACGAGAAATGGCCATGAAAGTTTTGATGTCAGGTAGTTATCGTAAATCTATGCCTTTTGTGTACCCAGGAGGGGAAGATTGTCAGTTTGGCGGAGGCTCTCTTCGAAAAGTTGGACAATATCATCAGTAGGATGCTCCTTTCCTCTGCTGGTGATCCTTTTGCCCAAGAATTTAAAAGGAGCTTCATCAGCCACGGTTGCGATTGGTTTTCCGGCTACTGTCAGACCTGGATTGCTCGAGGTAAACTTTGAACCTTTCCTGGTTAAGCTCAAACAGTAGCACTTCGCTGGTTTTATCTTCATCCCTTTGGTCCATTCACAATAGTCATCTACCACCTTAAGAAGCGCCTGATTTTGTTTTGGATTGCGGGTTAACAGCGTAATATCATCCGCAAATGCCAGGATGGCCGCCATATATGTGTCTCCATATTTGAACCTGTATCCCCATTTGTTTTCTTTTACGACAAGCGTATCAATTAGAATGTTGATAACAATGTTAAATGTGACAGGAGAGAGGCAGCAACCCTGGAAAAGTCCTATGCCGTAACGAATTTCCGGTATCTTCTCCGTTTCGCCTTTTACTTGTATTACAAAGGAAAGTTTTTTGTAGTAGGAGGCTATTATATTACAGATCAGAGGTGGCACATTATACCACTCTAGCACCTTTAATAGTAACTCATGGCGCACCGAACCGAAGGCGTTTTCAAAGTCTAACCACGTGGCAGTTAATTGTCTCTCATTCTTCCTTGCATCTCTAAGACATTCAGTCAGCAAAGAATTATGTTCGAGGCACCCTGCAACTCTTGGGAGAAAACCTTTCTGGTACTTCTTCGGTAAGTAGTCGTTGGTACACATGTGTTTGAGTAGTCTGGCCTGTATAATGGAGAAGAATATTTTCGAAATTGTGTTCGTAAGGGCTATAGGTCTAATATCCTTGGGATCAGTAACTTCTTTCATTTTCGTAATAACAAACACGGCTTTACCAAGACAGTCTGGCACTTCTCTGTTCGTCCAAATTCTTTTGTAGATGTTCAACATGTGTTTCCGCACTGATGGACATTTTTTGTATATGATGTATGGTATGCCATCGGGTCCCGGGGCGGAACTATTTGGTTTCCTTTTTATGTGGTATTCCAGCTCTTCCATCGTCGGTGAATCAGCATCAAATGCTAGAGCAGGTTCTTTGGGTTTTGGAGCTGGTGGATCCCTGTAAGTTATATCTGCCTCCGGAGTGGTATATGTGGATTTAAAGTAGTTGAACATCTCGTCCGTACTTAACCTAATTGTACCCTGCTGTTCCTTAAAAGCTTTTTTGGCGAAATAAAAGGGGTTCTTCTCGAAAGCTGCTATATTCTGAGCCTTTCGAAATTCATTGCCAGCAACCGTAATTTGCTCAGATACTTTCTGGATGAGTTTTAGGATAGATCTCATCGCTCTGGCTAATTGGTGGCATAGATTTCTGTCTCCTGAGGCTTTAGCCTTCCTTAGCTGCTTTATCAACTCTCTCTTCCTTCTCCTAAGCTTTGCTTTGAAAGTGTTTTCTCTTTCCATTGGGTTGTGGTGATAGCGAACAGGGTACAATTCGGAGAAGTAATTGTAAATTGTTCCCTGGAAGTCATACAGCTGATCTTCGGGACTCTGCCTGCAGCCTGGGAGGTCAAGTCTTTCGGCTAGGCATCGATCATGTTGCTTCCAGGTGGTCTCGGATATGCTCGGTAAGCTTAGTCGGTCTCTGGGCGAAAATGCTTCATGGTGAGAGGAAGGTTGCGCAACACTTTGTGACGTGTGAGGTTGTACTCTGTCAATAGTGTCAGGTGGAGAACTTACTTACCCTTCTACATCCGGCAGCACAGCGTAGATACACAGGTAGGAGGGGCTCACATGTGTCGTGTCCGACAGGCTCTACATCCGGCTGCACAGGGTGGACACAGGTAGGCGGGACTCACGCGCGCCGTGTCCGACGCACTCTACATCCGGCAGCACAGCGTGGACACACAGGTAGGAGGGGCTCACATGTGTCGTGTCCGACAGGCTCTACATCCGGCTGCACAAGGTGGACACAGGTAGGAGGGGCACACATGTGTCGTGTCGATGGACTCTACATCCTGCTGCACAGAGTGGACACAGGTAGGAGGGGCTCACATGTGTCGTGTTCGACGGGCTTTACATCCGGCAGCACAGCGTGGACACACAGGTAGAAGGGGCTCACATGTGTCGTGTCCGACGGGCCCTACATCCGGCTGCACAGGGTGGACACAGGTAGGAGGGGCTCACGCGCGCCATTTCCGATCGGCTCTACATCCGGCTGCACATCGTTGACACAGGTAGAAGGGGCTCACATGTGTCGTGTCCGATGCAATCTATATCCTGCTGCACAGCGTAGAGACACAAGTAGAAGAAGGGGCTCATGACCTATTGACAGTAGTTTAAATTCATCTAGTTCAGTGTAACCAGTCAAAAATTTAAGGGAAATATGCAGGTATGTCACATATATATTTTATGTCATATAATTCTTACAGGAATGCAATGCCCTACCCTAATATAATGCAATACCATAGGCGGGCTATGATGTACAACCATAGAACTTAAAAAAAACAGTAGGAGTAGTGTAATGAACTAATTACTTTTTAGTATGAGAAGAAGTGTAACCAAATTCTTAAAAAAAAATTGTGATACCTCCAATTTATAATTTACCAACTTTAGGCGAATACTTTGTGTGGCTATGCAGTGTGGGAAGACCACCCGCCAGCTGGGACGACGACATCAATGACGTCGGCGGAAAGCAGTGGTTCTGTACCGCTGAAGGCCGGGTGGACTGGAGGAAAATTGGAGATGCATGTGTCTAGCAGGGATGCTTACACGCTGAGCGACTGACTGATGTAGACAACCGTGTTATATCAAAGAACAAAACCGGCCCAGTGCGAGTCGAACTCGCGCACCGAAGGTTCCTTATCCCCATGTCATGGTTAGCGCCACTCACGCCATCTATGGCGTGTTATGAAATCCTTCATATTAGTGTTAAATGTTATGATTAGTTAAAATGCTTCACGCTCTATTCGGTAGATGGTGCATACACTTTTTTGGTTTCTTCTATGGGAACCCCCGTGAGATTTTTTACTTTTTCTTATTTTTATTATTTGTTGTTATATCGGCCTTAATAACACATATTCTGTGAAAATTTCAACGGGCTACCTATTACGGGTCAAGAGATACAGCCCTCGAACAGACAGACGGACGGACGGACGGACGGACAGACAGACAGACAGACGGCGTAGTCTTAGTAATAGGGTCCCGCACCGGATACGGAACCCTAACAATAATATTAACTGGAGTTACAATCGGCGTCCAGGTGGTGAAGCAGATGCCGACTCTCTGCTCGTCGCGGCAGCCGACCATCGCCGTCATCACGGCCCTCTACTGCGAGAAGCTCGCCGTCGACGCTATGATGGACAACCAGGAGACGTTCGTGCGCTACACCACAGTCGGTGAGTACTCTACTCACGTCCCGTTCACACGTCGAGCTGCTTCTCCAGCGGTTATTGTTATTTCAATAGAGGAGTCTGCTAATGCCACATCGGCTGAATGGGCCTTAGCGACACACCGGTCTGCAGGTTCTGCATAAAAGAGGATAAAATGCCCATACACATCCTTTGTGAATGTAGAACTAAGCTTGCGATGGCTTCACCGAACATATTCGGGCCCATCGGCAGTAGAGGAGGGTGTTAATCGAGGTCGGGACTAGCGAGTGGCCACTCAAAATTTCCCGCGCATGCTTCACGTTTCGGCTCGCATCAAACCCTCGTCAGCTAGTCTGCGTTGACTAGGACGCGGGGAAACTCCGAAGTGATTCATAGTAGAAGCCATATTCTTGGGGGTTATATTTTTAACCCATGCCAAAGAGCAGTTACTCAACCCCAAGAGTATAACTCGGTTCATAGCAGAAATCTGACTAGGGGGTGAGCTCTAAACTTTTGAGAGATCACAATAGATCTCCCTAGGTCGCGGTGACAAAGGGCTCAGGGGCCCTAACTCTCACACTTTAAATCATAATAATAATCATGCCAACATTCACTCATCCATCATACACGCATGCAGGCCCGTCTCGCTCTGGAGTAATAGGTGCCCGGGGCAAACACAAGCCGCCTACGCTCGCTGCGCGTGGAGCCGCTAGACGCTCCCCGCGCAAATCAATTTCTGAAGTAGCCCAAAATCCCAGAAACATTTGTCGGGAGTCGCCCAAATTTAGACCAGACCGCGCAATATACTTATGGCCAATACTGAAGAACGCACACTTGCGCTGTGTGATCCTGTGTCTTTTTTGCGTCGTGTAATTTTAGAGAAAGCTTAGGCGGCAGAGGCGGCGGAAAGCCTGTGTGGCCTAACAATCGGGGCGCCTGCGGCGCGCCTCTAACGCAGGGCTCACGGGGCGCCCGCCCCGCTCGCCCCGCCCTTGAGACGGCCCTGCACGCATGCACCCTCGTCAGACCGTTGTGGGCAGAGTTAGCCATTTTATTTTATTAGAATCATTTATTCACACATTTTTTTTAAATTAAAAGCTTAAATTAATATAAAAACAAACGGAGTTTCCACCACCGGCGGTGGGACGAGCCCAAGCTACCGCTGGTTGGGTCCCAAAGAGAGAATCCTCCGGACTATAGGCGCAGTGTCGAGCAGGGCTGCCTTCTGGATGACCTTGACCCAACCACCACACTTTATTAGAATTATTTGTATTCTTGTCATGTTTGGTATTTGTTTGTTTTTTAACTTTATCTCAGGTTGGAAAGGGGAGCCCCTGCAAATCAGCTTCGCTATGTTGCATAGTGAGTCAGCTGAGTGGGCTTCCTTTTCGTCACATGTTTATTTTTATCGATATTTGGTAAAATTGTAGAATAAATCTTTCTTTAATTTTGTTTTAAAAATATTACATAACCTCTATGCATGCGTTTGCAGAAGATAGAAGAGAACAGATTGTAAAATGAGGAAAGAAGATGCACGCAAAGTTGTCTCAGTTAATCGAAAATGAATACAAAAGAAAAAAACCGGCCAAGTGCGAGTCGAACTCGCGCACCGGGGGTTCCTTATCGCCATGTCATGGTTAGCGCTACTCACGCAATCTATGGCGTGTTATGAAATGCTTCATATTAGTTAAATGTCATGATTAGTTTAAATGCTTCACGCTCTATTCAGTAGATGACGCGCATACACTTTTTTGGTTTCTTCTGTGGGAACTCCCGTGAATTTTTTACTTTTTCTTATTTTTATTATTTGTTGTTATATCGGCCATCCTTACCTATAATAAAATCCAACGTCTGCTTTCTGTCTGAGTGTCTGAGTGTATGTCTGTCTGTCCGCTTATAACTCGAGAACCACTGAACCGATTTTAATAAAAAAAAAATCTACGGATAGCTTGATTCTTCCCATCAACTATAGGCTACTTACTATCACGCTAAATGTCTTATGAGGTTAGCAGTGAAGTGAAATATGAGAGCGGGCGGAGCCGCGGGCACAGCTTGTAATAACATATATTCTGTGAAAATTTCAACAGGCTACCTATTACGGTTCAAGAGATACAGCCCTCGGACAGACAGATGGACGGATGGACGGACAGACAGACGGCGTAGGCTTGGTAATAGGGTCCCGTACCGGATACGGAAACCTAATAAAAATTAATATGACAAAATTGAATCGTGCAAGTTGAATTGCTTCATACCTACTAGAGAAGATGCAAGCTACGCTTCGAACATTTAGAGAGAATGAGTCATCGACCCGGTGGCGGAATTGGTAACGCGCTGGCGGCTCAAGCCGGAGTTCCAGGTTCGAATCCTGGTCGAGACATATTTTTTCTCTTCATTTATGGCTTTGCATTTATCAAATGAAGAAATATAACGAACACTGAACCAGAACAAAAATGGAATCATGTCAATATGTAGATAATAAATGTAGCATAGCCAAACACTGGTGTTATTCTATTAACAAGAAATAATCTTAGGGGTCACTCTAATAGTGTATACTTATCTAATTAAAAACCGCTCGGTTTGGTCATGGTGATAAGAATATAAATGAATTAATTGATAAATAATTGAGTCTCGTTAGGTATAAAGCATATATTTTATTGTTCAATATAATTAACTTACCATAGTGTGGAAATCTTACAAAATTGGTGGATAATTAATACTAAATAATAAAATATATCAACTTTTACACTTATCTACGCCGATAAATGTGCATATGAAATTTCAATCTCCCCACGACATCTTTTCCCTAATGATGTTTTGCTGATGTTGAAGTGTTAAGAACGACAAACAAAACATCCCTGTTGACTTACTGACAACAGCTCATACCACGGACAGCCTGTATGTAAGTAAATTTGTTAGGAAGGCACATTGACATAATCAATTTGTTTGTGTTTACTAACTAAATAATTGCACAGAAAATTGTATTCAGCTAGGTCAATACTGCTAGAATATAATACAATTTAAAATATCCTTTCATAGATTGTAATATTAGTAAATCTACATGTTCAATCTAAATCAAATAGTATCCTCAAGATATAATTAACATCATTTATTGGTGTAGTAAATAATAATAATAAGAATAGACTTTATGCCACTTAATGTGTGGCAACGACGGGCTTATTGCCTTAGGAAATTTGCTCCAGTCAACCCAGTGGACCTACATTTTTACATGGAATCCGAACCATGGAGCAGCATTAGAGCAACACAGCACAGCAGGATACATACATACACTTTAATGTTTAACATAATAAACATTTTCATATCCTCTCGATATATTCACATAAATGTATAGTAATATCAGTTTTTTAGTATATCAGTTCAAAGATTTAGTTCTTAGCCTTTATTAATTGCCCTTCACACCTGCAAAATAATGTACCCACATCTTGCCTTACGCTTTCTTTTTACTTTCTTTTATATTTTTAGTTTATATGCATTATAAATATTAAAATATTTAGTTAAAATACTTATATACCCACATATATATATGTGAAAATGTATATTATGTAAAATGCACTACTATAAGT
This sequence comes from Nematopogon swammerdamellus, assembly GCA_946902875.1. Classification (NCBI taxonomy): domain Eukaryota; kingdom Metazoa; phylum Arthropoda; class Insecta; order Lepidoptera; family Adelidae; genus Nematopogon; species Nematopogon swammerdamellus. The sequence continues at coordinate 7,227,071 of OX336342.1, forward strand.
ACTATACAAAAATTATGTGAGCCTAGTTATGTAAAACCTAGTTTATGAATAAACATTTTCATTTTCATCAGTATACTATCTCTAGATACCTATTAGAAATCCAATTTGATAAATCAACAAATAAAAGAAGGGAAAATGAAAATACAAATAAATTTTATGCACACAACCAGAATGAAAACACAATTTAACTTCTATTATAACTGTCTCAATAAATACTGTTAATTTCAACCAGTATGAATGCATCAACTATAAAACCGATACAATCAACATTATAATTACCTCTCGCAACTAGTTTTCCATTTTAGTTCCTTCTAATAACGATAAATGGAAGCAGAGTGATCTCATCTTAAGACTCTTGAAGGTCATTCTCTGTTACTTTTCTTCAATACATGTTTCGCATTCCACAATCGAAATATGTATTGGGACCACTATAACTAAACTATATCTACACTTGTGATTCCGTCTAAACATGTTTTCTTACTTTATTTTTTGTACACAATTCGGTAAAAATTTAAATAATGTATTTTTTAAAGCCTGGATGAAAAGCATTATGATTGAATAGCCTAAAAGGTTTAAGATAAAAAAAAATGTATAGGTATATTTCAAAAACAAAAAAAAAAAAATTGTTTTAGTTATTTTTTTTTTTTTACTGTAAAGCATTTTGAAACAAAAATAAATTATGTCATAACTTCACAGAATTTTTCACAATGACTAAACACGAAAGACGTCAAGGAAGGAACATGTTAGTCGGACTCGCAAGCGTGCAGTGTGCTCGTAATAAAAATTCCTTAAAATGTTATTTTCTAAATATTGTGATATTCTATAATAGTATGCAAATATTTATGGCTCTTGTGTGGGTGGCACTCTTACAGCTACTAACGAAATCTAGCGTAGCCGCTTCACCTTCAATATAATGAACGAGAGGCCAATTGTAGAGGTCACTGGGACAATACAGTATGGTTACATACCTGCGATATTACACTGCCTTGCTATCTACACTAATATTATGAAGAGGTTAAGTTTGTAAGTTTGGATGTAGGAGGTAATCTCCGAAAATACTCATCCGATTTTAAAAATAGCTTGCCCAATATTTAGGATGGACCTTCGGGATGGACAGGCTATGCGAGCTAAGCCGCGGCCAAATCACCTGCAATATAATGAACGAGAGGCCAATTGTAGAGGTCACTGGGACAATACAGTATGGTTACATACCTGCGATATTACACTGCCTTGCTATCTACACTAATATTATGAAGAGTTTAAGTTTGTAAGTTTGGATGTAGGAGGTAATCTCCGAAAATACTCATCCGATTTTAAAAATAGCTTGCCCAATATTTAGGATGGACCTTCGGGATGGACAGGCTATGCGAGCGAAGCCGCGGCCAAATCACCTTCAATATAATGAACGAGAGGCCAATTGTAGAGAGGTCACTGGGACAATACAGTATGGTGACACCTGCGATATTACACTGCCTTGCTATCTACACTAATATTATGAAGAGGTTAAGTTTGTAAGTTTGGATGTAGGAGGTAATCTCCGAAAATACTTATCCGATTTAAAAAATTCCTTGCCCAATATTTAGGATGGACTTTCAGGATGCACAGGCTATGCGAGCGAAACCGCGCTGGCAAAAGCTAGATTGATATAAGGTAGAAACACAACGGGCACGATATTTAAACTTTTTCGAAATACTACATGTGAAGAGACGATGACCATTGCAGTAACCGTATCCTAGATTGGCAGCTGCGGACAGGAAAACTGAGTGTGGGAATACCACCCGCCAGGTGGGAAGACGACATGAGTACGTCGGCGGAAAGTAGTGGTTTCGTACCGCTGGAGGCCGGGAGGACTGGAGGAAAATTGGAGAGGCGTGTGTCCAGCACTGGACGCATTCACGCCGACTGACTGGCACGTGAAGCCATGAAATCATGTATTAGAACTGTAATATTAGTTCTTGTTTTTAAGGGTTTAGAATTCCTTCTCAATAAAACTTTTGTGTTCTGTTGGCATTACAAAAAACCTAAGTAGGTACTATGCAAATTATATAAATATATTGTAATTGATTTTACGAAAATAGTTAACTAACAAACAATTTGTCAATGTATGACATTGAGTCTTCTACCTATAAAACAAATTGTGCAAAAAAAAAGTAAGAAGTAGGCCTCAGGTATAATTTTTATTTATACATTTTATTATTTGGATATAGCCATTAGGGTGATTAACTTCATACTAGTTTCATTTTTTTTTTATTTCGGAAACTGACATATTTGGATACATCATCTACTACATACATTCGTCATGTCAGGTCATTACACCTTGGTGAACTACGTGCATATTTGCTTGCATTCAGTGCTGCGGTACCAACCCAGGCGGGTTTACACCCACCACCTAATAAGGTAAGAAGGGACCTACAGTTTTACGTGGAATCTGAACAACAATCAAGCAATATTGTACAAACTGCAATAAATACAAAAATACTCTTCTAAAACACATGACTTAAAACCTACACATACTTGCGTACATTTCCACCACTCATGTACGTACACTAATAACAGTCTTCGCATGACATTATATAACTACTTACGCAATACAATCTGCATGCAGTAAGAATGCATAATACAGGTACAACCAACAGAATACAATAAACTTTAAATTTAAACACTTTAAATAATAGCATATAAATAACTAAATTAATAAACTATAATAACTTCTACATCTACGTAAACTCCGAAGTCACAAAGCTCAAAGCTGCCAAATAAACATTTAATAAAAGTTGTCTCTCCTAAAAAAAAATCTAAATTCAGACAACATAATCGTGTAGGTGGGCTATTTAGCTCCACACCCTTTTCTGTCGATCGTGTATTATCTATTGGTAATTTGTTTAAAGATCCTTGTACACGTTGGCTGGGCCAAGCTGACCAACTGTGGTGAGAGGAACAGAGATGCAGCATTATAAGCGTACGTCCTGAAGTGAAATAAACATAGTCTGGGTCTAGCGTTGGGCCAATGTGTACAAAGGTCTTAACACCTCGTACGTCGATTTTGCATGCAAAAATGTAAAATTAGGTTCTCCAAACTCACATTCAATTTGGAGGTTCTTATGGCAATTTACAATTCATAGAGATGACAGTGTGCGACCGGTACTTAAAATGAATAGCCCCACTGCATCTTGCCCCGTGCATGTTTTGCATGCGACTAAGTGATAAGGACAAGGTGCCGTGTTAAAGTATGACAGGCTAGCAACCTCTCACCTTGGCACGGTCCTTCCACCGATTCATGCGGCAGGTTACTTGCTGCTTGATCTTATTGTCCTAATACATTGCTAAATGTGGTGGTCGGTGTTGTGTTTTGGAATTTACAATAGTGCCTGCAGCACAACACCAATTACTCTGCTTAACCCGATTGTCGGGACACAGCATGGTATTTATGTATATTTGTATGTAACCCCAATTTAATGCCCTAAACCAAAAATGCACTGGTCAGTTTTTCTGCCCCATCGTTACGGACACAACAACGGGTTAATGACTCCATGTCGACTCGGTGCGAACTACAGCTCTAATGCTTTGCTCTTTTTTTCTCTTCTTTTTCTCCACAATGTGTAAAAATTTCAAGCAACAGAATCACTTACTCTCTATCAAGCGAACTCAAACGCGAGTGTTTTGACTGAGTTTATGTGGCCGAATGCCTGCAGATAGCGAATTTGATGTAACCCGTGCTCCAGGTATAGGGTGCTGTGGTACGACTGATCGACGATGACGACTATTTCGTCGCGTTCCATTTCCAGTGTCATGTCCCAGTTGCCACCTGCAAATTCAGTAAATTTCATTTATAACTAGCTGTTTGCGGCAAAATTCTATCCTATAGCCATCATTAGGTGTGCCAGAAAATGCCAGTGAAAACTCCATGTGAATTGATTTAGCAGTTCTCGAGTACATAGAACTACAAGGGTGCGTCGGTCGGAGGTACAGATGTTCTTTCCGCTTTATTTGTTAGGATAATGATATAACTGGCCTACGACCCTGCTAGCATTAAAATTCTTGTTGGATGTGATAAGTCTAAGAAATTATTATGGGAATGTGCCTCACTATAAAGTTTTAAAGTTTGTTTGCACAAGAAATTCTTTCTCTCTGACTCATACAGTAATGTCTAGCCTAATATAAGCTCGCTGTAACAATAAACTATAGTTCGAAGTGTGCGTTGGGTATTTAGCCGATAAATATAGCCCACGCAACTGACGCTTGCATGTTGACGGTTTATGACTACAACTCATATCACAGCTGAGGTTCCGTGCCGCTGATGGTCGGGAGGACTGAAGGAAAATTGGAGACGCGTATGTCCAGCAGTAGACGCTTACTCGCTGGCTGACTGACTGACTGACTGTAGTGAAGGTAGTCGTTATTGCTTTTATGTTCATAATTTAATAAATTTTAATATATTAAATCAATTTAATTTGCATTTATTTTTGTGAATGTGTATAGCACGAACATAAACATGACAACAAACATATTAAAGGATTTTATCAGACACTAGAGACAATTTTTAAATGCAAATCTTTCGAAAAAAGTTGTGCTTGCCCTTAGTACCGACCCACCGCACGCCACTGCATTGGATCATATGTACATAGCGTCGCGCCTGTTTCTCAGTGCCACCTCTTCCACTCTTATGTTCTTGATACATGCTCATCGGTTACCGGTACTACACACTTGACCCTTTTTAAGCACATGCTCGATCTGGTCCAGGTACATGCGTCTAGCCAGGGCGACCCTTCATGACTCTTCCACTCACATTCGCTCCATAAATGTCTTTCGTTAGTCTCCTATCGTCCATTCTTCGAACATGACTGAACTACCAAAGCATTCCTTTTTCAATCCTTGTCACCATATAGTATGGTATATAATAATAAATAATATACATAGAATACACAGCTACTACATAAGTACCTATTGTTCAAAACTGTAAAAAACTACAATAGGTGTTATCTATTTGTAAAGGTGACTTAACATATCGTGAGTGTGAAGGAAACGGTTTTATTATATTGCAGAAGTAAATACATTTCCTATACAAGTAAATGTGCTCGGATCTCAAGTAGGTATTGATAAGGTTTTACGAGAGAATGACTCATAGCAACACCTTTATTTAATTTTATTATATTTGCACAAGCAAATAACATTTATAGCAATGCGCCTTGAGCATGATTGGTTCATTTAATTGTTTGGTTTGTTTTATTTATAAAATTATTGGAACCAATATGTAGATGTGTGAGCAAAAATAATTATTATAATTAGTAATAAATAATATACACACGAACACACAAGCTACAGCAAAAGTGTCATGCATGACGGTCGAAGTCTTACACTTTTTTCGGCCTAGCTCTCATTCACCAAGTGTTTGGAGTTTAATGTGAATTTAAGGAACTTCGTTCCAAAAATTAAGATGAAAAAATTTTAGTTTCCTCAGGTTAAGGTGCAAGGGTGGGCTAACCTTTGAAGAGATTTCTTCCAGCCAACGTTAGACGTAGCAATAATATTAATGTGAGAATTGAAAGAGAAAACTCACCGGGAGTAAAGAGTGCTTCAGCTTCCGCCACCTTCTTCAGTTGGCCGTCCTTGGTGAGGCTAAGCACCACTCGGTTGTTGGCGAAGTCCACTTGGTACTGGAACGCTATGTTGCCAAAGTCTATGTTGTACGACCCGGTGGCTAGCAATAATGTGAATCTGTAACAATTTTTTAAAGTTAATTTTGAAATTTCATGTTCAAGATCCCAAATTCAAGGGTCGTGTAATACCATTGGAATGCTAAGTAAAAAATTAATATCTAAACATTGTAAAATAACTATAATAATGAAAGTTTGTTGTAACTTTTCATGTGTAAACATCTACCTTGAGGTTTTTATTTTGGGGCTGGAGTGAATTATGATTACGCGATAGGCGATCAAAATAGTGTTGTTGTTGTTGTTGTTTTGGTTTGGGGTTGGCTCTAGGCCTGCAAACTAATCCCGCTTGGTTGGGGACCTTCGTGCAAAACCCCGTAGTCTCCAGCTACCCCAGCCAGCCTATGTCTTCCATGAAAGCCACAAGTCGACCGGGGTGTCTGCAGGCCGCTTATCCCTTAGTCGCCTTTTACGAAATGCATGGGGAGAGATGCAGTGGGACTATTCTTATTAAGTACCGACCCCACGCAGTACGATCAAAATAGTGACAAAAAGACTCAAGAAGCAGTTACAGAAGTTACTTAGCCTAATAAATTACATTATAACTCACTCGCTAGCGCTGCTGGAGACGGTCCCCGTTATCGTGACCTTGTCGCCTGGGTTGAGCGTGCGAGGCAGGATCACGTCGAACACGGGCGACGACATGGCGTTTTCTGCAGGGTACGCGGGGTTTGTCGGGTAGTACTGCGGGTTCGCAGGGTTGTACTGGGGATCCGTTGGAGGGTACTGCGGCCCTGGAGGGTACTGCGGCACTCCCGGATCGTACTCGCCCGGCCTCGCACCGCCGCCGCCGCCGTTCGAAGTATTATGGCCGTCGGACGACTCTGCGCCTATCTTTATCACTCGCAACCTGAAACACAACCACACCTTCAGTGTACAGTTGTCGATACTCCGGAAGCGCGCGCAGGCATCGATGGATATCGTACTATCTTATCTTCAGTCAACTTGCAATTGGAAATGCGTCTGGGAGGCGGAGTTTAGTTATGCTCAAGCAACATCAGCTGATAAAAGCAGGCAGACGATAGACTGCACTCAGACTAAACGCAGTTCGCGCATACTACTAATAACCGCACGAAAGTCTACTATTATTCGCCGCTTCGTTCGTGGAACACTAATAAAATATGATTCATTCACACAACACCACACACCCGGTTTCGTTTATTATTTCGTCAATAAATCCGGACGTATTATTTGATTGAAAGAGTTTGACGTTCCAACCTTGAATTGGAACGTCAAATTAGAAAAAAAAAAGTTTCACGAGCGTCGCACTTCGTGCTACCGTATTTCCGGCTTCAGCCGTGTTCTGCCGACCTAACTGAGCTGGCGGACCGCGAGTTCACACTGCTACATATAGGTAGGTAGGTAGGTACTACCGGGGGCCTGAGATAACCGAAGAAATCGAAGAATCAAATTTTTTGCTCCGACTGAACTAGTTTGATGATGACGTAAGGATTAATAATATATCGTGTCGTGTGCGTGTCTGCCTGCTCAGTGTACCGTTACACTAACATTACCGATATTCTACCACACAATTTTCACACTACGCGGCTGACGTGGTAATTTACATACGTACATACATAACGTCACTGTTTCCCGGTGGGGTAGGCAGAGACAACGGATCTCCGCGTGCCACGATCCTGACACACCTCACGTGGAAATTTATTGGAAAATAAGTAATCAAATAATGTTTAAAACTTACACTGCACTTGCTTTATTGCCCATAGCGGCTGTTTAACGTTTAAAATCCACTGCACTGTGTAGATATTTTGACAAAATACACGACATTGAAGGCGTGCTGGCTCGCCACGGAATGCAAACAAGATGTTTATTACATTAGGCAGATGCTTGCTTTATCTGCCACACACTCACGTATGTTTGCACAACCAGTTTGTATGCGCACGCGGCAAGGCCTGCCTCTACTGTAACTGCGTGTTAGTTTCGTTCAATTCAGGGGCTCGCGTGCTATTCGCCTGCCGTCCTCTGCTATACTAAATCTAAAGACATAATCACGCTCGTGTACAGTGGGAGTGTGGGAGTCGATACCTGTACTGTAATATTGCAGCTAGTACAGTCGACAGTTTTCGCAACAGTACGAAATCTTAGCTGAACTGAATGCTTATGGTGCAGTTAAACGACGCGTGATAGATAGCACGAGCCCACATCAGCCCGGCCGCGCCGCCCGCCCCTCCGCGCAGCCGTATGTGTAGGCACACTCCACGGCTCGTCATAAACTAATTTGCAATCAATCAATACTAATAATAAATCTGTAAGGGATGTTCACGGAGTAAGTTACTTTGTTTTATGAGATATGGCGTTTGTGGTCTCTATCATAGAGTATCATACATGTATGATACTAAAACTAAATTGACGATTTTTAGAAATATTTTCTGTATGTATATAATATGTTCCTTCATAACTCTTAAACCGATCATCCCAATTCAATTAAACTTAGTAGGTACCTACAAGCACATTTAAATATACGGGACACAGGATAGGTTAAATAAAATTCACTTCCGGTTACGCTAAGATGTGGCTCTAATATAGGGTTACCAGATGCAAAATTAAAAAAGGAGGACATTTACTCTGGAAAGGCTCCAATTAGAGAAATTTTATAAATAAAACAAAACATATTTTAACTGTGCATTATATTTATCAGAACTACTTATTTTTGACAATAACTGGTAATTTTTTTGAAGATAAGCATAAACGTTAATACATGTTACATCTTTTAAATAGTACTGAGTTAGGATTATATCTTTTAAGAATTGTACTGTTTTAATATGGTTTAATTAAAATAAGGAGGACAATTATTGAAGGCGGAAGGAGGACGTTTCTGTTTGATTCGAAAAGGAGGACATGTCCTCGTTTGGGATACCATGTGGTAAGCCTACTCTAATACAAACCAAATTGTTACGCGCGCCGAAATAAAGGTACGGTAGTGGGCTTACCTACTTACTTTCTTCTTTTTAAATACGAATTTCACGCGAGCGAAGCCGCGGGCAAAAGCTACTAGGTAATAAAACAAGAGCGGGAGGCCGAGGTAAGGCCAGGGGGGCGGGTGGGGTGCATAGGAATGCGGCACGGGCAATTCTACTAAAATATCGTCCAACTTGTATAGTACGCGGGTATGGTACACGTTCCTACGTGCGTATTCGCATTGCACGACTTTCACACCCTTAGGACATTACCAGCGACGTATTGTGTTACATTTAAACAAGGTATGTCTGCATGCACTCTTTGACAGAAACAAAATATATTCGAAATATTTATTCACCTGTAATCGTCCGTTTAGTTGAAAGCCGAGACTAATTTGTTCCCACCGTTTGACGTAACCAATTCAACACTACCGTTTCAACGCGGGATTTTCAACCTCCACCTCTAGGATACGATGACACTTCACCACCGAACGGTCTAACACGCATTCAGCGAATAATGAAATTGGGTAAATTCCGCATGCCATGCCATCAAACGAACATTCGCTGGTTAGGTATATCCTTACATGGCGGGTCCTTTCGTCGTGCGTGCGTGACGCATATTATGTGACTCTGACTACGGATATCGAGGCAATCCCAAATCGTATAAAATAGGACAATGAATCAGACTATCGTATCGTCGCGCGCGACATGTGATTTGAAGCCTTCCCTCCCACCCACCACACGATGACCTTACCGCGACACCTGTGTGAAAGGACTACTAAGTTTATGTCAATCGATTTTCGAAGTTTCTAGTGCTAGAATCAGGTTTTATTAGGTTTGGTCTTTCAATAGTAGGTAACGATACGCTAAGGGGTGTATGTGTATCAGATACTGATCACGTTCCCATACCAATTTAATTTTTTATTTTACGATAAAAAAAAAGTACTTATTAAGGTGAAATACGCGCACTTCACGTATTAAATTTGAGGAGTGAGTAGGTTTTTTATATCGTAAAAAAAACATTGGTATGGGAACGTGATCAGTATCTGATACACATACACCCCTTAGCGCATCGTTACCTACGAATAAAAGACCATAAATAACTAGCTTTTGCCGGCGCGGAGGTTTCGCTTGCGTGAAATTTGAAAAATTAAGTATATAAAGTTATACAGGAGTGATAAACGTGTGGAAGAAGGAACGCACATAATTTTATTTCTTCAGATCGTTGTGGGCACAGAAATAGTTCTATGATCTGTGGTTGTGGGCGTCTACGACGAAAACGACGTAGATAGACGCCAACGCGTACCGTGTGGGGCCGGTAGTTAAAAAGAATAGCCCCACTGCATCTCTCCCCGTGCATGTCTTAAAAGGCGACTAAGTAATAATGACAAGATACCGTGCTAAGCTAAAGGGCGACAGGATAACCACCTCTCACCTTTGCACGGTCCTTCCACCGAGTCATGCAGCGGGTGGGTCTTCGTGCCTTACTTGATGCTAGATGATTATCTTGTCCTAATACTTTGCTAGGCGTGGTGGTCGGTGTTGTGCTCTAATTTACAAGGGTGCTTGCAGCGCAACACCGATGGCTCTGCGTACCCCGATTGTAGGGATACAGCGTGTGGTAGGTATGTATGTGTGGGGGCCAACGACCGAGTGCTGGAATGCACCACCATCCACGCTCGCGCTTCACGCCACCCCCGCTATAAGTCAATGAACCCCGCGCCGTAGGGCACCACACCAGTCAGTACCACGCGGCCCATAGCGGCGCGCACATGTTTTGGAGAAATAATAAATGTTCATATAAGAAAGGACAATATCTAACTTTATGCGATAGCGCGCACTGCGGATAGCATCCGCGCCGCGTGCCGAGCTTTCCCGCAAACTCTGTAACGCAGCCATACTCAAAGTGTGCTCCGCGGAGCCCTAGGGCTCGGCGGAGCCTCTGTGGGGGCTCCGCGAGAATACGAGAAAAAAATAAATAAAATATTCACCTCTCCTTTCTGGCTCTATTCAGCTCGGCGACGAACTCAACTCAACCACAGATTACTTAATAGTTACTTCGTACTCAACTCTCTTCTATCAAACCTGATATCAACCAATTGATGAAAAATAAGAAACAGTTTCATACCTCCCATTAGATATTTAATTATTGTTTTTCTCTTTTATTATAATATTATTTAAGTAACATTGCAATATAATTTTAATAAAGAATGCACGAAAACAATTTTTTGTTTATTTTAGGGCTCCGTCAAAAATTTCGCTTTCCAAAAGGGTTCCGTCACCAAAAAAGTTTGAGAACCGCTGCTGTAACGTATAGAAATTATATGAACATATACGCTCTGCGAACCAAACCCGCGCCTGACGCCGTATTTTCTGCAGACCTGCTAGGCAGGCTAGGCCTAATTCTAGCTATGTTTTGTTTTTTTATGGTAACTGACACGATTGGCTACATCACCTACAACACCCGTGCTGTCAGCCCATAACACCGGGTGAACTAGGTGCCATGTCAGTGCTTCCCTCCGATCGTGCCGGCTACACTGAACTGGTCGGAAAACACAAACAATTTACATAGCCGTTTCGACCGACGTTTCATTCAGTGTGTGGTATGGTATGGTATGGTAGTGTGGGTGGTACCAACCCGCGCGGGTTGAACCCTACCACCAAGTAAGGTAAGAAGGGAAGGGACCTACAGTTTAACGTGGAATCCGAACCACGGTCAGCCTCCAACGGTCGACGGTCACCCACCCATCCAAGTACTGACCGCGCTCAGCGTTGCTTAACCATCAATAGCGACAGTCGACTGTCTGCACCACTGAGCTATCGAGGCTAACAAATATGTGTATCATATTATGTGAGTGATGGAATGAGTCCGTTGATTGAATACTGGTATCTAGGTAGGTGTGTCCCAAACTTTCTCTAGCATCAATTTTGCTATTTTAATTCAATTACGTACCGCTGTTGGTGTGGGCGGCGACGGAGAATGTTTTGACTATGATCGGAGGTGCGCGGTTGGAGTGCACCGGCGCCGCCGGCGACAGTACTCGCTGCAGTTGTAGAGTGGCGGGAGTGCAGCGGCAGCGGGACCGCGAGCGCGCTCATCGCGCACGACAGGAGCATCACAATATGTACCTTCCTGCACATAGTCACATGGCTCATTTTCATTCACATTTCACATAGTCTTCACCAGATTTATCACTTCGTTAATTAAAAGTTTAATTACACATTAAAAAAACTTACATACTTAAAGAAGTCGGGGGATCGCTAAGTAAATTCCCGTGCAGTTCTGAGTTTTTATATTTTATTTACTTAGCGATTTTTGACTTTTTAAGGGGCGGGGTTTTTTAAATTTGTAATTTAACTTTTACTTCAAGCATTTAAAGAAAAACCGCATCCAAATCGGTCCTTCCGTTTGGGAACTACGATGCTACAGACAGACAGACCGATTTTTTTGCGTGGGGGGTTAAAACTCACTGTACTCACGTCATATTTATTAGAACATCTCCTGTCAGAACAAATAAACAAGAACAGGATCAGGACCAGGAACCGGAGCCCTCGCCCCGCTCCGCTACAACCGACGACCGAGTAACGATACTGCAGCATTTGTATAATTGTTTTATAGAATTGAAACAATGCAATAAAATCAAATTAAATTGACGCAACTAAGGAATTCCGGTTTAGTCATAATACGTATATCATGATGTGTCTGACTGACGTATAATTTACCGTGATTATACCATTGAACGTGCTTTCGTCCCCGTTTTCAACATCGTGTCCATATTTTTTACATGACAGAACAGGAACGTCGCGCTTGACTGGGTCGACCATCTAGAGACAGAATACAATGAGTGGCATTTCTTTATTTAGTTCAGTGCGGTTGTACCGATCCGGACGAATACCCTACCACGTACATATGTACTTAGTAAGGTAAAGGGAAGCAACTGCAGTTTCAAGTGGAATCCGAACCACGGCCATCTTCAAGGTATTGAAAAAACTTAAAAGCCATGTCCAGGGAAGACATTAACATCATGACGAGAACATCGATGGCGCGGCGCGCTAAACAATGTTTTGTGACCGTAGACCGTAGACGGAAAAAAATAGTCGAAAAAAATTATCGAAGTTTGTGACGCCTCGGCGTCGGCGTCCGCGCCGCGCCGTCCTCTAATTATTATTTTTACGGTTCCGTACCTCGAAATAGGTAGCAATGGAACCGTTATAGGATCACTCTTGTGTCTGCCTGTCGGTCTGTTCGTCTGTCACAGCTTATTTTCTCCGAATCTACCTAACGAAAAAAGTTGAAATTTAGTGCATGTGTTCACCCCGCCTTGTCTCCGAAACTAATGAGTATAAAATAATAAAAAAAAAAACGGAACGGAACCCGGAAGGATTTTTCTTCGGAACCCCCACGACCGCTCTTTTTATAAAGTAGTGGCACGGGTGGCTGCGCCTAACAGTCCGTCCGAAATGGCATTTCGCCGCCGAATGATAGCAGTTGGTGGTCCGAAAAATGAATAGATTGCACCCTTTCGGCGCCAGAACTGCTAGGACCCAGTCATGCGCCCAGGCCAAGGCTTTACGAAACTTCCACTGTACTACAATAAACCCTACTACTACAATTAAACCTATTTATATGAGTACTTTTCTAAATCACATATGTGTGCGCCTGGCCACTCAAAATGGCCTATATAGGCTATATAGCCTATATAGACTATAGGCGCGCACAAATATGTGCGACTGGCGCCGAACCTTTTTATATGAAAGCACTTTTCTAAATCACATATTTGTGCGCCTGGCCTCACCAAATGACTATAGGCGCGCACAAATATGTGCGACTGGCGCCGAAAGGGTTAAAAACTATTATACTCCATCTGACGTGTTCTTTTGTAGTCGACAGAAGGGTTCTACTCTAACTAAATCGTTCTTATGTCGCACTACAAAGGTCTTCTGTAGAACAATGGACTTCTGCACTACAATGGACTTCTGTGGAATATCTTCTCCTACTCCTTCTATCCACAGATCTTCAAATCGCGGGTTAATAGGCTTTCCCCAGCGGCTTCAGTCTGCCTTCAAGCCAGACTGGCACCTCCTCGGAGGGTAAATTGGCTATGCCTGCAAGTCGGACCTCAAGCACAGCCACCCAGTTCGAGTGCAATAAAAGTGTTGGTTTACTGGAGAAGTGTAGCGTCGACACAGCCATTTGATAACTGCATCAAAATATATAAGGTCTTTCATTAGTAGGTAACGATACGCTAAGGGGTGTATGTGATGATCAGATACTGATCACGTTCCCATACAATTTTTTTTTTACGTTATAAAAAACCTACTCACTCCTCAAGGGAACGTGATCAGTAACCTAAACTACGCTATGCCGCGGCGCCGTGTTCTCCGCATCATTTTGTATGGAGAAACGAAGTTCGTAAATCTATCACTAGAGGCGCTTCTCCGTTTCTCCATACAAAATGATGCGGAGAACGCGGCTACGCCGCGGCGTAGCGTATTACGCGGTGTAGGTTAAATCTTGTGATTAGGGTACCTACAGTATCTGATACATAATATACACCCCTTAGCGTATCGTTGCCTATTATTGAAAGACCTTATATACACCCACGACGTGCATATAATTATTTACTAGCTGTGTCCGAGGCTCCGCTCGCGGCAAAGTCGGTGAAAACTCTGTTGACTCTCGGTTGACTGGTTTTCGTGAAAATCACATGAAAGCTAACCGAACTGGTCTCGGCTCATATGAATAATGACGTGATGCTTTACAGGATGTTTCAGGATAGGCTTGAGAAACTTCAGGAATAGTAAGTACTCATTATACTAACGGCTTTTATTCCAAATTCACATACAAATTAAGAATTTACAATATGAATAAAATACATAAAACTAAACGAGAATAAATTAAGACAAAAAAAAATTGGTTAAAGTAAAAAAAAATCCTCCATTTCGACCGTCGTCCCCCCAGCGGTACCCAGCACACTGGCTGCGTTGCCCCTCTGAATTTCGAGGTTAATGCGCCGTACGAGATGGACCTTGGCACGTGGATGCGAGGCCAGGATGCGAGCGCGAGAGATATCGGAGAAATAGTGGAGGAGAGATGCATGAATTGATTTTGCAATGGGGAGATTGTTCCCACATTTTTTTGTGAATTCACAGACAACGGCATAACCTCATCAGGGCAGCGCAATGTCCAGCTCTCCACGGCCCCGTTCAAGCAGTCCACCTCAAAAGCACTACCCAGTGATGGAAAAATAATTGTACCAATGAGAAGCGGCCGGTGGCCGAGTGGTTTGGGCGTCGGCTTCTCATGCGGGAAGTCCGAGGTTCGAATCCGGTCGCCGGTGTACCAATGAGTTTTTTCTGACGAAAACATTTACGTGCATACCTACACCTGCTGCTTCACCGTTCGGAACCGGTGTAAAACTGTAGGTCCCTTCCATTGCCCCTTACACTAGGTCGTAGGCTGAAATTGTAGCCGACTGGGTTGGTACCACCGTACTGGATGTAAGATGGCCGCATAGCAGCCTCGGTTGTGTTCTCCTCTAGTCCAGTACAGCTAGAAATCCAGGGAAGTCTCCGGTATGGCACCTACCTTCTCGGAGGTGATATTGGCTGGTCGGGCATGTGCTTTGGCCCCTCCGACTCAGCCACCCATATCGGATAACATAAAAAAAAAACTAGATTGCTGTGAGCGGATCCGAGAAATGCCAGAAGCGCGACATCTGATGTGCAGCGGATACCGATACCCCCAAGACAAATAGGAAGGGATGCCTGTATCCATCCATCTCCTTCAAAATGTATGTTTGTAATTACAGAAAGCGATAGTTTAATCTGATGGTCTATCTCTGATAGGGATTGAATTTCACGCCACAATGAGCTACACCGCAAAAAGTATGTGAAACGGGGAATGCCGAAGCAGAATTTAAGAAGGTGGAGAGCAACATGCGGTTGGACCAGACGAAGTCGCTCTCTGAAGAATTTAAGCATTTCACATTTATTTACGATCAGTATCTCAGGCGGCTAACATTAAGCGTCCTAGTCCAGGACACGGGCACTTGAGCGGTGTTCAGGTTATTCTCCAAAAACTGTTTTCTGACTTCAGGGACGTGGGGGAAAAACATAACTTCGCATTTTGTGGGGTTCAACTTTAGTCCGATAAGGAGGAGCTCATCTATTAACTGCGTTAGGTCATCTAAAACGCATTCCCCTTTTCTCGCAATGACACCGTCATCCAGGTACACCGTCATCCAACCACCGACTGTTTTTTTTTTATGGAAACTGACACGGTTGGCTTCATCACCTACAACATCCGTGATGTCAGCCCATAACACCGGGTGAACTTGGTGCCACGTCAGTGCTTCCCTTCGGTCGTGCCGGCTACACTGAACTGGACGGAAAACAAACTATTTACATAGCCGTTTCGACCGACCTTTCATTCAGGTTAAACCCTACCACCTAGTAATATAAGAAGGGGTGACCGCTGACCGTTGGAGGCTGACCGAGGTTCGGATTCCTCGTAAAACTGTAGGTCCCTTCCCTCCTAATCTTACTTGGTGGTAGGGTTTAACCCGCCCGGGTTGGTACCACCGCACTGAATGAAACGTCGGTCTAAACAGCTATGTAAATAGTTTGTGTTTTCCGACCAGTTCAGTGTAGCCGGCACGATCAAAGGGGGAAGCACTGACATGGCACCTAGTTCACCCGGTGTTATGGGCTGACATCACGGATGTTGTAAGTGATGTAGCCAACCGTGTCAGTTTCCAAAAAAAAAAAAAAAAGGGAGTCATATCCCTTAGTCGCCTTTTACGACATACACGAGGAGAGAAAAGTACCGGCCCCACACGGTACAAACTGCTGTATACTTAGACTAAAAATGGCCGGGCCGAGCTGCTGGCCCCCTGCTGGCAGCCGGTTCCTGGCTTCATTATGGACTCGTTGAAAAATAGGTGAGATGGAGAGGAATAACATTGGTAAATGAAGGGCTAGCCCACGGGAATGTGTTCCTTCACAGCCGACAGTAAGGAGTCCCTCTCGACAGAGTTTAATGCGTTCTGAAGATCTATTTTTACAATTAATTCTGATGTTTTAGAGGAAGAGAAGTACATAGGTGCGTACGGCATGCACTGCAGCTTCGGCGCCACCTTTGGTACCAAACCCGAGCTGTTTAGGGCGAAACAAAAAAAAATATACACCATTTTGTATTTAGTATTTTATTAATAATCTTTCAGTTTTTTCATTCACATTACATATATTTCTTATCAATTATCTATCATATACAACACCTTCCCCTAAATAAACCAAAATATACAAATACATAACGACTCTATATATGTATATATATTTATTATAAAACAAAATCGTTAAACCTACATATTTGGTATATTTCTTTATTTTTTTTATTAGAAGAATATAATAGAATAGAATAGCGTTTATTTCCTCTTCACATCAGTAATACAGTAATAAATAACTAATGGGCTTATCACTCAAATCGAAATTCCGTATTTTTTTTTTTAACTCGATGGACAGTGTGTATGGGCAGATTTGGCAACGGTGCTGTCTAGGTCTAGGGGTGCAATGACCTAGTCCAGCCCGCAGAAGTTCTTGCGCAGAATGACGAAACGCGAGAAATGGCTCGTGTAGATTGAACTAGCGATTATCCGCTGCGATTTTAACGCTGCATGCAAAGAGTTTGTATTACTTCGCTGGAGCGCAGCGACGTAATACAAACTCTTTGGCTGCATGTTGCGTTGAAATCGCACCCGCCCCACCCGTGAATCGCAAGTGACAGCTGCGGAAAATCGCCGTAATCTAGAATGCATCGTTCTAGAGCGATTTTCCGACGGTTCATAATCGCGCGTGTAGTATGAGCCTTAAAGTTAGCTGAGCCGACCACTAGAGACAGAATCCAAGAGTGTTTTTTAAAGTGAAAACTTCTTTAGCGGCGCTTGGCACTTTTTTAGGTGGGTAAAAAATGTTAGACTCTCGACAGATCTCGAAAAGCGACAGATTTATTATTATTATATTTCTTTATTGTCACGTTTTCTTATTCTATTTACATATCTATATTAATTCTATCTATAAAATTAAAAAAATACATACAAAATTAATACAGACAAAAACAAAAAAAAGAAAACGGTAAAATTCCGCCGACGGCGGGAGACAAGCCCCAAGCGCGCCATTATTATTTATTATTATTATTATTTAAAATGCAACCTTAAGTCATTGCATTAAGGGTTAAGTTACGATGGCTCGGGATCAATTCTGTTCGTCTCTCAGTGACAGTAACGCCGAAAGCGAATCAAGGGAATCCGATATTCGTTTGGTCGTTTATGTGATTTCTTGGCTCAATGGTAAGAGTGTAGGATTTGTATTTTTTGACCATGGGTTCGAATCCCTAAAATTTTTTTTGTTTTTTTTTTCTTTTGTTTTGTCTTAAGCAATGTTACGGTGTTTAAATTTTTTAGGGTGTTTAGTTTTTTTTATAACCACCTAAGAATTATTTTCGGAAATACAAAAAGTTTTCACTTCTGCCGGCACTCCCGGAGTGCAACTGTGGCTTTTTAAGTGGCATTTCTTCAGTCAGCTCGGTGCGGTTGTACCAATCCGGACGCGTTAAGCCCTACCACCTACATAATATGTACATATGTAAAGGGATGCAAATACAGTTTCAAATGAAATCGGAACCACGGCCAACTTAAACGATCGGACGTCCATCCATCCAAAGTCTGACCGCGCCCTCGTTGAAAATATAATTAAATGAGCGCAAAGTAGCGGTGGCCGGACCCTCGGCACGTGAACATTGTTCACTTGACCGATTTGTTTTTATTTGAAATCATTGCTAGTCAAAATCAAACACCAAAATCAAATTATTTTATTATATTGAATGACCGCCGAATACACCTGTTTTCTATTTAATTCCATCAAGCAAATGTGTAAATGATTTGGTATACTCTTCTTACATCTCCCATTATGTTCAAGTAGCGAATGTCTCTTGTACTCTGCAGCTCGAACTTAGTGAAGTGCGAGCCATCCAAGTCGGTCACGTCTATGTTTTTTTCGTCCTGGACTTTCAGACATACATTTATTTCACCTTTTTCTGTAAAGAAGAAGAGAAACGTGTTTTTCATGAAAATAAACCGTCCTAAGCCTAAATCATTCCGAACAGTTCCCATTGAAGACAATGGGTCTAAGCCATAAAACTAGTTTGCAGTGACGGTTATTGCGGCAAGGGCCGGGAAGAAATAATTTTAGTGTAGTTAGGTTAGGTTAGGTTACACCCGTGATAATAATTATTATCCTTATCCTTAATTATCTGTATTATTAACCTAACCTAAGAATTGGATATTTATCTGTAAATAGGAGGTTTTGGATTAAATAAATAAATAAATAAATAAATATCAGCTATAACAATATGTTATTGTCGTAAATACGTGTCATACCAGTGGAATATAAAGTAAAATAAAAAGTCAAAAATGATTTCCATTTACTTAGAATTATTTTTGACTTTTTAAGGGTTTTTGGTTTTTTTTTATTTTTAATTAGGTATTTTAACTTTTATTTCAAGCTTTAAAAAAAAACCTCATGCAAATCGTTCCACTTTTTAAGATAATAATTTTTTTTATTACTTAATTACTTGTTTACAGACATAGCTAATAACCATCCCGATTGAACCAGCTTTCTAATAAAAAGAACCTCATCCAAATCGGTCCATCCGTTTGGGAGCTACGATGCCACAGGTAGACACACCCTTACGCACATAGACCCATACACACATACACACACACGTTAAACTTATAACGCCCCTCTTTTTGCGTCGGGAGTTAAAAATGGCAGTTTAGTATAATTTTTGAGTCTTTTCTTCCAAAATAAAAATCATAAAATAGGTCAACGAAGTAATAATTTAATAAGACGCACATTGTTGCGGGTGGCCGAGAGGTTTGAGCATCGGTTTCTCATGCCAGAGATCCGAGGTTCGATTCCGGTCGGAGTGTACCAATGAGTTTTTCTGACGAAAAAAATTTACGTGCATACACATACCTGCAGCTTCACCGTTCGGAACCTGTGTAAAACTGTAGGCCCCTTCCCTTGCCCCTTACTAGGGGCAAGGGCAAGAGACGCCCCTTAGTAGGCTCAAATTTGTAACCGACTGGGTTGGTACCACCGTACTGGATGTAAGATGGCCGCATAGCAGTCTCGCCTGTGTTCTCTAGTCCAGTATAGCCAGCAATCCAGGGAATTCTCCGGTATGGCACCTACGTTCTTGGAGGTGATATTGACTGGTCGGAGCATGTGCTTTGGCCCCTCCGAATCAGCCACCCATACAGGATTACATTTTTTGTTTTTATTAAAAACGGAAAAATACATACACACTAGCTGTGCCCGCGGCTCCGCCCGCTCTCATATTTCACTTCACTGTTAACCTCATAAGCCATTTAGCGTGATAGTAAGTAGCCTATAGTTGATGGGAAGAATCAAGCTATCCGTAGATTTTTTTTTTATTAAAAGCGGTGCAGTGGTTCTCGAGTTATAAGCGGACAGACAGACAGACATACATACATACACTCAGACAGAAAGCAGACATTGGATTTTATTATAGGTAAGGATTTAAGTAGTTATTACCGTTCACAAAGTTTGCACCGAGACTATCAGGTAGTTCTTCATGACCTTCCTCGCGAGACTCCCTTGACAGCATTTGATTTTCGCTGTCCCATTTCAGCTTAGCCTCAGCTTTCTTTTCGCCTTCCTTCTTTGTCAAAATACATATATCGACCCTGTAGAAAAAAAATGTTTTTAATCATAGATAGAATTAACCCAATGTTGTTTTTTTACGTTTTTAGAAGTCAATTATTTTAATAAACAGTGCAAGTTAGTAAAGTACATCCTGTTCTATCCTATTACTTTAAGTAATTCTTGTATAGTATATATGTGTTTTAGATAGACTATGGGCGGTTTTATTATGTGGCTAGTCACTAAATACTTGTAAAAATATGTTTAAAAAAATACCCTGCGAAGTTTCTTGTCGGTTCTTCTTCGTGGGTATAATCGAACCGGATAGAACAAATTGTGACAAGTTCGAGCGCAGTCTAACTGCCATATGAATGATCAATAAACAATACAATACAATACAATATGTAGGCATATAATTTCTTCGTCAGGTCGTTTTGACTCACAGTATCTTGTACTGGAATCACATCATTCAAATCATGAGGAATTAACCGCCCAAATGCATCTCGGGAGAGGGACTAGATGTCTGATGGATATTGTTGATGATATCTCTTCTTAATTCATTGTTTCATCAACAGTTTCTTGTAGGTTGTGCTCTCTTCTCTGTCCCTCTCTATCTCTCTCTCTAGTCTAGATAGATAGGTTGTAGAGCGTCGCACAGAGACGTGCGAGTTCGTGCGACAGGGACGACGCTCTACAACCGGATGGTCTCTTTCTAAAGCTCGACACGAATTATTTGCTGCCGGGAGCCTGTACATATTTTGCGTGCTTTGAAAGGTTCATTGCCAATTTTTAATAGGCGAGGAATATATTGTCAATAGGTGTACCAAGTTTTTGACCATTAAATAAAAAGAAAACGTTAAAGCCTCAGTTGCACTCCGGGAGTGCCGGCAGAAGTGAAAACTTTTTGTATTTCCGAAAATAATTCTTAGGTGGTTATAAAAAAAACTAAACACCCTAAAAACATTTAAACACCGTAACATTGCTTAAAAAAGAAAACAAAAGAAAAAAACAAAAAAAATTTAAGGGATTCGAACCCATGGTCAAAAAATACAAATCCTACACTCTTATCATTGAGCCACGAAATCACATAAACGACCAAACGAATATCGGATTCCCTTGATTCGCTTTCGGCTTTACTGTCACTGAGAGACGAACAGAATTGATCCCGAGCCACTCGTAACTTAACCCTTAATGCAATGACTTAAGGTTACATTTTAAATAATTAAATAAATGTGACGCCTTTTCGATGAGGCTACGGATCTGACGCGAGTAGATCTGACGCGAGTTTAACATTTTTTACCCATCTAAAAAAGTGCCAAGCGCCGCTAAAGGAGTTTTCACTTAAAAAAAAGCCTAAGTTGCACTCCGGGAGTGCCGGCAGAAGTGAAAACTTAAACATCAACGTTGTGCATTTTTGAATATTTTGGAATGGTTAGGGAATAATTTCGCACGAATTGTAACACTACAGAACTATTATAATTATTTTACATCAAAAAGTTTATTTCTCAGAAAAATCAACTTTCATCCATAATTTAAACGAATCTTACGTTTTTTCGATCAGGCTACGGATCTGACGCGAGTTTAACATTTTTTACCAATCTAAAAAAAGTGCCAAGCGCCGCTAAAGAAGTTTCGAATCTTACTCTTTTTCGATCAGGCTACGGATCTGACGCGAGTTCTGACGCGAGTTTAACATTTTTTACCCATCTAAAAAAAGTGCCAAGCGCCGCTAAAGAAGTTTTCACT
The DNA here is from genome assembly GCA_946902875.1 of Nematopogon swammerdamellus. Taxonomy (NCBI): domain Eukaryota; kingdom Metazoa; phylum Arthropoda; class Insecta; order Lepidoptera; family Adelidae; genus Nematopogon; species Nematopogon swammerdamellus. The sequence continues at coordinate 7,249,167 of OX336342.1, forward strand.
TCAAAATCTTTTTTGGTCCTTAAAATAACATCTTTAATGATTATGTTCACACATATTTTTCACTGTGCTAAGGATTATAATTATTATTGTAAAATATATTTGAAGAAGCAACTGTAAATTACTATGAATAACTGCCCTGTGATTATGAAGAATCGCATCATAAAACAATTACATTTACGTTGGAACGTCGTCGTTCAGTCAGACCGTCGCGTCGCGTCGTCGGGCGCGGTCTTGTATGAAACGTTATTTATGACAACTTATACAGAATGCCCAATAAACCTTCTCTGACCTTGTACCTGGTGATAGGTTTGGTCACGTACTATCATAATAACAAGACATGACCTAAGTAAAAACCGCACGGTTTTCGAGATATTGACACTTTTTGAAAATTATATACACGGTGTTGCAGTTGCCCCCGTAATATTTTTAACTGACATAAGGGGGTTATTATAATATGTGAAACTAAACAACTTCTGTGGCGATTAAACAAAAATTTTTTTTTTCTTCCATACAAATTTTAAATACCTATTCTCTAAATGTATGTAGAAAAAAAATGTTTTTTCTTCAAATTAAAAAGTCGTAGAACAAAAGTTGTTCTATTTCACGTACAGAATCAACCCCTTTCGGGTTTTACGGTTGGGGTTGCATTGCAACACTGTGTATAACAAATCTGCACCATACGGCGGTTTTTTAAATGATGTGCCTACAAATGGCAATTGTTTTTCTTTTATTTTTTTATTATGATTACCAAGGAGTAATGCTATCGAAACAAGTAAATCAATATTTCAATGTCACTAATGTGTTCAAGTAAAAAAAAAATACTTAAAATCTTTCGTGTAATGCCTTTTGACACCTAAGTTTGTACATAATTATTTAAAAAAATGTATGATGCAATGTTGGCCCCTAATCTAGAAAACTTGGCTTTTTCATTCCAATTATAAAATGGTATGCAACATCTTAATCAGACATTTAGTAGAAAAAAAACTACTGTTCTCATAAATCAGGGACCCATTTTTATTTATTACGTAATATGACAATTCGAATATAAAAGAAAATTGTAAATTGTGAAAATTTTTATTAATTGCATTAATTAAACCATATTACATTAAGTGTTCGAAATGGCCTCCTCCTACCCTAATACACGTACCCTAATAGACGTCGCACACCTCTTGATTCTCCTATCTCCTCTGCTGCAGTGAAAATACGTTGCCGCAATTCTTCTTGTGTATTAAACTCTTTTGAGTATACCTTTTCTTTGAGGCACCCCCAGTAGTAAACATCCAATGGATTTAAATCCATTGGTATACTCAAAAGTGTTTAATACAAAAGAAGAATTGCGGCATCGTATTTTCACTACAGCAGAGGAGATAGGAGAATCAAGAGGTGTGCGACGTCTTAAAAGACACTTTAGGAAAAGATTACTCACGTGTGTGTAGGAGGATAGGGTGGGCTAGGAGGGGGTGAGGTTAGGAGGAGGCCATTTCGAACACTTAATGTAATATGGTTTAATTAATTCAATTAATAAACAAATTTACAATTTTCTTTTATTTAAATTCGAAATTATCATATTACGTAATAAATAAAAATGGGTCCCTGATTTATGAGAACAGTAACATATTTTTTCTAAATATGTCTGATTAAGATGTTGCATACCATTTTATAATTGGAATGAAACAGCCAAGTTTTATAGATTAGGGGCCAACATTTGTATCATACTTTTTTTTAATAATTATGTACAAACTTAGGTGTCAAAAAGGCATAACACCTCGCATAACACGAAAAATGTAAAAAATGTAAAGTAATTTTTTTTTACTTGAACGCATTAGTGACATTGAAATATTTATTTACTTGTTTCGATAAGCATTACTCCTTGGTAATCATAATAAAAAAAAAAGGAAAAAAAATCGCCATTTGTAGGCACAGCATTTAAAAAAACCGCCGTATGGTGCAGATTTGTTATAAATTTTAAATAGTGTCAATATATCGAAAACCGTGCGGTTTTTACTGAGGTCATGTTTTGTTATTATGATAGTACGTGACCAGACCTACCACCAGGTACAAGGTCAGAGAAGGTTTATTGGACACCCTGTATAAAATATTAAATGAATAATGTGATTTTGTATCAACCACAGAGCAGTGGGAAGGCGGCTGCCGATCTCTGTTCAGTGGTGCAAATAAACGACGTAGAAATTGACTTACCCGCCACTGATTTTACCAGAAATTTGAATAATATCTCCTTTGTTCAAAGTCCTCGGCACTCTGGTATAAAAGTTGTTATCCGTTATGCCCCGCTCCTCAGTCTCATCGGAAGACATGACGCTGAAAATATATTCGCATCGTTAGTTAAATGTTATTCTGATCGAATCGAAATCCGTCTTATTTTAGAAAATGAAGATCCACTTCTACTGATCGGGTGAAAGAGAGCTCACGAATACGCATAGTATAAAAATATGAATCCAATCCGAGCAGAGATTTAGTTCAAGCCGTTGTTGATGACCAATGCAGTAAACGAGTCCTACACCGGCGGCGGCGGAGGCTGTCGACAGGGAAACTGAGTGTGGGAAGACCACCCGCCAGGTAAGACGACGATATAAGTACGTGCGTCGGAAGCAATCAGTAATTCTATACCGCTGAAGGCCGGAACGATTGGAGAAAGATTGGAGAGGGTATGTCCAGCGCTGGACACATAAACGTTGATTGACTGAACGTTGTTGATGAGAGTGTAATATAATGTATTTATTATTTACAAATTAATGACATAACTACAGATAGTTACAAATTAAATATTCCAAATTGATTTACCAGTATCATTATTGACATTGTTAATGTGATCAAACTAAACAAATTAGGGCCAGATAAGAACTCGTACTACAGATGATTATTAACTCTAATAATAGATATTAGTAATGTTATAATAATACTCTCTACTCTAATCATCATCATCATCACCATCAGCCTGTATCGGTCCACTGCTGGACATAGGCCTCTCCCAAGGCACGCCACCACACGCGGTCTTCCGCTCTTCTCATCCATCCACTCCCGGCTACCTTTTTTTTACTCTCTACTCTAATAGCAGTAATGTTTTCGGTTACGCGGTTTATATGAACGACTTACATTTTTGTCGACGTTTCGCCTCCCGCTCCGGAGACATGGTCAGGACTCGCGGAACTGCGATGACCTGTAGGACAGCAGACACATAAACCAGTCAGATGTCAACTGGCTGTCGCCGCTGACGTAGATTGTAGCGATGAGAGGGTACTTCGGCCGATGCGCGTAGGTTCGACATCTCTTACTGGAAAATGTCGGTGCACATGATGATGAGAGTCCCAGTTTGTCTTCTCTGTTGAAATTGGAATCTCTGGAAATTTCTATGTAATCCCGAACCAAACGTGGTACATAGTGTTTACATAGTTCTAGTTTGGTCGAATCGAATCCAATGATGGGTGCCACTGTCTAGAGCATGCTCACAGATGGATGACTTATGGAACTCGTTGTTCTTCATCGCCATAATGTGTTCAGAGACTCTGGTCTGAACACTCCGATTCGTTTGTCCGATATAGCACCTCCTACAGCTACACGGTATTTTTTGTAATGTATACCTGCATTGGAATCTGGTCCTAGACTGTTTCTCAACGTGTCTTGGTTTTTGTAAGAGGTTTGTAGAAGGTCTTTATGCTCAACTTGCTCATCGACTTTACCTACATATACCCAAAGAGCTTTGAACCAGCCAGACCAGTCTTGCGCGGGCGGTGTGGCCCAGAGGATAAAACGTACAGAGAAACAGCTTCATAGAGCTTGGTGTATCGATTTATGACCCCCCCCCCCCCCAGGAGGGGGCCGTTTAGGGTGAGGGGGGGGGGGGGGCATGCAAAGTACCTCCAAAAAGGGAGCGAAAATGAGAAATGAAGCATGTAAAACAATGAAGGGAGCAGAAAAAGTGTTGACTTATTTGCCCCCCCCCCCCCCCCCCAAACACACAAGTCGATAGGTTGAAAAAAATTCAAAAGTATAAAAAAACTCATTAGCTAATTACGATTGCCTCTTCTCCGGCGCTGCGGGAAGTGCAGCCCCTCCGTCCTTGTGTAACAAAGCGCAGGCACCGCAGCTTTGGCTTTTTCGACCAGCCTCAGCCGCTACGGCTCACACGGGCGCCTGCGCTTTGTTACAGCGGACGGGGGCTGCACTCCTTCCGCGGTTCCGGCTTATAAAAACACTATAGGGAATAGCCATACTAACAGGTTATGTTGGAGCGGTGAATTTAGATTTTCCGCAAAGTTGCCATGTCTGAACAGCGACCTGTTAAAATAAAAAAAAAAATTATCGAAAAGTATTGATCTCCTCGGGCTAATTCTTTCACTAATATTCTTCTAACATCCTAAACTACAGGATATAACTACCAACAATTTGATATCAAATCTGCCATTAACTAACCCTCACCCCAATTTATACCTTAAAAAGAAAAACGGATAAAAAAAGATGTAAGATGCACATTATTATTTGTTTTGTGTAGGTAGAGTGAGTAGGTAGAGACACAGACACTAGACACAGATATCTTAATACAATTTGTAATTAACACAGTGTGAGTAGGTAGAGACACAGAAACTAGACACAGATATCTTAATACAATTTGTAATTAAGTAATTAATACATCACACTAATGTAACATACAATTAGTAAAAACGTTCCTTGTATTGCAGCCTGATAAGAATGAATAGGCTAATATAATCGACTCGCCTAGGGAGGGAGCTGTTTCTCTGTACGTTTTGTCCTCTGTGCCTAATGCCTATACGGTCCGTGATCCCCCGTATGTATGGTAAGTAGGCGCACCGCCTCCCGACTTCTACCCTCTGCCGCCTTGTTGCTGCATGTTGAACAGACAGGCAGGCTCGCGGTTTGTAGTCATTCTGTTGCAACGCTGTCCTTAATTTGTCAAGTTCATCCTCAAATCCCGCCGCTCGCTAGATAGGGTTTTAACCCGCCTCTACCTGCTTTAAACAATGAATGGAGCTAATTCGCTGCAAATACGCGAACTAAAGATAAAACTGCTCTCTGAATAGCTTTTTTGTTAGCACGGTCTAAATACCCGATATAACTGTGTGTTAACTTTAACCTGGGAACTCTGAATAACAATTTGTATGTTTTGACTACCTAGAGTCACCTAAAGTCTAGACTCCAGTAGTGCTAGAGACAGATATTGAAATAATAAGCATATAATATCCATTATATTTTATATTTGCTATAAAATCCTAAAAATTATAACGCATTCATATATATAATATTTGTATTTATTTTCTGTACTTATAACTAGAAATATATATTCATGTTACCGGGGCAATGAGGAATACTTGCTCATGTACTTGCTGATCGGTTCAAGTGGCATTAAGACTAAAATAATATATCCTTCACTTAGTTACAATTATATAATATACTGCTCGAATACATGTGTCGAATACCTTATAATTGTTTCATTGAATAACTCAGATATATTTAATTATTTATGTAAAACTACCAATATATTTGCATAGGGAAACTTCACCTAACAACATCACAATACCTTTTCCTAAGCTTAGCTGCCAGCTTTATAACTTAACTTCTAGATTCATGGCTCCTACAATATTGTTGAGCTGCCGAGCTGTTGAGCTAACCCAAACCTTGCTGAAAGGCTATATTTTTTCCTCTATCGTCAAAGCGGTAATATGTACATACAAGCGTCAAACTTGGCGGGATTATAGTGCAAACTCTAAAGTAAAAAAAAAAAAAACCGGCCAATTACGTGGTGTTACGGAACCCTCGGTGCACGAGACTGACTCGCACTTGGCTGGTTTTTGCCTCTCAAGTCTCATACAATCAAGTCTTTTTTTATGGAAACTGACACTGTTGGCTACATCACCTACAACATCCGTGATGTCAGCCACACCGGGTGAACTAGGTGCCATGACAGTGCTTCCCTTCGGTCGTGCCGGCTACACTGAACTGGACGGAAAATACAAACTATTTACATAGCCGTTTCGACCGACGTTTCATTCAGTGCGGTGGTACCAACCCGGGGGGGATAAACCCTACCACATAGTAAGGTAAGAAGGGAAAGGACCTACAGTTTTACGTGGAATCCGAACCACGGTCAGCCTCCAACGGTCGAGCGGTCACCCATCCAAGTACTGACCGCGCCCAGCGTTGCTTAACAATCAATAGCAACAGTCGACTGTCTGCACCACTGAGCTATCGAGGCTGACAAATTCATTTGTTTAATCTTGCTGCTTTATCTGTATTTCGTTTACATTACATCATTATACCTATATAGCCACATACTAAATAAATAACGTAACGCCTGTTTACCAACGGGGTAGGCAAGTTCTGAACTTCTCACTCTTCTGCCGTCTCTTTCACACTCATGTTTTAGTCATGCGTGTTCGTCTGTTTCATTTATGCAAAATGAAAACGGAGCTTGTGAATTTTCCTCAATCCTCTGGGAATATGCAAAGCGTATATGTCTTTGAGTTCGTGATCCAAAGAAAATGCGACGACGTATGAACCGTCCCAGCCCCTTACTTCCAGCGATGACTCTGTCGCTACTAGCAATTCCAAGTGCATATTGTTGTCATCTAAAAAGAGATTTAAGGGTAGGTTATATGAAATGAAGGGAAGCACTGACATGGCACTTAGTTCACGCGGTGTTATGGGCTGACATCACGGATGTTGTAGGTGATGTAGCCAACCGTGTCAGTTTCTATAAAAAACAAACGTGAAGAAGGACCGAATAAGAATATTTTTTTCTGAAAATTGGCATAAGGTGGCTGTGCCAGGGAGTCCAGTGAGTCATCCATCACTTTACCATTCTTCCTTACAAGTAGGTTCGAAATTTACATTTTCATAGACAAAGACAAGAGACAGAGACAAAGACAAATCATTTATTGCAAATTTGTATTGAGTAGTTGAACAGTGATCGCCGGCCTGGGTTGTATACTTGGTTGTATACACAGAAATCTGAATAAATACCTATTTATTCCGATTTATGTGGTTGTATATGAGTGCTACAAAATGCCTGGGTAAGCAGGCATGCAACACAGCACCAGTCGAGGCACCAGTACTACTCTGTGGAGATTTGCGCAAATGCTGAATTAGTACGTGTGGTGTGATTAAGTTACTGTATTCTATTTTAACTCACCTATAAGGTTAACATAGTCAATTTCTTCTTTCACTTCGACTTGGCTGATAGTTTTATTCACGACATTTCTCTGTGTGATGGTTTTTAAGTTAGAGTCAGTTTCCATTTGGGCTGCTATGTTGTCGGGATCTATAACGGGTTCGCTGTTTTGATCGTGGTGGATGCGCTTCTTGGTGTACAAATTCACCGTAATTCTGGAAATAATTTAGATATTCTTAAATGCTGCATTCTTATTTATAGGTTAACATATAAAAAATATGTTAAACTCATGCCTAAGATTTTTCAAATGTTAAAGCCTTACCATTATAAAAATTAGATACCTAATGTCTATTTATTTGTTACTCTTAAACACCTTATCCAGGTGGCCTATGGATCTGAAATTTTGCGTGAGTGGTACCTAGTTGACATGGCGACTTTACTTTAACTTCACGCGAGCTAAGCTGAAGAAAAGATAAAAAAAACATTGGACTTACCCGCCAGAAATTTCTGCCGTCAACGCAATTGTGTCACCTATGTTCAAGCTTCGTGGTAGTATTGTATAAAACGATTTCGTCTGCTGTGTAGTCTCGCTCAGAACTGACTCGCACATCAGTGGTATTCTTATAAAGCACAACACGATGTTTATTATATTCATCTTGCTTGTTGATGATGCCAAGCACTTGCTGACTTCTGGTAATATTTTGGATTTGAATGCGCACTGCGACGGCCAGCTACAACAGCTTGAGCTTGTATGAATACATATGTATAATGTTCTTAAATTAATTGTATATATCTATGTGTGCTTGTTTTTTGTTTAAAATTTCACTTTTTGAAATTGTTACATATTGCTACGTTTACTATTTCAATATGTTCAACTCTTTCTGTCATCACGTTGCATACGTGGCGAGCATTACGATATCACTGACTCGACTTCAGTAGTGACTACACTTTCATATAACCCAAGTTCCCACCTGTGTCTTGTCATGACGTACACATTTGCTTTGTTTAGTCAGTACCTATATGGTTTCGTCACCAAATGACGTTGACGGTTTGTCCGTAGAAATATTTAAAAAAACTTTCACACTTTTACAAAGGTGCGGCTTCAATAAAGGGGTGGGACCGGAAATACCGATTTATTTAATGAGGGATATATCTAGATGAGGAGGGGCGAGAGTGAGTGGGGGGGGAGTAGTTAATTGGTGAAATCCCCCCCCCCCCCCCCCCCCCCCCCCCCGGAGTAGGCGAGGGGGGGTCATATGAGTATTTCATTGGTCATAAAAATAACCATAACCTATTTTTATTTCAATGGTAATGTAAATTACCTTAACTCCTTTAGAACACTTCCACATACAATTTCGGTGGGAATTTCAAAATTTTGCAATTCTAGGGAATGTTTTCGTTATGAAAGAGTAATTGTGGCAAATAAATATATCACCCTCGATTTCACCCACGTGTTGCTAGAAAGTTCAAGTATTATACTAGACTAGGCTATCTATCACCGAGTTGCTAACTGTGCCGCACCTTTGTAAACCCCAGCTTAATGCCATTGCCGTTAAATTAACTGGCAACATTTTCTTTCAGTCAAGTTTTAATTTGGGAAGCTCTATGAATCTTTCTGTGAATGGTCAAATGCATACAAAACCAAATACAAATTATGTCGGAGCGAATATTATAAGTATAAGGAACCATTATTTGTTTAGTACTTTCTGTCAAATTGCTTATTTGACAGAAAGTACTATGCAGAAATAATTAGGAATGATTGATTCCGCCATTGATGCATGTATTGTCATGCATGATTGCGAAAATAATGTTTGTGTTGCTAAAATGCCAAATTGTTGAACATTGCACAAGCAATGAAAACTATAGAAACGTTTAGTCTTCTCTTTTAAGAATCCCTTGGTTGCGATACTAAGTACGAGTATTATGAACAGATTATCTCGCCGCAGCCGCGCCGCCGCCGCCCGCTTGCATACGATCCGCTAATTCCGGCTTCACTCGGGAAGGAGTTCGGTACTTTTTTTTATTATGGAAATTGACTCGGTTGGCTACATCACCTACAAAATCTGTGATGTCAGCTCATAACACCGGATGAACTAGGTGCCATGTCAGTGCTTCCCTTCGGTCGTGCCGGCTACACTTAACTGGACGAGGAACTGGACGGAAAACACAAACTATTTACATACCCGTTTCATAAATGTTCTGCTTTGACTCTCAATGTTACATATGTTCTGATACTTTTTGTCACCACCTACTTTTTGTGCGTTATATACGCCATCATCATCATCATCAGCGGTCAGTTGCTGTTACTGTTGGACGTCTCTCACAGACGACACCAGTTTCTTGTCTTCCCGAAACCACTAACGATTGTCGAAAAATTCTCCATAAATATTTTTACGTAGAGTTCCAAATATTTCCTTTAAATTTTGTAAAAATGTTGCTGATTTTGGGCAATCGTGACCTAGTTAGGTTGGGTTCCGCCCTTCAAGAGTGAAGGGTGGAAGGTAATGTAATATGTACATAGCCAATAGCACATTCTCGGTCATTTCAGATTTTTTTTATGGAAACTGATACGGTCGGCTACATCACCTACACATCCGTGATGTCAGCCCATAACACCGGGTGAACTTGGTGCCACGTCAGTGCTTCCCTTCGGACGTGCCAGCTACACTGAACTGGACGGAAAACACAAACTATTTACATAGCCGTTTATTCAGTGTACCAACCCGGGCGGGTTAAACCCTACCACCTAGTAATATAAGAAGGGAGTCATATCCCTTAGTCGCCTTTTATGACATACACGGGGAGAGATTCAGTGAGGCTAATCTTTTAAAGTACCGGCCCCACACGGTACAAAATGTGTGTGTGTGTATTCGTTTGTTCCCTCATAAAGTCTAAGCTACTATTCTAGTTTCTGTGTGATCAGCTGATCAGTCAAGAAATTTTTTGTAATTGTAAATAAAATAACACTGTTATGTATTCGTTTGTTTCCTCAAAAAGTCTAAGCTACTATTCTAGTTTCTGTGTGATCTGATCAGCTGATCAGTCAAGAATTTTTTTGTAATTGTAAATCAAATAACACTGTTATGTATTCGTTTGTTCCCTCAAAAAGTCTAAGCTACTATTCTAGTTTCTGTGTAATCTGATCAGCTGATCAGTCAAGAATTTTTTTGTAATTGTAAACCAAATAACACTGTTATGTATTCGTTTGTTCCCTCAAAAAGCTAAGCTACTATTCTAGTTTCTGTGTGATCAGCTGATCAGTCAAGAAATTTTTTGTAATTGTAAATAAAATAACACTGTTATGTATTCGTTTGTTCCCTCAAAAAATCTAAGCTACTATTCTAGTTTCTGTGTGATCTGATCAGCTGATCAGTCAAGACATTTTTTGTAATTGTAAATAAAATAACACTGTTATGTATTCGTTTGTTCCCTCAAAAAGTCTAAGCTATTATTCTAGTTTCTGTGTGATCTGATCAGCTGATCAGTCAAGAAATTTTGTGCAATTATAAATAAAATAACACTGTTATGTTCGTCAAATTTTATTCACTTTCTTACAACTAGATAACAACAACATGGGTTACAACTAGTAACGAGATATTATTCTATAATACTTTATTATCACAGTTTTCTTTATGTCTACGTCTTAAGTACTTATTTACAATGTTTATTTACAAGTTATAATTTTCCCTATTCCGTACTTACATCGTTTCCCTAACTTTTTTTTATTTGAGATCAATATGCCAGTCAAAATCAAACACCAAAATCAAATTCTTCTCTAAATTTAAATGGCCGCCGATGATTCTTCGACGTGTCTTCTATAATATAATTCCACGAATTATGCAAACTCATAAGTGAGTTCGTGTACTTTTCTTATATCTCCCAATATGTGCAAGTAGCGAATGTCTCTATGTGTGCTGTGCAGCCAGAATGTCGTGATGTACGAGCCATCCCAGCCGGATACGTCTATGTTGTTTTCGTGCGAGACGCTTAGTAGTAGTTCTATTTGTTGTTGATCTGTAAATAAGAAGGTAAACATGATTTTCATTAAAAAATCTCGCTAGGTAAGTAGGCGAGCTGCTACCTCCGCCTCCGCCGCCAATACGTGCACATCAATAATACATTATGCTACCTACGAAATTTGGCGTAAAAGAGCAAGCAGAAACTCATTCTTTAAAGAATTCCTCGACCGAATAGTACGCCTTCTCCACCAGAAAGCGTTTCAGTCTGCCAACAAAGCTGTTAAATGATTCAGCCGGGTTGGTTTGGTGTTGTGAATTGGATGAAAGGGGTCCTATAACAATAATTTAAATTAAGGGGTCCTAGAAAATGGGTCAGAACAGAACCTTCCGAGATCAACATTCCCCGTGTGCGTTCGTGTTCGAAATTTTTTGGAGCCAAAATGTACCTATGTTGAGCCTGAATCTGTCCGTGAGAGTTTAACGGTTTTGTGTAGTCGCCGGATGGGTCGTGCTGGTAGCGTTCATGATTGTGTGTTGTATAGTTTGGCAGCACGAAACCGTCGAAATTTCATATGTACTTTATGTCGCCAACTTTCTGAAATGCCCCCCTTGTTGCGAAGCGTAAGACCTTCATCGAAGTCACGTCCATAACATAAGTGCATACTTCTTTATGAAATCTAACATGGTTGTCTGCGTTGTCGTGTGCTACACCCGTGATGCAGGCTCTTGTCGTAAATACCTGTCAATATATAAGGTCTTTCAATAGTAGGTAACGATCACGTTCCCATACCATTTTTTTTACGATTTAAAAAACATACTTGTTAAGGCGAAATACGCGCACTTCACGTATTAAATTTGAGGAGTGAGTAGGGTTTTATATCGTAAAAAAAAAGAATTGGTATGGGAAAGTGATCAGTATCTGATACACATACACCCCTTAGCGTATAGCGTATCGTTACCTACTAATGAAAAACCTTATATAAAAGTCAAAATGTCAGTTTACTTTCTACCTCGGTTTCTACTCAATGAAAGGTCGGTTGAAACGGCCATGTAAACAGTTCGTGTTTACCGTCCAGTTCAGTGTAGCCGGCACAACCAAAGGGAAGCACTGACATGGCACCTAGTTTACCAAGGTGTTATGTGCTGACATCACGGATGTAGCCAAACGTGTCAGTTTCCATAAAAAATCATTGTGATAAAATTTAAAAATATATACATAGTTAATAATTACCGTTCACAAAGTTGCTGTAATCGTCTGTAGATAGTGGTTGGTTGATGTTGTGAGACTTGGTTGAAAGCGTTTTGGTTTCGAAATTCGATTCCAGCTGAGCCTCAATCACTTTGTTCTTTGTCAAAAGATGTATTTTGATCCTGTAGTAAAGAAAAATAAACACGTTAATCACCACTACAAGTCAAATACATACTTAAGGAAGTAAGTACTTTGCGTGCTTTGAAAGTTTGATTGTCAATTTCTCTACATGTGTCGATAGGGGTATATTGTCAAAAGGTGTACCAAGTTTTTTACCTTTATGAAATAAATAAAACCTTTTCTTTTGTTCAATAACATTCCCCTTATGTTCACCCACATATTTTGTATATTATCTTTCAAGGAGAAACTGTAAATTACTATGAACACCTGTCCTGTGACTGTGTGTGAACAATCGCAAAATAAAACAATTACATTTTACTTTTGAACAACGTAGAAGTTGACTTACCCGCCAAAGACTTCAGCCACAATTTTAATAGTATCCCCAATGTTCAATTTTCTCGGCAGTATGGTATGAAAGTTGTTATTCGTTATGCCCCGCTTTTGCCTCTCGCCCGCACTGGAATCCATCACGCTGAAAATATATTCGCATCGTTAGTTAAATGTTATTCTGATCGAATCGAAATCGATCTTATTTTAGATTGAAGATCCACTCCTACTGTTCGGGTGAAAGAGAGCTCACGAATACGCATAGCATAAAATCCAATCCGAGCAGAGATTTAGTTCAAGACGTTGTTGATGACCGATGCAGTAAACGAGTCCTACACCGGCGGCGGCTGTGGACAGGGAAACTGAGTGTGGGAAGACCACCCGCCAGGTGGGACGACGGCATTAGTACGTGCGTCGGAGGCAATCAGTAATTCTATACCGCTGAAGGCCGGGACGACTGGAGGGTATGTCTAGCGGTGGACACATAAACGCTGACAAACTGAATGAATTATTGTTGATGAGAAATTGATGATATTGATGAGATTGCTTGAACGAACTGACACGGTGGCTGTCCCCAAGAGTCCATTGAACAATCAGACAGTCAATATAGCACTCCCCGCGAAACCACGATCAGCGAGGTGTCATATTATAAGGCGGTCAAACTGATTGTCGTCTAATTTATTGACACGCCTTTTGAAGATTTGTTGCAACCCAATGGTTTTCCAAGCAAGCGTAAAGAATGTCCCCGAAAATTTCTTGCATAATTTGTACCGAATACAGTGACAAAGTTATTAGTGATTTGACATACCTCGGTTGTAGTGTCGGCGGCGGATGCGAGTCGTTATGCGAGTTCAAGCCCTTACGCAGGTCCTGGGAGGTGCGCGGTTGGAGTGCGCCGGCGACAGTACTTGCTGCAGTTGTAGAGTGGCGGGAGTGCGGCGGCAGCGGAACCGCGAGCACGCTCATCGCGCAAGACAGGAGCATCACAATATGTACCTTCCTGCACATAGTCACAAGGCTCATTTTCATTCACATTTCACATCGTTTTCACCAGATTTATTACTTCGTTAAAAACTCACTGTACTCACATCATATTTATAAGAAAGTCTCCTGTCAGAACTAATTTACTTTCGCAAGGATGTCCTTACGAACCTGTCCGCTCGCTTCACTTCAGCCGAGTAATTGGTTGGATTGTATGTCTCATTGTTTTATACTCATTCTGTATTAACAGGAAAGTATACTCCTATCGTTCAGTCGGATGTTGCGTACAGCCTACATTAAATACCTACGTATTGTCAACTATAACGTCATCATAACGTATCCTCTTCGGAGGTTCATACATTTTGACTTTCATTAACAAATATATTTTTCTACTTAAAATTTTGACATATTTCCGCCATAACAGCATTTACTACAACATTTATTAAGTCATCCATCATGTGCAAAAGCTGTCTAGTTATCAGTTTCTCAAACTATAAAAATAACGGAATCCCGATATTTAATTAGCTTTTATTTATTTGTTTATGTAATGCAGACCCATGCCGCACGCAGCAGGTTTATTTTATTTTTTTATTTTGCCCCAAAATGCAGTTAACGATGCCATGCCATTGGTTCTCCTCAGGACGCCGTTTTCAAATTACTTATAGAGGATAATCGAAGAAAAACCAAACAGGTATGCTGTCATTTATCGCGATTACAGCTGTCTTTAATATCTCTTACAATGCACTCATGACATGAATATTAACGTTTATACAACTGCTTTTTTGTACCGCACACAGCATCGCTTGCAGATTTGTATGCAACATAAATTAATTGGAAATAGCAGTGACTAGTTAGCCTCATTCTTCAAATAGGAAAGTCGGACGTTCGAATCGTCTGCTCTGGTCGGATCACGAGCCGAACTCGAAGGTGAGAGATAGGACTTTGTCGACGTCCCCCAGGACCTGCAGGTAGCGTATGGAAGGCAGCAGTGTCGTCTGGACTTCGGAGACGTAACTATGGTCAGCCTCTACCACCAGCGTGGGCGGCGGATCCGAGGCCACTCGGAATTTGATACTGAATGTGTTCTCTGAAAACGAAAGTAACTTTTAGTATAGCTATCTGGTGGATGACTGAAACAAGACTTTTCGGAATTAACGAATCACAGCCATTTTCCCCTGGGTTTGCTTTGAGCGTTTGTCTGGGTGGACCATAGAGCAAAAAAGCCCGGTCTTGTCGCCCTCCTTACTTGGGAGTTCCTTGGGGGGCCGGGCGCGGGCGGTGTGGCCCGATCGTTGTTCTGTGGGGTGGACGATACGATCATTATCATGATTTAATATAATTTATAATAATGATTCATGAATCGTCCCTTCCGTTCCTATCATTGAATTGATTGTAACGAATTCAATATGTTAGTCACACAACTTCTTAATGAATCGTGTAAATAGAGATTACACGATTCATACATCCTTAGCATGCATTAGGATTGGATCACCGCGCATGACGCGCGCGTGATATTGGTTGTTAAATTCGTTTGAGCGACTCATGGCGAACAAGCGAAGATTGGTAAGCGAAACGTTATGAGTTCTCTCCATTCCTCGCCCATCCCTATTGGCGTGCACTACTTTCTCACTCTTTCTGCGTTTGCGCATTTCTTGAACACGAGTTGCTCCGTGGTTCGGACTCCACGTAAAACTGTAAGGCCCACTTGCACCAACACAAATTTAATATATAAACCAGTTTAACTCGTTAAACTAGCACCCGTTGTACGTGTGAACCGCGTTTAAATCCATAACTCGCTACTTAACTTTAAACTCGTGTTGGTGCAAGTGAGCCTTAGGCCCACTTGCACCAACACGAATTTAACTATAAACCAGTTTAACTCGTTAAACTAGCACCCGTTGTATGTGGGAACCGCGTTTGAACCGCGTTTAAGTCCATAACTCGCTATTTAACTCTAAACTCGTGTTGGTGCAAGACGCGCTTAGTCCCTTATCTCACAAGGGTTAAACCCGCCGTGCGGTCCGTCCAGTTCATTGTAACCGGCAAGACCAAAGAGAAACGCTGACATGGCGCCTACCTAGTTCCGACCGGGTTAGTTTAATTAAGGGGCAGAACAATATACAAAAATAAAAATAAAAGTAAAGATTGAATAGTACGAATTATTGATAAATAGATTGAGTACCATTGGTCTGATCCGTTGTAGCGTTTTCGAAACTGTCCCTTAGTAACTCCGGCGAGGACAACCCCCCGCCTTCCTCGTGACTCAACTCGACCAGTTTACTTTCAAAGGATACTTTGAACTGCAGAGCGACGCTTACGTGCCCGCTTTGGTCTGATAACAAGTTGATGGTGTACCTGTGAAATAGAACTTTATGAAGAAAACTCTTAATAAAGGTCGACCGGGAGAAATCACTACTAGTGATAAGTCCGTCTTTGCGCGCTATTGATAATTTTTTTCTGTATTTATATTCTATTCACTATAATTCTATTGTTGGATATTTACTTTCAGTTCGAAAAATGACGCCTCGAAGGGTGCTCTTCTGATGTTTACACTCCGGAATTATCGCATGACGCAACTAGGGCGACAACAGCACAGGATTTTTTGCCTTAAAATATTTGTATTGTTGCTATTAAATATATTTGTCGTTATTATGGATCAGAAATCGTCAAATTTAGTGCAGCATGGCCAAAACTCACAAGCGCGAGAAATTTCCAACATTATTCTGTCAAGGTGTTTGGTTTTTCCGATAAGCCATAATATTGTTATTGTTTTCGTTGCGCCTTGTCAACTGTAACTTGCGGTTTCTTGTGAATTAGGTGTAGTATTGCGGTTTCGTGTGAATAAATTATCGCGCCATTACGGTGTCCGAACCTTCGTTCAGACGTGATGTAAAACTGGGCGGTGGTGGCCATTGATTTCACCCATACTGTGCACGTACTTGTACATTTACCCGTACTTGTACATTTACCCGTATTTGTACATTTGCCCGTACTTGTATATTTACCCGTACTTGCACATTTACCCGTACTTGTACATTTACCCGTACTTGCACATTCACCCGTACTTGTACATTTATCCGTATTTGTACATTTACCCGTACTTGCACATTTACCCGTACTTGCACATTCACCCGTACTTGTACATTTACCCGTACTTGTACATTTATCCGTATTTGTACATTTACCCGTACTTGCACATTTACCCGTACTTGTACATTTACCCGTACTTGTACATTCACCCGTACTTGTACATTTACCCGTACTTGTACATTTATCCGTATTTGTACATTCACCCGTACTTGTACATTTACCCGTACTTGTACATTTATCCGTATTTGTACATTTACCCGTACTTGTACATTTATCCGTACTTTTATAAATAAGAAACCGGCCAATTACGAGTCGGATCGCGCACCTAGGTTTCCGCAGCACAAAAAAAACGCGTTTCTCTTGTACCCCCTTAATTATTTACTTTTTCCATTTTTTTTGTTATTTGTTGTTATTTGTATATCCGCTGTAATGAATGACACATATTCTGTGAAAATTTCAACCAGCTACCTATTACAGTTCAAAAGATACAACTCTTTAAAGGTAGGACAGGTGTTGGTACCACCGCACTGAATGAAAGGTCGATCGAAACGGCTATGTAAATAGTTTGTGTTTTCGTCCAGTTCAGTGTAGCCGGCACGACCGAAGGGAAGCACTGACGTGGCACCAAGTTCACCCGGTGTTATGGGCTGACATCACCGATGTTGTAGGTGATGTAGCCAACCGTGTCAGTTTCCATAAAAAAAAAAGGACAGACGGCGTAGGCTTACTAAAAACAAATATTCATTCTTTGCCGAGCATATTGGAAATCGCTGCAAAAATAATGGTAAATTCAGATTGCTTTCTAAGCTAAGTTACACAATTTGCTACTTCAGCTTCGGTGTTCAGTAAAAATGATTATTCTATATTGTTCTATAACTATATATTATATTATATATTATATGGGTAAAAAGTTTATTATAATTTATTACTTAGTTGAAAATCAATGATTATAAAATACTAGAGAAAAAAAGTAGAGAACTATTTAAAATAAAAAAATACCAAATTTTTAGGGGTGACCCAGGGGACAATTTTGTCTCCAGTTTTGTATGGAAAAAAAGGGGTTGTTCGCAGGGCAAACAATATTTAAAAAAAATTACTTAAAATTCTTTGTGCAACTTCTTTCTTATTAATTACTTATCTGAGAATTGCTGTAACTATTAAAATAAGGTGAACTTATCAACATAATATCCTGTTTTCAGACATATACCAAAAACAAGAAAAAGTTGATCCACCCATACATATAATTTGCCACTGTCGTTCTTCTTTTTGTCGTAGCCTGCACGACATAAGGTAAGCGCTGATATGTCAACGAATTGCGGCAGGAACAAAGGTATACTGGGTTGACATCAGAGGTGTAGTAGCAAGTAGGCGATGTTGCCAATCCAACAATGTCAGATTCCATAAAAAAAACTTACTGCTTGGCGTTGGAGGATATTTTCCCCTTGACTATGACGGAGTCTGACGGCGCTAGGGGGCGCGCTAGGTTGAAGATGTCAGCCGGCTGCGGCTCCCAGGGCGTGCGGGTCGGCCGCGAGCTCGGACCACCCTGACCCATCGGTATCATTTCTCTCATTTCGTTTTCGTCCCCTTCAGCACCTCTGGAACCAGAACGTCCCACTAATTACATTACAGGTAGGTAGAGTATTTACGCACGGCAGGTACGGGAGGTAACCAACTCGGTAGAGATAATAATATTATGAGGCTCTCGCTGAGTGGTTGGGTCAAGGGCCAGCAGTGGGAGCAAAAATGCGTCGATAAGCCTATATCGATCGATAAACATCTGTTTGCTTCGTTCGACGAAGTAGAATAGAAGAAGACGAATAGATGTTTATCGATCGATATAGGCTTATCGACGCATTTGTGCTCCCGCTGCTGCAGATCCAGAAGGCAGCCCTGCTCGACACTGCACGCATCGTCCGGAGGTTTCTCTCTTTGGGACCCGACCATCGGTAGCTTGGGTCCGCCCCGCCGCCGGTGGTGGAAACTCCGTTTGTTTTTATGTTAAATTTTAGGTTTTAATAAAAAAAAATGTTAAATTTAAATAAAAAGAAATGTGGAAATAAATGAATAATACACTTTATGCCACTTAAATGACACATTATCATGCGGGCGGGCCTATTGTCTTAGGCAATTTCCTCCAGTCAACCCGGTGGATCTACACATTTTTACATGGAATCCGAACCGTGGAGCAGTGGTGAAAGGTATGCAAGTATATTTTTTTCAAATCAGAAAAAAACTCATTGGAACACTCTGGTTGGATTCGAACCTCGGACCTCTCGCAAGAGAAGCCGACGCCCAGACCACTCGGCCACCTGATAACGGTATCACCTATGTTTGATTTGGGTGCTTCTAATAGGACGCTCTCGCTACTGATTACATCGTCTGCGCTGCGTGTGACCCTCCTTTCTTAATGACTATCATCACGACTGCTCTGAAAATTGACATGCACAAGTAGAACCAGTAGAACACGCGGTTGCTAGACTAACTGACGAGTGATGTGATACAAGGTTATATTACATACGTACGGCCAGGATTTATCCACTTTTTTTCTGAATTTATCGGGATTTGAACGCTATTTCACAATAATACTGACTGACTAGAGGTGTTATTTATCTTGGCGTTTTAATTCTAAATGCTTCTAGCCTAGGGTTGCCATTCGTCCCGGTACACCGGGACTTGTTACCGGTTTAGAATCTCAGTCCCGGTCGTCCCGCCTGGCCTGACCACCAAATGTCCCGGTCGGGAATTAAAAGCCAGTTAGTTTTATCCATACTAATATTATAAATTCGAAAGTAACTCTGTTGTCTGACTGTTAACTTTCATGCCTAAACCGCTGAACAGATTTCGATAAAATTTTGCACGGAGATGGATTGCATCCTGAGAAAGATACCTAAGATACCCTAGATAAGATAAGAAATGTAAAAGATGCCTATAATTAAAAATGTAATTTAATATTCATAGAACAGGTGCTGCATTTCCCCAATCAGACAACCTACTTTTCTTAAGTTTTGATATAGTGTCCCGGTCAGTACCTGCACCTTTATGGCAACCCTATTCTAGTCCAGCTTCTTATCAGCTTCTAAAACCGACACATTTTACGATGCAAGCATGCATGCTACAATGAGCACACGTGTGTGCGGCGGGAGGAGGCAGCGCGGGGCGGGGGCGCACGCTGGTAATAAGTAGGTACCACGCGCACGTAAAATACCAAATGTAGCTACCTATATTTGTAGTTATTTAGCGCACAGAACGAAGGTCGTATACGTGAAACAGAGCGCACACACAACAGAGAGAAGACGTCACTCACCGGCAACAACTCTCGCACAGTTTCCACATCTAAGGTTTATTTCGGTTGGTTTGATAGCGTAACGCGACCGTCTCGGACGCGATCGACAAGGCAACTGACTAAAATCATGATTAAATATAGTCGAGCTTGATTTCTCGCAAGGCATTCTCGCGTGAGACATCCGTTACAGGTGAAATTAACGTGTACAAGTTCAAGGGCGAATCAGTTGCAGTGGCGGCGTTGTTGTCACTTCCTTAAAACCGGTTTGATACTTCACCGTTGTTGGTTACACTGGCAGTAATGAATCTTATAGAAGTAGAGACCGTTGCACAGTGTGTTGTGGGAGCCGATTTACTGACGCTATCCGTTTTATTAAAAAAATCGAAAGTTGGTTATATTTTAAGTGTGAGAGTAAAACTCCGGTGTGTCAAAAATGTTTCGTTTTGAAGATACAAATTTTCAAAAATGTGCTAATTAATGATTCGAAAAAAAGAAAAAAAAATCTGGTTGCAAAACAAAGATGTTTATTGAAAAATAATATTTACAGTTTCAAAGCACTTTAAAAATGCAATTTTTTTCAATAATTACCTAAGTGCAAGGTTTGTCTGGAATCGAAATATTTAATTAAATCGATTTTTTGTTTTCATTTTTTTTCTCAATCATTCCACTGTTGTGGGTCGAGATATCAACACGAAAGAAAGATCTCCCAATTGTCTATGATCTCTGAAAATATCACAACCCACTACCGTGGAATTTAAAAGTTACATGCAATTTAAATTTTTCAGCAGGGTTGTCACAAAAATTTCGGATCGTTTTCCGGAAATTATCTTTCACTATTATTTTTATTATAATTCATATTATTATTCATTTGGTTTTAGATTCAATGATATGATTAAATATTGACGCTGATTACGTCACTTAAAAACCAGTCAAGTATAAGTGAAACTCGAACACCATGAGTTTCGTTAATTTAACTGGGCATCATACTAGCGAAGTCTTTTTATTTTAATATTTCATTTCATAATTTCTGTAATCTTCATGGACCTCTGCCTTTATAAAAAAAACTTAATTTTCAACCTCTTGCTATCGAAGATATTATGGGAAAGGAATAAGATAAGGGCATTTTAATTAAAAATATTAATATTCAAATTAAAATATATTCAAAATTTAAACAAACATTCATCATTATCAGCGACGTCTACAAGTTATCTTCGGCTTGAAGAACCACTCTTTCATCTTCATCGTCCAACTCGTGTTCTTCTATTGTTCCAACACACGTAGGCTTAAGCAGCGCGATAGCAGGTGCTGGCAAAGGAATTCTTTTGTTTTTATTTCTTCTTTCACGCAACCGAATACTGGATATTACTGGATCAGATGACTGTAAGGCTAGGTGGAACAAATCTGCCATGGTTTTTTCTCGACTCATTTTGCGACTATGATGTTCCCGGTCGTATCTCCAATATTTATTTCGGGATTCAGCGGCCTGTTCGGAAAGCATTCCGATAGGCAAAGCCGTTGATTTTATAATTTTTGCTCCATGCACTAAAATTTTATGAATGGTTACAGTCATGGGATGCCACCCATAACTCGTTACATATTTTTGAGCTACAGTCTTGCAATGTGTGTTGAATTTTTCTGGGTCAATGTGAAAACCACTGGACAAAACAATTAATATGACATGCAAATCGTCGAGCAGCCATTTCTCAAGGTCCAGTATTTCGGCAAATATTTGACGATTTTTATCTGATAATGCAGTTCTTGCGGTGTTTCCATCATTTGTCGTCCCAGAATTTGGGCGAACGACATCAACAAGTAATCCTAACTTATTTCGGACTTCATGTTGGATCACTTTCTTTCGTTCTTCAACTAGTCTTCCTTCTTCAGAATTCTTCGTTATTCTCCATTTTTTAACGCCATTTTTGTATGCAAGCCTTAGAAGAAACTCAAGA
Source organism: Nematopogon swammerdamellus (assembly GCA_946902875.1). Taxonomy (NCBI): domain Eukaryota; kingdom Metazoa; phylum Arthropoda; class Insecta; order Lepidoptera; family Adelidae; genus Nematopogon; species Nematopogon swammerdamellus. The sequence goes on from OX336342.1 coordinate 7,271,272, forward strand.
ACCCTGATCCAAGCGTGAAGCGGACTTATCCCGTGCTTCAAGGCTTCATTATTTACTGGAGTCGCAAAAGCAGCTTCTAAGTTATTGAAATTTGAAGAGGTTAAGCCACAATACGGGCAGCGCAATTGTGAGTTAGTGTTTAGTATTATATTTAACACCTTGCCATCAATAGCGGTTAAGTATAATTCGAAATTAACCTTTATTTTATGGCCTTTTGAAGTTTCAACATGGAGAGGTTCTAGGTTTTGAATTTCATTTTCAACTCGTTGCTTTTCTGAAAGTATTAATTCTGAGGTCTCCTTTCTATACTGTACACGCAAAGGCCGACAAAAACGGTATGATTGTGGAGCCGAGTTTGTCCAAATAGGATTCTGATCCTTTGTGATGATCTGCAGAGGTACAAATGTTGTGACAAAAACACTGCTCTCGTCACCGCCTTCTACGTCCAAAAATGCTTGCTTGTACAGTGACTGACTAGAACTCCCATCGAAACCCCAATGTCCTCGGAAAATACACTTAATCTCATTGACTGACTTTTGATCACAATATTGCGTCAATACGTCATCGCTGATTTGGATAATGCGTTGCAATGTATGTTTCAATAAACAAAGTAACGGCACTGTTGCCTCTCTTTCAGATATTTGTATTCCATCAGGATAGCAGGCTTTTCTTGCTTGTTGGACTTTATAATACGGAGGAAAGGCAGGGAAACCGCGCTCTTCCAAGTCGAGGTGCAAAAAGTTGTACGTTTCTACGGTCAACTTTCTGTCAATAACAACGGCAAGCGCGGCCTCCGGAGTATAGGGTTGTGGATGGCTGCGAATCTTACTTAAAATCGTTGAAGGTTCATTTTTGGATACGAGACAAGATTCGATTACCCTTTCCAGGTCATCTGACGCTTTTTTTGATATGGCTTCGCCATCGATACTCACTGTCTTTGTGAAGGCTTTAACTTTTTTTATTTGAGGTTGTTCTGTCAACAAAGATTCAAGTTTACGCCTGGATCTTATCTGTTGACGTTCGCTTAGACTCATATACATTTTAGTCTTCGGAGAGTACAAATACCTCGTATTAACTTTTAATTTGGCACTAATGAGCACCTTACTCAGCCAGTTTTGATGCTTCTTAGCGAAAAAGTTTATATTATGTTTGCATTTTTTTAACATAATTTCACTTCTGGTGATAAATGATGAGAGGACAGGTTCAAACTCTTCTTTGGACATTGAAATTTCATAATCATCTCCAAAAAAATGTTGAAGTAAGTTTACCCGTTCATCTAGTGGCAACTCTTTGTTTTGATTTCCCGTAAACATCTTAAATGCATCGAAACGTGTTGCCGAGGGGGACTGGAGCCTGGAGGAGAAAAGTATGCACTAAGCGCCACGCATTCGCTTGTAATGTCTAGGATCTCAGTGTGCAAGTTTTTTTTTTTAAATAATAGTTCACCAATTGATAGCACGTAATTTTAATGTACTTTATTATCACGATTACCTATCTATACAAATAATAAAATCGTAAATTTAAAAAAGTCTGTAAGTACATTGAATACATAATTCGGAAAAAAAACCAACCAGGGAGTCTTAAAATGAGAAACTGAACTGTTAGAACGGTTTTTTTTAATTCTTGTCTGTCGGTCTGTACGCACATCACGCAAAAACCACTGTACGGATTTTGACGAAACTTTGTTTAGTGACAGTGAGGTATGTCAGCCTCGATAGCTCAGTGGTGCAGACATTCAACTGTCGCTATTGAATGTTAAGCAACGCTGGGTGCGGTCAGTCCTTGGATGGGTGACCGCTGATCGTTGGAGGCTGACCGAGGTTCGGATTCCCATAACCACTGGATTATTGTTAATACGTTTGTTGTTTGTTGTGCTATTTGGGTTTGAATTACGCGCGGGTTGTCGCTTATTATGTTTGCTAGCCGGCGTAGTACGAGGCATATTTTCTACTTGTGGATGTAGACTGTGTGCGTCGGATCGTCCCAGCTGTCTCGGATCGAACGCATCTGTCATAGATCCTAGTGTCGTCCTAGTAGATCCTAGGACGTGGGGGAAAAACATAACTTCGCATTTTGTGGGGTTCAACTTTAGTCCGATAAGGAGGAGCTTATCTATTAACTGCGTTAGGTCATCTAAAACGCTTTCCCCTTTTCTCGCAATGACACCGTCATCCAGGTACACCGTCATCCAACCACCGACTGTTTTTTTTTATGGAAACTGTCAGCCCATAACACCGGGTGAACTTGGTGCCACGTCAGTGCTTCCCTTCGGTCGTGCCGGCTACACTGAACTGGACGGAAAACAAACTATTTACATAGCCGTTTCGACCGACCTTTCATTCAGGTTAAACCCTACCACCTAGTAATATAAATAGGGGTGACCGCTGACCGTTGGAGGCTGACCGAGGTTCGGATTCCTCGTAAAACTGTAGGTCCCTTCCCTCCTAATCTTACTTGGTGGTAGGGTTTAACCCGCCCGGGTTGGTACCACCGCACTGAATGAAACGTCGGTCGAAACGGCTATGTAAATAGTTAGTGTTTTCCGACCAGTTCAGTGTAGCCAGCACGATCAAATGGGGAAGCACTGACATGGCACCTAGTTCACCCGGTGTTATGGGCTGACATCACGGACGTTGTAGGTGATATGGCCAACCGTGTCAGTTTCCATAAAAAAAATAAAAAAATAAATAAAATCCCGGAGAATTTCGAATGAGTACCTATACAATAAGGACATAATCGTTTTATTTACGTATCAGAAGTATTCAATTCGCCTATACTACATTTAGACAGACTACCTTTGAAAATAATAAAAAAACTATCTCTACATGTACTGTCTCGTGTACACACCTATAAATAAGTACATAATACAATAAGGACGTCATCGTTTTATCTACGTATCAGAAATATTTAATTCGCCTATATGTACTACATTTAGACAGACTACATATACCTTTGAAAATAATAAAAAAACTATCTCTACATGTACTGTCTCGTGTACACACCTATAAATAAGTACATAATACAATAAGGACGTCATCGTTTTATCTACGTATCAGAAGTATTTAATTCGCCTATATGTACTACATTTAGACAGACTACATATACCTTTGAAAATAATAAAAAAAACTATCTCTACATGTGCTGTCTCGTGTACACACCTATAAATAAGTACATAATACAATAAGGACGTCATCGTTTTATCTACGTATCAGAAGTATTCAATTCGCATAGACTACATTTAGACAGACCACATTCCTGTATGCTAATGTTTGGTCAGCAGCATCCGTTGGATCATCTTGGTCAGATTAGAGCTTGCGTCACTGACCTCTGACATCCATCATACTCTCGAACGCTGATTCTTCTCTCGAGAGAGATACATCACCATAATTAGGTTGGTAATTTATTTATGTTGCCGTAGTTTGGTTGGTCGATTGAAACTGGTTCATTGACCTTTGCATAATTAGAACCGGCCACGGCCCGGCCGGTTCTAATTAAACAACAGACCGTGACAACATTGTCGCCCGACCTTTTTTAGGGTTCCGTACGTACGAGACCCTCCTATTATCACTATTATTGTCTGTCCGACAATTTAATCGTAATAGATAGCCGGTTGAAAATTTCACAGATTTTTTTCAGCGGGTGGCCGAGTGGTCGGGGCGTCGTCGGCGTGCGATTGGTCCGAGGTTCAATTCCGGTCGGCGTGTACCAATGAGTTTTTTCTGACGAAAATATTTACGTGCATACAGCAGCATACACCTGCTGCTTCACCGTTCGGAACCGGTGTAAAACTGTAGATCTCTTCCCTTGCCCCCCACTAGGTGGTAGGCTCAAATTGTAGCCGACTGGGTTGATACCACCATACTAGATGTAATGTACTGTGTTGCTAGCTTATGCCCGCGGCTTCGGTTCGCGTGTTTAGCGTTTTAGCTTTTTGCTCACAGCTCAGGCCACCGATGACGTAGCGTTATGATTTATAGTCTAACTAAAACCATCTTGAGAAGTGACAGATTGTAACAGTGAAAACAGTATGTAAATCGACAAAGTGATTCAGAAACTTCGCTCTATACTCGTATATTAGGATTATGGCGGAGATAAAACAAGTAACAATAAAGAAAAGTTAAAAATGAAAACATACAAGGAACGTGTTTTTTTTTGTTCATACCTATATTTTTGTATTTGTTTTTTTTTTTTGCTCTATCGTATATATAAACGTCAAACTTGATAAGATTATAGTGCAAACTTAAAAGTAACTCTCTTTTCTATTAATGTGATCATTGATTTTATGCACACAAGAAAAATTTTATGGCTGTGGAAATTATTCTGTTGGCGTTGTGTTTATCCTCAAGCCGAATGTTGGTGCGTACTTGTGAATGAAACGCATGGCAGGACAATGCGCACATTTTTAGGGTTCCGTATCCGTCGTACGGGACCCTATTACTAAGCCTACGCCGTCTTTCTGTCTTTCTGTCCGTCTGTCCGAGGGCTGTATCTCTTGAACCGTAATAGGTAGGCCGTTGAAATTTTCACAGAATATGTGTTATTATGGCCGATATAGCAACAAATAATAAACATAAGAAAAAGTTACAAAAATCACGGGAGTCCCCATACAAGAAACGAAAAAGTGTATGCGCGCCATCTACCGAAAAGAGTATGAAGCATTTTAACTAATACATAGATGGCGTGAGTGGCACTGACCATGACATGGCGATACGGAACCCTCGGTGCGCGAGTTCGACTCACACTTGGCCGGTTTTTCTTACTCGTACATATAGTTCTTGGTGGGAGGACTGGCGGAGTCAGTCCGGTGATCAGGTCCACTATGTTGGGTGGGACTATATCGCCTATACTCGTACATAATTCTTCAGTTTAAATACACACGTAACGCAGACAGTAACACTTTCCTTGCCGACTTTTCCCGATCAGCGAACGCTTAGACGTCAACCGTGTCAACGTGGGAGTGTCTATTGATTGGGTCAGTCAATTGAATAAACTATTCAATTGGCTTCTAGAAACTCACGCCGCGGTCTCGCCCTCTCGACCTCAGAAGTCAGGGGACTCGAACCTAGGAATATCTTGAATTGGACCAATCTACACTCGCCAACATGTAAGAGTTATCTACATACTTTTAAAGGGCCCCTTTTTTAAGTATGAGGTGACTCTAACACATCATGTCCTTACCGCAGGGCACTGCAAGAGACTTATGATGATTTATCTTATCAGCTAAATTATTTGTTTGAATAAGGTCAGCTCCTTCCATTGCTCCTTACTAAGTGGTAGGCTCAAATTGTAGCCGATTGGGTTGGTACCACAGTACTGGATGTAAGATGGCCGCATAGCAGCCTCGGCTATGATCTCCTCTCCAAAGGGAAGTCTCCGCTTTGGCACCTACCTTTTCGGAGGTGATATGGGCTAGTCGGAGTATGTGCTCTGGCCCCTCTCACTCAGCCAACCATCATACCAGATTACATAAAAGAAAACCTTATAGGTGATATTAGTATAATATTGAAATAATGACGATATACAAGACAAATGTGCTTCCAAATCATAGTACAATTACCAACAGGATTTCATGAGGGAGCCGACATTAGGAGTTCGATGGGATTCAATATCTTGTTTTACCTACTACAGAAACCTAAAAGCAAGAAAACCGATGATGTCAAGGCAATACTAATACTTATACATAAGTATAAGTAAGGCAATGGATCCTGCCTGACACGAAGGAGATATTTCGACGGAGTTGCGGTCACAGGCGACAAGGATGACGACACCTCAGACATTCGCCTGTCTGAACTCGCGCGCAGCCGTTAAATCATACGAGCATGACATTTTATTAGCATGCGTATGGTAATTATTGGTTAGACATCCATAAACTGGACTCCAGTGACAGTCGGCCCCAATCTTCAGTCTCAGAATTATGGGTCTTGCTTGTCACCGCGTAAAGCAAAATATGCCATTGCAAATAGATGAGGTTCATGTTTCGGAAAAATATCTTAGGTATAAGCTAGCTAACCTAACATCTCAACAACACAGATGGGTTGTGTTGAAACATCGAATATCGGGATTACATTACTACACATCACAACACGAACACCAATGTTCAGAAAGTGTTTCACGAATGTTAACTACTTATTGCCCTCAATTAATTTTATCAGTTATCTGGTTCAGTAGACTGTGCGTTTGAAAATGGAACCAATATAATATGCTTCTCGTTTCGCTCACACGCGTCACCGCGAAATAACACAGATTGATCAGTTACGACAGACAGATCATCTGTTCCTTGTCTCTTGAGATATACGATAACGAAGAGGGAAAGATGGCTTTACTGACCATGACACTACAAATAAACAAGGCACCGTGTGCGTCAACGTTAGTATATTTCGACCTAATGCGATATTGTGAAGGGTGAGTGGTTTCTCCACTCAATCCAAACTAACGAACATTCTAATTCTTTCGAAGATTTTAGGTATAAGCTGAAAGATGAAACACAGCGGCCCATAACATAAGTCACGTGAAGAATTGAATAGCAAACATAAAACAGTAGAAACGAAAACCATACAGTGCCCGCTGAATTGTGCTCTAAATTAATTATTTATCCTTACTTGAAGACGTCAATGCCACAAGTATTACCTGGTGTCCCGACCAATTGTTTCCTTCCTCCTGGTTATGTATCTCAAAACCACAGTGTTTCATATTTTTTGCGGTCAGGACCTCATGCCGAGAGGCCCCAGGTTTAAGTTCTCGATCCGGAAAGAGTGTTTCGTTTGTTTCCTGTTTCCAGACATCTAATAGAATCCAGCCAGTGATCTAATAGAATACATTAGCTCACTACTGCTGACAGCTGATGATTGCGGACCCAGGTATTAGACACAATATTCCTAATGAATGATCGATCACTGACAATAAAAATTTGGCAAGGGGTACCTACCCCCTTGCCAAATTATAGCAATGAACCCGCCCCCCCCCCCCCCCCCCCCCCCCAGCATTAACCTAAAGCAATTCGTCGATTGCAGTCTTACCTATTTATTCTTTATGATTTCAATAATTGAAAATGATGCGTCACCCGATAAGCAACTCAAGGATGGCTTATCCCCATCTTTCTAATGCTCACAGGAAATCGAGTTCTAATTAATGGTTTCATTTATCGTACCTTTCTTCTTGCTTGACATGATCAAAAAAGCATTTTGCTTCTGTGTTCCAGCTAGCTTGTATGCTAAATTACTAACACATTATGCGACGAGCTATTGTTTCGCTTTGACTAATCATGAATCACGGTTCATTTACGTAAAGAGGGTTCCCCATTCGCGATCTACGCAGACAGCGACCCCAGCCGTGACCTGAGAACTAACCTGGGATGACTTGCAGGTGTAGTGCGGGTGGATGATCGAATGTTGTGCGCGCGGGAAAATAGAGCTGTGACCAAGACATCGATGGCTGTGACACATTGACACATGTGGGTCAGGGGAACAATTTTGTGTAGGATAAACTTACACTTACTTGGTAATTACTTAGCTTCTTCGTTCGCGTTTTCCACCATGTTTGACCTCTGCCGTGTCCTCGATCTGAAGTAAAACCTACACAAACAAAGCAATTCTGAAACCTAACAACAGCGACGACTGTGACGATATGGCCGAAGGATGAGATATTTATTAGGTACATTTATTACATATTTACAAGGTTGGATTGAGATTTGAGAATGCATAAAATCCTGCAAAGAGTAGAAATTTTGTGAGAATTGAAAAATGGAAAATAGGAGACTGGTGTACGAAGTATGTGGACATTTTTCAATCCTTCCTAGTCTGTACTACCTCAGCCATATCCTTCCACGAAGACTAGGGAGTTGGTGTCGTCTTTTTGGGAGGTTTTCTTGCGATGTTTTTCTTCACTAGACAGGCGGGTCCTAAAATTTTGCTATTTCGAAACAAAAGTAATCGGGGCACGTCTCTCGCACGAGTGAGTGACTGGCGCCTAATCGCTGCGCTGGCTGAGATAACCGACTGTTAGCACCTGTGGGATATGAAGGCGATATAATACGTCGTTACAAGTCCATTTTTAACCGACTTAAAAAAAATAGGAGGTTCTCAATTCGTCGGATTTTTTTTTGTATGTTCAGCGATAGGTAATTCTTTACCATGTGGATCGATTTCGATGATTCATTTATTTATTATACTAGCTTTTGCCCGCGGATTCGCTCGTGTGAAATTCGTATTTAAAAAGAAGAAAGTAAAGCCCGCTGCCGTTTATATCGCTTTATATCGGCGCGCGGAACAATTCGGTTTGCAATGAGAGCCACATCTTAGCGTAACCGGAACTGAAATTTATTTCTGAATGTTTAGCCTATCCTATGTCGTGTATAGTAAAATGTGTTTGTACTAAGTTTCATCGAATTCGGATGATTGGTTTAAGAGTTATGGAGGAACATACATACAGAAAAGATTTCTAAAAATCATCAATTTAGTATTAGTATCATACATAGAGTCTACAAACGCAGTATCTCATAAAACAAAGTAACTTACTCCATGACCATCCCTTACAGATTTAATATTAGTATAATATAATATAATAATATTGATTTGGGTACCTTCGGGGTAGTCCCATATAAATTTGGTTCTGATGATAGGACGATGAGAAAACCATCAATCAAACTGTCATATTTGCAAAGAATGTGCATGACAAATGAGTGAATAATTCTACACTACGCCAACCGTTTTTGACGATTCTTTTTATGTTGGAAAGGAGTTACCTACTTCACGGGTTGGAGTCATTTTGATTAAAAAGAGTAATATGTTGGCAGGTGAATCGAACGTGTACACGCTGGGTACGATCGGGTCGCATCGAGTTGTCACCACCAAGCTGCCCTCGGTGGGCCGCACGCGGGAGGCGATGACCGCCGCCGGCAACTCTACCACGCGCCTGCTCGGCATCTTCCAGAAGGTTCGGAGACATTGTCTGGGTTTAGCCATTGTTTGGTTTCGCCAGATTGAACTGATTTTGCGAAAAGTTCCCAATATTTCAGCCAGCCCACAAACTAGTGTTAGTTGTGTAAAGAATGCCGCATGGCATCGAACCCGCCTTTTGTGACCTTAGTATATCATGATCCCTCCGTGTGTGTGGCCTCGCTACCACCACACGCGCTCTTCCACTCATTCATCCACCCGGCTACCTTTTTTAGGTCCACCTGGGGGGGGGGGGGGGGTTCCACGTTACGTTTGCTTGTATATGGCCTCCATTCGAGCACCGTCTACCCCAGCGGTTATCGACTTTACCACAGATGTACCCAACCCACTGCCACTTTACCTTGCTATTTTTCTTAGCAATGCCGACTACCTTGGTTCTTGTGTATAAAATAAGGTATATTTTCTTTTGCAGTGTTTCGCATGTTACTTTTTTTAGATTAACGGTCAGTAACTCGGTAGGTACTCGTGGGGTTTTCACTGACGTTTTGTGGCACACCTAAGGAAAAGATGGTTAGCCGCTAGAACAGCTAGTAAGAGATATTAGTTATAGAATGAACCGACCAGCATATGTTGCAAGTACTAATATTATAGGGGTAAAGTTTGTAAGTTTTGATGTATAGGAGGTAATCTCTGAAAATACTCATCAGATTTCCAAAATTCTTTGACCAATGTTTCGTATGGATCTTCAGGATGAACATAGGCTACCTATGTGAGCGCATAGCCGCGGGCAAAAGCTGTTTCGTTGATAAAGCGGATTATGATATCCTATAGTGCTCGCATTCAGGAATATGCACAGATATGATTGGAATCCGAATGATCTGGATCAGGGTTGGTGCGAACATCAGCATCAGCATCCGCGGAACTTCAGCATCATTTTCAACATCAGCATCGCATCTGATTTCCGCATGCTGATTATTAATGCTGATGTTCGAGTCGTGACAAACCTTCTCGGAACAGACTCGAAGCCGGAAAAGCAGCAAATACAGTTCCAAATAGTTCCAAAGTTCCATCCAATACTAATAATTTAATTGCTAAGATAATGACTAAACTGGTACTGATTGATTCTTTTTTTTTTTTTATTAATGTCGCAAAATTATTAAAATACAATCTTTTATTTCAATACCAACCAAAACATTGGATATAAATTCATAATATTCATATAGTTCAATCTTTTTCCCTTTTCTTAAAGAATAATTAAAATAAAACAAGCATCAGCATCCGCTGATGTCAATGATAAAATATCAGTGTGAAAAAATGTGCATCAGCAACAACCCTGATCTGGATAATGAGACTGCTGGTGGTGTTGTGGTGGGTGATGCAGGTTGAGTACGTGTTCCTGGTGGGTGTGGGGGGCGGTGTGCCGCACTACGCGGACTACTCGCGGCACGTGCGGCTCGGCGACGTCGTCCTCTCCGCGCCCGCGCACGATCTCAACGACAAGTCAGTATACCTAGCTACCTAGGCGCCAACACTTCTGCCATTGCCTATCTGTATCATTTGTTATATGGTTTATTAATTGCTTGCTGATAGTCATTCTAGATAACCGCAGGAACTACACAATGCACTGTATTTTTATTGTTAAGTTAATATACAGTAGGCAGTTGTATTGTATATATTTATTGCACTCAAATAGAATATGGGCAAAAGGTAACACTTAATGCCTCTAGGCATTTTCTAACAGAATACCTTTGGGGTATGATAATTGATAACTGCTAGGTGAGTGGCGGAAAGAGATATTATAAGTCGTATGATATGACAGATGTACGGGAATACAAAAAAATAGATAAACTTAAACATGAATAGTTTAAATACTATCTCTATATACCAGATAATATATACTAAAATAAGATATACTAAATATTATGTGACTAAATATATAGTAAATATATAGACTAAATATTAAATAAATGTTATGTGTAAGTGAACGACCGGATGAGAGACCCTGTTTCCCATAGCTCAGGGAATCCTATTTTGGGAAACAGGGATCATTTGAAAGTACTCTAATATGAACAGTAGAGAACTCTAGTATGAACAATAAACATTTTCTTTCTTTCTAATACATTGCTACAAAATATCCTTGTTCGCCTGCATGCACTTCTCCCACATCCCTAAGATCAGCTAGAATAGAATGCCTTATTATTAAGCTAGCCTATTATACCTAATTTGTTCAATAAGCAATATAAAATGGCATATATGAACAAAAAAAAAATGGTCAAGTGCGAGTGAAACTAGCAAGGTGAGGGTGGCCGTTTCAGTCAATTAATTCATATCATACTTCATTCTCTTCAGTCTAATTGATTTACTTCTGGTAAATCGTTTAATTAACTAATCGCAGTTGGGCTTTCGGCATCGCCCTCAGTGGCTCACTTCCTTCAAGAAAGTATATTATTTATCTGAACGAAACTTATATGATTTTCTATTATATTATCTATATATACATACATACATACCACACGCCGTATCCCGACAATCGGGGTAAGCAGAGTAATCGGCGTTGTGCTGCAAGTACTCTCATAAAAAATTACAGCACAACACCGACCACCACGTTTAGCAAAGTATTCGGACAAGATGACTATCAGGCAGCAAGTAAGGCACGAAGGCCTACCTGTTGCATGACTCGGTGGAAAGACCGTGCCAAGGTGAGAGGCGGCGAGCCTGTCGCCCTTTTAGCACGGCATCTTGTCCTTATCCCTTAGTCGCCTTTTACGACATGCATGGGGAGAGATGCAGTGGGGATATTCTTTTTAAGTACCGGCCCCACACGGTTCCTCTTTTATCATTTTGTACGGAACGCTAAAGAGCATATTTTTTAATGAATGATAAACACTCTTTTTTTATGTAATCCGGTATGGGTGGCTAAGTCGGAGGGGCCAAAGCACATGCTCCGACCAGCCAACATTACCTCCGAGAAGGTAGGTGCCATACCGGAGACTTCCCTGGATTGCTGGCTATACTGGGCTAGAGCAGAACACAACCGAGGCTGCCATGCGGCCATCTTACATCCGGTACGGTGGTACTAACCCAGTCGGCTACAATTTGAGCCTACCACCTAGTAAGGGGCACGGGAATGTATGCCTACTGTCCTGGGTCCCTACCTCATATTATAACATAATTATTGTTTCACAGATACGTCTACATATACTGCGAAAAGGCCGAGCGCAACAGCACAGGCGGCTGGGACTACGAAGTCAAACCGTACAGGTACCCGTCTACCTGTTCACTATGTTATACAGGGTGTTCGGCACATGGACCGACAAATTTTTTTTGTAGGTAAGTGGGGTCATTTGCAAGGTTTTGACCAATGACACCTTTTGTCTTATGTCACGTGGTATCGAGATACGATTTTTTTTCTTTATTTTTAAAAATTACCATAATCTCAGCTTTAACCACTTGTAACTTTTTGACGTGATAACGTCTTATAAATTGATGAACACGGGCGGCACGTACGAAAGCGTGTCACGTTGATAGTCACGTTGATATTCAAAGTTACCATGGAAACGTCCTCGGCCCAAGCGGCAGTGTTGCCAAACGTACGGTAATTGCCGTATCGTACGGTAATCGAGGCTAGAAATCGACAAATGTACGATTGTACAATTCTTATAGCTGTGTTTCTTTATGACGTTATCACGTAAAACTATCGTCCGTAAACCGACTTTACAGACAACCAATTTTTTTGTTTATGATTATATCTGCACGAAATAAAATGTATTTGGGTTATCATTTGATGAAGTTAATACCATGAAAAGGACTTATGACCTCCCAAAGTCCCAAAGACGAATAAAAATATGACAGAATCTTAATTTCTTAATTCATTAAAAAAAAACTGACAGCAACTGAGAACTTCATTTTCCTTTAAAAAGTTCGCTAGTTTACGCCCTTTCCAACGGTATACCACATGCCATACAAATCTTTCACTATGTGGCCAAAATTAGGGGCAGAGGCCAGAACAGAACGACAATAATTTTGTATCGGGGCCACCTTATCGGTGGTCGCTTCACTAAACTTATTGAGAGCGTTTTCAGGAGCATTTTCAAATTTAGAACATGTAACGGTCGCGCGGGTACTGTTCATTTCAATTCCAACTACTACTGCTTCCATTGTTAATGTTTAGACTCTTATGCCGGCACTTCACTTGGCTTAGCGTATTCGTGATTGTGGCAAAAATTTCCGTTTCGTCTCCCTTTAATGGCTTATTTAGAGCGAGATAAAACTAAAATGTTTGCCACAATCACGAATACGCTAAGCCAAGTGAAGTGCCGGCATTACAAATTATCCCCAATTTTGGCAACATAGTGAATGATTTGTATGACATGTGCTATATCGTTGGAAAGGGCGTAAGCTAGCGAACTTTTTAAATGAAAATGAAGCTCTCAATTGCTGTCCGTTTTTTTTTAATGAATTAAGAAATTAAGATTCTGTCATATTTTTACTCGTTCTCGGGACTTTAGGAGGTAATAAGTCCTTTTCATGGTTCAACTTCATCAAATGATATTTTTTCTAGAACAAGGATACATTGTTAAATCAAATAAATTTTATTTCGATCAGATATAATCATAAAAAAAAAAGTTACAAGGGGTTAAAGCTAAGATTTTGGTAATTTTCAAAATTAAAGAAAAAAAAATCGTATCTCGATACCACGTGCCACCAGACAAAATAGTCCAATCAATAAAGCATTTCCACTCGACGTAATTCCTCTGTCGCTGAAACTTTGCAGTGTGATAAAGTAGGGTTTAAAATACACGTTTGACAAATTATCTAGGATTTTTTATATTTGGAAGTTAGGTATTTATACCTAAACATGAAAATCGCTTATAACTGCTGGTGAAAAATTGCTCCGTCCGAAATTCCTTCGGTATATGATATTATATATTAATAAGATTATATATATAACATTATCTATGAAAATTTCGATTTCGAATAGGCAGAAATTTGAAAATACCTATTTTGTATCACAACTTCTTCAGAAAAATTGCTCTGTCAATTTTTATTTTATTATATGTCTTAATTTATTTAAATATATCGCTTTTGACAATTATCTAGGAAATTTTCCTTATCGATCACACCTTTACAAATTTTCGGCAATAATTCGCTGTGAAAAATTGCTCCGTCCAAAATTCCTTCGGAATATGATATTATATATTAATAAGAGTATATATATAACATTATCTAGGAAAATTTCGATTTCGAACAGGCAGAAATTTTAAAATACCTATAAAAATTACTCTGTCAATTTTAAATTTTTTTATATCTCCTAATTTCTTTAAATATATCGCTTTTCACAATTATCTAGGAAATTTTCCTTATCGATCACACCTTTCCATATTTTTGGCAATAAACCAAGCACTGTGAAAAATTGCTTCGTCTGTTTTTATTAACTTATTAGACACAGAACATCAAAATATAATATAATTGTATATTATCCAATAAAATTTCTCCCTTAAACATGAACTTTGGAGTAGTTTCGAGTATCGCAACATAATAAAACAACGTTTAAAAAGCGCGCGCTCGCAATACACTGAACGCGGGGTGCGGGAGAGCTGCGGGGAGTGGGGAAGAATAAGTCCGCCCGCCCGCGCGCCAGCCGCTCATCCTCCCGCACCGCGACCGACGAGACGATACGCGAGCGTCGTCGATGCTCGCGGCTCGCTATTCCGCCCGCCACCTCTGTCGTCCCACTACAACGCCGCTCCGCCGCCCTCCTGCCGCCTATGGAACGAAAATGTAGGGCCTATATAGTATTAGGAACTTTTAAAATTTAACATTCGTTCTGTAATTTAATTTGTATGACAGTATGTCGAAACAACTTATTAAACATATTTCATGCACGTACAGTCTGTATGTAAATAAAGTGTATACATTTTTGTAAAAAAACTATTTAAAAAATTAAAAACCGCCTTCAAAAATGTATGAAATAAAAAAAATGGAACCCTAGAGTTGAAGGCGGTCGGTTATTTTTGCTTGCTTTAGCACCGCCTTCAACTCTAGGGTTCCATTTTTTTTATTTCATACATTTTTGAAGGCGGTTTTTATATATTTTTTAATTTTTTATTTCAGTTTTTTTAGTAATTTTTTGCTGTTAATTTACTCGGCGGAATCGCTCGGCCTTTGGCCTCGCGATTCCGCCTCGCTTTCCAATCCGATCTTGACGAAATTGAAATGGGACCACACGGGAAGCACCAGCTTTCAAATAAAAAAAACATCAAAATCGGTTCACTTGGGGACGGAGTCGCGTGTGTCCGCCTGTAAGTATCTACAGGTCGCACTCAGGCGACGCGGGGACAGCTCGATTATTCGAGCACTTGAGTAGAGCGGCAGATGAAGTGCATGTAGTTTCCCTATGTATATATATATATCCGCGGATATGGTTCTGCTTGGGGATTTTAATGCCCATCACGAGGAGTGGCTGGACTCCGGGAGAACTGACTTCGAGGGGAGAGCCGCCTACGACTTCGCCCTGACGAATGACCTTTTTTGACTTTTTTGACCTTTAAATGACCGTTTAAAGACGAATAACTTTTTAAACTGGTAGACCAACCTACCAAAGTGCTAGACATGGACGGTCATGCACCCTCTCTGCTGGATCTTCTGCTGACAACGAACCCTGCTGGATACAAAGTCACAGTGAGCACTCCTCTTGGCTTTTACGACCACTGTTTAGTGGGGTCCACGGTGCCATTTTTGCCTCCTCAGTCTCGTACTGGAGGAATGCGTCCAATTTCGCACTACGTGTCAGCGGATTGGGACGGGATGCGAGAATACATCACATCCTACCCATGGAGAGAGCTATGCTTCAGTTCGGATGATCCACCGGAAGCGCCAATGCCGTAGCCGAGGTGGTTCTGGGGGGGAATGGAGATGTTCATTCCCAGCGCCCTCGTGCGCCTCGGTGGTAAAAGCCAGGCCTGGTACAGCCGCGACTGTGCTGAAGCTGTCGCAGCTAATGGCGCAGCTTATCGTGCATGGTCGTGCGCTCGTGCCAGACGCGATCCTAATGTATCCGAACTGAAGAAAGAATACAACCGCCTCTCCAGATCCTGCAAGAGGGCTATCGCCAGGGCCAAATTCGAGCATATCGGCAGAGTTGGTGATAGGCTGAACCAGCATCCAACTAGGAGCCGTGAGTTTTGGTCTCTCGCCAAATCTGTCGTATCGAATTTCTACCGCTCCTCCCTTCCACCTCTACAGTGTCCTGGGGGCTCACTTGCCCACTCCGCAAAGGAGAAAGCCGACTTATTGGTGTCTCTCTTTGCGGAGAACTCCAACCTAGACGATGGGGGTGCCATCCCCCCATCGTCCATAACTAGGTGTGAGAACTCCATGCCGGAAGTACAGTTCCGACAACGAACTGTGCGGGCTGAGCTTATCTCCCTAGACACCAGGAAGGCGAGTGGGCCGGATAGGATTCCTGCATTGGTGCTGAAACGGTGTGCTCCCGAGCTAGCTCCAGTGCTAACGCGCCTTTTCCGCCTCTCTTATTTCACTTTCCGTCTGCCGGCTGCCTGGAAATCTGCATTTGTCCAAGCGGTCCCCAAAAAGGTTGACCGCTCAAACCGTTCGAACTACCGACCTATAGCGATTACCTCCGTACTCTGCAAGGTGATGGAGCGCATTATCAATGCCCAGCTCATGGCGTACGCTAGAGACAAATAACATCAGCGATCGGCAATATGGCTTCCGGCCAAACCGATCCGCAGGTGATCTCCTAGCGTACGTCACTCACCTTTGGGGGGAATCGCTTGAAGGACATGGTGAATTCTTGCTAATTGGTCTCGATATTGCCAAGGCATTCGACAGTGTTTGGCACAAATCGCTTCTGGGCAATCTTCCGTCGTACGGACTTCCTTCTGGCCTCTGCGACTGGGTCGCCGACTTCCTACATGGGCGTAGCATTCAGGTCCTAGTGGACGGTTGCTCGTCGGACGCCATGTCAGTGAATGCCGGCGTACCGCAGGGATCTGTGTTGTCTTGTCACCAACACTGTTTCTTCTGCATATCAATGACATGCTGCCACTCGGCAACTTAAATTGTTATGCGGATGACAGTACAGCACATGGATCCTATACCAGTGACCCTTCAGTCAGACGGGATGTTGTGGATGAAGAGGCGAAGACTTGTGTCTGATCTCAAACAAACTCAAAATGCGGCCGCTGTACGCGACAGTCGTTCTCACCTCGTGGTGTTAGTGGGTGGACTGTAGTTGGGTGGGGGTGCGACTGTGCATGTGCAATATCACGCCGTCACCGCAGCGGTACTCATATTCTGGGTTTGATAGTTTCATAAGGGGTGAAATAGGGTAAATAAGAGACGATTGGGACTTTTACAAGTTTCCCCGAGGCTGGTTTACGCGAAGGCGACGGGTGTTCTCTACTGTTATCTATCAGTCAGTTCAGTTCTTATTTTGCGCTTCGTGATAGGATTAGTTTGGCGTAGCGTCTGGATCCGTCTGGCTGACTTCGGAAATTCGCTTAGGTGTCGGGCTCCGTCTGTATGGCGTCGGGGAACGCAGGGCAGTATCGGGCTCCGTCGGGATGGCGTCGGGGGACGTAGGGCAGTGTCGGGCTCCTTCCGAGCTGCGTCGGGATTCGTCGGACTGGTTTCGGAGCTCGCTTAGATGTCGGACTGCGTCTGGGTGGCGTCGGGGAGAACGCAGGGCAGTGTCGGACTCCTTCTGAGCAGCGTCGGGATTCGTCGGACTAGCTTCGAGGCTTACTTGGATGTCGGGCTCCGTCTGGATTGTGTCGGGGAACCCCAGGGCAGTGTCGGGCTCTTTCTTAGCAGTGTCGGGATTCGTCGGACTAGCTTCGAGGTGTAGCGCAAAGTGTGTGGTGGTGTGGTGCCTCCTACCTGGATGTTGATGTCTCCGCCCGCAGCCGCACCTTCGATAGCTCAGTCCTTCAGGTGGTGGTCGTCGATCGGCACGGAAACGTCCCGGTGTCCGAGGATCTGCTGGGCCCAGCTACGCACACACTTCGGGAACTACACTCACTATAACCGTATTAGGTCGCAACAAGCCCTCAGAACCCGCGCCGCGCTCGATCAGGGTGGATTTTATCTTTTCCAGAAAAAAATGTTTGAACAAAACCGCCCGCTCCCGCTTGTATTTTCTTTTTTTTTATTGAAAGCGCGACATATGGCGCCGAGCCACCCATAAGGTGTATCACGACGCCCATGGACATTCGGTCGTATGCGGGGGTTGCGAATGCCATGCCGGCCTGACAGGTGCCCATTCACGCCCCTCTTGAAGGACCCGAGACTGTACTTGGGGGGGAAATATATGAGCAGGGAGAGCTTTCCAGAGTTTACCGGTTCTGTAGAGGAATGATCTGCAGAATCGATTAGTACGCATCCGCGGTAAGTCCAGCGTATAGGGATGCAATCCCTGCCCAGTGCGTGTGGTGCGGAGATGGAAAGGGGACAGCGGGATTGCGTTAAACAGCTCCTCCGAATACTCCCCATGGAATAAGCGATAGAACACACTTAGGGAGCCGACATCCCTACGGTGTTGCAGTGGTTCTAGATCGCGGGACACTTCGGGGTCACCCACTAGTCACACGGCTCGACGCTGGATCGAGTCCAGAGGCGCAAGCTGGTATTTGGCAGAGCCATCCCACAGGTCCGAGCAGTACTCCAAGCAGGACCTGATCTACGATTTATACAAAAGCAGCCTTTGGTCCGGCGTGAAGTACCGTCGCACCTTATTGAGTACGCCCAGCTTTTCAGAAGCCAGCTTGGCCTTCCCCTCGATATGGCGACGAAAGTTCAAGTCGTGCGACAGTTCGACTCCGAGGACCCCGAGGTGTTCGGTTAATTTAAGCGACGTGCCTTGGAATGAAGGAGCCGGTGTGAACGCCGCTCTCTTCGCACTGAACGCGCAAACTTGTGTCTTGGAAGCGTTGAACTCGACCAAATTACTACGGCCCCATTCGGAAATAGAGCCGAGTGTGTGCTCGAGCTCAGACACAAGTCTACGCATCTTCTCATCCACAATATCCCGACTGGCTGAAGGGTGACTGGTGTAGGATCCGTGTGCCGTACTGTCATCCGCATAACAATGTATGTTGCCCAGAGACAGCATATCATTGATATGCAGAAGAAACAGCGTGGGTGACAACACAGATCCTTGTGGTACGCCGGCGTTCACTGACATGGCGTCCTACGAGCAACCGTCCACTAGGACCTGAATGCTACGCCCATGTAGGAAGTCGGCGACCCAGTCACAGAGGCCAGAAGGAAGTCCGTAAGCCGGCAATTTGCCCAAGAGCGACTTGTGCCAAACCCGATCAAATGCCTTGGCAATATTAAGGCCAATTGCCAAGGATTCACCATGACCTTCAAGCGATTCCCCCCAAAGGTGAGTGACGTACGCTAGGAGATCACCAGCAGATTCGCTATTGAATGTTAAGCAACGCTGGGCGCGGTCAGTACTTGGATGGGTGACCGCTGACCGTTGGAGGCTGACCGAGGTTCGGATTCCTCGTAAAACTGTAGGTCCCTTTCCTCCTAATCTTACTTGGTGGTAGGGTTTAACCCGCCCGGGTTGGTACCACCGCACTGAATGAAACGTCGGTCAAAACGGCTATGTAAATAGTTTGTGTTTTCCGACCAGTTCAGTGTAGCCGGCACGATCAAAGGGGGAAGCACTGACATGGCACCTAGTTCACCCGGTGTTATGGGCTGACATCACGGACGTTGTGGGTGATGTAGCCAACCGTGTCAGTTTCCATAAAAAAAAATCGTTTTGGCCGGAAGCCGTATTGCCGATCGCTGATGAGGTCATTCGTCTCCAGGTACTTCATGAGCTGCGTATTGATAATGCGCTCCATCACCTTACAGAGAAGGGAGGTAATCGCTATAGGTCGGTAGTTTGACGGGTTTGAGCGGTCACCCTTTTTAGGGACCGCTTGCACAAACGCAGATTTCCAGGCCGCCGGCACACGGCCATTGGAGTAGGAGAGACGGAATAGGCGCGTCAGCACTGGGACCAGCTCGGGAGCACACCTTTTCAACACTAATGCAGGAATCCTATCCGGCCCACTCGCCTTCCTGACGTCTAGGGAGAGAAGCTCCGCCCGTACAGTCCGTTGTCGAAACTGCACTTCCGGCATGGAGTTCTCGCACCTAGGTATGGATGGGGGAGTGGCACCCCCATCGTCCAGGTTGGAGTTCCCCGCAAAGAGAGATACCAGTAAGTCGGCTATCTCGTTTGCGGAGTGGGCAAGTGAGCCTCCAGGACACTGCAGAGGTGGAAGAGAGGAGCGGCAGAAATTTGACTCGACAGATTTGGCGAGAGACCAGAACTCACGGCTCCCAGTTGGGTGCTGGTTCAGTCTATCGCCGATTCTGCCGATGTGGTCAAATTTGGCCCTGGCAATAACCCTTTTCGATGGCTTAATCTGCAAATCGGACAACTCCATTTTTGGGGGGTATGGACATTTTGATGTCGTTTTATTGGTCTAAATATTATCTATATTCTTGCAAAGCTATCAACTCCGAAAATCCTAAGTTTCAGAAAATACAGACCGCACAAATATATTGCAACTCCATCCCATATTGGTTGCAACACCGAAATTGTGACAACTTCGCTGTTGGTGACAGAGCTGTGCGTTTGTAGCATAGTAAAATATTCTTAAAAATTCTAATATTACTGTGACATTGTTGTGTGTGCATTGAGTACTCGGTAAGTAGATCTATCACTATAAAGTATTATTTTTGACCGTGCTTACGATTGTAAGCAATATAACCTTCACATAATTTGGTAGTGGAGTAGGACGATTTTCCGAAAGTGTAAAATAGTGAATTTGAATTTCATCTGGGAGTTGTTTCATTTTTCATCAATCAGTTTTTTCGCTCTCCTGTAAAATTACCCAAAATGGTGTTGTAGACCATTAGAGGTAGTAGAGGTAGACAGAGGCGCTGCGAATAAACATTTCCATTGCCCCCAGAACCACCTCGGCAACGGTATTAGCGCATTGCGACGAATCGCCCGAACTGAAGCAGATCTCTCTCCAAGGGTAGGATGCGAAGTGTTCTCGCATCCCATCCCAATCTGCTGACGCGTAGTGCCAAATTCGACGCGTTCCTCCATTACGGGACTGAGGAGGCGAAGATGGCACCGTGGATCCCACTAAACCATGATCAGAGGAACCCAGCGGGGCTCTTACTGCGACCTTATATCCAGTGGGGTTCGTTGTCAGCAGAAGATCCAGCAGAGAGGGTTCATGACCGTCTATATCTGGCAGCCTGGTGGGCTGGTCTACCAGATGAGACAGGTCATGCGTCAGAGCGAAGTCGTAGGCGGCTCTCCCCGCAAAGTCAGTTCTCCTGGAGCCTAGCCATTTTTTTTTATCGATAGCGCGACTTGTGGCATCGTTACACCTTCAAGTAGGTGTCTAACGATGCCCATGGACATTCTGTGATGCACGGGGATTGCAAATGTCATGCCGGCCTGACAGGAGCCTTTTCACGCCCCTTTTGAAAAACCCTAGGCTGTACTTGGGAGGAAATAGATAGGCAGGGAGTGCGTTCCACATTTTCCCGGTTCTGTGAATAAAAGACCTACAGAACCGGTTGGTGGCGCATGCGTGGTAGGTCGATTGAATAGGGGTGCATCCCCTGCCCAGTACGCGTAGTGCGGAGGTGGAATGGGGACGACGGAATCGCGTTAAACAGCTCCTCCGAACACTCCCCATGAAATAAACGATAGAACACACTCAGGGAACCGACGTCCCTACGGAGTTGTAGTGGTTCTAAGTCGCGGGACACCACGGGGTCACCCACCAGTCGCACGGCACGACGCTGGATTGAGTCTAGCGGCGCAAGCTGGTATTTAGCTGAGCCATCCCACAAGTGCGAGCAGTACTCCAAGCAGGACCTAACCTGTGTTTTGTACAACGTCAGTTTTTGGCCCGGCGTGTAGTACCGTCGCACCTTGTTCAGTACACCCAGCCATGCCTCGTGATGGGCATTGAAGTCTCCAAGAAGAACCAAATCCGCGGTAGGGAACCGCTCTTGGACTTTGTCTGCCGCTCCACTCAGGTACTTAAATAACCGAGCTGTCTCTGCATCACCAGAGTGCGACCTGTACAGACAGGCGTACACCCGCGAGACCGTTCCCAGATCCTCGTGGACCCAAAGTACTGATAGCTCGGAGTCCTCAAGGCAGCGCAGGCGACGACAGCAAATATCTGCCCTGACAAACAAGCAAACCCCGGCTCGCGACCGGAAGGCTTCTTCCAGGGTGTAGCCGGGGTAGTGCAGGTCGATATATTTGTGATTCCGTCAGGAAAAGCAAGGCCGGCTTCTTCGTCTCCAGGTGGTGATGGACGGCATTCAAATTGGTATGCAACCCCCGCACGTTGGTCGAGTCAACGCTAAATAGTGGTGTAAGGGTGTGCACCGCTGATTGAACCTTTTTTTCCTTTTTTTTCGCTGCCATGATTTTTGTAAGAGGGAGGGAAAGAGCATGAAAGGGTGGCTGTGGTGATTCACGGGCAAAGCGTGGCCCCTAGCTTCATCGCTTACTACTCAGGGTAGTGTTGCGCCGACAAGGAAGACGGAAAGGCCCCCCGTCCCCCCCGGAAGTGGCCGCCGGACCCCCTACTCCGGTCACCAACCGGCACGACGGACCACTCCGGGATTATGCGCCGGTTGACCGGGGCAGCCTCTCGCGTTGGTTAGACGCGATTGGGCTCCTGTACTACCCGGCGGGCGGCCAGCGGAATAGCGTCACCTCTGAACAGCGAATCCGCGTCGGGATCAATGGCCTACTCCTCACCACAGCCAACCCCACCTGCTACTGGGTCCCCGGGAAGTACACCGGAACACAGCGAACTGTTATGCCGGTGTAATTGTTTCTCCCGGGGTGTGGTGGCGAACCCAGCCGATCCGAAGATCTCCCACACGCTGATTGCTGTTCATTTGGCACCACCCAGGAGGCACGTGTGACTTTTATATTGGATTTCTATTATTAATAATTTTAATTTTAATAGGATTCATTTATTATGTTTCATATTATTTTATTTTCTAAATAGAAAAATTTTAAAATGTGTGAATATTAGTTTGTGACTTGTATATGTTATACAAATAAATATTCTATTCTATTCTATTCTATCTTCAATGGTTACGTTAGGCGGCGCGGCGTAGGCACCTGCTTGGACGACGACGTCGAACTACACTCTGACGATATGTCGCGATCACTACGTAGTAGGTACATTGAGCCACGTCGAAAACAGCAATTTACTTTACTTCGCGGTCGCGAACTGACACATTCGTCGCGGTAGTGAACTGAACTTATTTATTATTAGGCGTTCTGTTTCATAGAACGTAGACATGTTTGATTTTATTTTTAGAAAAAGAACTCTTATTTCCAATGAAATAAGACTCACTATAGGTCCCCAAAGGCAAACCAACCACATAAATTGATTCCATTTTTGCAATATACCGTTTGTTTTTATTATAAATGCCAAAAAGAACCACATAAATTGGTTCCACTTTGCGATATACAGTTTGTTTTTATTATATAATGCCAAAAAGAACCAGATATCTTGGCTCTGTTTTGATAAATACTTTTAGCGTACTTCATTAAAAACAAAAAAGTCCATCTCGCTTGGATCTTTTACGCAAAAAAAAATCCGACCAGTTAGCTAGTACCAAGTAGCATAATTCTTTTCTGCTGTTGCGATATACCTCAATTGGGCGGATGGTTCTTAGACGAATGTGTAGAAACCTATTAGTATCATACCAAGTAGCCTGCCTGGGTCTTTTCTGCAAAAAATAGAGGGGTGATTAGCTCTCGATTGGTATATTTAACTCACTTTTAACCAATTTGTGGGTTGCTGCCTTTTGGCATTTATATGGTAAATTTTTCTGAAGAAGTTGTGATACAAAATAGGTATTTTCAAATTTCTGCCTATTCGAAATCGAAATTTTCCTAGATAATGTTGTATGTATACTCTTATTAATATATAATATCATATTCCGAAAGAATTTCGGACGGAGCAATTTTTCACAGCGAATTATTGCCGAAAATCTGTAAAGGTGTGATCGATATAGAAAATTTCCTAGATAATTGTCAAAAGCGATATATTTAAATAAATTAAGACATATAAAACAATTAAAATTGACAGAGCAATTTTTCTGAAGAAGTTGTGATACAAAATAGATATTTTCAAATTTCTGCCTATTCGAAATCGAAATTTTCCTAGATAATGTTAATATATACTCTTATTAATATATAATATCATATACCGAAGGAATTTCGGACGGAGCAATTTTTCATCAGCAGTTATAAGCGATTTTCATTTTTAGGCATTCATTCATTTTAATACCTAACTTCCAAACATCAAAAATCCTAGATAATTTGTCAAACGTATATTTGAAACCCTACTCTATCACACTGCAAAGTTTCAGCGACAGAGGAATTAGTCCGAAGAGCCCATACAAGGAATTTCCTCGTTTCCTGGACTAAAAGGTGTCATAGGTCAAAACCTTGCAAATGACCCCACTTACCTACAAAAAAACTTTGTCGGTTCATGTGCCGAACACCCTGTATATCCTTCCTTTATTTCACATTTTCGAAATTTTCTATTAATTTTACATATGTTATACAAAAAAGTAATAAAAATACACAAAAATTAAAAACGGTAATATATATTTATAGGTTTACAGGAGTAATTTAAAGCTGATGCTTGCAATTCTTAATAAACTATATAAACATTGTTTGTTCATCTATTCGAGAATTTGTTTCCTTTAACTTTCAGATACGGTACGGGCTAAATAGCATTACTTCTGGAAGAGCTTATGTAAAAGAGTAAATTAATATCTAAAAAAAAGTATATTAAGGAATATTGAAAAACCGCTCTTTGAGATTGCAACCTGATGACCTAGCTGTGTTTTAAATTAGTCACTGCACGCGTATACCACTTGTCTGGTAGTTAGTCCACCAGGCTACAATCTCAGTTTTTCAATATTCCTTTTACTTTATTTGCTGTTTTACATACGCTCTTTCAGAAGCAAGACGAGCAAGTCACTATCCCACCCCTAAAGTGTTAGTTTAATTGGATAACAATTTGATTCTTGTAGATGTTCACCGAGATATCATTTATTACCTGCATTTATAAACTCGTTCCACGAGCCGACTACTCATGTTATTCACAAAATACTTTCAGGAATTCCTCTATCCTTATTTATTTCATATCTTCATTATGTTTACCTACTGGAAGGTGAAAACCCGTAAGCTTGTTTACTTCAGGATATAATCCAATTGAAAGCAATTGCAAAACCGCAGATGAATTAAATTTAGCAACAACATGTGCGGTTGTTGTTGCTTCTTATCTCATTATTACAAACTCATTCATAGATGCTGCGGGAATTCTGCCGAGTGTGTACGTCCGTGACGCGCCCGCCCCGGCCTCACGTAGGCCCGGCGGTGATGCTGCCGTCATACTGTGTCAGGCTATATCTATCTGGGAATACTCTCGCTGAAATAGCTGTCAATAAGGAAGTGTCAAGGGATTTTTCTAAAGTGTTGTTAGTTCCACCATTATGGTTGAATGAATAATTTATTAATATTTTTGACGTCACAGAGGTCGTGAAATGCTACGCGACCTATATGTCGCTGAGACTTTAGTCGGTAAAAGGAAATATATAATTGTATTTATTTTTCATTTATCACTTGAAAAATGCAAATAAGCTAAATTCAAATATTGTTACTATTTTTCAAATTCTATGGTGTCTGTATGTATTGTTACTCTTTAACTATTAAACATCTCATGCAGACCTCCTAAACCTAAAGTTATACAGCTGACGTACTTAATGAATGAATGACTAAGTTATCTGTTACGCAAAACGGGTCCAAACAGAGCGACCGACATGCGGAAAATGCCCATCAAGAAGACTAACATATCGAGATGTAAAGGATGGAGGTGCGGTCTCATACAAAATAATTCACAAATTCTGCCGCACCCACTCGATGGCGGCTGCATACAAAACTGACGTCTGGTGTATGCAGCCGGCATAAATTCAATCTGACAGCTCATAGACGCGTATTGTCCGTCTATTACATTATCTCATTATATTGTCAGCCTCGATAGCTCAGTGGTGCAGACAGTCAACTGTCGCTATTGAATGTTAAGCAACGCTGGGCGCGGTCAGTACTTGGATGGGTGACCGCTGACCGTTGGAGGCTGACCGAGGTTCGGATTCCTCGTAAAACTGTAGGTCCCTTCCCTCCTAATCTTACTTGGTGGTAGGGTTTAACCCGCCCGGGATGGTACCACCGCACTGAATGAAACGTCGGTCGAAACGGCTATGTAAATAGTTTGTGTTTTCCGACCAGTTCAGTGTAGCCGGCACGATCAAAGGGGGAAGCACTGACACGTCACCTAGTTCACCCGTTGTTATGGGCTGACATCACGGACGTTGTAGGTGATGAAGCCAACGGGTCAGTTTCCAAAAAAAAAAAAAAAATCTGGTCTCTATGAATGCTTTGCTACCTCGTCAACATTGAAGACAGCGGCAGCGCGCGCCACCTGACCCGCCAGGTAGGTCCGCAGCTCCGCCGACTGTGCCTTCTCGAGAATGGACCCCGGAACAGCGATGCTGACGACGGTGGAGAGCTGTGCGCTTTTTCTGTTCTGTGGAATAAATCGTTCTTGTTGTTGTTATTTGCAACACAGCCCAAACAGTCTGTTTTGGAATCCTAATAAATAAACCAAAGTTTCTACGGGCGACCAGCCGTGTATTATGCATCATTCATTATATGAATATCCTTATAATTCGAGAATCACTTTATCTATTTACGACATACGGTTTTCACTGGTACATTCTGTCGCTTCTTAAGATGGTTTGATGGCTGATGTAGCGCTATGATAAATCATAGCGCTACGTCATCGGTGGCCTGAGCTGTGAGCATAATGGTAAAACTATAAACACGCGAAGTGAAGCCACTGGCAAAAGCTAATAGCTTATATTTTCAAACTGAACTTCACACAAGCAATCGGGCAAAACCTATCTTCTATGTTGCCTACATGTGATTGGTTGGCTACACACAAAGGGATTTAAATATTTAATAATAAGTTATACAGCGGGCATTGGGAACATATTCATACAAAAACTTTGATCTCGCACATCAATAACACCATCTATAACCTCACATACGGGTGTGTCAAACTCATATCACTCTAGTATGAGAGACTTATATAAATAAGTCTCTAAATATAATCTAAGTCTATAAATAAATCCTATAAATTGTTACCTAGGTAATAATACCTAGGTAACAATTTATAGGATTACAATTTTGTTCTTTTTGTCCGGTCTAGTAGGTGGTTTGAATGTCTTTGGCTACGTACAATATCACCATATTTATAGAGATGATAGTTGCCGAAGTGCTTATGCATTGAAATGCATCAAATGTATTGTGTGCAGGCCGGACAGCTTCTACCTGCAGGAGCTGGCGGCTCGGCTGCAGAAGGAGTTCAGCTCGGCGCGCGCGGGCACCGCCGCCTGGAACCTCTACTGCGAACAGGGTTTGTCTGCTGCCACTTACTGCCATAAATACTTTTGATGTGACAGCTGTCAGGAAGCTGGATACGATAGGTATGACGCAATCTCCTACTACTATAGAAGATGCAACTGTTCAACATTTAGAGAGAATACATCATCGACCCGATGACGAAATAGTAAAGCGCTGGCGGCTCAAGCTGGAGTTTCAGGTTCGAATTCTGGTCGGGATGTGTTTTTTGGGTCAGGCGCGGAACGCTATACTCTGCTTACCCCTTAACGCCTTAATCACATTTTGACTGAGTAGCGAAAAGACTAAGTCGCAAAATGTTTAAGTAGCACATGGGCTAGATCTCAAAACGACTAAGTAGTGCAAAGTCCAGATCTCCAAAGGACCAAATCACAAAGCGACCACTTTATGAAAAAATATATATATGGCGAGTCCAGAACCATAGTGATCTATGTACCATTTATTGGGGTTTGGACTTAGCCACATATTTGACATCCTGGGGTCATTATTTATCAATGCCAAAGAGATCCAAGTTCAAATCACATGTTTCCTTAACAAAATGCAAAAGTACTACTATGGTTTTGAGCAGTTTTCTTGCAGTTGCTAAGTGCTAAAGTGATCTATGTAACAAATGAGGACATAGCCTACACATTTTGCTATTTTAACCTAGAGCTAAAGTGATCTATGTAACATATGAGGACATAGCCTACCCATTTTGCTATATAGCTTACACAATTTCCGTAGACTAGTGTGGAGCCAGAGTGGTCTATGTTACAATATTTTCACAAAATATCATTTTCGTTATGGTAAAATATATCTATGCAAGAATGGACAAGAGAATGAGACATTGATTGAAAACCTGAAAACTTCATTCCTCAGCCTGCTGAAAACTCACATCCTCTCACACATGCAAAAAATGCAGCATATAAGAAAGATACTACAGTACGTCCCCCCTATACATCACAACTTCTACTCGGGGCTCCCACACTTGACTAGGCGGGACCAGAGCACCGCTGTGATCTTCTTCCAAACCTAAGAGAGGAAGGAGAGTGAATGAAATTGATTCAGGTTAAAATTTGTAGCTTTTCAGAAGATTTTCATTAATAGCCTACTTAAGGTTTAATAATTTGCAAACACTTTCTCCGTTCCACAGTGATCTATGTCACAATTTTTCTGAAAATAAAATAATATCTCATAATTTTTGTATGGAAGTGTTTTATTTTTTCTTTCCTAAAAACTATTCCAAAGGGTTCTCTATGACATAGAGTGAATATTTGATGCCTAGAACTAATCAAGATTTACATACAGCCTTAAATGCGTTTGCCTCGTTTTCTCGAAATATTTATTTTGGTACATAGATCAATATACCTACCTATAGTCTACACCCTGTAGGCACTAGGCCACAACGCGTGTTGTCTGCCGAAGCTTTCCTTTGTTTGTGAATTTGCTTACTGTTTGTGTAATATGTGCAATGTTGTTTGTGCTCAGCGCTAACCCGGCTGCAGGGCGTGCAGCAGCAGTGGACACCGCCGGAGGGCGCCACCGACCGCCTCTGCGTGGACCTGGGCGAGGGAGCCGTCATCGAAGTCTCTCATCCGGAGCCGAGCGGCGAGGATGTCAAGTCAGTCCGTCTACTCTCTTCAACTCGAACCAACATGTTTCTTTGCCATCTGTTTGTCAGCCTCGATAGCTCAGTGGTGCAGACAGTCAACTGTCGCTATTGATTGTTAAGCAACGCTGGGTGCGGTCAGTACTTGGATGGGTGACTGCTGACCGTTGGAGGCTGACCGAGGTTCGGATTCCCCGTAAAACTGTAGGTCCCTTCCCTCCTAATCTTACTTGGTGGTAGGGCTTAACCCGCCCGGGTTGGTACCACCGCACTGAATGAAACGTCGGTCGAAACGGCTATGTAAATTGTTTGTGTTTTCCGACCAGTTCAGTGTAGCCGGCACGATCAAAGGGGGAAGCACTGACATGGCACCAAGTTCACGCGGTGTTATGGGCTGACATCACGGACGTTGTAGGTGATGTAGCCAACCGTGTCAGTTTCCATATAAAAAATAAATAAATCTGGCAGCAAGCCTGCTGAATACAACAGGCAATGTGAACAGACTAAAACGGACAGTCTTTCTCGAAATACCTAACTGAGGAAACTGTACCTACTACCATACGGGGAGCCGCATTGATGGATGTGGCACCTTCACACAACACATCATAAAAGTCATTGTAGATGACTGAATCAAGACTGATTGTAGATGAAAACTGAAAAAAAAAAAACCTAGTTTTAATTTAGGTCCAATTATATCTAAGAACAAAAGTTGTTAAAAAACCTTCGACCTGTGCGAAGGCAATAAGAGAAAGAGCCATTCGTATGCCTACTATATTGTTACCCCGAGTGAGGCCGTATATAAAATTAAACACCGCTCGACAACGACTTACGAATTTATTCGTAAAATAAAAAACGCGGCAAAGCACACTTTAATCACACCAATTTTCAACTGTTCACTGTCGCCTGTATATACTTCAATTCACTTGTACCGCATTCCAAAGAAAACTCAATCAACTATAGCTCGTATCGCAGTTCAAGAGAACATCTCTTATCACATTCCAAGAAATCTCTGTCAGCCTCGGTAGCTCAGTGATGTAGTCGGTCAACTGTTCTTAAGCACACCTGGGCGCGGTTAATACTTGGATGGATGACCGCTCGACCATTTGAGGTCGACCGTCCTTGGTTCAGATTCCACGTTTAACTGTAGCTCCCTTCCCTTCTAGGTGGTAAGGTTTATCCTTACAGGTGGTAAGGTTTATCCCGCCCAGGTTGATACCAAGATAACATGTTGTTGAGAAGCACTGAATAAAACGTCGGTCGAAACGGCTATGTAAATAGTTCGTGTTTTCCGTCCAGTTCAGTGTAGTAGCCGGCATGAAATGAAGGGAAGCACTGACATGGCACCTAGTTCACCCGGTGTTATGGGCTGACATCATGGATGTTGTAGGTGATGTACCCAACCGTGTCAGTTTCCATAAAAAAAAAAAACCTGTACGCATGGTTATCTAACTGATTTTATTCGGTATAGATTAAAAATACATCTGCCAAGCGAATCCGGACTTATTGCCGGCGGAAATTACTTCCAGTCGACCTTCACATACACCTTTCTGCTTGGCAGAAGGCGGACTTATTATACGGACGGACATAATATCTCTTATTTTCTTTCATTACAAAATTATAAGAGTTACTTTAAAAATTGGTTCTTTGTCATGCAATAGTCATACACAGTTGATTGGCGTCAAAAGTCCGGTGAATTCGATTCCTTTGTTATTGCTGCCATTGTTTCATGTAGGCCCCCGTGATTCATTGTCATTTCGTGATTCCCGTATGTATAGTCTCATTTAAAGTGTTTTCTAGGTGTGTTAATTGTCCGAACTAGTCAGGGTGCATTCTATGCACTGACCACTAAACTGTGGGAAGTCCTTCTTTCGAGTGCACCGACAATTAGTCAGTATCATAATACGATACTACCTTACTCACTCATGTTTCGTCACGCAGTTGACTTTCGAATTTGGTGCTGTCCCTGATGAACAGGTAATTCATTGCGAAGTTTCTAGAATTTGACTGTTTCGCGACAAAAAAAAAAGCGGACATATCCAAAAATGGATTGAAGACAGAGTTGACATATTATTTGCACAAAGAGTATCATCAGACTTGTAGCTTTACAGCACGATCTTTACAGGCAGGCGCTAAAACTCAAAGAAATGGTTAATTTCTCTGTCGTACTATGCTGATGGCTCTTTGTACAATGTGATCAACAGTGATTATAACATGTGAAAATATGTGAATATTCGACTATTCGACATCAAAGCCAATAATAATAAAAATCATCTGAATAAAAATCAGAACAAAACCAGCAACAAAACTGTCAGCAGATTCGTAGTTATTTTTTTCACGAAACTGGTTTCTTTTCTTACTGATTGCATTTGCAAAACATCTGGTGCGTGTCGCTGGTGAGTGCACTGTCTATAGTAACCGTGGTAGGGAATATGTAATTTTTTTATGGAATCTAATATTGTTGGCAACGTCACCTAGGCAGTGATGTCAGCCTATTAAACCTTTGTGAACTAAGTACCACGTCAGCATGACTTTGGTCGTGCTAGACTGAACTGGACTGAAAACAGAAGCAATTTTCATAACAGTTCCAACCGACCGGTTCCTTCATTCAGTGCGGTGGTACCGGTCCGGCCTAGAACGATAAAAAAGGTATGGACGCCGGACTGTCAAATGCTTGTATGAGAACTAGCGTCGCCGAGTAGCGGGGAGCGGAGTGTACTTACCGATGATAAGATATTCCATTATTGTGCACACTAAACTTGGCTGTAGTGTTTTTACACGTAAACACAGAGCATGCGGGCATTTTAAACAGGTTTTTGCAAACGCAGCCGATGACAGACTGACGGGCCAGCGCGCGACCGTCCAATGAAACAAGTATGCTTTTACTTATATCGTGATACGCTGGCGAGGATAGGGTTCGGGGTCCATAGCTTTTTTATCGTTGTAGGGTTCGGCTTACACACTTCCACCTAATAAACTATGTATTACTGCGCGCAGGGACGGCGCGACGGTGGGCGGGGCGCGGGTGCACTGCGCGCCGGTGGCGGGGGGGCGCGCGGTGGCGTGCGCGGAGACTGCGCGCGCGGCGTTCGCGGCGCACGCACGCGCGCTCGCTTACGACTGCGAGCTGGACGCCGTGCTCGACAGCGTTATAGGCAACCGCAAGGACTGTTTCATCTCCATCAGAGGTATTATTATTTACCTAAACTAACTTAACTAAATAAGATGTTTATGCCGTACTAACATATAAAAATAAAAACATACTTAATATAAAAAATCCCAAGTCAACTTCTAGTTTTCGATGCCAAATACGACTTTGGTGACGACAGCATAAGGTTCAATGTTGAATCTTGCAAGTTGACTGAACGCAGGAGATGCGACATACCTATTAGAAAAATGCAAGCAAACGGTTCGAAAGTTTAGAGAGATACGTCGGCGACCCGGTGGCGGAATTGGTAACGCGCTGGCGGCTCAAGCCGGAGTTCCGGGTTTGTATCCTGGTCGGGACGTATTTTTTCTCTTTATTTTCGGCTTTGCATTTATCTAATTAAGAAATATAAAAAGCGAGTACATGCTTAGTACTAACATATAAAAATAAAAACAATATATTAAATAAGTTAGGTTTAGTCGTTTATCACTGTCAGCTCTTTTAGCCAGCTTTAAAAAGTAGGTTGTACTACAGAGTAATTTGGCCCTAAATAAATACTTTCTGTAAGAATATTGCATGTTTATGTAGGTAGGTTTTTTTATGGATACATGAGACGTATATGGCCTCAGTGTGGGTTGTTGTGCCAACGACGCCCAAAAGCATTCGGTCACGAGTGCCGCGCCGGCGTGAGAGGTGCCTTTTTACGCTTCTCTTGAAAGATCCTTAATCCATACACTGTAATTGTGTAATATACATTGAAATTGATGACTGTTTTCCCTACTAACCTATAACCTGGAGATATTGAAAAGGTGTGTTAATAAATTAGACGACGACCTTTTTATCCGCCTTATCCCTGAGCGTAGTTCGCGAGGGAATGGTGTTATTGGCTGTGTCTGATCTTCTTTTGAACTTTTGAGCACAGCCACCCGTGCCGGTTGTCCATAAAAAACAATTTTGATGAATAAATACCTACCTAACTACATAACCATGCACTCACACATCCCAAATGTTCATTAATAAAGAATGTCTAATCGTATTAATCAATAGATTGTTGAGTCTTGTAACATATTGTGTGTGCAGGTATATCGGACTACCGGGACGGCACTCGCGGCAAGGAGTGGCAGCCGCACGCCGCCCTCTCCGCCGCCGGCGTCATGAAGGCTGTCATCTGCGCAATGGACCCGCCCGCCGACTAGCCACCTACACTAGTACTACCCCCCTCCCCGCCCGTACAACCTCTCCAAATGTTCCGATCCAGCGTTACCAGTCATATGTTGACATTTCGAGATAACTTGATTTTTTTATGAAACAACCTCAATGGAAATATATAAATGTGTTTGTGCCTGAATGAAAACAAAAAAACAGCAGACATCATCAGATAACATCACGACTGTTTCTCAATGGGATAGGCAGACAATTAGATAACAGAGTTAAATGTTTTTTATAAATGCTCGTCGGTTTCAGATGCTACATGCTCGACGTTTTTGGAGGACATTTTAGTATATCTATCAGGTCAGTTTAGTGTCTACATTAAAAAAAATGTTTTAAACTATGTTCTATAAGAACCAAATATAAACACTTCAGGTTTTTTTCTTTACAAAATCAGGTTATCCCCTAAACCACAACAAGGGTGTCTGTGCCAAGCATTAGGGCGAATCAAGGTCTGGGGAATAAGGTGTAACATTAGAATCTGTGAACAAGTTTAACTTGCCACTTTCGAATATTGGTCACATTTAAACCTTAAATTTATTCGAATTAAACAATATTGCAAGGTCTTTTACGTAACTTAGACAGGTTAACTTGCCTTAATATTGGCTGTTCTTAATATTTATAGATTATCGCATTTATTGATAAAAGTATTTACACAGTTTGAACTTTCATTAGTGAAATTTACAAAAAAACTGTAGTGACTAATTTCTCGAATATCATACAATTGTGTTACCCGAGCGCTGTGTTTTTCTTTGCAAAGCTTTTATCTACATGCTAAAGCAAAAACCATAATTCGACGGACGACTTTGGCAGCTCATTTGAGGAAAATGATATAATACTTAAATTACTACTGCTGTGCGTATCGATGTTATAAAATATGTTTACAGTTTCGTACACCATACATTTTAATTAAAAAATTTAACCTATCGCACGCCGGAGGGGCTATATCGGCCCAAAATTGCGCATAATTAGAAAGATTACTAACACTGAACTCAAAAATAAACATAACAAAAATACTAATACAATAAAAAAACAAATACATAGTTATTATGGAATATTTACTGGCCTTTTTTAAAGATGACCATACATGACATTACCACTTTAAAATTTAATTTATTCAAAATAAATTGAAAAGCAATTAAGTATAATCAACTGTAAAAATGAAAACTTTAAAATCAAATTAATCAATTTACTTCAATAAAAGATATTGTTTCGATTTTAATTATTCAATGTTGCGTGTATTTTGAATTTATAACTTTACATTTTATACAAGTAATTATATTCAACTTTATGTTTATTCTATCTGCATATTTGGTAAAAATATTGAAAATTAAATATCCATTTTTAACCAGCACTTTTAAAATGTTTCAAAACTGACAATATTTTACATTTTAACAGTAGGTGTATAAGACTTACATAAGTCGATTTACGTAAGTCTTTTACACCTACTGTTAATCCGAAAACTTAGAAATGAATATAATTAATAAATAACAGAGTAAACTTAAAAACATTAGTATTTTAGCTATCTGTCAAGTTTGTCTGCCTTATTATGGTTTTTACTGTAGCCTTGCGCGCACGCGGCTCCGCTCGCGTAAATGATGTTATATTGCATATTGTCACCTTCTGGAGATCCGTTGAATCGCATTGGTGAAAACCGCATCAAAATCCGCTAAGTCGTTCTCGAGTTATGAACCACCATATGGACAGCAGATTTTATATGAGGAGAAAATGTTGCAGGCATTTTTTTTTACTATTTAGGTCACATTTGCGTACCTGTTTACTTGGAGGTACTTTAGTTTACTTTATTATTGTTGTGTGTGTGCATTTTTATATTAAAATATTAAGTCGTTTTTATTCACCAACAGCTCCGCCCGCACCGCCAAATAACGTCTTCCTTCTGCATAGAAATTAATTTCGCAATTCCAGTAGCGAAAACTGATTCTTTTCATTCATTGTATCTTCGCATATGTATTTGCATGCTTAGCCTATATTAATAAGTGTGAGAAATAAATGTTAACCAAAGTTTGATTGTAAGAGGTATGACCTAACAATGATAGATGATATGATCCAAGGTTTTTATAAAAAGTTTATTATTTATTTATTATAATATTATTTGACGTAAAATGAAGCATTCCAAACACATTGTACCAATCCTGAGGATTGGTTGAGACATCGAAAGGAATTTGTGATTTAGAAAATGCTAGAATTTTACTAATCTCTTGAGTTATTATATTTTATGGCAGCATTTATGTATTTTGAATTTTTTTTTTTCAATTGTATAAACTAGATAGATAGGCAACTCTTTAATATAATACAATAATATTAGTATTAAGTAAGCCTTTATCGTAACAATACTAATATACATATTTATAAATGGAACAACTACAACAAATAGACATTTCTATGAAACTAACACTGCCAGAATTCCAGATCTTTTCAGAAACTTTTTTAACTACTTTCTGTCTAACAGTCCTGTAGAAAAATTCACTTTTAAGACATTTTCAAAAGTGAAATTTAATAAACTATAAATTATGATTATTATTTAGGGAAATGTAATGCAACTAACCAAAGTGTTGTACCGTGGTCGATGACCGCGGCTAGTCTATGCCGTTGTGAAAGTAATATAATGTCATATTCTAATAAATTAATACATAGTATTACGCTTACGGTTTATAGTAATACACAAATGTTACAAAAACACATAGATATATTCCACTTAGTGTGAACACCATAATGTATTCAATATTAACATATTTAAATACACATTTCTAGGCTCTGCTTACTATAAGGGTGATACAAGATTAAATAAAAAACAATATTAATAAACAAATGTGAATTCTGGATTACTAATAATGGCCAATTATACGTAGAAATATAAACACCTACAAGTGATGAACTTGCCACAGGCTCTAAAACATGTTTGACTTACTTATCTGTTAGTTGTATGTAAGCCATCTCAAATTCTACTTCGGCCTGCAACTATTAAGAGGCAAATTCAAATACCTAGCAATATTTAAGAATTAACAAGTAGGTATAGAATTTATATTGTTTATTTATCATCCATAAGCAGTACCAGCAGTACATTGCGCTCAGATTTGTCATATTTTAGATTGTAACATTCCGCCAGGTCGATTATCCCAGCGAAGTAGAACTGGCAAGATGTAAATGGAAATGTTTTCAGTGTTCACTTAGTCTACTTAACAAAAATGTTTGCCACTACCTAAACCTACCATCTATTATTCCTTTACTCATCATCCGAACACGGCACACTGCACAATTCATGACAGAATATGCAGAACCTCTTGACAAAATTACAAATTGACATAACTAATATTTTGTTTGAAATTGTTTTTTTTTATGTGAAATTATATGCCCACTTGTGAAGTAGATAGATAGATAGAACATTCTTTATTGCTCCAGTAAACATTAAACAGTAACAAATACATTGGAAAATTTACATAAGGTGCAAAGGCGGACTTATCCCTTACAGAGATTTCTTACAGTCAACCTTTGGATGTTTGAGATTCGATAATATAGTGGAATGTAAGTAGGTAGTAGCAAAAGAGTTGCGTGACAATTGGAGATAAAAATAATAATAAGAATACTTATTAATACGTACATATAATTACATGCTAGTAAAATATAAGCCATACATGTTTAATACACATAAATTACTAAATATATAGAATATTATATACAAATAAATATACATATATACATACTTGTCCATCCAGGTAAGTATGAAGCAAAAGTGGTTTTTGTTTTTTAAGTTTTTACTTCACATTGACGGAGGTAATACAGTTTTAGGTGTTTTTTGAATAAGGGAAGCGATTTACAATGTCGGATAAAGTGTGGTAGTGAATTCCACAGTCGAGCTGCGTGAACAGAAAATGAGTTGGTATAAAAACCAGTTTTATGAGAGGAGATAGCTAAAATATTGTCATGACTAGACCGAAGTGGGACACCGTGAGAAGATAGGTTCTGAAAACGGGAAGATAGATACTCGGGAGCAGAGGGGTTGTTAAGACAAGAGTAAAGAAGACTAAGGATGTGGGAATTCCTGCGGTAACGGATTGGGAGCCATTTGAGACGTCTGCGATATTCTGAAACATGATCGTACTTGCGTAGTCCGAAAATGAATCGTATACACATGTTTTGCAGACGCTCAAGCTTATCCAGGAGTTCCTCAGTAACGTCCAGGTAACATACATCTGCATAATCAAGAATGGGGAGAAGCAACGATTGTGCTAGAATTGTCTTTGTAGTGGTCGGAAGAAGGTTCTGAAGCCGTCTCAGGGAGTGCGCCGCAGCATAGACTTTTCGACTGACCTCGTTGACCTGAGCCTGCCAAGATAGCGTGTCATCCATAAGGATTCCCAGGTTTTTGACAACCCTAGCGTATGGTATGGCAGTACCGTTGTACATAATCTCAGGCAACGAAGCGCGGTCAATCCTCGATAGTAGTCGAGGACTTCCGGCAATCATTACCTGAGACTTATTCGGATTCACGATGAGTCCAAAGGATCTGGTCCAGCCAAAAATGGTGGCCAGATCAGCATTAATCACATCAATGATTCCAGCTATGTCGTCCGTCAGTACTACCTCCCAGATATAGCTGTAAGTCATCGGCATACAAGTGGTAGAAAGAAACTAAGAGTTTGGAGACAAAATTTATAAAAATTGCGAAGAGTAATGGAGACAACACGCCACCTTGTGGAACACCAGCAGTTAGATCGTACCAATCAGAGAAGTCATTGTCAATTCTAACACGTTGCTGGCGACCACGAAGGTATGAGTCAAACCAATCTATTACCTGCGGAGATAAGTTAAGAGACCTCAGCATTTCCACCATGATGTCAAAGTCAACTGCATTGAAGGCGTTACTAAAATCAAGCAACACGATAACAGTGAGATCTTTGTTTTCCATACTTAGACGGATATCGTCAGTGACTTTGACAAGTGCAGTAACAGTACTGTGAGAAGGTCGAAACCCAGATTGCATTGGGTTCAAAAGGTTGTTATGAGAAAGAAAGCCAGACAGTTGCTGGTGTGCAATGCGTTCCAGGATTTTTGATAGGACAGGTAATATTGAGATGGGACGGTACTGACTAAAGGAAACAGGATTGGACGTTTTAGGCAGAGGGCTGACAAAAGCCTTTTTCCAGATGCTAGGAAACGAACTTGTTACCAGAGAATGATTGAGGATATATGTGATAATGGGTAACAGCTCATCTAACACTGGTGTCAGCATATCAAGGCTTAAATCGTCTGCTCCAACTGCCTTGGTGGTAATGGAGAGAAAGATCTTCTTAACTTCACGTTCGGTAACTGGGTTGAAAACAAAGGGGTTATACTGGGGTATCGGCAGCTGTGAAAGCTGAAGGAGAGTGCTCGATTTAACCATAGCATCAATGATGACTGGTGGGGTTGTGAAATGGGCATTCAATGCATTCATATTGATATTAGGTTTCGTTGGAGTAGCCTGCTTGCCGATCCCGAGTGTGTTAAGAAATTTCCAGCATTGCGCCGGAGTGCTATTTTCGACATTGGAGCGTATGTGGCGTTGTTGAGCATCTCTACACATCCTAAGTATACCTAAACCCGAAATATATATGTAAAAATTCCGGTGTATAGTGCCATCGTCTTATTTAAAGTCATTGTTTGATTTTGTTAGTAAGCAACATACTACAATGTAGTAAAAATGTCGATGGTAAAAAAAAGATACACAGAGTTAGTAGATACATAACAGCATCCGTTGCCACAGAGTTAGTAGAGAACATTAAGATATCTGGCTCAAGCAGATGCAAAGGCGGCGCAAGGCGTGGGCGACCGCCCAATGGCCTCGCGGCCCTAGGGGCCTCACGCCTTGAAAGTTTATGCAGCTTTGATTCATGAAAAATATTCATCTAGATATATTAACAAACATAGCTAAGAACCATCCCGATTAAACAAGCTTCCTAATAAAAAAAACGCATCCAAATCGGTCCAACCGTTTGGGAGCTACGATGCCACAGACAGACACACACACACACACACCCTCACACAACGACACACACACACACACACACACGTCAAACTTATAACACCCCTCCGTTTTTTGCGTCGGGGGTTAAAAAAGACCCCAAGTAAATGACTTTATCAAAGGCAAACTAAAGCTTGCTATAAAGCCTTTATTAGACACAAGAAGGGAAAGCAGGACAGAGGCAGTGAA
This sequence comes from Nematopogon swammerdamellus, assembly GCA_946902875.1. Lineage (NCBI taxonomy): Eukaryota > Metazoa > Arthropoda > Insecta > Lepidoptera > Adelidae > Nematopogon > Nematopogon swammerdamellus. Next base: position 7,310,908 of record OX336342.1, read on the forward strand.
TATTGCAATAATACAGTGGCTGTGTTATTGTGATTTGATGATGTTGTTGAATGTATTGAGTGTTGGCAAAATTAAGAGGGCCTCGCAAAATGTGTCTTGCCCACATAAAATTAAGTTCATGCCTCGCCACTGAGCAGATGAGAGGTTCAATGTGTGTGTGACACAAAGACGAAATTACAAGGACATACAGGGTGTTGAAACGGCGAGTACATTAATTTCGCCAGCGCAATCCTCATGCTTTTCCTAGACAAAAAAGCAAATAAAGTTTTTCTCTAAAGTGTCTAGTTTTCGAGATATGCATTTTTGAAATGTATATTTTCGTCTAGTGTAATTTAACGCGTTTGCCGCTCCGCACCCTGCGCCTGCTGACCTCCAGTCCTCCACTCACAAAGCTACCCCCGCCCCTCCGTCCGAGGCGCTCTCGTCTCACCCGCTCTTCCCCCCACCGCGCCGCCCTGTTGTCATTAGATCATTTTTACACTAAAATAATCAATTAGTTTGTGTGAAAACCGTAACTTTTTATTTAAAGGGAATTCAGAAAAAAATTATGTGACTTTTTTGTTACTCTTGATCCCAATAATCATTTCCTAAATTTAATGTACTCGCCGTTTTTACATCCTGTATACGAGTATAACTTATATCTCTATCTACCAATAAATACACATGTGTTATTATGAGCCGTTTGATGCAATTGTGTTATTTTGTGTATTATGGAAAGGAGGAAGTAAATATCCATGTGAATTATTTAATCAGTATAAAATTTAAAGTCATGAACAACATGCGTGTGTCAGCCTCGGCCATTGCATTATTGATGCGTTCCATTTAAGTTAGTTAAAAATTATTCCTGTTCGTTAAATATTAAGTTATAATTGCTTGTTTTAATTTGTATAAAATTTTTATTAATGTGTTTACATTATGTAGTGTGATAATTGTAATAATTTATTTAAAGAAATTGAATGGTTCAAAATCAGTTGGGTCTAAGTGTAATGAAAATTTTGCAGCATACACATAGTCAGCGCGAACTTCATTGCGTGTGTGTGGTGTGGACAAATAGGTTGCAGCTTAGGCTTCGCACATACTTAGGCATTATTGAAGAAAAAAAATTGCTAATAAATTGTTTTTTTTTTACACTTAGACCCTATAGTCTTAAAACCCTTCATTGTATTTGATTTAATTATGTTTTAATGTTTGACTTGTTGTTGTAGTAAATTGGTTTTCAAAATACACTAAAGCCCGCTTAATATGACTTTCAAGGAGTTGAGTGCAAAATTGTCTCAAGTGCAATTGAGTGCAAAATTGTGTCAAGAGTAAAAAAAAAATCGTTTATTATTTCGTTTTTACAGACACAATTCGTAATTGAAAAATGAATCAATTATTTGTTGTGGCAGGTTTTTCACCGACTTGAACATTATCGTAGAGTTTTAGGAGCTTGATTTTATCACTGAGTGACAGTGCTTTTCGTCTTTTCGTTTAATCTTGGTCGCCATAATGGACGACCAGACTGGAGCCACAGTGTGAAGTAAACCGGAGCGGGCGGAGGGAAGGATGCATGAGGACACACTGATACGAATGACTAACGGGACTATTGGACTAGTAGGTATGTGAGCACACGGCGCAGACATACATAACAGACATAACCGCATCCAGAATGTGGTAAAAAAGAGGTGTGGAACTAAGCTTGCGATGGCTTCATCAAACATATCCGGGCCCATCGGCAGTAGAGGAGGGTGTTAATCGAGGTCGGGACTAGCGAGTGGCCACTCTAAATTTCCCGCGCATGCTTCACGTTTCGGCTCACATCAAGCCCTCGTCAACTAGTCTGCGTTCACTAGGACGCGGGAAAACCACCAGTCCCGCTCTCGACCTCCCTCTCTCTACCTATCCATATTCTGTAGGATGCTTCCAGTGACGTTTTCGAAGCTCTCTTCATATATGAGCTTAGCGCCGATCTTGGCAGCCCTAGATTCTTGAAGAGACTGTAGAGCGACTTCGCTGGTAGTCCTCTTGCTCCAACTTCCACAGTGAAGAGATCAGTCTTGAATCCGTTTCTTACAATCCGGTCTACTAAGTTGCAGTACTTGTTAAGTTGGAAAAGCTGTAAAATTTGTTCGTAAAATGGGCAGAGTATTCGGACCTACAGAAAAGAGCATATTTACCCGGGAAATCATATTAAGCTGGTTTTACTCTAGTATTTTATTAAGTGTGTGTGTGCGTGTATGTATTTGGTTTTATGTTTTTATTTCGCTAATTTCGTCTTCACTGATATATTTTAAGCGCACAAATAAATACTTGAAACAGTGATTTTTGTCTTTCCTTGATCCATCTATTGATTTTTCATACACTTGTACAAGTTTAACTGAAAAAAGTCACATTCACCGAACCATAGGAAAAAAAAACCATGGAGAACAGGTCTACCAGGCAGGAACCACTTGCGCGTTGTAAGGGAGCAAGATTGGCCGCACGCTGGTCTCTTGCTCGATTGACAGTTCTCCTACTTGCAATGGGCCGGGAATACATCCCGGATTCCCGGTATAGTGGAGAGTTTAACTTTATATAGACTCAATTAAAGAGTAAATCCTGACAAGTCTTAACAACCTCGGTTTGAGTGCATTGGGATAATTAGAACGTGAGATATGAGTTTTAATAAGCAATAAGCAAAGCAAAGAGTTTTAAAATTTTTTTTTAATAAGCAACAAAATAAAACATTTCATGAAATTTTTGGGTCCCCATTACAATTTTCCTAATTGCACTGTACTAAATAAGATCCTCTCAGGTTCTTATTTTATATAAAAAACCGGCCAAGTGCGAGTCGAACTCGCGTACCGAGGTTTCCGTATCGCCATGTCATGGCTAGCGCCACTCACGCCATCTAGATGGCGTGTTATGAAATTCTTCATATTAGTTCAAGTTATATTAGTTCTACATCCTAGCAACTAATGCCGAGCGGTTTCTCTTTCTCTGTACTTCACACTCTCCCAAAGGGTGATTGAAGTGACTGTGAACTGAGTTTATGAATATAGTTTAATTAAAAAAAAATATTGAATTATGTTTATTTATTTGATGAATTAAAATTTTGCAATAAACCTGTTTATTTTTATTTTTTGCTTGGAATCTAGTTAAATATTTATATTTTCACTGTAAATTATTTAATATTAAAATTATATATTATTTAAATTTTGTTCTTATTCTACTTACTTCAGCTGTTCGTTCTTGTAGGTGGATAAGTCAACCCACCAACACAAATAATCAGTGGCGGATTAACTCATAAGCAGGACAAGCACGTGCTTGGGGCCCCTGGTTTCTAGGGGCCTCCTCTCCTCTGCAGAGATATACGTCATAAATATTACATATTGCAAACTGTTCTGCTGAATGTTTCACAACTGAAAAGATTAAAAAATCCACAATGAACGAAAATTGGCCAAGACAAGCTTAATTCTTTGGCATTAATGTGTATTGAGGCAGACATACTTCGTCAGATCAATTTTGACGACGTAATCTTAGAATTTGCTCAGAAAAAGGCAAGAAAAAATTTGTTCTTAAATAATTGGTAAACGTGACCGAACGTAACCTAATATAATTTTGGAATGTTAATTTTTATGAACTTTCTTTTATTTTCTAATTTCTACCTTCCAAATCCAAGCAACAAAGGTCCTACATGACTTCTGTGCTTGGGGCCTCCGAAACCCTTTATCCGCCACTGCAAATAATATACAAAACTTCAAAATAACATGTGAAAAATATGCAAAACAATTAATACATTATTATTATGACGCGTAGGAAAGGCTACTGATTAATGCGTCGACTGACCGGCCGACTGCACCTGGCTACCTGAAACCTTCTCAGAATAAAAACGCAAAATTAACTCCAGGCGCAGCGTCGAACGCGCCGTTATGGTTTTGAGATGACTTTCGCATACACCTATGACTCACAAACATTGTGTCCTGTGTTGCCGGCACTTCACTTGGCTTAGCGTATTCGTGTATTTGGCAAAAATTTCCGTTTCGTCTCCCTTTAATGGCTTGTTTAGAGCGAGATAAAACTAAAATGTTTACAACAAACACGAATACGCTACGCCAAGTGAAGTGCCGGCATGTAAAGAAGAGTAATAACTGTTGCGAGAGCGAGAAACCGCTCGGCATTAGTTCCTAGGATGAACGAAGTATAAATGTCATGATTAGTTAAAATGCTTCATAATCTATTCGGTAGATGGTGCGCTACACTTTTTGGTTTCTTCTATGGGAACCTCCGTGAATTTTTTACTTTTTCTTATGTTTATTATTTGTTGTTATATCGGCCATAATAACACATATTCCGTGAAAATTTCAACAGGCTACCTATTACGGTTCAAGAGATACAGCCCTCGGACAGACGGACGGACGGCGTAGGCTTAGTAATAAGCTTCCGTACGGGATACGGAAACCTAAAAAGGACAGTCGGAAAGTGTTCAGAAAAACAGCCATATTTTGAAATATTTTATTTAGAAATTTATCTACATATTTGATTATCTTAAATCTATAAGAGAAATATTGGAGAGACATTCGCTCAGAGGACGCATTAACGCTGACTGACTGACTTAAATCCAATTTGAGTCATATTCTAAATTTGTAAACTCTGAAGATTTTCTTGGAGATTTGCACGCATTTCTTATTTCGTGATTCAGTCCATTGCTGAAAACCAAACACAAATATTAATTTCTTGTGTCTCGTGCACTGATTCCACCCAATACCTTTTTGTGTTAACCATTTTACCTAAACCTAATGTGTAACTTTTGTACACTTTTCTAAGTAAAGTTTTTTTTTTATGTAATCCGGTATGGGTGGCTGAGTCGGAGGGGCCAAAGCGCATGCTCCGACCAGCCAATATCACCTCCGAGAAGGTAGGTGCCATAGCGGAGACTTCCCTGGATTGCTGGCTATACTGGACTAGAGGAGAACACAACCGAGGCTGCTATGGACCATCTTACATCCAGTACGGTGGTACCAACCCAGTCGGCTACAATTTGAGCCTACCACCTAGTAAGGGGCAAGTTTAAATACAATTAAAGAAATATTGAGTGGAATTAACTATTTAAAATAAACCAGCTCCATTATATTAGTAACATATAATATTAATTACTACAATACTTACAGACTCAATGAGGCTGCAATAAATCAAATTTTAGAGTTGCTAAAACTTTTGCAAAAAAAAATTTTTTTTTCATTACTCAAGAAATAAATTTGAGGCACTTTGATACCTAATGATAACGACAAAGATGGTACCAGTACCACTGAAAATTCGAAAGTGAAAAACAGCAGCAACATAGTTTTCTTTTATGTAAATCAACATGGGTGGCTGTGCCGAATAATGACATGTGATAAAAGCATGCAACGAATGTCTATTAACTTACTCGAAATGATCTACGAACAAACAAACATAAACCTCGCACCACATTTCCACTGTGAAGTTAGCTGGGTCGAGGTGTTTCAAACTAATTTCACAGTGGAAAAGTACCATTGCTCGAAGCATACAAGGATAACTCAGATGCTATAATTTTTTTTATTCTCTAAATTTGGGTCATCAAAAGGTGACATGGTGGACATGACATGATATCCATGTCCACTGTGAATTTAGGTATTTCTGATATGTTATTTATTATGAAGTAAAATGGTGGGATTTATTTTTTTATACTTATTTAATACTACAATCAAGCATGACATAAAATAATACATTATACTAAATGTATTATGATTATACATTATACTGTTTATGTAACTCTTTGTTCATACTAGTCTTTGATCTTCAATTGGTTCATTATGTTAATTATCTCCTTTTATATGAGATTTATAATACAATTTTGTAATGTAAAAAGAAGGTTTTAAAGCTAGAAAAATATTAGTAACACACACGAGCGGCACACAATTATTATGATCACACAATCGGCACACCAAACGTCTTGTAAAAAGAAATAGTTACTTGTATCTGAAGAAGCAAGTTGTCCGTGGAGGGTAGAGAGGCAAGACTTCTAGCTCATGTCCTCTACAAGACAACATCAATGTTACATCACAACACTTGCAATCTGACAAAGGTACCTAAGTCTGCATAAGGGGGTAGCTAGTAATTCGAAAAACACATGGTATTACAGTAATACCTCACTTTACGTGACCCCGCATTGTGTGGATGTGTTAGGGGATATTCAAATTTCGCACAAATATGTCCCGCTTTACGCATGATTGGTTGAACTTGTCGATGACATCTGACACATGCTGGCCAGCTTAGCCAATAGGAATCTACGTCGCATCTTTAAGCTTGTTTCGCAGTAGCGTTAGACTGTACGGTGTTTTTTATCACATTCTGGTATTCAGGGCACAGTACAAGGTACAAGGATACTACAAAGATTTGAACACGCAATTTTTATACGCGAAAATATCTAACAACTCATATACCTAACAACTCATTGTTTGTTACTGTAAAATGTTTTGGAGCAATAAAGTATTTCTACCTATCTATCTATCCACAAAGATTTGCGAAATTTAGTTTTACACACAAAAATTTCATAACAGTCCGCCAACAAACAACAGACACACAGAATAAGCAACTTAGTACTCGTAATAAAAGTAGATTGATTATGTATTATATTCATTCATATTCATCAAACTGTGATGCAAGCGAAATTTGCATAACACGATTCTCCCCCGGAACGCAACCCTCATGCAAAATGGGGTATATTTGCGCGAAATTTGAATATAATGTATTACTGTATTTCAAACTTGTTCGCTACTATTGGACGGATGAAAATTCATCTGCAGATCGACCTTTGTCAAACTCTACTCACACGCATTCCACTACATTACTTCAACCTGAAGCTTCCTACTCTATTCATTTGTAAAACATCTCAACGCGTGGAATTAATGTGTAAAATTTTTGAAAGCTTTATTTTTGCTTTAAATTGCCACTGCAAAACGGCTTTGTAAACATCTATGTCACTCTTTGTGCGTTAAAGATAAAGAAATTTCATTTCACGTTAAATGTGTCTTTCTTCAAAAGTGAGACAATCTATCAAATATTTTACAAAAAAAAAATTCTTTTTATTGAGGCAAGCATGCGATTGAGAGAATTAAACAAAACAACTTGTTTGTGAGGTGCTAATCTGCTTTATTTTTCTTCTACAGATTAAAAGAAGAAAAAACTGGCCTAAGAATAGTAATAGACAGATTCTATTCTCGACCAAATGCAAGTATGAAAAAAAAATCATATCAATATCTTTATAAAAACACATGCTACAGATACTTGAGATTAATTCTCACCGGCATATTTCACTTCGTCGAAGGCCTTCCTCGCCTTTTTCAGCTCCTCGTTCATGGTGAGTAAGTCTTTGACGCGGGCGTACTTGCGAGGGTCCTTACGCACCAGGAAGATGATGTCTTCAACTTGCACGCGTCCAGTTCGCCCTATCTCCATTGCTCTGCAATTTGTGCGGTCAAAGAGCACATATAAAAATAAAAAATTAATTAATAATTAATTATTAGTCATACAGGCGGCTCTTGTCAGGTCAGCCGGCTATGCCGCGGCAAAGGCACAAACTGCAAAACACAGTAAGTATAGTTATATCAAACAAAACTACGAGTTTGTCGCTTTTGCCGTGGAGACCCTTGGGGTGTGGATAGGGTTGCCAGGTGCCCGGGATTTCCGGGATTGTCCCGGGCTAGGCTCCAATGTCCCGTGTCCCGGGCGAAGGATAATTTTGTCCCGGTGAGTGCAATTTGTCCCGGGAAGAAAGATACGAGTATGTTTGTACATACATACTCACAAGAAATATGAATAATTAATGTAAAGGAAGATTCTACTCTAGTTTCATTTTAGTGTAGTGTTACTTACTAAAGTTGTTTGCTATAAAAAAAAACTCTAAAAGATCGCGGTAAAAATTATAACAGAAAAATATTCTACTTTTCTCCACCTTATTTGTGTAGGACTGCAGGTAGTAGATATGTCCCGGGAAGGCTAACATCAGATCTGGCAAGCCTAGGTTGGGAGCCTGGACGCCAAAGAACTGGTGAAGCAGTTAGGAAAACTGCTTATGGAGTCGTCCGGAGACCGCCGTGCCAGAGCGTTCCTAACTCAAAAGATAAGCTTGGCCATTGAGCGGGGGAACGCTGCTTCGGTTCATGGGACCGCTTTAACCTTCCCAATGGAGGAGTTACAGTAAAACCCGTTTAATACGATTCTCAAGGGGATGGACGCAAAAATCGTCTTAAGCGGGAAATCGTCTTAAGCGGGAAGAGTTAAAATCATGCAAAGTACACACTTTAAAATCTGTTTATTGTATTTCTGACATAAATCAATCTTCGCAATCGTTTACGTGTTATGAAATGAAGAGCTTTCTATGCAGTTTAGTTTGTTAAGAGCATCATCACTGGAATCAATCGAACAAAGATATCGCCTTAGTTGGACAATATCTTCTATCACTAAGTGAGAGTGCTTGTTGTTTAATATTGGCCGTCATGGCACGAAGAAGGATACACACACGTGTTAATTTCGATACAGTTCGAAAGTTCGCGGCGGATGACGATGTGCTACACAGACAGAACATGCGCGGGCGGCACCGGAATGCGTACTAACTAGCTCCGAGCTCGCTCGGCGCGCGGCGCTAGGAGCGTTCCCGAACCCCGAGCTCGCTTCGGGCGGTCGCGCCGCGCGGCGACCTTCGTCACCAAAAGATCGTTTTAAGCGGGTTGGGGTCGTATTAAGCGGGAAAAATTTGTTCGTAAAATGAAGGGACCAGCACAAAAGATCGTATTATGCGGGAAATCGTATTAACCGGGATCGTATTAAGCGGGTTTGACTGTATTTATTTTAATTTAGTTGTACTTTGATTTTAATCTGTTGTTATTTTTCCATTTTTAATTTGTCTTTATTAATTGTATTTGTACCAGTGTATTTTCAATTAAAAAAAAATCAACAATTAATAAAATATAAAATTACAAAACTATTGTCCTTGACTTTTGCTCAAATTTGTGGCTATTGTACGTATTGGAATATAAAAAAAACAGTTACGGGCAAACATTGTTCAAACACAGAGAGTTCCGTAGGTATTTCCTTCATGCACGCATTGTGAGTACGCGCAGCGATCATGCGATCACGCCGTACCTCGCACGCGGTGGTGCACCGCAGTCTACTAGAATGTAATTTTCTCGATAACCATTTAAGAATAAACTTCAAAATAGTTTCTGACTTTATTTATAAATTTTTTAGATTTATTGAGCTTCACGTTACGGAGTAATCACTTCGGACAGCACTTGCGAGACAGTCAGACAGACACCTGACTGGTTTTGTAGAGATCTCTTCCAATATCGCTGACTATGGAACCTTATAAGCTCTATTAGTTTCTTGCTTCGTTCTTTTTTTTTATGTAATCCGGTATGAGTGGCTGCGTCGAAGGGGCCAAAGTACATGCTCCGACCAGCTAATATTACCTACGAGAAGGTAGGTTCCATACCGGAGACTTCCCTGGATTGCCGGCTATACTGGACCAGAGGAGAAATCAACCGAGCCTGCTATGCGGCCATCTTACATCCTGTATGGTGGTACCAATCCACAATTACAACAATTTGAGCCTACCACCTAGTAAGGGAAGGGACCTACAGTTTTACACCGGTTCCGAACGGTGAAGCAGCAGGTGTAGGTGTGCACGTAAATTTATTCATCACAAAAAACTCATTGGTACCTACACGCCGACCAGATTCGAACCTCGGACCTCTCGCATGAGAATCCGATGCCCGAACCACTAGGCCACCCGCCGCTTAATGCAATGCCCTTACAAACTGCATTGCCAAATAGGACAAAATAAAACTAACAAACGATTGCCGCACACTGTGTAGGGGCAATGTTGTTCCTTGCACGTTGTTTTGCACCTTATCGGCACACGGCTTACCTACACAAAGTGTAAAATGTTGTGAGCAAAACAGACACTTGACCAGGGGCGCCGACTTTTAGAAATCCTCGTGGGTGCTCATGCAAATTTTTTCTTTTAATTTATCCACTTGTTTTTAATGATATAGAAGAGAAGAAAAGAAGATAGATAAGCATAAAATCCTAGATTGAACAATCATCATCATCATCAGTGTATTGCTGTCCACTGCTGGACATACGCTTCTCTAATTTTTCTCTAATTCTCCCGGCACCCGGCAGCACGAATTCGCAAAACATTCGCACAATGTTTTGCATTTCACGCCGAATTTACACCTGCTACCTTCTCGGAGGTGATATTGGCTGGTCGGAGCATGTGCTTTGGCCCCTCCGACTCAGCCAACCATACTGGATTGCATAAAAAAATCTATCGTCGTGGGTGCTCCGCATCCACGACTCACCGCTCGTGGGTGCTGGAGCCCCCGAGCACCCACGGAGTCGGCGCCTATGCACTTGACACCATGACAAAAAGAAGTAAAACATCAATTTTTCATGTAAAAACCTGGAAATTTTATTTATATTCCTCCAACCCTGAGGGTGTCTCGCACACCACAAGTCAGAAAGCACGGTCGGAGTGAAGTTAATGTGCACCATTGCAGTAAGTTCAACTCTATCATGGAGCTGAGATAGGTCTTTTGAACTTGTGCCATGTGTTGTTTGCAGTTATTTGTGTGCTCATATAACCATTATTACTCATATTACTAGCAATTCTCTTTAATAGAATAGAATCTTTAATGAGACGATACAGATAATAGAATCTTTAAGAGAATTTTGTACCGTGTGGGGTCGGTACTTAAAAAGAATAGCCCCACTGCATCTCTCCCCGTCGCATGTCGTAAAAGTCGACTAAGGGATAAGAAAATTCGTCAGCCTCGGTAGCTCAGTGGCGCGGTTGGTTAGTCAACTGTTATTAAGCAACGCTGAGCGCGGTCAGTGTTTGGATGGGTGACCGCTCGACCGTTGGAGGCTGACCGTGGTTCGGATTCCACGTTAAACTGTAGGTCCCTTCCCTTCTTACCTTACTAGGTGGTAGGGTTTATCCCGGCCGGGTTGGTACCACCGCACTGAACGAAACGTCGGTCGAAACGGCTATGTAAATAGTTCGTGTTTTCCATCCAGTTTAGTGCAGCCGACATGAAATGAAGGGAAGCACTGACATTGCACCTAGTTCACCCTGTGTTATGGGCTGACATCACGGATGTTGTAGGTGATGTAGCCAACCGTGTCAGGTTCCATAAAAAAAAAAAAAAAAGACATGCTTGCTTCCCGGAAATATGGATGGTTTCTCACATCATTACGGTCCCAAAAACAGGTAAGGCCAAACCAGGTGTCATTACACAGACCAATAAGCCTTTTACCAGTAACATCGAAAGTGTTTGAAGTTATACTTTTGAGAACATTTAGCCCAATTATGAAATCCGCTAACATTATCCCAAATCATCAGTTTGGATTCAGACCACAGCACGGAACGGTTGAGCCATTGCACGGGATCACTGATAAGGTCCCCCAAATAACACCTAATCTGCTTATGGTAGAGTTCCGATGGCAGATGGCTAAATCAGAAAAAATATAGGTATATAAAAGTATATAACCGGGATCACTCCAAAAAATCAGCCGCAAAGCAGCCGTAATTATAAGTACCTATGTGTCGTCTCTGTGATAAACTCAATAACTAAATGTTCCAGTAGGTCCACACTTTCTGTGTAAGGGTTCTGGTCGTCCCCGAAGCCGTACATCATGCACCGGAGCTCCTTACTGAAGAGACGTTTGCGCCCGGACGGCGTCGCGCCCAGGGACGCTTCCCCTTCCTCTTCCTCCATCTACATCAATCAAGCACATACACCGTGACCATTCATACAAGGGTTACCATTGTAAACATGAAGCAACAATGAATGTTTGTGTTTACTTTACACACCTGATCATAGTTTTCAGTTGTATCAGGAGTCGGCGTAGACATCTTTATAGTTTTGCTCAGTGCAGTGCGTGCAAACCGCAAACACAACTCTTTGCCGCAAACTAAAGAAAATAGTTTTTGAATTTGTTTTTGTAACAAACACCACCAAATACCTACTGGCGTGAGTGACACTGCACTGACACCAGTTTGACACTTTAGTCTGTGTTTGACACGACACTCTCGACACGACAGATCAGCAATTTTGACATTTTCAAAATTGGAACGTCAAGTATATAATTTATGGTGCATCCTTTTTGATCAAATACAAAAGTTACGGAGAAAGACAAAGAGAGAGAGACCGTAATACATTTATGACATTTTGGTGCGTGAAAACGCAGATGAGTGGAGTGGAGTGAGTGATGTGAGTGATGTGATGAATTGATGATGGATGAGGATGAGTGAAGTTTTTTTTTCTTCCACAAAATGTGATGCCATATCAGCGTCAAATAAATAAAAATGTGAAATAAAAAAAACTACGCTTTCAATATCCATGAACATTATGTTGGACGTTATTTGGACATTGTTCCACGGATATATATATTTTTTTTTTATGGAAACTGACACGGTTGGCTAAATCACCTACAACGTCCGTGATGTCAGCCCATAACACCGGTTGAACTAGGTGCCATGTCAGTGCTTCCCCTTTTGATCGTGCCGGCTGGTCGGAAAACAAAAACTATTTACATAGCCGTTTTGACCGACGTTTCATTCAGTGCGGTGGTACCAACCCGGGCGGGTTAAACCCTACCACCAAGTAAGATTAAGAGGGAAGGGACCTACAGTTTTACGAGGAATCCGAACCTCGGTCAGCCTCCAACGGTCAGCGGTCACCCATCCAAGTACTGACCGCACCCAGCGTTGCTTAACATTCAATAGCGACAGTTGACTGTCTGCACCACTGAGCTATCGAGGCTGACGTAATAATAGTGTAATTTAAATCATATGGGTGGCTAGTAGGGTTGCCAGATGTCCGGTTTTGGCCCGGACAGTCCGGTTTTCGAAGCACCTGCCCGGTAAAAAAATATGACCAGGATTTGTCCGGTTTTTTTAAATTTCCCGCCCGGATACTGAAATATTTCTATTCCCGCCATACATAAGCTATTGCTAGGCCATTGATGACTTGTTTATGTTGTGGTGACTTAGTATGAATAAAACTTTCTTTCATAACATTTCATGTGTTTTACTTTAAAAATCTAAATAGAGTTCTCTATTAATAATTGAGTTTTTGGTTGTCCGTTTTTTTAATCGCGAACATCTGGCAACCCTTTTGGCTAGGCGCCATATTATAAAGTCGCGTCTTCAATAAATAAATAAATATATCAGGTGAACCCAGTATATTAGGTGAAACCAAAAGGAACATTTATGATCATACATCGGAATCCGCGGGGCACGAATGATTCAAGGTTGTTTAGTGATGGGACAATGTATCCACAAATATCGAAAATCGATCGTTATTTTAGAATAATATGAAATAATGTCGATTATTAAAACTAAGAGTATTTCTATAGAAAATAAGATATAGTAAACAAATGTTGTATTTACTTTGTAGGTACAATACAAATCTGTTCAAACCACAATATTAGTTTTATTAGTATGGAATAGAAAGAATTTGATTTTTTTTACCAACTTACACGTGTTACATCATAATGATATTGAAGACTTTTTTGTTACTGTAATGAAACTGAATCAATTAGGCTATAAAAATCAACCACCAATTTTTTTATTTAAACACATAAAAAAAGGCCAAGGTCCAAAAAAATAGGTCTTACAAAATTTGTTCATAGTAAGCTAAGGGGGGGTTCTGTATCGGAAATAGATCACTTTTGAAGAACAAAGATTTTTTTTTTTCACAAAAAAATTTTTTTTAATTCTTAAATGTAAAAAAAATTTTTTCTTAATCGTTTCGGTTTCGTGCTAGGACAAAAAAGTCTTCCAACACGTATATCTCTTTCTTTCAGAAATTGTGAAAAACCACAATTTTAGTTTTATTAGTATGGAATAGAAAGAATTTCATTTTTTTTACCAACTTACACGTGTTAAATCATAATGGTCATGAAGACTGTTTTGTTACTGTAATGAAACTGAATCGATTAGGTTATAAAAATCAACCACCTATTTTTTTATTTAAATACCTACATAAAAAAATTTTTTACTTAAAAAAAGCCCAAGGTCCAAAAATTTGTATATAGGTAGGTTTTACTCCCTATATGATACAGAACCCCCCCCTTAGCGTACTATGAACTAATTTTGAAAGACCTTATATAAATATGTATTATATTTACTTAATCGTTAACATAAAGTATACATGTTTATATAAGTACTGTAGGTATATAAGTATTCAGGTCTGAAATATGACATGAATAAAATACAATAAACAAATAAATATGAGTATCGATAACAGTGTCGATTGTTTATTGATCGCCGTAGTCAATCCCTAACAAGGTCGTATTCGTGCCCCGCGGATTCCGATGTCTGTTTATGATGCTGCAGTTTTCGAAATATTCTGCAGGCAATATTCGAAGTCGTTTTCTTATGCCGACACTTCACTTGGCTTAACGTATTCGCGTATTTGGCAAAAAATTCCGTTTCGTCTCCCTTTAATAGCTTGTTTAGAGCGAGATAAAACTAAAATGTTTGCAACAAACACGAATACGCTAAGCTAAGCCAAGTGAAGTGCCGGCATTAGATGAGCAACTTATATATTAGTTACCAAGGTAAGTAATACCAAATAGTAGGTAGATTAGATTAGGTACGATTTTGTTCGCTTTGTCTAGTAGGTAGTTTGCATGTCTTTGGTATTCTCTAACGGCCGATTCCACCACCTTCAGCTAAAATGTGTCTGCCAAACTCCATTCAACTGTATGAAAAGTGGATTATTTAACTTTAACTGGCAGATAAAACTTAATCTAGAACCGACCGCAGGTAGTGAAATGCAATTATATACACTGATTGATTAAAAATTTTATAGATATTTTGAAAAATAAAACGACTTTTATGTTAGAAAAATATTTTTTATATAAAAAAATAAATATCACAGATTAGATTACAGACACTCGTTTCACTTCCTGTCAGAAGTCTAGTTGCCCGCAGTGCAGATGTGCCGGCATCGTTTGGACAGCTTCACTGGTTTGCTGGAGTCGCAGTCGTGCCGTCTGGAGCCGCCACAATACCGGACACTCTACGTTGTTGCACGCTTCCAACGAGTTATGGCCACAGCAAGATCTGCACAACTGCGCAAATACAACACTTGAAATAGATATTATAAAATAATTATGGTTAGGAGCCTGAAAAGAAAAATAAAGAATGTGCAATAAAACTAATAGATGCTAATAGTGACAATGCACGCCGCTACAATGCTCTCGCCAAATGGCAAATGGAGGGGGAAACTATTCAGGCAGTTGCTGTCCAATAGCCCTAATACAATATGTAAAGTAAAAACCATAATTATTATTAGGCAGACAAACTTGAAAGCTTTTGAAACATTTTAATAGTGATGTGCAAAAGTGATATTACATTTATGATATTTTACTGCATAATATGTAGATAGAATAAAAATGAAAGGAAAATATAATTACTTTCAAAAAATATGTGTAGTTGCAATTTATAGTATTTACTTACACTGAACATTGATTAAAAAGCTAAATATAATTTATTGAAGTAGATTTATCAATTAGATTTTAAAGTTATAATTTTTACAGTTGATTGTAATATTACTTTAACCCTTTTTGAATAATTTAAATTTTAAAGTAGTAACTAATGGTCATCTTTTTCAAAATGCAGTACATGCAAAATGCAGTAAGGGATATGACACCCTTCTTATATTACTAGGTGGTAGGGTTTAACCCGCCCGGGTTGGTACCACCGAACTGAATGAAAGGTCGGTCGAAACGGCTATATAAATAGTTTGTGTTTTCCGTCCAGTTCAGTGTAGCCGGCACGACCGAAGGAAAGCACTGACGTGACACCAAGTTCACCCGTTATTATGGGCTGACATCACGGATGTTGTAGGTGATGTAGCCAACCGTGTCAGTTTCCATAAAAAAAACATATTCTGTAATAAATAACAATTGTTTTGAGTTCAATGTGAATTATTTATGTAATTCAAACTTTTTTATTAAAATGGTGAACGAAAGCAGTAAACATTTATAATAATATTGATACAGACAGCGTCCGCCTAATTATGGTTTGTACTTTAAATCACTTAGGTGAAAATTTTATTTAATTCCATTGTATAAAAAATAGAGAACGGAATGAAATCAAATTTTCAGAGATCATGATACCTACCTACATTATTATGATAGATTATTATGACTGATTGACATGATTATTCTGTCTGTCAATACTAACCAAACAAGAATTATGCACATTAGTGCCATCGCGTTGCAGTCGCATAGCGATGGCAGCGAGTGTGTGTTGTGGCCGCGCGGCGCACGCGCGACACACTGCACGCACAGCTCGGCCGTCGCACGCTAGGCAGCGCGACCGCCACATGTACTGCACGATGCCACCCACACCCGAGTCGGGCCGTAGCGCCATCGCGCGGAACCTGATGTCAATCAAATGCTGTAAAAATATGTCTAAAAAATATGACAAACATTGGACTGCTTATTTTTCCTGTGTGGTGGACGAGCCCAGTGGCGGGGCAAGACCTAAATTTGATGTGGGCAAGATACATTTTGCGAGGCCTTCTCTGGTGGCACTAGAGGATGGATTTTATGGATTTTCACTGTCGAAATGGATTTCCGCTGCATGAACTTTCGAGGCGCGAGGCCCTTTGGCCCGCGAGGCCGTGGGCGGTCGCCCACGTCGCCCACGCCTTGCGCTGCCTGTGGACGAATCCCGTGGAGAATAAGCAAGAACATTGTACAACATTTGGATTCCACATTCATATTGAATGAAATGTCGGTCGGAGCGGCTATGTAAATAGTTTGTGGTTTCTGTCTAGTTCAGTGTAGCCGGCACGACCAAAGGGAAGCACTGACATGGCAACTAAATCACCAAAGTGTTATATGGACTGTCATCCATCACGTATATTGTAGGTGATGTAGCCAAACATGTCAAGTTTCTGCTGACTGGAGTCATACAATGAGAGCATGTAGCGGCCAAAAACGAACCAAACAAAGACATCGGCGCCGACGAGCGACAGACAGCGATGCAACGGCGGGAGCAACACGCGGAGAGCGTAGTACGCCACGTACGGTCGCAGCGCCGCGTCCGCTCGCATCTCGTGCGGCGTGCGCGCTAGACGCACCAGCGGTAGCCCCGGCGCGCCGGCGCATATCGCCCACGACACGCGCTCACCGCTACGCGGCACGCTGCGTCGGTCGCGGGAACCTAGTCGCCTGCGTGCAATGATATTTTAGGAAAGATAGGTTATCTATATGACATTCAGTGCTCACACATGGCACGTCCTTGAAAAGTTGAGAGGAAGAACTATAAAGTGATGCGCCGACTCGAATAGTCTTATTCCAATTATTAGAATTAGTGCAGAATCTCATTACACACGACGGCATTTTCGATGTGTTAGCGGCTCGTGGTTAGCGGTCCGAACGCGTGCGTAGTTGGTGGGCGACTAACTTCAGAAAGGACTGTGGTCTTGTATTTAATGTGCCGCTTGGGAGCTCAGATAACCTATCTACCTCCTTTTAACTTATAATATCATTGCCTGCGTGTGAGCATATATATTATAAGCAAGTGTTCTTTTGTTGTCCTGTTTTTCGTATTCATTGAATGCTATATAAGACAAAAAAAGCATCATCTGTCTTTTACTCAATGGCAAAATGATAACGATGGTCTAGTGCTTGTGGAAGTGTGGTGCTGGGAGTATAGGGAGTGGGGTAGTGCGAACCTGTTGTAAATGGTGCTTGCACCAAGAACTCCCAAATGATCAGAACATGGGAAAATCATTATTTTCAAAGTGGTGTTTCCTTGAAAGGGCAGAAAGAATGGCAATGGAATATTATTAATGTATCTATATAAAGTATATTTATTAGTAAAGTATATTCAATTCAACATAACCGAAAAACATCTCAAGGCAAATAAGCAGGCACCATTATTATATTTTATAAGTTTGACATTTGTACCTGCAAATTACTCTCTCAAATTAAAATACAGACTTGTGTGAACACGAGTCAGTAAGCCTGGATGCGAAATACGGCATCGTTTGTATGAGAACCGAGGTAGCCGCCAAAGGGGTGTGAAGTCTGAGGCGGGAGCGGCGCATGGAACGCCGTGATTGGCCGAGCGAGTAGGTAGCCAAGTGACGCCAGTCTTCCATACATTTGAACGGGATTCATACAATAAGTCGCTCATTGTGTCGATTCGCGATGAAAAGATGAAACGGATTTAACAATATTTAACCCTTCTTTACATCAAGGGAATAATATACCTTTCTCTTAAATGAACAAAGGCAACGCCCCTTTCACAATTTTGCGAATTTGCAGATTTTCGCATAAACACGATCATAGTTCTAAGTTCTGAGATACCTCGGATACTTTATTATAAATCTACAATTGTGTATTCCATAATAAAAATTATCAAAATGTATGCGAAAATAGTTAAGCATAAAGATTAACTTTTTTTAGGAAACTGATACGGATGGCTCCATCATCGTAATAATGCTTCAGTTTGGTACCAGTGATGATGGGAGCCCAATATATAAATACTAAAATAAAACTACAATAAACTAAAATAATAAAAATAATCAAAAGATCGATAAATACATAAAAAAAATTAACAAACAAACCAAATAAAATAAAAATATGAAGAAAACCCGGATTTAGAAACATCAGCCAAGGCTGCCTGTCTAAAATAAATAAATATACCTAGGTGAATTAGGTACGTGCCTTGTCACCGATTCCCCCTAATCGATCCGGCTATACTGAATTGGATGGAAAACACGTAGGTACTACTTTTCATAGTGACTTCGACCGACGTTTATTTAGTGCAGTGGTATCAACACGGGCGGGTTGAACCCTACCATCTACATATACATCCTGTACATTTATATACGTTCTATACATTCTGAATCTCTGACATTAAAGGCAAACGTTTAAACTATTACGTCAATTATTTTTAATTCTCCTAAATATCCGCGATCTGATATTCCCGGTAGACGCATGACCTAAAGAAATTAATTCCTTTCTCCTTAGAGTCGCTCAAAAGTAAAAACCGGTAGGTACTGGTTGAATGAAAAAAGCGCGATAAACGAATATTGAACGAGGAATCCTGCTGAGGTTGACTAGAAGAAATGTCCTTTGGCAATAAGGCAGAATACATGAAATATCTGTATACATTTAACATACATATTTATCAATAAACAAAAAAAATTACAAGAGCTAACTGCATCCAACACGATAGTCGACCTATGGTGGGTAAGCAGAAAAGAGCTCTCCTTACATATTTACGCCGATGTTTGTTACTGAAATTCAAGCGAAAAATGCTATCAAATTGAATGAAAGTACTTACTCGTGAAAGGTGACTCCATCTGTGTTCAAGTTTGAATTTTTCGACGACTTTTTGCACCAAAGCACTGCACAATGAGGCATTTTGTGACAGACGCGCACGTTCGCTCCGCCTGAGCGGCGGACGGAGACTAAGATCGGTCGCCGGCGCTAGACTGACGCGCTAGCGCGTTTGCGCCGGCGCGCGGCTACCCCTGTCCTCCTATGTATAGCGCATCCAGGCTTACTGACTCGTGTGTGTGAACAACAGACCTGGCAATCTCTAGAGGTGGTGCGACAGCCCCTGGCCTGTAGCCGGTGGGGCCGTTGTACTCGCGCGTGAAGAACAACTCGTGCACAGGCATCTGTCCGTCCGTCAGCCGAGCCAACGTGGACACCACCAGCGACTTCACGCGACTCATGTCCGCGCTGTCGAATAGCTCGCAGAGCGATTGCTGGAGTAGCTGAAAGTTACATGAGATTTGTCAAAAAACACCCTCTCGCCCAGGTGAGATTTGGTGAGATTTGGAATGTCATCCCTACCCATTTTCCCCTAAGTAACCTTAGTTAATTTAAAATTGCTTTAAAAAGACATCCACAATCTACATAATCTGCAGAAGGAAGGTGTGGAACTAAGCTTGCGATGGCTTCACCGAACATATCCGGGCCCATCGGCAGTAGAGGAGGGTATTAATCGAGGCCGGGACTAGCGAGTGGCCACTCTAAATTCCATGGGTGTCATTAGCAACGTACAAATAGGTGGAATGTTGCCACATGACACCATTTTCATTGCAAAAAGATTGCCCCTGATGATACAGACCTTGACCCCGGCAGGACATCCATCTCTCCTCACGGTCTCAATGCCCTTGGCCTCGTACACCGGCGCGACCTGGTCGGCACTCTCGTACATGTAACCAACGTAGCGTTTCTTGGTCTGCAGGATGCACGGTTGGTACACCTGCAACATTATCTCAATTTAAAGACGAAAGGATGGATAAGCAAAGCAAAAAAACACACTGCACGTATAGGGTTGGAAATGAAATATAATTAGGGGCCATCCTCACTCAAAGATTATAGAATAGTAAACCCCAAATTATCAGCCATCCTCGACATTCCAATTGATTTTTTCGAGTCGAAATTGGTCCTTCAGACCACAATGGATAACCAATTATCAATACAAAACCGGACATTTGAATACCTTCTCTAGTTTGAGAGCAACAGGTGAAGGGTTGTCTGCAGTTACAGCGTCTGCTATCTCTTGGCCCATGACAAATGCCTCCTCTCGAGTGCCGCCCGGCACAAGCACGAACATTGAGTCAGTGTCGCCGTACACCACCTGTTGAATTCAGCCAATTGTTTACACGTCCACAAAATACATCACCCGAAACTAACGAGAATGCATTAAACACAAGTGTGGAAGAGGCATCAGAGGTGTGTCAGGAATTCAGGATCATGGCACGTGCAGATAGACTATACGTTTTCTCTGCCTACTCCATTGGGAAGATTCAGAGAGAGTGTGCCGCTTCCTGAAAGAACTCGGCTGGTTGGAGTTAAGCGCCGAGAATGAGTCTGAAAAACAACAACCACAACCCCATTGGAAAGCAGACATTAGACATCGAAAGATAAACTTTAAAAGTGGGAAAAAACAACAACAATAATATCAACAAAAACCACCTTAGCATTCCATCGTTCCGTGTTCTCGACTAGCTTGATGGCTCGCTCGAGAGTCTCTCGGCCTTTCGCCACCACACTGTCGCCCACCTCCACGCACGGCATGCGCCCGCTGAAGTTAGCCGCAGTGTAGCCGTACGTGACGTTCGCTATCAACTTCAGTCCTGTAACAATACATACGCTCATATACAACACAACCATCATGTTTGGGACCATCCATATATTACGTCATTTGAAATTAGGAGAGGGGTCTGGTCTCTTGATGATGGTAATATGCCAAAATATATGTCATTGTTGCAAAAACGGATGGCCCCAAAATATTACATACTAGCTGTGCTCGCGACTTCATTCGCATAGACTACAGGTTATACAGAGGCATAGTTTTGACTACCTGTAAGGAACCCGGTAACCAGACAGTTCTTGTTTCTGCTACGACAAAAAACCTATTGTTTAAACAACAATATAATTTGTAATACAGTTACATACAATACCTCTACTGACTGTTGCTTGCAGTATCTGAACAATAATTAGTGTCGAACCTAAAGCCTAAAGCAAGCTTCATGCCATTATGTTGGGGCACGGTTAAGACGGGTATTCCGATATGAGGATGACCAATAAGGGGACAATAGGCGCACTACAAATTAAAAAGAAGAAAAAAACATACCCAACTGCCTCGAATGCAACGCTTTCTTAACCGCCTCATCCGTCTGAACCTTCATGGTCTTCTTGACGGCTTGCCTCGCCGCCAGTATCCGCCGCAGTAGCGCCGGGAGCACCCCGCGCCGCACTGCCGAGGACACAAACCCCGCGCCCACCGGGGACCAGTGCACTAGCTTCTTCTTCACTAGTGCTTCTAGCTTGTCCTTCGGGATACGGAGACGCCACGCTCCGAACTCGTAAGCATGCTCGCTGAAACGACAGAGATGCAGGTATGAAAAATGGTTTGTTTTCCATTCAGTGCAGCCAGAAGGACCGAAGGAAAGCACTGGCATAGCACCAAGATCTGACAGGAACTACAGATCTACTGACATAATGGATGTAAGTGTAACAGATGATATAAAAATGAATTCATAAGGATACCAACGGACGTAGTTACAGCATTATGTACAAAAATAAATAATAATAATGGCTGATAAAATCACCCAATAATAGAAGGACAGTCATAAATATAAAAAGGTAAATGATAGTGTTACCCGCTAATGTTTTGTACTCGGCCTATGCAGGTGGAGAAGCAGTAGTTGTAGGCTATCATCATGGATGGATACAGGCTCTGGAAGTCGAGAACTATCACTGGGTCTGCGTAGAACCGTGATTCTGCAACATAGTCACATCAGTACACTACTTGTTGCAGACACTAAGGTTTTTTTTTGCGGGAAGGAGGATTATCCTCAAGGTTTATGCAATAGGTTTTTATAATAATAATAATAATAAGGACCGCCTGGAAGTATGGAAAGGCAAGGCGCTGCACGGTAGGTACTTCCGGTCTCTCACGGGGCCGGATGTAGATCAACTCGCCTCCGTGCACTGGCTACGCTTCGGGGACCTCTTTGGGGAAACCGAGGGTTTTGTCTGTGCAATACAAGACGAAGTTGTCAAGACCAACAATTACAGGAGATTCATTATGAAGGATGGCACCATTGACATCTGCCGCGCCTGCCACAAACCTGGCGAATCCCTCAGACATGTAATCTCCGGTTGTTCGCAACTTGCCAACTCCGAGTATTTGCACAGGCACAACCTAGTAGCCAGGATCATCCATCAGCAACTTGCTTTGAAGTTCAACCTTGTCGGCTCGGAGGTGCCTTACTACAAGTATAACCCACAGCCAGTTCTCGAAAATGCTCACATCACGCTCTACTGGGACCGGTCGATTATCACTGATAGGACTATTATGGCTAATAGACCTGACATAGTAATCATCGACCGGGAGGCGCGGCGCGCAGCGCTCGTCGACATCACGGTGCCGCATGACGAGAACCTTGTGAAGGCAGAAAAAGACAAGATGTTAAAATACATCGATCTGTCTCATGAGGTTACCGACATGTGGCCCGTGGACTCGACGATCGTTGTGCCCATAGTCGTGTCTGCGCATGGGCTGATAGCGAAGAGCCTCGACCATCATCTCAAGAGGCTCTCACTAGAGCCACTTGCTTGGATCAAGGGTCAGATGCAGAAGGCGGTCTTGCTCGACACCGCTCGAATTGTCCGAAGGTTTCTCTCTCTCGGGTCCGACCATCGGTAGCCTGGGTTCGCCCCGCCGCCGGTGGTGGAAATTCCATTTTGTTATTTTATATTAATTTTAGATTTAAGTTTTTTATGTAAAATTAATATAAAAAAGAAATGTGTCAATAAACGAATAAATAATAATAATAAAATTCTTTATTCAGGCAAAAAAACCCACACTTCACAATACATACACAACACACAATAAAAAATTAAAAAATAACAGCAAACATTTCATACCCCGTTGGGTGTAGTCATAATTTTTTCCCAGTGGGCAAACATTCCGCCGCACAGGCTTTGTGAAAGCCCTGCGAGAATCTCGTTCGAGCTCATCACGAGTCTCTGTCGGAATCCGGATACCCTGGAGCGCATAATGGCGTAAAAGTCCTGCACTCTTGCATCTGCAAACATGCCCGATGCACTGCAGTGTCTGGGCAACTGCATGAGCTGCCTGAAGATGTTGTTGTACTGGACTCTTACACCATTATACGCCCCTTTTGTGTACGTCGTCCACAGTTGGCACGTGTAGAAAGTTTGGCAATATGCCCTGAATAGGGTAATTTTCACCTCCTCAGGGCATTTGCCAAACCTCCTAGCCACCATATTGCCAACCACGGATAATGCCCTCCGCTTTGGATGTTTTATTTAAACATACAAAAAATGATTGCTTAAATGAAAATACTTTGAAAGAGTTCATAAGCAAGAGATGTAATGTTATATCGATTGACAAGTTGTTATTATTTTCAAAGTGTTTGACACTTTGACAGTAAAAGGTTTTTTATATGGCGGCCACACAGCTCCCCTCCGAGTGAGGGCGTTGCGCAGACCTCACGAAATATCTGGTAGGACGCCGTACTATTCTTCCCGAACGTGTTGTTGTTGGAGTCCCTTCGCCTAGTTCCGGTAGACTGGCGTTAACTGGTCTCTGCGCCGGTGTCGACGTCATCTTGTGCGCCAGTTTGGGTGGAACCGGGTTGACTTGAATAGGGGTCGGTTTAAAATCTTCATCATCTGATGAAATGAATGCAGGTTTCAAGCGGTCGATAGAAATGTGTTTTTCTTTACCTTTGATTAACAGCTTGAAAACTTTGTCCGACCTCTCGATAACTAGATAAGGTCCATCGTATGGCCTTTGAAGAGGCGACAATACGGAGTCGCAACGGACAAATACGTGCGAACAGGTACTCAGATCTTTATGCACAAACACTGATTGTTTGTTATGATGAGAAGCTGGAACAGGTCGGAGTTGTCCCATAAATTCCCGAAGTCGGCCGACAAAATCCTGCGTACTGGGAAAGTCATGATGTATATTGCTTTCAACAAAATCTCCTGGCAATCGAAGGCTAGAGCCGTAGACCATTTCCGAAGTAGTTGCTTGCAGTTCGTCTCTGTAGCTCGTTCTGAGGCCAAGTAGTACGGTAGGGAGGACTTCTGTCCAATTGTTTGTTGCGTGGCATTTAATTGCAGTCTTCAGAGTACGGTGAAATCGTTCAATCATGCCATTTGAGGCTGGATGATATGGAGTGGTATGAATGTGCTTTACACCAAGTAATCTTGCTAATTGGCTGAACAGGTTTGATTCGAATTGTCCACCTTGGTCTGTAGTGATGCGCGATGGAACTCCAAACCTTGCAATCCACCCGGCGTATATTGCTGCGGCGACAGTCTCTGCCGTCATGTCTGGAATAGGAATGGCTTCCGGCCATCTCGTGAACCTGTCGATACATGTGAGGAGGTATCTATAGCCGTTCGACGGAGGCAGAGGACCGACGAGGTCTATGTTTAAATGTTCGAACCGCTCGTTTGGTTGAATGTCATAATGACAAGTCGGACTGTTGACGTGTCTGTTTATTTTTGATTTTTGACAGTCCATACATTCTTTGATCCAGACAGTGACGTTTTTATTCATAGATGGCCAGACGAATTTCTCACGTACAGCTCGAGCAGTCGTTTTGATGCTCGGATGGGACAAACGATGAATGGAATCGACGATGATTTTCCTGAATTGAAGCGGTATGAAAGGACGGGGCCGTTCCAATGATACATCGCAAATGATGGTGGTGTTGAATTCCGGCATAAATATTTCTTCTAATATTAGTGAACACTTACTGGACTCAAGAAGATGTTTTAGTTCATTGTCTGTTTTTTGAGCCAGTGCTATTGCTGAATAATCAATACTTGACGGTAATGAAATCGGCGAGATTCGAGATAGTGCATCTGCAACAATGTTGTCCGGACCGGACAGATGGCGAATGTCAGTTGTAAACTGGCCAATAAAATCCAAATGTCGCATTTGTCTTGGGCTACAGTTATCATGCTTCTGTGCAAATGCAAATGTAAGTGGCTTGTGGTCCGTAAACAGTGTGAAATTTCGTCCTTCGAGCATATGCCTAAAATGTTTGATGTTCGTGTATGCTGCCAGCAATTCGCGGTCATAGGTGCTGTATCTCTTCTGTGTTTCATCTAGTGGCTTTGAGAAAAAACCTAGAGGCTGCCATTCCCCTTGATTCATTTGTTGAACTACTCCACCGATGGCCAGATTTGAAGCATCTACCATTAGGGCTAATGGAGCATTGTCTTTTGGATGAGCTAAAATTGAAGCTCTGGATAAATCAACTTTCAACGTGTTAAATGCATTCAATGCGGTCGTTGTCCATTCTATTGGCCGTTTGTCATTCTTTTTGCTCCCCTTCAGGTATTGATTAAGAATGACCTGTGTGTTTGCTGAATGAGGAAGAAATCGTCTGTAATAATTAATCATGGCCAGAAATCTTCTTAGCTCCAGTACCGTTTCTGGTTGCTTATATGCTAGAATCACATCAACCTTTTCAGGCAGTGGTGACACGCCATCCTTCGTAATTAAATATCCCAAGAAATTTACAGTTGCTTGACCGAAATGACATTTTGCGTTGTTAATGATAATGCCATAGTCCTTGAGACGTTCGAACAACTTTTTGAGATGATCCATATGGTCAGCTTCGGTATCAGATGCGACGAGTATATCATCCAGATATGTGAAACAAAAGTCGAGTCCACGTGTAACTTCGTGCATGAATCTTTGGAAAGTCTGCCCAGCGTTACATAGACCAAATGTCATTCTAGGGAATTCGAATGAGCCAAAGGGTGTTGTGATGGCGGTCTTCTTAATATCATCTTCTTCTACAGGTATCTGATGGTAAGCGCGGACAAGGTCAATGGTAGAAAATATTTTCTTTGCATGTAGAATATTAGAGAAGTCTTGAATGTGTGGAATTGGGTATTTGTCAGGAACTGTCGTAGCGTTAAGACGTCGGTAGTCCCCACAAGGTCGCCAGTCGCCGTTCTTCTTTCGCACCATGTGTAATGGACTAGCCCAATTGCTCTTAGATGGACGACAAATACCTTGTTCTATCATGTAATCAAATTCTTTTTTGGCTATTTTAAGTTTGTCAGGAGCGAGTCTTCTTGGCTTTGCAGATACAGGAGGTCCAGTAGTCTGAATATGGTGCGTTACATTGTGTTTAGAGCTCCTGTTTGCTAGTTGCTCATTTGTGATTTCCTTGTACGCCGCCAAAAGTCTGTGATATGGTGAAAGGAAATTTACAGTGGAGATACCAGTGCAGGGGGTATCTGTTAACTTCCCATTTGTAAACTGTGCTGACTTGCTCTCAATCAGACGACGTCTCTTCATATCAATTAACATGTCATGGTAATGCACAAAATCGGCACCTATTATTGGTTTTGAAACGTCGGCTATTACGAATTTCCATGAAAATTTCTTGTGTAGTCCGAGATCAATTTCTAATATTTTGTTACCATATGTTTTAATAGTCGATCCGTTTGCTGCGTAGAGCTCGAAATTCGAGTGCCCGATTATTTTGTCTTTATATGTACACGGAATTACAGACAAATCTGCTCCTGTGTCAATGAGAAAATTCATTTTGTTGATTTTATCGAAAATTGTCAGGCGATAATTTTTTGGCACAATATCACCCATCGCCCTTAGTGATTGCCTATTGCGTTTTTTTCTTCCGTGAAATTGCATGGATTCGTACATTTTTTTGCTCGCATTCCAAAATGTTCGTGATACCAACAAAATTGGGATTTTGAATTTGTTTGTTGTTTTTGCACGGTACTTTTTTTAAAGTTGATAAACTGCTTTTCGAGAGCATCGACTTGGTTGGATAGTGCTGCAATCTGCTCTTGAGCACTGGTTGACGTTGTTTCAGTTTCTGTGATGAACTGTGGAAGTGTCATGTTTTGCGCAGCCATAAGCTTATCGGCAAGAGCTGCCAACTTGTTCAAGTCACAGTTGTCGTCATTCGCGATGAGTATCGGTTGAATATAGTTTGGGAGACGCTGGAACCAAATCGACTTTAAAATGCCCTCCGTGTGCTCATTGTGCTGCAGAAGTTGCTTCATTTCCAGAAGCAAATGGCTTGGTTTTTTGTCACCCAATTCTAAATCAAATAGATGCTTGAATTTTTCGGATTCTGTTCGTTGGAACTGATTAATGATGCGTGTTTTCAATGCCTGATATTTCCCCTCAGCGGGTGGGTTGACAATAATGTCACTTACGTATGTCAATAGTTGTGTCTCGATCGACGATACCACATAATGGTATTTAGTATCGTCTTCTGTGATTTGAGCTGTGAAGAATTGCGATTCCAATTGTGCGAACCACAACTTTGGGTCAGCCTTCCAGAACGGTGGTATTTTAATAGATACACGAGCGATGCTTTTAGACTCGGCCATGTTCTTATTTCGGGGTCACCAGTTTGGATGTTTTATTTAAACATACAAAAAATGATTGCTTAAATGAAAATACTTTGAAAGAGTTCATAAGCAAGAGATGTAATGTTATATCGATTGACAAGTTGTTATTATTTTCAAAGTGTTTGACACTTTGACAGTAAAAGGTTTTTTATATGGCGGCCACACCGCTGCCTCTCAATATCAGCATCATCTTTCAGGTCGGAAGTCAGCACGTGACCAAGGTACTTAAACTGTTCAACCCGTTTTATGACTGAGCCATTTAGATATACTGGCGGAACATGGTTCGGCCCAGCACGGTGTTTGAATACCATCATTTCAGTCTTTTTGACGTTGTACGCGAGCCCATGTTCCGCCGCGTATCTCTCGCACACTGTTAAGAGTCTTCGAAGTCCTTTGATCGATGGACTCAGCAACACCATGTCGTCAGCGTAGCTCAGGTTATTAACATATCTTGAACCCAGCTTGAGTCCGACGTCGGTGTTGCTGAGTTCAACGATCAGGTCATTAACATACAGGTTGAACAGGTCGGGATTGGTGTACCAGTATTTGAGGAGCTGGGTGACCTCACCCGGCACCCCGGCCCCATGAAGCTTCCGCCATAATTTTCCATAGCAAACCGTGTCGAACGCCTTACTCAGGTCGAGGAAACACGCATACACAGATGTTTCGTTCCGAGTATACCGACCAACCGTGCGTTTAAGCGAGAAAATCGCAGAGTCAGTCGATAATCCCGGTCTGAAGCCAAACTGTGCATCGTCCAGCTTCAAGTGAGATAGTATCCTCGGCTGAACGAGACGCTCGAACACCTTGGCTAATATGGTGGCCAGGGATATCGGCCTATAATTAGCGCTCGACGAGATATCCCCGGTTTTGTTTTTAACTATTGGTACCACCACAGTACGCATGATGTCACACGGCAGGTAATTGTATTTAACACATAGGTTATAGAATAGTGATAGAACGTTGTGAATACTCTGGCCCGCGTACAGAACGTGTTCAACGCTTAAACTGTCGTGACCGGGCGATTTACCTCTTTTCATTTTCTTTATTGTCTCAAAAATCTCGTTTGGTGTAAATTTAATCCTCTCCCGATCACGACAGTCGTCATCGCTGAGGCTGGATGCGTCTTCATCAATGTTACTGTCAACTCGAAAGCGACGAACAAACAGATCCGCAATCTGTTTCTTATCTTGAATTCCTTCAACAGACAGAGGTAGACTAGATGCGTGCTTAAGTTTGTTCGTCGCTTTCCAGAACTTGGAAAAATTCTTTTCACGTCTGTGGCGGGCCAGAATATTCAACCTAATCAGTTCTTGATTATTCTGGGCCCATTTGAGTTTACTTTTAAATTGTTTACGTGCCGAACGCATTTCGTCTAAAAAAGGCCCAGATTGCGGTTTGCCGCGTGACATCCATTCTCGAAATGCTGACTTTGCGTTATCATAAGCACTCTTGACATGGTAATTCCACCCTACCACTACATTGCGCGCGCGCGTGGGGCGGAATGTTTGCTCAGAGGCGAACTGCAGTGTTTGTACAATGTTAAAATATAATAAATCAATAAAACGCTTGTATGAAATTTCATCTAAAGTTGAATTGTTTAAAATCTTGTAAAATTTTCCATTATCACAGATTACCTTAATACTGCAGAAACAATTTTCTAACTGGTACATATTGTAGTTTTCAAAATTATTCATCTTTTCATTTAAACATTTAATAATACATTCAAAATTATCACAGTCGCAATCATCACTTAACAACATATTCTGAAAGACATCCTCACAAATTTGTGCATATCTGTTTATTTGTTCTGGCTCTCTGTTACCCCAAATATATTTTACATTATGCGTATTGTTCGAGGTGTTGTACAGTTTTGGAATTATGCCATTCGAATCGCACCTAATCACAAGTGGGAAGTGATCACTCCAAAAGACATCGTTTAAAACTTGCACAGAAATAATAGTCCGAGAGGCTGAATGGGTGACGACGCAGTGATCTAACCACCTGCGGCTCCCGTGCGAGTCGCTGACATAGGTAAATGTTTCCGAGTTAACTCCCAGCACATCCAGGTCAGCACATCTCAAATTATTCTCTTCACAAAAGTTAGTTAGGTCATTGCTAAATAACGTACCTGGATGTGCATTGTAGTCCCCGAGGGCGTACACGCATTCCACATCTCCGCCATTAATAACGGCACTTACATTTCCCAAACATGTCGAAAAATCAGGCAAATTCTCTGCACTATTTGTAGGCATATACACACTCATAATGATCGCGGCGCGATCGCCGATACACACTTGCACCGCAGCGATCCGCGGGTTGTCACACTCGATACGGCTCACTTCACTAAATAATGATTTTCGCCACAAGACCGCGACGCCTCCGTAGGGACGCCCACGCACCGGACCTGCAGTCGTGTCGATCGCAGACGTGCCCACGCTGCCGAACTCCGGGTCTATCTGGTCGAGAGCTGCGAGCTCGAAGGGAAACAGCCATGTTTCCTGAAGGCATACGATGTCGCAGGATTTACATAACTGTCTTATCTGTTCTATAGATCGCTTGACAGATTTGCAGTTAAATGAGGTCATTGTTACTGCGCCTGGTGTAGTAGGTATAACCTTGGAGCCTTCTGTTATCGCCGCTGGGTCGCGACCGAACGCGACCTACTACTGTGACTCCTCACGTCGAAATAACGCCTAAAGACGATGTCCCCCGGCCATAGGTCGTCATTCATAAACACGTCAAGTTTACTGGAGGGCACGAGGATGCGGTAAGCGTCGAAACCGTTGTCTTCGTGCGTATTAATCTTAAATAATTTGACGTTTTCACCGGTCTTGTCCATAATAAAATCTGAAATTCCCTCAATAGTTGAAGAACGGTCGACTCTTGATATGTATAAAGAAGTCATTCTCGTAGCGGCCTTAAAATTATATCTGGAATCACTTTCGGCTTTCCCTCTTTGGTTTTTAAATTTCTTAATATGCCTAGATGTTTGTTTACGTTCTACAACCGTCCAATCTTCGTTCAACTCATTGCTACGGTCTAAGATGACTGTATGTATAGATGTGTCCGTTGGTATCTTGTTATTTATTGTGGACGAATGTTTCATCAAGCTGCCACCGCAGCCGCCTCGGCCGCTCCCACCGCCCTTCGTATTGCCTTTACATATTTCCGCTAATGTAGGTTTCAGTCGATTCGACATTGTGTGCGCATGCGCACCCGCCACCGTCGTCGCACAGGCCGGATTCAGTCTGTCATTCGTTTCGTTCGAAGTAGGTATCGAACTCGTCGCCCTCGTCCCCGCGCCGCCGCCGACCCCGGCGCCGCACAGTGGGTGTGCGCCGCCGTCATTGTCGATGCGAGCGCCTCCGCTCGAATGTTGCCGATCCTCGCTTTTCGCATTACCCTCCCTCTCATTGATTATCTTATTATGACAATAAGAGTCGAGAGGCGGGACGGAAGGATTGTGGCAGGAAGCTGGCTCGATCGCAGTCCTTGCCGACGTAGTCGTTATCTCCTTAATCGATCGCTTTATCTCATCAACGCTGTTCTTGATGGAGACAATCTCTTCTTCTTTAGTATGTAATTGATCACGCCGAGACTTTACTTCCTCGAGGTCCTTTCTCATAATAGCCATCTCCTTGAGAAGACTCGTGACGTCGATGTGATCAAAGGTCACGGGTGGCAGTTTGCTTAGATTACGTGCTGCAAATACAGGAAGATTACTAGGCTCGCATTCCTTAATCAAGGTAATGATGTCCTTCAAACTTTTCTGTTCACGTCCCTCAGTCGCGCGCAGGACTCTCCTGTCAGGATCCAGGAGTGCGAGTAACAGAACCCGCGCCTCCTCTATTTCCGTAGCGTTGTACGCACTTGAACATATTTGTATAATGCTCACTTCCGTCAAAGTATCCACTTTATCACAAACAAAAGTTAGTAGCTCGTTAATAACAATATTGCACTGAGCACATTTCAGCGAGGTCGAGTTCTTAACGCGATCGCGATCGCGAGACGTACGTGGCGGCGTCCGATGCATCTTGACGCGCGCGAGCGACTATGACGACTACTACTACGACTACTACGACTATTTTAGGGTTCCATATCCGGTACGGGACCCTATTACTAAGCCTACGCCGTCTGTCTGTCTGTCTGTCCGCCCGTTCGTCTGTCCGAGGGCTGTATCTCTTGAACTGTAATAGGTAGCCTTTGAAATTTTTTGAATATGTGTTATTATGGCCGATATAACAACAAATAATAAAAATAAGAAAAAGCAAAATTCACGGGGGTTCCCATAGAAGAAACTAAAAAGTGTATTTACCGAATAGAGTACCTATGAAGCATTTTAACTAATCATGAATTTTAACTAATATGAAGCATTTCATAAACACGCCATAGATGGCGTAAGTGGCGCTAACCATGACATGGCGATACGGAACCCTCGGTGCGCGAGTTCGACTCGCACTTGGCCGGTTTTTTTTTTCTGGCTTCCGTAATGGTTTATCCAATATAAAACACACAGAAAATGTTGCATTACATAATTAACATTCAAATAATAGTGTAGAAGAGATGATTACTGAAATACCTAAAAAAGCCTCCAAGTTACCTGGTTCAAAAATAAGCGGCAGACATTCAGGTGCCTTCATAGCGGCGCGTTGCTTGACGCTCGGCGACAGAGCTATAAGATTGAGAGGACGCGCCGCACGGAGCATGAGGGACTCAACACGGAACTGTGAACCACGAGACAGCACCTCCCACCACTGCATACCGAACAGACGTGCCAGCTCTGATGTGCGATCTGTAAATTATATTATTTTTATAGCAAGCGCTATAAGTGCCACAGTTTCACCTAATTCATAGGTCTATCCTTAGAAAGACTCACTGATCATGTCCAGCTTCTCCAGCATGCGAATAGTTCCAGAGAGCCTCGTCAGGTAGTACTCCACGGGTATCCATCGCAGCAGCCGAGACTCGTGCCTCCACCATGACCACAGAGTCGCAGGCGAGTAACTCGGCACCCGTTCCTTCAGGATGTGGTACATTGTATTCTCGAAACTGTAACTCGATAGCGCCAACTCATGACGCAACATTCGCCAAACGTTCAAAATCACCCGACCTAGTATTCTTCCTTCATAGCTGTTGTCATCCGACCTCCATTTCCGCTGTCTGTTCTTTTGAGTAATTCTAGAAATTTCTGGCAACAACTCGAGACCTAAAACTTCTGACCTTTCCAGTAGGTATCCCCAGGAGCCAAGTTCGAGTTCGTAGGCACAAAGAATATCAGGATCCCACTTTTTGACAGATGCTATAACATGTTCAATCAGTGCTCCCTCATCTCTCACGTACGTCACAGAAATAGGAAGACCACACCTGTCCAAAAGTTTCTGTGGGTTTTCGTCCACGACTACAATTTCCGTAAGGTTTTTAGGTAGGAAATGGTTTGTCGGTCTTTCGTTGGTAACAGATATAAACACCGCTGTCATGGCGTCAAACTGAGGGTCTGGGTTTAGTTCACCTCTAATCGTTGTATGCACTTCCAGAGCCATGACTGTCAGAAAATCACACTGTAATAAAAATATTTCATTCAGCTATGGAAAACCGTAACAAATATATTAGAAAAGCAGACAGGCAATATACCTCAACTGCTGGTGTGTCTATTGACTGAGTTTCGTGTTGATGTGCACTGCCACCAAAACACAAGAATGATCCATCTGGCTGCATGGACACCTGAAGGCTCTCATTCATATCAGGCTTTTCCTGAAAGATTACACACATTATATGATCTGCCGTTGGTTTATCTACAAACATGAATTTTAAATGTATCTCAAAGTTTGGCTACTTTATAGAACTTACCTTTTCAATCACTCCATCACTTTCTAAGCTTAGAGTTCTGTTTGATTCTTCTGTATCGAGGCCAATAGCTTGTGAATTATCTAACTCATCGAGCGCTTTGCAAACTTCCACTTGTTCGAGCACCACATTCTTATCTTTTGATGCCTCAAATTCAACTCTAGATTCTATCCACTTTTTTATGTCTTTGCCATTGGGAGGTCTTTTCACTGGCTGCAGGACACACTTTCTGTTCCCAGATAACAGTGATTTCAAAATGTTGACATCCGTTACATCTTGACTAATTTCATTGTTCTCCATAAAGAGATATTTACGCCATTCCTCTATGCCGATGATACCTTCAATGTTACTGAACTGTTTCTGATGACGAGCCGAATTGCTTGATAATTTCAAAACCACCTGTCCCACCTCTATTTTGTTTCCGACGTCTTTGTAGTTGGAATAGTAGGGATTTGTATGCTTGATTGCAGGAATGTTATATAAGTTTAGTGATGAAACTACATCAGTTCTAGTGGGCGGCCTTACTTTTGGAATTAAAATTACTTTCCTTTTTATTTCCTTTTCCCTTTTATTGTCTTGTGAAACGTCTGT
The DNA here is from genome assembly GCA_946902875.1 of Nematopogon swammerdamellus. Taxonomy (NCBI): domain Eukaryota; kingdom Metazoa; phylum Arthropoda; class Insecta; order Lepidoptera; family Adelidae; genus Nematopogon; species Nematopogon swammerdamellus. The sequence goes on from OX336342.1 coordinate 7,345,333, forward strand.
GTTGCTGGAAAGTGTTTTGATAGTCGAAGTAGAATGGTGAAGTCTGATAAATGAACTTTCGTTTAAATAATTTTTCGCAGGTGATTCTTTTTCGATTTTAATATCACAGGGTGGTTCGTGCTCATCTATATCTGATATGCATATTGAGTTATCATGATTTTCTAACGTTGTATCAAACATTTTAGACATATCATAGAAACTGACTATCCCCTTGTCTGGTGTGGAATCAGAGTTGAAAGAAGAATCCACGAAATCATTTTCCACACCTTCATTCCTTGCAACGAGTACACCAGTAACCCCAACGTTAGAAGGTCCTGGAATAGGTTCGTAATTATGTTCAATGTCATAAAGAACTGACGACCCCACTTTTAAACTCTCAGAATCACGATTTGTTACTGCATTATCTTTTGGTAGCTTAATATTATTTTTATTTACATTATCTTGGCTATGTTTATTAAATAATTGTAAATGAATATCACTTGTAACTACACCATCACCTTCCTGAATAGGATTTTCACTTTCCAGAATGATTTCTTGTGATGGGCCGATCTCATCAATATTACTGAGATCAGATTTAATTTTTATTTCTAGTGATTTTGTTAATGTTATCTTATTTTTCCCCTTTGGGTGCGCCAGTCCTAGTGACCTAGTTCTTGGCAACTTTCGTTTTCGAACCTTCTTGGTATCTGAAAAATAAAATTTACTGTTAATATGTGAAATTGTTTATTACACATAACATAACACAATATAAAATATTACAACAGAGAATAAACTTATAAACAAAATTAAAATTAACTAAAACTGCAATCAATATCTAAAGCAAAATGTGCAACCAAGAAATATTATTAAAAAAAAAGTTATAATAAACTGTTAATAATAAACTCGGCCTATGTAAGAATAAACCATAAGGAGATAATATTTTAACAAACTTACGTTCATCATCGCAAGTACCATCAAGTTGAGGAATATTAGCACCTTCCCAAAATGAATCTTGCCATTGCATGCGGTCATATGAATCTACTTCCGTATCCTCTGGTTTCTCTGTTATTCCTGTATTTTCGATTTGCTCAAATGCCTCTTGAACAAGCGTCTCATCGTTGAATATCTGTGAATATTCAGCATCATCGGAATTTTCCAAATCCTGCCGAGTATCCACTTGAGTTCCAAGAATGCTATCGTCATCCACTGGTTGTTCCATGTCTTTTAGTAACTCCACAAAGTCCAAATCTTCACTGTCCACTAGAAAGGAGACATAAAACTTAACTATCCCTGCCTTACATATTGCCATCCTAACGTTTATCACGATTTAGCAGTTTTCTATTACACCTATTGCTGGATAATGTAACTGATTTAGATGTCAAATTAAAGTTTATTTTCATTAAAATTATTATAAAGTTCTACATACTTACAGGTGACCTCGCTGTAATGATCTGCCAATGAGCAATTTAAAGCGACAGTTTCATCCACAATCGTGTCATCGACATCTTTTCTAACACTCTCCGACAATGGCCCAGATAAAGAATCGAACGGCTGATGCATGCTTATATCAGATGCATTGAACAACTGACTTCCCTCTAAGCTTTCGGCTGGATAGTATGTTTGTTCCTTGACAGCAGGTTCTATTTCCACTGGTTTCTCAATCAAGTTGGATATCTTGATCCAAAACATCTCCTCGAATCTATAATGGGACTCTGTCTCATTGTTTAACCTCTGTTGAGTCAGAGACTTGGACGCTAAGGACATGTTAAGCAATCGTCTACGTTCTTTCTCCTTATTCCACACTTCCTCCAGTCCCGGGTTTTCTATTCCATCACCCTTTCCTATTCTCTGTCTGTTGATGATGTGAGATGCTAGAACATCTGCCTCGTAGTAGCACATGCTTTCGGGTTTGACAGCTTCATCCAAATTTGTAAAAACATCTCCACTGCTGTCATGTGTTAAATTTCGGAGGAAACTGTTCCTACGGAATTTCACAGTTTGTAAATCTACATTACTCATGCCGAACAGATTGAAATCAATGAAGAATTGAAGAGTGAAGTTGAGATGGGCCTCGTGGGGTTGGAAGACCTGGCCTAGGACAGCCCCGTTGTTGAACAACTCCACTGCTTGCTTTATTAAGCCAGGGTTATAAAGGAATACTTTGAAAAACAAATGCTCCTTGTAGTGGAAACCGTAAAATGGCCTGGAAAATGTAAACAAATTAAATATACAAAATTTAAGTACAATATATTGCTGAGAAAAAGCATGTATTTGCAACACTTACAGCCCCTTGACTAGCGTGATCCTGTATACATGCTGATTCGCAGAGTTTGCCTGCTTTAGTGAAATATTGAGAGCTTTGTCCAAGCTTGCTGCAATCTGAAACAGATTTCTTACTACGTATAGAAAAGTCATTTGATTTAGGTTTGGTGTTTCTTAAATTTCTTAAATAATGTAAGCCAGATGAGGTTAAATGGATCAGGTTAAACGAATCTATCTGCTGCCAAAATGTTTTAAATTAGTCTTACAGGAGGTGAGTAAAGAACAAGGTGTTAGATTCAGTAAAGGCAATATAAGTACCTGATAGAGCAGTTGTGGCTCCGGGTGTAAAACCCCGCATGGGATGTAGAAATACGGGAACACTCCATGAACATGCACGCACGCCTTGTGCCCATCCGACGCTGGTCCGAATATACGCAGTATGGGTACCTGAGTCAATTTATGTCTGAATTTTCGATGATAAAGTATTTAATAAGTTAAGTATATTACGATTTGGTTGGCCAAATACAAGCAGTAATACCTAAAGTAAGGCCAGCGAGACGAGATAAAGAATGTAAACACACTCTAAGGGGGGGTTTATAAAATTTTTATTTGGTTTTTGGTTTTATACTTAATTATATTTTCTTGTCTGAGTAAATTATAGGTTGAAGACGAAAACGAAACCATTAACGATATTGCATAAAATTGTAAAACTTCTACTAAACTCATTTTAAAACTATCTTTTTTATTAGTGCATAAATGCCAAAACTTTCTTTGATCTTTTTTTTGTGGTAAATATTAAAATTATTAAAATATATAATATATTTTATTATACACAATTTCAAGTCTGTATTGTCGCGGGAAGTCGGAAGTATTGTTAGACATTGAGATTATTTTGGATCTATCGCTCTTTTTATACTTTGTAGCATTTTGTTGGGTAAATTGTTTATATTATAACATTTTTAAAAAGTACACACAACTATAGATTAAATAAAAATAAAATTGAAAAGAAAAAAACATTTAAATTGTTAACCCAAGTTTTAAATTTCACAAAAACATGCCAAAATTTTAATGTTGGATGGAATTCTATTTATCAAATTACATAATAAATCATAACTAACATAGTACCTATCAACTTTGTAAATTAAAATATTGGGTAATTTATTATACTATAATTTATTATTACTTACTTGACATATAAATTTAAAAATTTGTTCACTGCATGACTTTTTCTTGTTCCTATCTGCTAAGAATAAGCCTAATTTGTTATAAAATATTAATAGGCAAGAATATTCGCTAGGTATTTTGAATTATTTTTTTTTCTTTTACATTGTTACAATTTTTTTATATTAGTGACCACATAACTACATCGGCTTCTGTCTATCGAAAACACAGCTTGAGAGCAAGATTTAAAATGTTTAATGAAATAAAGATATGCTACATTAATATTGATGTGTGTTAATAACAATTGTTTTCTAACATTGAAATTTCCCACCTCAGTATGAATGACCCATACACAATTGATATTAGATTTTATAGATAAGAGGCTGTGTCAAGGGGTATCACACTGTAGAAAGTCGAAAGTGAGTTGAAGTGGATGTAAGTGGTGCTGAAAGGGTTAATTACCTGCTTGATATCAGCGCCACGAAATTCTGAATAGACGAGGTCGAAGCCTGGCGTCGGACGCGACATGTAGTGGTCAGCCACCACCAGGCGCACGGACAACTCCGCTGCTACCTCATGCTCCACCGAGCTCTCTGCGGTAGACATTCATTTTGAATTTTTCAAACTTCGAATCTTGAATCTCTGAATCTTGAATTTTTTTTAAACTTCTGATGAGGCCGGGTGGTCCCCAAAAATCAGCTTAAAAAAATAACGCAAATAGCTACTTCATTGAATGTTTCTTATTCAAATGCGTCAGAAGGGCGAGCTGTATGGATAAAAACCTTTGCCTTTCCTATAGAACACACTTTAAAAATATTCCAGAAAAACAATTATGTTGACGGTTGTCAATTTATACTTTATTTCTGGAAGGACGGTAAACTGGTTTCTCTTCCAAAGTCATTTAGAATACATTATTTGAATAGTTCAATTCATCATCTACACGTCAATATCTTATTTGCTTATGGTAATTTAGCAATCAGTTTGAATTTCATTTTGTTCTGAATTCAAAAATTCGGAACAAAATGCCGGGCATTTGTTTTTCCTGAAGTTAAAAAATTGTCTGTGCTCCTAAATAAGTGAATCCTCACTTGTTTGTCTTACATAGTTTTGTGGGTAATTTCGTAGATTATATTTGTGTCTACAGTTTAATGATCTGCCTTAATTATTTTACATAATATTGAAGTTTACGTGCGCGCGGGCGTTCCAATTTTCGCGAACATTCGCGCGGCGAAAATGGCAAACAGTAAACCCAACCATTTATTATTTGGAAGTCAAGGGGTTAAGGTGTTTCATAGTGGATGAATACTATCCAAAGACAGCGACTACCTAAGGGCTCATGCCAGTGGCGGCTCTGGCCAATGAATTTTAGTGAGGCACCACCTACGTAATAGCATTTTATTAATGTTGTATTGCAGTTTTCATTTCGAGGACAGGACATGCCCAAAGTCTAGCAATAAATAAACATCCATGTTGATTTTTTTTTTCTTTACCTTCAAAATAATTAAAGTGAGGCGGCGTGAGGCAACGCGACGTATCGTGTGAGGCCTAACTCGCATATTTTTTAAATAAGTATTTCTTTCTTAAAATATTGACAAAAAGAGGCAGCGGGTAGGAGAGGGGTGGGCCCTAAGATGTAAGATGTTATGTGTAAGAGCCCTAAGAGGCCGAGAATTCTTAGGCCTCTTACATGTAAACACGATATGACGTCTCGTGTTTATGCGTATGAATGAGCCCTAACTGGAATAAATTTACTGGGCATTATTACTTTATGGTAAGTATTCAAAAGACAAGTCCTACCTACCTAACCTATTTGAGGATTCACAACCTTCAAAAGCCCACCATTGAGCGAGTTTCTATCGTTCGATGAAAATATAATAATACAATAGACAATTTGCTTTACAAGTACCTTTTGTATCGTCACTCATGATAAATTATGTTGTAACACAAGGCAATAAAAAAATACAAAACATTATTGTAATCTCCAATGTTGCTTGCTTTGATTGATCACGACACGATCTACCGCGCTTTGTTTGATAATAAAAACGGAACGTATTTAGTGATTATTTGGAAGAGACGGACGCACGGAACGGCCGGAAACTACGCTATGATAAAAGCAAGCGCTGCGCTGCGCTGCTGTTGTCAAAAAACGCAGTGGTTATATCCTCTTTGTTGTCAAAGAGCATGCTGCAAGCCAAAGAATATAATTAGAGAGGGGGACAACGGCTGTTTCTCAACAGCACGTTATAATGATCTGCTGTTTTTATATCGCAGCTGTTTTAAAGTGCTGTATCGTTAGAATGCTGTTTTCGGTGGTGTTGGAATTTGAACCTAACACTGTTGGAATAACTAGCATAATTGAAATAAGAGATAAATATTATATCACGGAAATACAGCAGGCAGAATTATAATATATTTCTAACGTGCCAGTCTGCTGTTTATGGTTGCTGTTTCTACCAAACAGCAGTCTAGTCTATGATATATTTCCAACGTCTCGCACGTTGGAAATATATCATATCATCATCTGCTGTTTTATTTAATTATTTAAAATGTAACCTTAAGTCATTGCATTAAGGGTTAAGTTACAAAATACTATAAAAACAGCAGTCTAGTCTATGATATATTTCCAACGTCTCGCACGTTGGAAATATATCATCATCATCTGCTGTTTTATTTAATTATTTAAAATGTAACCTTAAGTCATTGCATTAAGGGTTAAGTTACAAAATACTATAAAACAGCAGTCTAGTCTATGATATATTTCCAACGTCTCGCACGTTGGAAATATATCATATCATCATCTGCGGTTTTATTTAATTATTTAAAATGTAACCTTATGTCATTGCATTAAGGGTTAAGTTACAAAATACTTTAAACACTGCCCTCTATCGAGCGACAGCTTCAAATACCTACAGGCTACAACAAATAATGTTTATTATATCAACTAGATGGCGGTACGTACGAGATAAATAGCAAACAGCATTACAGCAAACAGCAGATGTGGTGGAATATTTCTAACGTTATAAATGCTGTAAATTTATAATATAATATGTTGCCTGCTGTATAATATATTCCCCACGACTAAATATAATACTAGCCATGCCATGCATGACAGCACGGACAGACAGGCAAGTTGAAACAAGTCAAGTGACTGACAGTGGCAGCTTATCAATGGTGACAACAGCGAACAGCTGATTGCTACTTCAGTCCTTTTCACACTAGGTCATTTTAATTAAAAAAAATAAAATAGAACGAGTCACAAAGTCACAACACAATCACAAACATAAATCACGGAGGTTAAATGGTCCGACCGGTCATGATCAATGGCAATGTTTACGTGATTGACGGTTTCAAACGATGATGGGGATGGGCGATTGAAACTCCAGTTAACACGATGAATCAATCGCGCACGCCTCATTCGAATGCTGAACTCTGTTGAGAATAAATAAACAGTTCAGAAAAAAAAATGGTACAAATTTGAGATACCGGTTCACTCATGCATGAACATTTGCAAAGAACCGTTCAAGAAACTGAGCCGGATGATAAAACAAATTTAGAAGTGATTATTTTTTATTTATATAAACCTACATAATTATATTTTTTTTACCACGCTGCACGACAATTAATGTCATATAAGTAGCAACCTAGCCCTATTTACAACACCATGGTGACAAAAAGATTGATGGAATAAAAAACATGACAATATGCCGCGCGTCACACAGGACAGGACAGGACCAGTAGTATTATATTCTTTGGACAGGACCTACTGGGCAGGGCTATTCGCAGGTACGCCAAACATAGATTAATAACTAAAAACTCGTAGGTTTGCCAAACAAAGATTATTAAATAAGAACTGGGAGTGTCCTATTTGATTTCCTGCGAATACATACCAGGCGGGACAGTACTATTAGCAGGTATGAGGTATTCGTAGGTACGAACTGCACTATGCGAGTTGGTTTAAAAAAATAATTACCAGGGTTAAATTAATGTTGAGGCGGCGCATGTCGTTTTGGTTACGTTTCGTTGAAAACTCCCATAGTACAGTTTGCATACCTGCATGCAGGTTTACCTGCGAATAGACATGCCCGATCGGACAGGGCTAATCGCAGGTATACCTGCGAATAGACACTTCCGGACCTACTTGCTAATAACGGAATGTTTCCCATCAATATGCGAAAAATTATAATAACCGACAAGGGTGCATGGTATATAACCTTTGCCTATCCCAAAAAAGGGATAAAACCAAAAAAAAAACTATAAAATAAAAAAAACCAATATGCCAGCAGCTGTCAAGTTGTCAAACAAAATTTTCTTCATTTAATTTTTGAGCTGCATGAAATTAGCTGTGTCGCTTGTAGCGCCCCGTGTTGTCTTGTTTGCGTGTCGCGCCCTCAATAGAATAAAATAATATAACCGTACTAGCGAGCTACGTGGAAGTAGGTGCACCAAAAGACGGAATTGTCTCAACGAGTGTTGCACTCAAGTTGCACTCGCGAGCGCGCAGTGTGTGCGTCGCAATGTGTCCAGAATGTAGTGTGCGCGTGATGTGATCGGGGAAGTGAAAATGCGGCGAATCACGGTGCATAGGTGAAGAGTTACAGGATGGATGTGGAGGACGAAGCGGATCTGCGGGAGCAGATCTTCCACAACAATGTGCGGGAGCAGATTGTGAGCACTCGTTTGTTTATTGAGCCTTTATAGATTATTTGCAGACACTTGGAGATCAAGCAACACTGGCTTTATGCAAACGCAAGAACAGTTATGATTTTTTTTAATGTAGTCTGGCATGGCTAGCTGAGTCAGGGCCTGAGCACACGCTCCGACCAGCCAATATCACCACCGAGAAGTAAGATGCCCTACCGGAGACTTTCTTTTGAATTACTGGCTATACTGGACTAGAGGAGAACACAGCCGAGGCTGCGATGCAACCATCTTACATCCAGTACGGTGGTATCAGCCCAGTCGGATACGATTTGATCCTACCACCTAGTAAGAGGCAAGGGATCCTAATAAATAAAGTGAAGTTTCTACAGCCGTGTAACTTACGTCAATATATAAATATCCTAATAACTCAAGAACATCTATCGATATACATATGGTTTTCACTGTTAGATTCTGTCACTTCTCAGCATATAGGCCAGAGGTGCCCATACATTTTACTATGAAGATCGACACTTTTAAAATTCAATAATTAAAAAGGAATATAAATTTAAAATTAAAGGTTGTGAGATCGACATTTGTACCAATGGTTTTCGTTGTTAAATTATTTGTAGTAATTTTTGTTTGAATTGAAAACTATGTTCATTACATCCTTTATATTTTTTACTATTGCGGTGCTTGTGGAAGATGGACACCACCCTGAAAATGTTAAGTCACATGAAATATTGTGAATTCTTCTATGTTTCTATGAGTCACTTCTTGCTCTACATATTTTCAGCGATTGTCCTAAAAGCCTCTTGCGATCGACCGTTTGGGCACCACTGATATAGGCTATACAGCATCATGCTAATTGGTACGTCTTTGGCGGCCTGAGCTGTGAACAAAAAGTCCACGAAAGGAAGCCACAGGCTAAAACTAGTAAGATATCTAATAAGAGTAAAAAGATAATCAACCTACACAAGTTCATTTCTAGAAAATTATCAAAAACAAGATCTTTACTAATATGTATTATTGCAAAATATTTAGCTGCTATTGATGGTCCTGGTGACTTATATTATAGCAAATATGTACCGGGATACACTCACATGGCTCACTCACCCAAAATCTCGCTAGATTTCAATCAGGCAGTAATTGTTAGGTTTGTGAGGTATCGTCTCGAGTTGTTGCCGGTAGACCTGCAGATCCAAAAACAATTGACAAAAAAATAAATAGAATGGTGGTTGGGGCATCAAATTTATTCTAGTTTTATCAATTGAATGTAGTTATGCAGAAAAGATTAAGCAACAAATAAAATAAAAAAATTATTAGTATCTTACATGATGGTCTTTTTGAAAAAAAAAAAATGACACAACCAAGTGAATTTGATAGTTTTTGTAGTTCTGGAAACTGGAAAAAATAAAAACATAACATTTGTTCCCCGCAGATATTTCTGCTGCTGTTCATCCTGCTGTACCTGTCGTCGTTCATGCTGATTGAGAAGTTCCGGCGGCGCGACCGCGAGGACATCTATTCGACGGACGAGGAGGAGGTGAAGGTGTACCGCATCAGCCTGTGGCTCTGCACGTTCGGGCTGGCGGTGTCGCTGGGCTCCGCTCTGCTCCTGCCAGTCTCCATCGTGAGCAACGAGGTGCTCATCCTCTACCCCAACAGCTACTACGTCAAGTGGCTCAACAGCTCTCTCATACAAGGTCAATCTCATTTATAACTGCTCTGTGTACCTTTTGTTGTATTGTATTGTATTGTATTGTTTATTGATCATTCATATGGCAGTTAGACTGCGCTCGAACTTGTCACAATTTGTTCTATCCGTTTCGATTACACCCACGTAGAAGAACCGACAAGAAACTTCGCAGGGTATTTTTTTTAAACATATTTTTACAAGTATTTAGTGACTAGCCCATAGTCTATCTAAAACACAGCTTGAGAGCAGGTTTAACGATTTTGCTGAGAGTTCTGACTACAAAGACTTATTAATTAAGTATATCAGGTGTAAAGAGCCTTTGTCACACTTTGATACGTAATTTGTATCAACATAATTCCGATGGGCCCGGATATTTTCGGTGAAGCCATCCAAGCATAGTTCCACACCTTCCTTCCATAGTACTCGTATATTAAACTACAATGTACTATAATTTTATTGTCAAAAATAAAAAATAAAAATATATGAATATTTAAGATACTTGAAGTATTAAGTTGTCAATGGGTTAATAAAGTTGAGGTGCTAATGGTACCTACTTGGTTGTAGGTACTAATGGTTCTTACTTTACTCAGCGTTTCATCCGTCCGATTGGGTAAAACTGCTCTGATGGAACGACACTCGAAACGGCTATGAAAATATTGTATTTTTGTCGTACAGTTCAGTAGTTTATAGAAAATTATATTATAGGTATAAAAGAAAGTGCAACTTTCATTGCATTAGAAAATTTACATAAGGTGCAAAGGCGGACTTATCCCTTACAGAGATTTCTTACAGTCAACCTTTGGATGCTTGAGATTCGATTAATATAGTGGAATATAAGTAGGTAATAGCAAAAGAGTTGAGCATGAGAATTGAAGGAGATAAAATAATAATAACAATACTTATTCATAACACAGTATTGTTTTTTTTTAAATAATTTTTTATGGACCAGCCGAAGGTGTGTTCGTATCCTATGTTTGCTTGTGGTTTATTTATTGTTTTTTTTTTTTGTTGTATAGTGTTTTTCCTGCATGTTCTTGAGTGGGTTTGTGATGAATTCTTGGATGTCATCTTCGAGCAGTTTATTCCATTTGTAAACTATAGGTATAATATAATATTTACATCATGTGTGACTATAATTATCTTATCTTTTGTATTTCAGTAACTCTTGTCATAATTTAAAGGTATACAGTATATTTATTTCCGCCACTCGCCTAGCAGTTGTCATACCCTAAAGGTATTCTGTTAGAAAATGCCTAGAGGCATTATGTGTTACCTTTTTCCAATATTTTATTTGACTGCAATAAACATATGCAATACAATACAATACGACTATTCTTTGAATAAGATTTGCTTTCGTGTATTACATTCTATGAAGGTTAAGGTCAAGCTTTCCTCCGCTAATTATTGAAGACCACCTCAGCACTTTGGTATGATGCAATACATAGGCTGTTCCGAAAATTTTTAGTGTAATGAAAAATAGTTAGAATATGAAAAAAAATTATTTACAGCTTTTCAAAATATTTCCCTCCAATCCCTATGCACTTATGCATTCGGGTGAACCAGGTTTCAAAACATTTAAAAAACGTATCTTGCGGGAGGTCGAAAAATAACCGCCGAAATTCTTCGACGGCCTCGTCTGCAGTGTTGAATTTTCGCCTGCGAAGCATTTTTTTTAGCGTGGGAAATAAAAAAAAATCGCATTGAGCTAAATCTGGGCTGTACGGAGGATGGGATAACCTTTGTACCCCCGAAGTTGTCAAATAGTCCATGTTTCTACCGGTGTGTGAGCGGGCGCGTTACTTGGTGAAAAAGCATGCCACGGACGCCGCTCCTTGGGCGCTCGCTATTCAACTCCCCGAAAGCTTGAGGCAGACAAACTTCGCAATACCAATCTTCAGTTCAGCCTGAATCTCCCGATGTGTAATGTGTCTATTCTCCCGCAATAGCCACTCTACCCTGATGACGTTTTCATGAGTGACTGCAGTTGATGGTCGGCCGGGTCTGGGGTCATCGTTTAGGTTCTATCGACCACGTTTAAATTCACGAAACCAATAAGTAACTGTTGGTAACGCAGGAGCAGACTGCCCAAAAGCAGCTTGCAAATTTTCGTGACATTCCTTGAAGGTTAACCCTAGTTTACAAGCATAGAAAATCATAACACGAAAAGCTTCTCGCGAGACGTCCATTGTTGCAAATAAAATATGAGTGACGGATAACCGTTAAAAATATTTAAAAAAAGAACTACACATAGGTGGCCAATAATTTTCATCAAGGAGATTTGTATTTAAATTAGCCGTCAAATCAAAATAGTTTCAGGAAAAATAAAATTTTATTTATTCTGTGGCTAACAATTTTCGGAACAGCCCACGTATTCTACCGTAGGAAAATAAATTTAAAATTTGTGGCAGCTATACAATAGATTGTTTGTATAGGAATACAATGGATTTGTGACGTAATGAAAAACTTTAACAATTAATGTTTGCTTAGCATAAGTACATATACTGGTAGAGAACTGAGAAAAATATTTTTTTTTATTATTAACTAGGATCATGGAGTTATAATAGAGACTTTGTTATATATTTACTATTCTTTATTGTCTCTGATAAATATTATATTTTACATGACATAGGCACAGTTTAAATTCATTTTTCAGCACATCACACCACGTTTCTCAAGTTGCCAGAATAGCATGATGCAATAGAAATTTGTTTCAACGCCTTGAACTTATACTATATTTTTAATTTATCTGTTCCATGTTAATAACTAAATATGAAACGGGTACTCTTCACGAAACATGCATTAGCGTATCTGTCCGGTTGATAAGGTATCTGCACTATCATGACATTGAGGTGTTCCCCACTAGAAAGAACCGGACACGTATTATGTTGATTGTGATCTGAAGTTAATAATCGCTGTCTGCTGAGCTATAATGCTTATTTTATTTAATGAATACCTATTTAGGGGTAATTTTTCAGTAAAAATAATGATTGCACGCTACGGGAATATTTTGTAGCATTTTACCACTACACAGGGATGAGGCAATTTTTATTTGACTGGAAAAAATACCTAATTTGTTGTGGATCTCTCTCAAGCATTGAACAAATGCAACTTATCGTCTACAAGCAATCCAAAACTACGCTGGAGGAAATGACGTGTTTGAAAAAAATATTATAATTTTTCTTTTTTTTAAATTTAAGTTTACAAAACATTTAAGTATTTTTATGTATTAGGTATTTTATTTAAATGAACAAACAGCCAAAGCTGGTATTTTCATATCTACGAGTATGTATGTTCACTTCTTGGTTATATGATTTGTAAAAAACCAAATTCTCTTTCATCGCCGATATTGACGTAGGCATGTTCGCTCGGCAGGACTGTGGAGTCACGTGTTCCTCTTCTCGAACCTGTCGCTGTTCGTGTTCCTGCCGTTCGCGTACCTGTTCACGGAGAGCGCGGGGTTCGCGGGCGGGCGCGGCGGGCTGGTGGCGCGGCTGTACGAGACGTTCACCGTGCTCGGTCTGCTGGCGGCGGGCATGCTGGGCCTCGCGTTCGTCGTGTCCGCGCTCATAGACGACACGCGCTCCAGTATCGATGCTCTGCTTAGTGAGTGTGATTGTACAATTATATTAACCCTTGATTGTCTCGCTTGTGTGTGAAACTTTGGCCCTGTTCGCTTAGTCGGAACGTTGTGTTGTACTTTTAGGCGTAATTTTAGGCCTATTAAATAGACAGACCTAATAAAGAGAAAGACAGAGTCGGCGCAATCTTGACTTGGACTCTTGATATCGGGGTCTGAGGTTCGAATCCGGCCGACATGCACCAATGAATTATTTTTTTATGGAACATTTGCATGCTTACTTAAAACTTTTACTTAAAACCTTATTAAACAGATATACAGAGTCGGTGCAGTCTTGGACTTTTGATATCAGGGTCTGAGGTTCGAATCCGGCCGACATGCACTAATGAGTAATTTTTTTTATGGAAAAATGTGCGTGCATACCTAACTAAACCTCCTCCTTCACCATTCAGAACCGGTGTAAAACTGTAGGTCTCTTCCCTTGCCCCTTACTAGGTGGTAGGCTCAAATTGTAGCCGACTGGGTTGATACCACAATACTGAATGTATGTTGGCCATGTTCTCCTCTAGTCCAGTATAGTCAGCAATTCAAAGGGTAGTCTCCAGTATGGCACTTTCCCCTCTGACTCAGCCACGTAATCCAGTTACACAAAAAAAATACCATACACCATCTGCATTTTTACATACATATTGTGTTTCAATTATCTTTCAGTTACTGATTTGATAATCAATGTGTTTAAACAAAATGCATAATGAAAACCTCAAATTTTAAGCAAAAAAATTGTCAAACTCGAATGTCAAAAATATATTTATTGCACCAAAAACAAATTCCAGGCGAATATACAGACCGCGCGCGAGCTCCGAGGAAGTTTAAGTAATGTTGACGTAATGACATAGTGCAGTGATTTAGTCGATATTACGTTATCAATATTAATTAATTATGTAATCATCTATGTTTTCTCCCTGTTCTCATTGCTGGTGCTCGCAATTTCTTTCTTCATTCATATTAAATCGCTATTTGTACACACAAAATGAAGTTGTTTAATAACTTAAAACAGTAACGAATTAACACGTGATTGACTAATACGCGCGATATGTTACGAATACGGCATCGATAAGCGTGCTTTCGCGCCAAGGCCAACACTAGTACTAGGAGCGCGCGGGGTGTGAAGCGACGGTCGGGAGGGGCGCACACCCACCCGCTTCCCCAGCCCCCGATTCCTCGGAGTTCGAGCGCGGACTGTATTTTTTTTTTATTTTTTTTTTATGGAACCTGACACGGTTGGCTACATCACCTACAACATCCGTGATGTCAGCCCATAACACAGGGTGAACTAGGTGCCATGTCAATGCTTCCCTTCATTTCATGTCAGCTACACTAAACTGGACGGAAAACACGAACTATTTACATAGCCGTTTCGACCGACGTTTCGTTCAGTGCGGTGGTACCAACCCGGCCGGGATAAACCCTACCACCTAGTAAGGTAAGAAGGGAAGGGACCTACAGTTTAACGTGGAATCCGAACCACGGTCAGCCTCCAACGGTCGAGCGGTCACCCAGCCAATCACTGACCGCGCTCAGCGTTGCTTAATAACAGTTGACTAACCAACCGCGCCACTGAGCTACCGAGGCTGACGAATTTTCTTATCCCTAAGTCGACTTTTACGACATGCGACGGGGAGAGATGCAGTGGGGCTATTCTTTTTAAGTACCGACCCCACACGGTACGAGTATATTGAGAGTGCATACATTTTTCTTAAATTTAATACATAATTACTTACGTTCTAGTTGTTGTCTACTATAAGGTTCACTTTATTGTTTGCTTAGCTTCCATTGCTACATTCCAAGCTGGCATATATGTACTCTTATGGGCCTGTAAGTATGCGAATGTGAGTGGAAGAGTCGGGAAGGATCCCCCTAGACGCACGTACCTGGACCAGATCGGGCATGTGTTCAAAAAGTGCATAACCCGTTACCGACGAGCATGCATGAAGAACATTATGAGAGCGGAAGATGCGGCATAGGTGTGTCAGTATCGTGGCACGTGGAGATCCGTTGTCTCTGCCTACCCCACCGGTAAACAGGTGTGACGCTATGTTTGTATGTGATTGTGAGCCTGTTTTCCACACCTTTGAAATCAGGGCTGCAATGCAATCTAGCAATACCAGCAAATTCATTGAATATTATTTGTAATTACAAAATAATATGTAATGTATTTGTAAAATTCTGACATGTTTAATTCAAACCAAATTATGAAGGCTATATTATTGGTAAAAGAAACTTCTGACTTCGCTTAAAAAGGATCCTTAACACATTAATTTAAATGTGAAAGCTAATAAGAGAAAGTTTTTTTTTACGATGCCGTGTGTGTGCGTTACTCAACTGTTTCCAAAGGTGACAGTATTGTGCACGAGCGTAACGCACAGATAATGCACGTCGTTCGGTGCACTGGAGGCGATGCGTGACTGTGCGGCCTTTGTCTACCGGCTGCTTATGTAATGGTGTGTGCGCGGGGGTCGCAACTCATGCGTTAACTGCCGGCCGTGACAGTGATTTACACGACAGAATAAGGTGGATCACTCACTCGGCCACAAACAACAGACGGGCTCCATCTTGGTAGTTATAATTATAATAATCATCGTCCGAAGGTTTCTCTCCGTAGGGCTTGACCAACGGTAGCCTAGGTTCGCCCCGCCGCTGGTGGAAACTAAATTTTTTTAAGGTTAATTTTGTATATATTTTTAATTATCAGCCTCGATAGCTCAGTGGTGCAGACAGTCGACTGTCGCTATTGATGGTTAAGCAACGCTGGACGCGGTCAGTATTTGGATGGGTGACCGCTCGACCGTTGGAGACTGACCGTGGTTCGGATTCCACGTAAAACTGTAGGTCCCTTCCCTTCTTACCTTACTAGGTGGTAGGGTTCAACCCGCCCGGGTTGGTACCACCGCACTGAATGAAACGTCGGTCGAAACGGCTATGTAAATAGTGTGTGTTTTCCGTCCAGTTCAGTGTAGCCAGCACGACCGAAGGGAAGCACTGACATGGCACCTAGTTCACCCGGTGTTATGGGCTGACATCACGGATGTTGTAGGTGATGCAGCGTAACGTGTCAGTTTCCATAAAAAAAAAATATTTTTACTTTAAATTTATAGATAATGTTTTTAATCAAACATTGTGTTACGCTGTATGGTAAGCTCGTAAATTATATAACTGTTATCTTACTCAGTAAAACCATTTTATTTCCACTGGGTTGACATATGTGGAGAATCGATATGATAGATAAGTAAGTGGATTATGTCATAATTGTGATTAGAGTGATGTTACTA
Source organism: Nematopogon swammerdamellus (assembly GCA_946902875.1). Taxonomy (NCBI): domain Eukaryota; kingdom Metazoa; phylum Arthropoda; class Insecta; order Lepidoptera; family Adelidae; genus Nematopogon; species Nematopogon swammerdamellus. The sequence continues at coordinate 7,361,978 of OX336342.1, forward strand.
AGCTCTTTGCGATGATGATATTTTTAATATTCAAATCGAGAGCATTTCTTGGCATAACAATATTTTCTGCTTTTTACATAGATTAGTCAACTTTTTAACCGACTTCAAAAAAGGAGGTTATCAATTAGACATGTATGTAATATTATTGGAACTGCAATATACTCACATAGATAATCCATTGGGGCTTCCAAACAAAGATACAAAATTTTATGGGTATGTATGTTTGTATGTATGTTTGTATGTATTTTAGTATGTTTGTCCACGAATTTCTCCGAAACTATTAATCGGATTGAGACCATTCTTTTTTTATTGGCTTACATTTACTTCAACTTAGGGAACAGTGCAACTTTTATCAGAATCGGTTCAGTAGTTTTCAAGATATGGACTAATACTGTGTCAAATGGGTGAATAATTCTATACCACGATAACCGATTTCTGTGATATTGTGATATTACTAAAAATAGTGAAATGAAAAACTGTTTCAAAAACATTGAACCAACTTTAAAAAACAACTACTTAGAACTAAAAAATAAAAATTATTAAATAATTGAGTTGAAGGTCGTACAAAAGCACACCTGAAAATTGATAGATGAAGCCATTTTGTGCTTTTGTACTGCCTTCAACTCAATTATTTAATCATTTGTATTATGTTAGCATTAAGTGTCTTTCATTCTTCACCTTGTTGCTACCCTACATTATGTTTGTAATTAAGACAGGATGACTGGCAGAGATTGCCATAGGTAATAAGTCTGCCTTTTGTAAAATTTACATTTAAGTACAAAAAGTATATTTCTATTCTATTCTATTGCAAGTAGGATAAGGGTCAATTCACACCGAGACGCTTGTCGCGACGAAGATGGAAGAAAAAGCTCGACAGGCTGCGCGGCGCCTCGTGGTGCAATTACCATCTTCATATAATTACTCTAAGAAGTCCTATCTGTAATAATGATCAGTTACATACAACCCGCCCACAGGCTCACATTAGGTATCCACATTAAAATGTACGTAGGTGTGGCATCCATTGGACCGTTCGAACTGTATTTATTTGTGTTGTATTGTTACAGACCTGTGGACCTACCTGCCGTTCCTCTACTCGTGCGTGTCGTTCGTGGGAGTTCTCATGCTGCTTGGTGAGTGTATATTTTGTACTTATGGGTCAGCTCACGCTGAGACGCGACGCGATGTAACATTTCAAGATAGCGATGCAGGAATTGTTTACTAAAGAAAAAGGTTCAGAGTTTAATGAGAGCGTGAAAGCGAACTATAGTCTGTTTTTTTGGAAGACGGAGGAGAGTGACGTCTGGAGTATTGCCAGTTATCAAGTGTGTTAATCTAAAGAGTTATTGTCTTGAAAAATTTAATAATGTTTATACGGGAATATACTCATTCTCACTACTTTTTGAACAATGTGTCTGTGCTATTCACATTCTGAAAGCAGGTGACGAACACATCACTCCACCGCTTCACATTGCAAGTAGGAGAACATTTTAGTGGAGCACGGGACCAGCGAGTGTCCACTCTTGTTCTCTTACAGCGTGCTAAATGTTACGGCTCGCGTCAGGCCCTCGTCAGCTAGTCTGCGTTGACGCCGTTGACTGATTTTATTGAAGTTTTTTTTATCTTGTTCCTCCAAAAATCTAAAATTTTGCATTTCCGTGATGCTCGGTTAAACGGAGCTCTACTGTAATTATCTGTGGGTTCAAATTCTATGTTTTGGTGTAAACGTAGACAATACGCAGACAGTAATTTACGATGTAGGTGTAAACATTTTTATCGAGGAAGGAGACAAATGCGACAGGAAAAGAAGCGTTGAATATGTGAAGTACAACGGGAGGTCAATGATGTGCAAGTAAATATTATAATTACTCAAACCAGGGGTTATCAACCTTTGCGTCACGATGCCCTCGCAGCAAGGTTTTTTTTAAGAAGTACAGTACTCGACATGACACAAGAAATAAACGTGGATTTATCACTGCTAATGATTTCTTCCAGTCAACCTGTGGGTGATGCTGATGAGGAATAAAATTATAGAGAAAGAAGTATGGATAATGCAAGTGAAAGGGAGGAGGAATACATGTTTTATTATTTTATAAATATACCTAATACGAGTATTTAACATAGATACATTTATACAATACTTCAAACAAACAGAAATTACCACAGGGGAGGCATGAAAACATTTAAAACTATTGAGTGTGTCGTAGCCTAAAAAAGGTTGAGAACCCCTGATCTATACAATAATTACCTACCAGCAGCTCCCCTCGCTATAAAAACTTGAATTGACTTGAATTTTTCTTTGGCTTCGACTTACTTCTAGCCCTATTAGACTATTATGCCTTGATGGCATTGACGTTAGTAAGATTTTCTTTTGGGGCCAGTTGGCCAAGGCCTGATTCCATTTTTCTTTATATATGAAAGAAGTGACATGGATAACAAAGCTACTCGCGAATTGTCAGAACTCTCAATCAATATAAATCAAAACCGAAATCAAAGAGACTATGTAGTTCAGAACTCATATTGTTTGAACTTACGGTTTTTTTATTTCTAGGTAGGGTGGGCGGCTAGCCAACATTTTGAGGGGGAGCCCCCAATGGCCCCTACCTAGTTACGCCAATGCGTTGTGATATTCTGTAGCCGCCCCGAGAAACGTGCAGTTGTATTGGTTGAAGTCGCATCTAAATATTCAATTCGAAATTTGAAAAAAAAAAATCCAATTCAAATACTTAAGTTATTATGTGAATGCACTGGTGTGTCAAGAATTTCAGAGTTTAGCTTCGAGGAAAAAATTAAGTCGAGGTCTCATACAAAATAATCCACAAATTCGGACACACCAAATTTGATAACAGCCACATACAACACTTTCGTGCGATACATTTCGTGCACTAACTAACCATGTCCTTATTTTTTTTTCTCGAAGCAGATTACTGCTAAAAGTATGTCAGACATGCAAAAGAACTGTCTAGGCTAGGAGAAAGTTTTTAGTCTGTGTATGTACTTTTTTTTTATAGAATGCGCGACATGTGGCTTCCAGCCACTCATAATAAATACCTTTGTTTGTGCTAGGTGGTACTAGTGTGTAATAGTGTAAACAAAGAACGTTTGCTGCAGAAAGTGTACTGGTTTGCAAAAAACTATGTGCACTCGGACTTTTCCTAGAAATATACAATGTACACAGCCAGAGGATTGCTTCAAACAGGTTCTAATTGGAAAACATCTCGGGCTCTTCTCTCGGCGCAAAAAAAAAGTAGTTCAATGAGAGATAATAAACTAAATGAACAAGCTTTAAGTACTTACCTGACATACAATTATGTAAATATTGTAATATTACACGCAACTGTTAGTTTAGTTAGATGTAGGATTACTGAGTCAATGATATTTGAAGCTCAAGTGAAGGCCATCGCTAACATGAAATTATAGAAATTAATATGGGAGTTTTACCTGTTATTAAAACTCTTATTATGTTTCCAACGACGTCTGAAATCAATTATAATGAGAGAGCATCTCTCCCCAAGTCTAGTTTGCTGCGCCTTTTTCCTGCTTCGTGCCATGGCAACACCCACTTTCCCGTTCTACAATCACTTTGACAGCTGTCACAAAACACGTGGATTTTTCTTCATTATAAGATCATTATATTGCACCAGGTAGGAATTACCTGGATTTCAGACGTCGTTGGAAACATAATAAGAGTTTTAATAACAGGTAAAACTCCCATATTATGTGTTCCGTAACGACGTCTGAAATCCATTATAATGAGACGTGTCTGTTATCTCCTGGTGGTTTGTGACGCAATAATGTGACAATAAAGCTCTCTGTGAAATTAAGTAAGGTAGAGTTATTGGCTTAGTAAAAGAATAAAACTTTTCTTGAAAGAAATTAACATGTTTTATTTCTAAACCACTTATTTCACAAGAAATACTAGAAAGAATTCTAGAGTAATCATTACACCGATCATTCATGAACGAATAAGACCGATCAAACTAGAAGGTTAATACTTGGATATCTCTGAACTCAATTTCAAAATTCTCACTGAATCAACAGTAAATTATCATATCAGTAATCTGAAAATATACATTTATAATTTTCAATTCTGATACTTATATACTATGGATGTGCCTAAGTAGGCACTAAATACAAATCACAAATAGCGAAGGTTATTGTTATACAATAGAAAAATATTTAGAAAGAGATTGCTCTGATATCACATTATCATTGGGTGACTGCACATATCTCTGATAATGTTTTCTAAACGTAGACTCGTGCTGCCAGTTAGCTCGAGATAGTATTTCGTTAATGGGATATTTTTCCAGCCAATTCAATGATGAGACGGCTGATCTAAAACTTCCTGGAGACGCCTCTATTCCAGCATCTGCCAGCAGTCTTTTTATCCAGCCTCCAATTATAGTAGGTGAGGCTGCCTTCACTTCCCCTCTGGTAGATAGAAACAGATTTGACATCTTAATTTGATCTCTTCTATCTGTTGATACAATAATTAGCTGGCGAAGCCAAAACACTGGGTCAATGTTGCGGTTCTCTGCAGGCAAGAGTTTCCAGCTAGATTGTTGGTGTTTGTACGTGTCTGTCTTGGACCCAAAAACTGGATGGAGAGTTATTGCAGTGCCATCGTCTATGAAATGGACCTCATCAGAATGTAGCAATGTAAGGTCGTGAACTCTGCGTCCTGAGGTGAGCAACAGCAAAGCGGCCGTACGACGCGCAACGTCATACATGCTCTCTAGATTTGGCTCTACACTCTTAAGGTATCTAATAAGAACACGAGGGTCCCAAACAGGAGCTTTTGGTGGCTGGACTTTGGCTAATGAAATAGCTTTAAGGATATGCTTGACTATGCAATTGGAAGATATTTTATTTGTACTTAGCGGTTCGCAGAAAGTGGAAACTACAGACTTATGTACCAAAATCGTTCGATATGCTAGCCCTTCATTTAAATACAAATAAGATAGGTATCTTGCAACCTCCACAGGTGTAGGGGAGTGCGAATTAACCTGTGAGCGAATACACCAACTCGACCATTTCCTCCAGATTGGAGTGTAAGTATTCAAGGTAGAGCCACGCCAACTAGAGAGCAAAAGCTCCTTTTCGGGAGCTGACCAATTTTCTAGGACGGTGTCCCAGCCAAAACTAGCCAGGCCTCCAACTCGAGATTGTGTATTTGAGGAGGTGGGTGGCCCGTCGACGTGTCCATTAGGTTGCGATGAAGGTTGTGGATCTTGACTGGACGGGCTAATGCCCGGTTCTTGAGGTCTGCCCTCCAGAACGGCTTCTTCCACTTGGGAGCTATCACAATGTATCGCCCTGAAGCTTCGTTCAGATGTTGCAAGATTCGAGGTAAGAGACTCGGCGGCGGGAATATCCAGGCCAGCACGAATTCCCAAGGTCTGCTGAAGGCGTTGTGAAAGCAGGCGCTCGAGTCTAAGGAGTCTAGAGAGACATAGTCTGGGACCACGTGAGCCTCTCTTGACGCGAACAGGTCTATTTCTGGTATTCCCCACCGTTCGAACAATATTTGGGTAGCCTTGGGTTGCAGGTGCCACTCGGGACCTGCGAGGTCGCGCGAGAGGCGGTCTGCATCCGCATTGTACCGTCCCGGGAGGTAGTGAGGAAGAAGTACAATGTCCCAGCTGTCCGTCAAATCCAGCAGTTGTCTCGTCAGGTTCAGAAGGTTGACTGACCGGGTTCCTCCTTCGTTCTTTATATGTGCGATTACTGTTTTGTTGTCGCTCTGTAGAATCAGTGTTGAACTCCTCAACCGTTCCTTCTCTTCGTTTATTCCTGCTATCACTGCATACATCTCTTTCAGGTTGCAATGCCAGTCTTTTTGATTTTCGTTCCATTCCCCTTGTATTTTGACATCGTTTACTTGCGCTCCCCAAGCCACGTCGGAAGCATCTGTCGTGATGAAATTTGTGGCGCGATGATGATGCTGATGTATTGGACTGGATTCTTCCACATTCTCTAACCACCATTTCAGTTCTGATCTGACTTCTTTTGGGAACCTCAGGGAAATGTGCGGATGTTGGCGGAGCTTGCGACAATGCTGTTGTAATGAGCGGCAATGCAGCCTTCCCCGTCGGGTGATGAAGGCTGCAAAGTTGAGTTTCCCTAAGAGGCGCTGCGCCTGCTTGAGGGTCCAACTGCCGAGCATTAATCGCCTGAGAAGACACTGACGGACACTCTCGACTTTTCCTTTGGGTAGAGACTTGCAGTTTGCGTATGTGTCCCATGTTATCCCCAAGAAGTCTATCTTCTGCACGGGAACAATCACAGATTTCAGGATGTTGATGGTCCAACCGAGCTCTGACATGAGGTGTATTGCATAGGAGACGTCCTTTGACAGCTTGCTCTTCGACTGGTTTACTAAGAGGAAGTCGTCGAGGTAAACCACTATCCGGATTCCTTTTGACCGTAGAACTCCGGCAATCCAGTTTGTGATGGAGGCGAACATTCTTGGGGCGGATGAAAGCCCGAATGGAAGGCAAGTCATCTGCAAGAATTCGCCCCGGTAGCTCACCCGCAGGAAGCGCCGATGTGAGCGAGCTATCGGTACGTGATAGTAGGCCTGACTGATGTCGATTTTGGCCAGCCAATCTCCTTCCTGCAGGAATCTGTGGACTTGGAAGTGATTGAACAAACGAAAACGCTTTGGGTCCAGGGATCGATTCAAAGCTTTCAAGTTGAATATGGGCCTGTCTTCTCCGTTGCTCTTCTTCACTAGAAACATTGGGGAAATGAAGCTTGGAGTTAGTGGTGCCACTTCGAGCACTCCAGTAGCCTTCATTTGCTCTATTTGGGCCGTCATGGCCTGAGAGGTATGCGTCTTGAACATTGACACGATGTTTGGAAGAGGTAAAATTAATGGAGGTTTTTTGGAAAATGTTATCATTTTTAAGATAGGTTTGGGTGCATTCAAATCGATCCATGATTTTCGAAAATATTTTAAACACCCACCTGAAAAGTGACGGTCATTTTCTATTTGATCGACGGTAGGATCGTCCAGATCTTCCCCCTCTCGCTGGTGGTTTGTAGCCTCCCCCCTTTTCTTTGCCGTCACTTTTGTTCTGAGGCTGCTTCTTAAAGGGTTTCCTTTTGTCGCCTTGCTTTTGCTTTTCTGGAATAGCTTGAAAGCTGGCGCGGGACACAGAAGGCTGCGGAGAGGATCTATGGTAGCTGGGGACCTCGGTCACCTGCCTCTTCAGTTTATCTACGCCACCTATTTTTTGGATGTAGTTGGTCAGTTTTGTGGGGTTGAACAAGTACTCTGAGGAAGGAGGGATTTTTTCGATATCGTCTCGGATATATTTATCTTTAATCACTCTCAGAATTACTCGCCTACGGGCTTCAATGCTTTCGGCTCGCTTGCCGCATATAATTTGCAAAATTTCCTGAGACAATGTTTTGAAAGCAGACTGATTATCGAAAAACTCTTTCATCTTTGCATACAAAGCTGCAGCTGTAACGGCTTCTTGGCACTGTGAGGCCCAGTCAATTATGCTTTGGAGACCCGTATTCACCGATTCGTTTTGAGCAATTACCATATTTGATAATGCTGCAAAACTGCGCTCCATTTGATTCCAACGTACTGGTGCTGCCGTGTCATCGAAGCGCCTAAGTTCTTCATTCACTTTAAGATCTACGAAGCATGGTGAGGCTAAATGCTTCTTTTGGGCCTCGACATAACGAACAGCCGCCCAGTCCTCTTTATCAAAGCGTTGAAGCTCACTGATCCTACTAACCCTACCAGGATCAGCACTGGGTACAGATGATTCCTTCACATTTACTGACAGGGGGCTAACAATACTGTCTGCTACAATGCCTGCTGGTGGACACAAAAAACTTTGTTCGGGCACTGGCGCCGGTCTACTAGTATTCAGTTTGGCGTCCAAAATGTTTGAGAATCGGCTAAACAGTTGTTGGGACAGTTCTTCAAACCTCTGTTCCAGAGCAGACCCACTGGAAGTTGAAGAGCGTCGGCGCCGGCGCTTACAACGTCGCTCCGGAGATTCCGAGGTTGAGCGCACGGAACTGTCGCGTTGCCGTCGCCTGCGCGATCGCCCTCGACGTCGCGAAGATTCTCCGCGCCGTTGCGGAGACTCAGACGCGCGAGTGGAGCTGTCATGCCGCCGCCGCCTGCTCCGCGACTCGGAACGATGCTGCGCTGACGCCCGACTGCTGCGCGAAGACCCGCTACTTCTCACTGACGCTCTGCTCCTTCTGGTAGGCGTGGGCGAACGCCCCGCGATTTCCGCCTGGGGCGGGCTCGTGGGGCTCTCCTCCATGATTTCAACACACGAAGCAAATACTAAACTATCACTCGAACGAGATTTTCTACTTTAATCTCGAAAACTCTCGAGTAAAAACACAAAATGCAAAATGCAGACTCGACCGGATGGGAGTTGACGCAATAATGAAGAAAAATCCACGTGTTTTGTGACAGCTGTCAAAGTGATTGTAGAGCGGGAAAGTGGGTGTTGCCATGGCACGAAGCAGGAAAAAGGCGCAGCAAACTAGACTTGGGGAGAGATGCTCTCTCATTATAATGGATTTCAGACGTCGTTACGGAACACATAACATGCATTTTCTTGATGATAATTGCATAATGCAACAGTTATTGAACCTGAAAAAGTCTTACAATATTTTGAAACTAATTTAAAAATTAAATAAAAATTTGTTTACATTGTAACATTTGAAATATTATATTGAACATATTAAATAAAACATTATTTTCTGCACCGTGCACTAGAACCGAGACTAGAACAGAATATCATCTTTAGCATAAGAGCTAATTGAAACAGTTCACTTTGACACTAACAAAACAGAAGTACGTATCTTCAACAAAATAAACAAAACACGCCTCATCTATGCCAGAACAAAAGAAAGTAGCGGCTGTAGATGCTCTCGTTGGAAACAAAGAAAAATCTCTCCTCACGTGACAAAACATCTACTGATCTCCATAGCCATCGTCCTTCTCGAGAAAGTATTTTGTGAGTTCGTGATGCTGAGGAAATTTCTCTCCCAGATCAGTCATGGTCACCGCCAGGGCATCAGTCTGATCCAATTGCTGTTGCGCCTTGGCTTTGTAGAGTCGCGCTTTGAAACTGTTCTCGTTGAGGCGAAGCGCCCATTCGCAGTCTTGCGCCACCTGAAATGAAATTATAGAAGTTAGCTTTCAACTACAATTGTCAGTCTTTTTGCGTCCACTGCTAGACGTACACCAATATTCTTCCGAGGAAATTCAGCAGAGGAACACTGAGATGGAATGCTTTAACTGTTCAATAGTTTCAAAAGACACTCTTTGTTTTAACACTTATTGTGGACAAAACAAGCAGGGAAGAAAAGATTGCATAATGCACGATATATTAACTGCAGTATCTTATCAAACCATCCTTGCATATTATAATGGACTTCGACCACCTACCTACTGACACACTTCGATAGATAACAGTTTGCATTCTGCCACAATCCAGTTGTGTGTCTCTATAGTTTATATTATAATGCAATAAATTGTTTATCTAATTCAATATTTTGTCTCCTTTATGTTTTATTTTATTTGTTTATATTCAAGTTGAAAATGTACTTCAGTGTCCTAACAATTATAGGAATGTGTTCAGACCGATGCTAAAAGTGAACATTGGTCATTTTACATGCTTCCATTTGATTGTTTCATTTCTAATCATAACCAAGAATGCATATAGGTACCTTCTCATATTTCCCCAATCGTATAAGAGTTAGGGCCCGGTCCGTGTACAGGAGTGGACTGTCCTTGACTTGTTCGATAGCTTTGTTAAAGTAAGACAACGCCCTGTCGTACTCCTTGCGTCGGAAAGCCCTCACTGCTTGAGTCTTGAGGGTCTCGGCCTTCTCCTTGCGGATCTTGCGGTCTGCGGCTCTCTTCTCGGCGTCCTTGCTGACTTCGGCCATCCAGACTTCTGGATCCATTTCACCCTGGAAAATCCCTTACTGTGTTATGTTATAAACATGAAGGGGTGTCTGTCAGTTGTATGTTTGTCTGTTTGAAACTCTTTAAACATCTCATCCTCTGGATCTGGTGGATCAAACCGAATTTCACGCGAATATAGCACGGGCAATCTTCGTTGTTGGCTTTTAATTCTACGTTTAGTCTAGTAGGGCTAATCAGATGCAGTTTTTTTCTAACAGTGGAATGGCATGCTATAATGCAGGCAATGGGTTCTCCTCGACTCGCTCCGCAAGTGTAGAGTTTATTGTTGTGACTAATAGTTTCTATATGCGTATTTGTAATTTTGAGCCGACTGCACACTGCAAACTGTTTCGTCTTTCCTATAACGTTATGGGTCCTATTTTTCCTGCGGGGCTATCCAGTATTAGCAATTTATCGCTACTAGCAATTTGTCATGCATGATCCATCACACTCGCTCCAACGGGCTTCTCAATGCGTGTAGTGAGACAGAGCTACGTCTGCCACAATTTTTGCGACAATCGCTAATAGAAAAAAATAGGGGGCTCGGTAGCTTAGTGATGCAGTCGGTCGAATGTTGTTAAGCACACCTGGGCGCGGTCAGTACTTCGGTCGAAACTTCTATGTAAATGGCTCGCTTTTTCTGTCCAGTTCAGTGTAGCCGACATTAATTGAAGGGAAGCACGGACATGATACCTAGTTCACCCGGTGTTATGGGCTGACATTACAAATGTTGTAGGTGATGTAGCCAACCGAGTCAGTTTCCAGAAAAAAAAAAAGTGTCCGGGTGTGTTCGGTGAAGTAATTGAAATTGAGGTCCTACGTCTCAATATGTTTCAAGTTCAATGTTTAATTAGATATATTGGTGGTCTTTCGGTTGAACTCTACAGCATCGGCTCTAAATAAACGCATGATTTCATCCAAGTGTTTGAGAGGAGCACATGTATGAGGCATGATATCGTGTTATATAAATGAAGGTTGAGCGATATAAAAAAAAATAGTTGTAATTCACTTTCAAGGTACTTCGGGTGCATTCGCGATTCGCGAAACCTAAATACATAGTATAATATGTAATTTCGAGTAAAACATTTCATTGCATTTTCGTAGGGACATTTACATAGAGAAAAAACGTTACTTCTGAAAGTCCAGTTTAGAAATAATCAAATCACCACCTACGGAATGCAAAATTATATTAATTTGACTCGAACAGACTACCTATAACTCGATTCTCGTGTTTTTGTATTGGATTCTCCTCCAGCTCTGATCACAGTAGCTCGGCAATGGCGCATTCTCACCATCAGTATCACTTAGACGCGCAATTAAACATGCAAGCGTTGTCAGAAAATTGTACCTCTCAGACAAATGTGTCTTCCTTAGTATTTGAACAGCACAATTTTGTTGATGCTGAGCATACTAATAGATAGGAACGAATATGCGAGAACATGGAAATAAGTATGTAGAAACGGCATTGTGTGTGATAATCATTACATACTGTTGATTCGTTACCGACATATGGTCGGCATGCAGTACATTTGCACCTGAAGATATATATAAGGTGTTTCGTTAGTCAAGTCAATAACTTCGGGAGGGTTACATACACATTCAAATAAACAGGTTACATATGTTTTTAGCATTACTTTTCGAGAAATTTAACAAAACCTGTTTGCTACCTAAACAAACATTAACCTGTGTGTAACATTAGGTAACAGAAAGGAAGGTGTGGATCTAAGCTTGTGATGACTTCACCGAACATATCCGGGCCCATCGGTAGTAGAGGAGGGTATTAATCGAGGCCGGGACTAGCGAGTGGCCACTCTAAATTTCCCGCGCATGCTTCACGTTTCGGCTCGCTTCAAACCCTCGTCAGCTAGTCTGCGTTGACTAGGACTCGGGGAAACCACCAGTCCCGCTCTCGACCTCCCTCTCTCTACCTATCCATATTCTGTAGGATGCTTCCAGTGACGTTTTCGAAGCTCTCTCCATATATGAGCTTAGGGTCGATCTTGGAAGCCCTAGATTCTTGAAGAGACTGTAGAGCGACTTCGCTGGTAGTCCTCTTGCTCCGACTTCCACAGCGAAGAGATCAGTCTTGAATCCGTTTCTCACAATCCGGTCTACTAAGTTGCAGTACCAGTAGTGTGCAGTGCATTGTACGGGGTCAATGACCGTACTATGTTCAAACGCAGAACAGCTGTTTGTTGTAAGTGAGTCACACGGTCACTATGATTGTTTTTTACAGCTACTTATATATATTTTTTTTTTTTGAGAAAAAATGCTCCTATAAACATATGCTTTTTTTTGCGTAAAGTGTTTGTTTGAGTGCGTATGTAACCCTCCCGAAGTTATTGATATGACTAACGAAACACCTTATATAGGGCTAAAACCCAGAATCGACACGAGCCCGTTGTTCGTGTAACAAATGTTGTGCTATATGTGAGAAATGTTGTGTGCACACATCTCACGACCTAAGCCGCGCTCGGTGTCGTACTATATGATTTCACCGCGTTTCATCGCCCCGCTCGTATGCACGCGCGCAAATACGGTTGCTTACACATACATTCACCTGTGACGTAGACTTGTCAGAAGGACTTTTGTGCACTTTTTTTAAGTTCGTGTATCCCGTACGGAAGTCTATTACTAAGCCTACGTCGTCGGTCTGTCCGTCCGTCCGTTCGTCTGTCCTACTGCTGTATCTTTGGAACCGTAATAGGTAGCCGGTTGAAATTTTCACAGAATAGGTGTTGTTATGAGTTATGTATGACAGATATAACAACAAATAATAAAAAATAGAAAAAGCAAAAAATTTAGGCGGCTTCCCATACAAGAAACATGTTTTTTTTTTCAATGTATTTTTTTTGTGGTGCGGAAATCTCGGTGCGCGAGTCCGACTCGCACTTGGCCGGTTTTTTATGAAAATTAACCTTCTTCCATGTTCTCGACAAGATGAGGACTCTTCTAGGTATTTATTGCCATGCGCGAGAAACACTTCCTCAAAATGTGTTTGCCTGCAGGCTAGGCACGCATATTGTGTAGTTATTTTACACATACATACGTACATGGATATTATGCCTATTGTTGTGTGTGTGTGTGTGTAGGTAGCATTACATAAAAGCGGAATTCGGGAGGTCATAAAATACTCTCGCACAATAGTACCGCTTCCAGCAGTTAGTTCAATTACAAAAAAATCTAAGTTAACGCGCTGGCGGCTCGTGCCAGAGAACCAGGATCTAATTTTTGTCTTTATTTTTGGCTTTGCGTCTATCTAATCAAAAGTTACAAAACATCGTTTCATTATAGAATGCCAAACTTTTCTTTTGGGTTCGCCATATATTACGTGGTTATAAAAGAAATGAAAAATTTCGAGATAAGTTTCTTTGAGACATTGCGGTCTAGCAACATAAGTCTTGCGAAGCGCCAAGTTTGGTCTTATTCTCTTGTATGGTGACTGTATGTGGTGCTGTATGCGGTGGTGTAGTGGGAACATTGCTACCACTTTCAGAGGATTAAAGTAAAAACATCACTAAGAAATCACTAAGTTGCAAATGGGTTGGCCAACTGAGATGGCCTTTGTTTAACAGTAATCATAATATTGTATTTTGCTTTCCTCGACTTATAGGCACCTGTTAGACCGCCATGGCATTTGCAACCCTCGCGTACGACCGAATGTGCATAGGCGTCGCGTCGTTAGAGACCTTATGGGTGGCTGGGCGCCACATGTCGCGCTTTCTATAAAAAAATATTATAAAAACTTATAGTTGAATGTAATACTATGTCACAGTATGCAGTACATTGATAAACTATTTCCTTGAAGCATACATAACAAAGTTTCGCCAAAAATACTCTTGCATGCAAATGCACGCAAACAATTTTATATCCAACTAAATTTAGCAAGGCAAAAATAAATCTAGCAAGATCGTTTATTTGTTATGTTCTCTAACAACACGTTCTTGGAATAGAAAATGTTGTCGGTGATCTATGAAAGCGTTTTTACACAAAAACTGGTCTGTCTGCCTGTCTGCACTCTCGATAATTGGCATTCCTTTTCGATCCACATTCCTGTTGCGTGCTGTCTGTGCTTCTAATTGCACTTTTGTTATAGCCTGTAATTGCGGTTTGTTTTTATGTAATCCGGTATGGGCATTGCGCGGCTGAGTCGGATGGCGCAGGGCCCATGATCTGACCGGTCATCTCGTAGAAGGTGCCACACCAGAGACTTACCTTTGGAGTGTTGGCTATACTATGGGTGTTTCAGGATAGGATTTCGTAACTTCAGGGTTCGAAAGGGGTCCATATTTAAAGATGAAAAGCTCTGAAACTGTTTCTCAGATTCGGTCATTTTATAGTACTTTTTGGTGAAATTTGTTTCATCGAGATTTGGTGGACGGTTAACATCCGCCTTAAATAATAAAAATAAAATTACTAACTTACATGATTTAACTAGTAGAATTAAAGTGCATATATAGGTAAAATTTTAATAATTTGAACATTTAAATCTGAATGACATCAAAAGAAAAAGGGGACTGGACTAGGTCATTGCACTCCCTAGAACTAGACAGTGCTATTGCCAAATCTGCCCATACTCACAGTCCATCGAGTTTTTTTTTATTATAATTTTCAATTTTTGTATGTAAAAAAAAGTACGAAAATTCGATTTGAGTGATAAGGATTTTTTTCTTCTATTAATGAGTACTTTCTATTCCTGAAGTTTCTCAAGCCTATCCTGAAACACCCGCAGATTTGATGTTTACTTGGTAGCAATCAAGTACAGCCTACCACCTAGTAAGATACAAGGGTAAGGGACCTTTAGGTTTTACACTTGTATTGTTATTAACCCCCAACGTAAAATGAGGGTTGTTATAAGTTTGACGCCTCCATCTGTCTGTATGTCTGTCTGTGTATCTGTCTGTGGCATTGTAGCTCCTAAACGGATCGACCGATTTGGATGCGGTTTTTTTATTAGAAAGCTGGTTTAACCGGGATGGTTCTTAGTTATGTTTGTAATCAAGTCAAGTAAGTAATAAAAAAATTACGCCTCTTAAAAGCTTGAAATAAAAGATAAATTTAAAAAAAACCCGACATCTTAAAAAGTAAAAAATTATTTCCATTTAGTTACTTAAAGGCGTGCGTTATATATAACTTAAGTTATAAGAGTTATAACTTACAAGTAAATAAAATATTAAAACTTCTTGAAACGTTTCTGCAAACGTTTTGTTTGGCATCATTTTAATAACAATTATTACATAAATTAATTAACTTATATAAAACAGTAGATATCATTTCATAAATACATACAGGGTTAGGTTTCTTGCCGAGTGAGTCGAATGCTTTTTGGTTGATGAGCGTGCGATCACACTTGACCTTCATCTCAATGCCCAGCTCTCCGTCTCGGATGATGCTGCTCTTGTCCTGCAAGTATCTGAAAATCAATTAAGTCACCAAATTAATTGCGCGAGTTTAGGAGCACGCACAGACCTTGGTAGAGCTTTGATCAGAAGATTGCTCTTGAGTGTATTTTGTTATTTTTTATGGGATTAATCTGTGATTCAAATGTTAGGCGATCAATTTCTAATTTAATTATTGATTTTGTTCTATTCCTTTAATTTTTTTATAGATTTCAATAATATTTTTTTTACCGTATTGTGCCGGTACTTAGCGCCAATGCATCTCTCCCCGTGCATGTCGCAAAAGGCGACTAAGGGATAAGGACAAGATACCGTGCTAAATGGCGATAGGATAGCCAGCTCTCACGTTGGCACGGTTGACGGTCCTTCCACCCGAGTCGTGCAGCAGGTGCGTCTTCGTGCCTTACTTGTCCTAACATTTTGCTAAACGTGATTGTCGGTGTTGTGCTGTAATTTACAAGAGTACTTGCAGCACAACACCGATTACTCTGCTTACCCCGATTGCATACAGCGTGGCGTATGTGTGTATGTATTTTTTTTTATTATTATTTATAGCACTCACTAACAGCTTGAAGCTGATGCGTGCATTACTTTTTTTGTTTGTATTGTCTCCAGAGTGCACTTGCTTGTAAAGAATTGTTGGCTCTGGCATGTGTAGGGCCGTCTTAGGCCATGCAGGGGCCCTTGGGCACAAAACAATTTGGGGCCCTGTTTAAGAAATATTTTTTTTTAACAATAATTAAATGCCGTTTTTACATAAAAATAATGATTTTGTTAGCTTACGGAGCCATTTTTCCCGATTTGTTAGCTACAATACAACTAAATAATTTTTTTAACAATTTTTTTTTATTGTCTTTATTAAACTTATGGGAAGCCACTGAATATCAATAGAAGCCTTAATATTGTACCGTTTAATTGTAATGAATTTATTTCTATCGGGTATCACAGAATTTTCTGGCGTCTGACCTGCCATTTATAATTTTTTTTTCTAAATACAACTTTGAGACAGCTGATACTATACTCAATTCACTCAATTATTATAGAACTAAGCGATCGCTGGTAATGTAGTTTTCAAAGAGTAATTTTTTTCTTGTTAGACTGAGTTGGCGCGTCCTATGATAACTAATGCGAGCGGCGGAAACATTTTCATCAACATCAAGGGGGCCCCCCGGGGCCCTGGGCCCGTGCCCCGTGTGCCCTTATGGTAAAGACGCTATTATGGATGTAGGTTCTCTCACCAGTTGCCGACGAGCCTGTATGAAAAACATTATGTATGAGTGCGGAAGAGGCGTCAGAAGTGTGTCCGAATCGTGGCGCGTGAAGATCCGTTTGTTCTGCCTATCCCATTAGGAAATAGGCGTGACCTCTATGTTTTATCTTGCCAAAGAAATTTAAATATATATAATAGGTTATAGAGTGGGCATTGGGAACATTTTCATACAAAATGTTCACTAGTACGAACGATTTTGTTCGCTTAGTGTCCGGTCTATAGCTACTAGTCTGAATGTCTTTGTATCTTGCAAAGTTGCCTTTAGAACACTTTATTTTTATCTGTTGTATTGTTCGTTTTTCTTCTATTGTTATTGGTAATTTGAGATTTGTAATTTATATTCCATGTAAAGATTTCAACATTTTACTTGTTAACCAAACTTCTGTTTAATTAATTTATTATATTCATAATGTGTCTAATGTGAATATCTTTAACGTTGACACTGGCAGTAAGCCTCATAGCTAAAAAGTGCTCAGTTGCCAAAACGGCTACAGGACTGTTTCGACCATCCCGCGGTCTTAGTCTAAGAAAGAACGCTACACGAAACGAGTTAGCGTCCTGCAGATGGGCATGCACTTTTAGACTCGTCTGTACCTGTTAACAAGAACGGTGGCTGCTTCAGATGTGGCTTTGTCGTCGCTCGCCAGATCTCTCACCAGCCGGCTGACCTCCGTGATGCGATGTGAGAAGTTGTTCCACTCCTCTTCGGACATTGTTCCGATTCTTCTCGACGCAGAACAATAAGCCAATAAACGAAACAGGGAAATACCTATGCAAACAAATTTGATTGTCAAACTTTCCCGAGGAATTCTGTGATTGACATATTTGGTTGCCGGGGTAACTGTTTCCATGGTTGATGGTAGGCTTTTCGGCCAGTCGCCTGGTTTACTCTGTGCCAGTACCTACATAGCGTACTGTGTTTGATTTTTAGGGTTCTTCAAAATTTTTTGAGTATAAGCAATACTGTTGTGAGAGTTGTTGTGAGACGTTTTAATTTTTTCATGAATGACCAACCCTATAGCTAGGCGTAACGTAAAATTTTAATACAGCTGTCAAATAGGATATTCTGGGGGCTGGGCTTAAAATCGGCTCAGTATCATACGCTGCGCCCAGACCCTATTTTTCATAGTTTTAGGTATGTTATTTATTAGGTGCAACTGTTATGTGTATGTTGCAAACTTATGAAAAAAAAAAAATAACTATCACTGAATATTCTATACCTATGTGTTCTAATTGTCACTTGGTGGATACTAAACAAAAACAGTTACATTTGAATAATATTATATTTTTATTTATTTATTTATTTATTCAAGAGTAATCAACAGTGTGATAAATACAAATTAACAATAACATACCGGGTCATACATACGCGACTCAGCTAATAGGTCACTACAGATAATTCAACACTAAGTGAGTGATGATTGATGATCAACGATACAAATGTAAGAAAAATATACTTAAATGAAACAAATTAACTGTTAAAATCATTATAAAATTAACTAAGTAAATTAAAACAAAACTGTTTAATTATATAGTACTACACCTCCACTCCATGTTCCATATTTAGTCTACCTTGGATGAAATGACAGCATGTAGTGCATATTATTTGTTGTATATTGAGCGTTCATATGGTGTTGGTAAAACTACTCTTGAACTTGTCACTATTTGTTTTATTCGGTTCGGTTACATTTACGAAGAAGAGCCGACAAGAAAGAAAATTCGCGGGTTTCTTTTAAACTCGTAAATAAAATTTTATATAAGTACTAGCTGTGCCCGCGGCTCCGCGCGCTCTCATATTTGACTTCTCTGCTAACCTTATAAGCCATTTAGCGTGATAGTAAGTAACCTATAGTTGATGGGAATAATCAAGCTATCCGTAGAATTTTTTTTTATTAAAATCGGTTCAGTGGTTCTCGAGTTATAAGCGGACAGACAAACAGAAAGCAGAGATAAATAGATAGATAGAAATACTTTATTGCTCCAAAAAAAACATTTTACATAAACAAACAATAAGTAATTTACATGAGGGGCAAAGGCGGACTTATCCCTTACAGGGATTTCTCCCAGTCAACCTTTGGATGTTTGAGAGTCGTATGTTGCGAGATATAAGTAGGTAGTAGCAAAAGACTTGAGTGTGGGAATGTAAAATATAATATAAGGAAAAAGGAAAATAACTATGATATACTATAATATACACTACATAAAAGTAAAGTACGTACTAGTGAATTTAGCAGTTAATAAAGCAGAGGTTGGATTTTATTAAAGGTAAGGATATATTATTTGTTTTAATATAAAAGTATGCATGTGCGTGCACATTGCAGTTTCCACGCCGCTGGGGTTCGTGCGGCTATTCGGCGTGGTGGGGCAGGTGCTGGTGAAGCCGCAGTTCCTGCGCGATCTCAACGAGGAGTTCTACGTGTGCGCCTGCGAGCAGGACACGCTGCGCCGGCGCATGCAGCACGCCGCGCGCACTGGTAACGCACTCACCTCTTACATACCCTATACCAGGCCTCACGCACTCTATGTACTTGCGCGCGCTAACTACCTACCGCCCGGTGGACCGCCGGCGGTCTAAGTCAGTGGAAATTCGTCAGCCGCGCGAAGCATACCTACACGCTCGCCCACGTAACTGCGCGCAGCTGCAAAGCAATAATCACTTTACACTCGATCGTTTAGGTACATTTTCGCACGCAGCGATTGGCGACGTGAAATAGGCTATTAAAGCCGAAGGTATGGAACTTTTCTATGGACTGATTTATCTGTTACGAAGTAACTATTTAGTAATCTGTGCCTATACACTCAGGGCTAACAACAAGCGGCGGGTGGCCGAGTGGTTTGGGCATCGGCTTCTCATGCGAGAGGTCCGCGGTTCGAATCCGGTCGGCGTGTACCAATGAGTTTTTTCTAAAGAAAAAATTTACGTGCATACCTACACCTGCTGCTTCACCGTTCGGAACCGGTGTAAAACTGTAGGTCCCTTCCCTTGCCCCTTACTAGGTGGTAGGCTCAAATTGTAGCCGACTGGGTTGGTACCACCGTACTGGATGTAAGATGGCCGCATAGCAGCCTCGGCTGTGTTCTCTTCTAGTTCTCCAGTATAGCCAGGAGGTGATATTGTCTGGTCGGAGCATGCGCTTTGGCCCCTCCGACGCAGCCACCCATACCGGATTACATAAAATAAAATAACAAAACAACTATAGTTAGTCAGTCAGCTTGTATGCGCCCACTGCGGGACATAGCAAAATATTGAGACAAGATAACTATCAAGAAGCAAGTAAGTAAGGCACGAAGACCCACCCGCCGCATGACACCGTGGAAGGACCGCGCCAAGGTGAGAGGTGGCTAGCCTGTCAACCTTTACCACAGTATCTTATCCCTATCCCTTAGTCGCCTTTTAGGACATGCACGGGGAGAGATGCAGTGGGGCTCTTCTTTTCAAGTACTGGCCCCACAGGGTACTTTGGACATTAGGGTGTTTTGATATTAATTCAAAAACATTATCTCAAATTTCTATTCAGGGCCTAGGAATGAATAGCACTATAAATCTGAATTGTTGCCATAATAGTCTGAATAAAATATTGAATATTATCATATCATACATAATAGATTTAAGTGTAAGCAGTGACTAATTGGAGTGATAATTAGATCATTCTTCTCAACAATGTCAAAACAATAATATTGATATTATTGAGCTATAATTAGCAAATGATATCTCTGTCTGACCCAGCTAATACAAATTTCATACCTTATTTACCACTGCTATTCAACCTCTGTATAACCAATAATTTTTTAGGATTCCATAGCCGAAAACGCTTGTAGGCCAACATACATACATATCACACACATACAGTGATTGGATGGGTGACCGCTCGACCGTTGGAGGCTGACCGTGGTTCGGATTCCACGTTAAACTGTAGGTCCCTTCCCTTCTTACCTTACTAGGTGGTAGGGTTTATCCCGGCCGGGTTGGTACCACCGCACTGAACGAAACGTCGGTCGAAACGGCTATGTAAATAGTTCGTGTTTTCCGTCCAGTTTAGTGTAGCCGACATGAAATGAAGGGAAGCACTGACATGGCACCTAGTTCACCCTGTGTTATGGGCTGACATCACGGATGTTGTAGGTGATGTAGCCAACCGTGTCAGGTTCCATAAAAAAAAAAAAAAAAAAAAACACACGCTGAATCCCGACAATCGGGGTAAGCAGAGTAATCGGTGTTGTGCTGCAAGAACTCTGGTAAATTACAGCACAACACCGACCACCACGTTTCGCAAATTATTCGAACGAGATTCAATCGATCAAGCAACAAGTAAGGCACGAAGACCCACCTGCTGCATGACTCGGTGGAAGTACCATGCCAAGGTGAGAGGTGGCGAGCCTGTCGCCCTTTAGCACGGCATCATGTCCTTATCCCTTAGTCGCCTTTTACGACATGCACGGGGAGAGATGCAGTGAGGCTATTCTTTTTAAGTACCGGCCCAACACGGTGCAACCGTGTAGGCCAACAATCATTATAAATAAAGTGAGTCAGGCGTCTGTCTGTCTGTCTGCCTATGTATCTGTCCTAGAACGATAAAAAAGGTATGGACCCCGAACCCTATCCTCGCCAGCGTAACACGATATAAATAAAATAAAAACATACTTGTTTCATCGGACGGTCGCGCGCTGGCCCGTCAGTCTGTCATCGGCCGCGTTCGCTAAAATCTGTTTTTTTTTTTATGTATACCAGCATGCTTGGCTGTGCCGAGAGACCAATGGTGCAGTCGACAGAGCCAAAATCACCTCTCCTCGCGAAAACACGCTCAGTTAGGTGCCATGCCAGCAGATTTGCGGACTATTGCTAGGCTGTCTAGCCCGTTAATACGACGCTTGAAGACATCCAGGTTAAAGGATTCAGGAAATACACAGGAAATACAGGAATGCACCGGTTGGTCGTTGTCGGTTGTTTAAAATGCCCGCATGCTCTGTGTTTACGTGTAAAAACACTACAGCCAAGTTTAGTGTGCACAATAGTACAATATCTTATGATCGGTAAGTACACTCCGCTCCCCGCAACTCGGCTGTGTCTGTTTGGCACTGTAGGCACGGTTTGACAGTTCGGCGTCCATACCTTTTTTATCGTTCTAGTGTCTGTCCATCGACCTGTCATACCCTCTAGCTCCTGCAAAATCTGTACCTAATAAGCGACCAACCGGTGCGCGTAACGATTCTACGTTCTACATACATACATAAATACCACACACGCTGTATCCCGACAATCAGGGCGAGCAGAGCAATCGGTATTGCGCTGCAAGAACCCTGGAAAATTGCAACACACAACATCGACCACCACGTTTAGCAAAGTATTCGGACAAGATCCTGTCAGCCTCGATAGCTCAGTGGTGCAGACAGTCAACTGTCGCTATTGAATGTTAAGCAACGCTGGGTGCGGTCAGTACTTGGATGGGTGACCGCTGGCTGACCGTTGGAGGCTGACCGAGGTTCGGATCCCTCGTAAAACTGTAGGTCCCTTCCCTCCTAATCTTACTTGGTGGTAGGGTTTAACCCGCCCGGGTTGGTACCACCGCACTGAATGAAACGTCGGTCGAAACGGCTATGTAAATAGTTTGTGTTTTCCGACCAGTTAAGTGTAGCCGGCATGATCAAAGGGGGATGCACTGTTATGGCAGCTAGTTCACCCGGTTTTATGGGCTTATATCACGGACCAACCACGTCCGCCAACCGTATCAGTTTCCATAAAAAAAAAAAGATAACTATCAAGCAGCAAGCAAGGCACAAAGACCCACCTGCTGCACGGCACGACTCGGCGGAAGGACCGTACCAAGGTGAGAGGTGACAAGCAGTGGCGGCTGGTGACTTCAGTGACCGGTAGTGCGCTAATGACCTACCTACTTAAATACCAAATTACCCAACACATTCCCCTCATGTTATTTTAAGATCGGGACTTCCGATTTTTTTAAATGCCTGCGTTTAATAATTATGTACGTACCTAGTATGAATATTCTCAAGACACTCAATGAGTTGCAAAAAACAAGAAAAGAAATCCAAACAACTTTTTTAACTAATTTTAGTACCTTTATGAACACATCCATAGACCACAACACTACTGCAGCTTTAAAAAAGAAAACAGTAGTAATGCCCCAAAAATACTTTAAAAAAATATATAAAAAAAAAATAAAAGCATTTGAAAAGTAGGAATTGAACCCGGGATCACCTGATTGTAAAGCCTTACCTTTAACCAACGCATAGGCAAATATCGGCACCACTTACTTCACAGTATCACACAGAAAACACAAAACCTAACCATATCCCATTTTAAATATTCGCGCGCTAACGGGTATGTGACATCACATGACAGCGCGCTGACTCTAGCTAGACAGACGGACTCGTGCAAAACGAATCGCTCGCGACGCGACGCGTCGCACGCGCGGCTATTCACGATATAGCGTCTTTGTTTGGCGCTCGTGCGCCGCACGCAGAACTCCATTTCGGCCCATACTGTTTCTATGAAGTATCTTTTGTCTCACGCGCCAGCGGTGTATTGCCGATCTCCATACATTCAGCATGGGAGACCCGCGTGCGCTCTCCGATTCCGCGCGGGGCGCGCGTTTACTCGCAAAAAAGTGTCTTGTGATCTATAAAATAAGGTCGAATTCACATTCGTATTTATTTGGAGTACGATCTTTATGGTTTTAATGTAGGTATATTGTAAGATATTATTTATTTTGAGTGAAGTGAAGACTTCTCGTGGTATGGTAGTGCGGCACACGAGCGCACTTTAGGACCAGCCGCCAGTGGTGACAAGCCTTTCGCCCTTTAGCACGGCATCTTGTTCTATGTTCTCGAGAACTCCTCAATAAATTCACGTGGAGTTTTTCACGACGTACTCTGGCACATCCACGTATGGTTATAGAATATTTTTACAGCTAGTCATTTATTTGTACTATGTTGGATGGTTTAGTTAGCGGAAATCTCGAACTGGCACATGCAATCCACCAACACATTTTGCATCTTGGTTAAATTTGGCTTACCATGGTTGGTATTCGCGGTCATTTTGGTCGACGTTTCGAACTGGCGCGTGCAGTCCATCTTCAGGGCGAGCGCATGGCTGGCAGAACACCGGCCAGAAACATCGGCTAAAATTACAGCGAGTACCAACCATGGTAAGCCAAATTTAACCAATATTAATATCCCATGGTAGACTAAACTGTCTGTCAACAAGCAAGTACTCTGTTAGAAAATGCGTAGAGGCATTTTGCCCATATTTTATTTGAGTCACATAAATATATACAATGAAATAGGCGCTGGCTACATCTCCCCTGAGCCGATGTACGCGGACCGGGGCGAGCTGTCATCGCCGGCGGTGGAGGCGGAGAGCTCCACACCGCACAAAGCGTCGCCGGGAGCGCGCTCCTCCGCGTCGCCTCCGCCGCGCGCCGGCGCCGGCGCCGTGCCGCTCCTGCGCCTGCGCAACGGCGCCCTCCAGGCCGGCCTGCAAGAGAGACTCGACCGCGTCGTCGCTCAGATGAAGGTACTACTGAGGCCGAGCTTTATAATTTTTTTTATGTACAACTGGTACTGGTGGTTGTACCCAGAAGTTCAAAACAAGATCAGATACAGCCAATAACACCGCCTGGTGTACCCGCTGGCGATGCTGCTGCTGCTGGCTCTCACCGCCATCACCGTGCTGATGTACTGACTAAACTCTAGTTCTTGTTGTGGGTTGCTGACTAAGCTACGTGGGTTGTAGAAGGTGGACGGGCGGCGCAAGACATCCTCCCTGCAGAGGAACGTGGTGTACCCGCTGGCGATGCTGCTGCTGCTGGCTCTCACCGCCATCACCGTGCTGATGTACTGACTAAACTCTAGTTCTTGTTGTGGGTTACTGACTAAGCTACGTGGGTTGAAGGAGGTGGACGGGACTGACTAAACTCTAGTTCTTGTTGTGGGTTACTGACTAAGCTACGTGGGTTGTAGGAGGTGGACGGGCGGCGCAAGACATCCTCCTTGCAGAGAAACGTGGTGTACCCGCTGGCGTTGCTGCTGCTGCTGGCTCTCACCGCCATCACCGTGCTGATGTACTGACTAAACTCTAGTTCTTGTTGTGGGTTACTGACTAAGCTACGTGGGTTGAAGGAGGTGGACGGGACTGACTAAACTCTAGTTCTTGTTGTGGGTTACTGACTAAGCTACGTGGGTTGTAGGAGGTGGACGGGCGGCGCAAGACATCCTCCTTGCAGAGGAACATGGTGTACCCGCTGGCGATGCTGCTGCTGCTGGCTCTCACCGCCATCACCGTGCTGATGTACTGACTAAACTCTAGTTCTTGTTGTGGGTTACTGACTAAGCTACGTGGGTTGAAGGAGGTGGACGGGACTGACTAAACTCTAGTTCTTGTTGTGGGTTACTGACTAAGCTACGTGGGTTGTAGGAGGTGGACGGGCGGCGCAAGACATCCTCCTTGCAGAGGAACGTGGTGTACCCGCTGGCGATGCTGCTGCTGCTGGCTCTCACCGCCATCACCGTGCTGATGTACTGACTAAACTCTAGTTCTTGTTGTGGGTTACTGACTAAGCTACGTGGGTTGTAGGAGGTGGACGGGCGGCGCAAGACATCCTCCCTGCAGAGGAACGTGGTGTACCCGCTGGCGATGCTGCTGCTGCTGGCTCTCACCGCCATCACCGTGCTGATGTACTGACTAAACTCTAGTTCTTGTTGTGGGTTACTGACTAAGCTACGTGGGTTGTAGGAGGTGGACGGGCGGCGCAAGACATCCTCCTTGCAGAGGAACGTGGTGTACCCGCTGGCGATGCTGCTGCTGCTGGCTCTCACCGCCATCACCGTGCTGATGTACTGACTTAACTCTAGTTCTTGTTGTGGGCTACTGACTAAGCTACGTGGGTTGTAGGAGGTGGACGGGCGGCGCAAGACATCCTCCCTGCAGAGGAACGTGGTGTACCCGCTGGCGATGCTGCTGCTGCTGGCTCTCACCGCCGCCACCGTGCTGATGTACTGACTAAACTCTAGTTCTTGTTGTGGGTTACTGACTAATCTACGTGGGTTGTAGGAGGTGGACGGGCGGCGCAAGACATCCTCCCTGCAGAGGAACGTGGTGTACCCGCTGGCGATGCTGCTGCTGCTGGCTCTCACCGCCGGCACCGTGCTGATGTACTGACTAAACTCTAGTTCTTGTTGTGGGTTACTGACTAATCTACGTGGGTTGTAGGAGGTGGACGGGCGGCGCAAGACATCCTCCCTGCAGAGGAACGTGGTGTACCCGCTGGCGATGCTGCTGCTGCTGGCTCTCACCGCCATCACCGTGCTGATGTACTGACTAAACTCTAGTTCTTGTTGTGGGTTACTGACTAATCTACGTGGGTTGTAGGAGGTGGACGGGCGGCGCAAGACATCCTCCCTGCAGAGGAACGTGGTGTACCCGCTGGCGATGCTGCTGCTGCTGGCTCTCACCGCCATCACCGTGCTGATGGTCGTTCAGAACACGCTCGAGCTGCTAATCGGCATCAAGGCATTACCACATAGCACGAGAGTGAGCACCTTTATTAATTAAGAATGCAAACCATCATTAGTGGCTGTGCCGAGAGGCCAATGGTACAGTCGAGAGAGAGAGCCATAATCTCATAGCCAGAGCATTAATTCGCGAGTTTGTGAAATCGAAAAAAAAAACGCGACATTTGACGGAGTCCGGCGTCCGACGCCTGAGCGGTTAACGTGGTTGATACACATTTCCTATTGTAATAACATTTAAGAGCAACATGACTTGGAGAACGATAGCGAGTAGAGGAAGGTGTGGAACTAAGCTTGCGATGGCTTCACCGAACATGTCCTGGCCCATCGGCAGTAGAGGAGGGTATTAATCGAGGTCGGGACTAGCGAGTGGCCACTCTAAATTTCCCGTGCATGCTTCACGTTTCGGCTCGCATCAAGCCCTCGTCAGCTAGTCTGCATTGACTAGGACGCGGGGAAACACCAGTCCCGCTCTCGACCTCCCTCTCTCTACCTATCCATATTCTTTAGTATGCTTCCAGTGACGTATGAGCTTAGTTGGCGTCGATCTTGGCAGCCCTAGATTCTTGAAGAGACTGTAGAGCGACTTCACTGGTAGTCCTCTTGCTCCGACTTCCACAGCAAAGAGATCAGTCTTGAATCCGTTTCTCACAATCCGGTGAGAGTGTGATGTATTGTAATGAATTAGTAATGATTTGCGTATTGTGTCTATGTGCAGCAATTCACTCTGGGGATCGCGTCGCTCTCGAAGCTGGGGTGGGCGGGCGCGACGCTGGAGGCGTTCCTCATCCTGTACCTGCACGCGGCCTCGCTGACGGGGCTCTGCTCGGTGGCGGGTGTGCGCGCGCTGCTGCCGCGGCCGCGCGCCACCCCGCTCACGCGCATCATCGGCACCTGCGCCGTGCTGCTCGTGCACAGCACCGCCGCGCCGCCGCTCGTCAAGATACTCGGTCAGTTGCCGGCCGAGCCAAAACATTAGCCCCAATGCATCTCTCCCCCTTAATCTCTCCCCTGCAATACGTTGCGAAACATGGTGGTCTGTGTTGTGCTGTAATTTACAAGAGTACTTGCAGCATAACAACGATTACTCTGCTTACCCCGATTGTCGGGGTACAGAGTGTGGTATATATGTATGTAGGTATGTATGCGGAGGCATATTCATCTGACTGATGGCCCTTCTTTACATTAGAACAGTGACCGGTGGTCTAGTTTAGTTATGGCCGTGTGGCAGGTCGGAGTTTACAATTCCGTAAGGTTTTTTTTTTCAAGAATGTACAGTTCCGGCAGCAAATAATCACGTGTAATGTAATGATTGATATTGTATTGTATGTATGTTTGTGCTGCTTGTATTGTATAAATAGGTACGTATGTTACATGTAGGTATATTTATAAAATAAAACCTCCCTTTCACTTGCACTACCCGCATACCTCTATCTTTATACTTTTATTCCTCATCCATCACCCAAACGTTGAGAGTGGAAGAAAAGAGTCCGCCGTATTTCTTGTTTCTTGTCGTGTACTGTTATTCTTTCAAATTGTGTGCAGTAAAGAGTTTCTAATCTGTATTGAAATAAATGAATGAAGCGTAAAAAGGCATCTGCCACGCCGGCACGGCATTCACAGCCCCCGTTCTAATCCGAATGCTTTTGAGCGTCGTCGTCGTGGCTCAACAATCCACGCTGACGGCGCCATGTGTTTTTTTTTTTTTTTTTTTTTTTTTTTATGGAACCTGACACGGTTGGCTACATCACCTACAACATCCGTGATGTCAGCCCATAACACAGGGTGAACTAGGTGCCATGTCAGTGCTTCCCTTCATTTCATGTCGGCTACACTAAACTGGACGGAAAACACGAACTATTTACATAGCCGTTTCGACCGACGTTTCGTTCAGTGCGGTGGTACCAACCCGGCCGGGATAAACCCTACCACCTAGTAAGGTAAGAAGGGAAGGGACCTACAGTTTAACGTGGAATCCGAACCACGGTCAGCCTCCAACGGTCGAGCGGTCACCCATCCAATCACTGACCGCGCTCAGCGTTGCTTAATAACAGTTGACTAACCAACCGCGCCACTGAGCTACCGAGGCCGACGAATTTTCTTATCCCTTAGTCGACTTTTACGACATGCGACGGGGAGAGATGCAGTGGGGCTATTCTTTTTAAGTACCGACCCCACACGGTACTAACCCTTGTTGTGTCTTAACCCTTTGAATGTTATAAGCCCCGTGTGGGGATTTTTGAATGTAGAACCGTTCAATGTTATAAGCGCGGGGGTGGCCCCAGCTCGGGGCTTATAACATTTAAAGATTAAATATCTGGTACTTCTAAACAAGTAAGCAATCTTTTGTTGTTTTTTTTTTTGCACTGATCGATAGACAATTTCATTGACTTTATGGATCAAAAGAGTTTATTGAACTAGCTTCAGTATTTCACGAAATATTTGAGTTTTTGTCACGATCGGCGATCGCGGCCTTGGCGCGCCGGTAACGCGTAAAATTTAGGAGGGTAGAGCATTTAATTGAGGTGATATTGGAAGGGTTAAGTATCCATAAAAAAAAATCTGCAAACTTTTTCCGCAGCATACGACTAACAAAAAACAATGTCTCATCTCTCCCTCGTCTCATCAGGTATAACGAACTTCGATTTGCTTGGCGACTTCGGCCGGATCGAGTGGCTCGGCAACTTCCGGCTGGTGCTGCTGTACAACCTGGTGTTCGCCGCGGCCGCGACGCTCTGCCTCGTGAGCAAGTTCACAGCGACCGTGCGCACGGAGCTCTACAACAGGTTGGTCGAGAATGTCAAAATGATGGCCG
Source organism: Nematopogon swammerdamellus (assembly GCA_946902875.1). Taxonomy (NCBI): domain Eukaryota; kingdom Metazoa; phylum Arthropoda; class Insecta; order Lepidoptera; family Adelidae; genus Nematopogon; species Nematopogon swammerdamellus. Next base: position 7,390,942 of record OX336342.1, read on the forward strand.
AATGTGTGTCCTTTCTCAACTGACCGGGCGGTGTACGATGCCAATTCGCAAACGACTTGAATTTATAACTCACGAGAAAATAACCAATGGCAATTAGGCTGACAGGAATATAACCGACAAAAAGTGGCTTGACAGTAAATAGACCAATGGGAAGTGATAACCAATAGGAGGTAGCCTGACAAGAAAATAACCAATAGGAAGTAGACTGGCAGGAAAATTACCAATAGGAAGTAAACTTGCAGGAAAGTAACCAATAGGAAGTAGACTGGCAGGAAAATAACCAATAGGAAGTAGACTGCCAGGAAAATAACCAATAGGAAGTAGACTGGCAGGAAAGTAACCAATAAGAAGTAGACTGGCAGGAAAATAACCAATAGGAAGTAGACTGGCAGGAAAGTAACCAATAAGAAGTAGACTGGCAGGAAAATAACCAATAGGAAGTAGACTGGCAGGAAAGTAACCAATAGGAAGTAGACTGGCAGAAAAATAACCAATAGGAAGTAGACTGACAGGAAAATAACCATTATGACCTAGACTCCTTGGGCGCGTTCCGAATTGCGTACACAACGGTTTTTTTATGGTGACTGACACGGTTGGCTATCAACAACAACGTCATTTAATATATTCACCTACGTCACTCGAAAGTGCGAACAAAGCTGAGAAGGTGGTGTACGCTGTTATACATACGCTACTATACTATACGCTGTTCCACATATGTTTTCGCAGGATATTAGAGAACAGTGGAAAGACAGTTGTGTGAGAATCCAGGTGCCAAATCAAAGAATCAATTTAATAAAAATAAATCTAACCCTTATAAAAAGTGTGTTTAACTTTTATAAAATGAAGGTAGACGAATCAGCGAAAGTGCTAGCTAGTCTATTAAAAATAACCAATAAGAAAATAGTTGGAGTAGGTTAGATAGGTCCTATTGGTTGTTTCTTGTGAGTTGTCGATTAGGTCATTGGCGAGTTAGCGTGGTATATTGCCGTTGCTACCAGACTCTCTGAATGTTGCTTTCTTTCAAATTTAATTTGATCTAAATTTAAAACAATTCCTTCCGGGTGTGCACCTAAAGTGTATGTGCATTGAGCATGCACGGTGAGCTGAAAAATTATGTAAACATTCTTTTAGAAAGTTTTGTGCAGAATATGAAAATATGATTCTATACCTAGCCACAATAATAAGCTGTCTTTTTTTTCTTTGACTAGTTTTGTCGGCGTTATAATCAAAATAATGTAAGTTTGATAAAATCTTTAAAATTTGATAGTTGCCTACAAATAAACAAATTCTGACAAGAAAGAGATATTCGCAGATATGGTAGTGCTTAGTAATGCTAAAGTGCACTTACGCAGATGGAATTTTGGCTCACAGTATTGTTTGAAGCGATGAAGAGGAATATTGATTCTCATTGCACTAAGTTTTTGAGTGAAGATTGTTACGACTCAAATTAAACTTACAAAATTGCTGATTTTCTTTCTATATTGCCACTGAAAGAAACATTAATTTATTTTTAACGACACAATTAATTTGTGTTTTTACTATTTACGAGGCAAAATATTTAAAATAGAGGCTGTAAATTATTTTATTTATTAAAAAAATTATTAATGAATTTTACCTATTTACTTTAGGTAACTCGTAATGACATTAAATACTAGAATATTTACAAAAAAAAAAACTATTTATTTGCATAATATTGAATGTCAACAGTAAAATCCAAAAGTTGTCTGTGAATATTTTGAGTTTACTGTAACTTTTTATTCAGATCTTACTAGTCATGTATTTGACATATTACAATGAGATATTATTATCTTCATGACATTATTTTATGGTTTACTGTTTGGTTGTGAATTGTAACTGTTCGTGTGTCACTGGACTTTTCTTCTTTAGTTTTAATATAGAAATTGCTCAAATTTCGTGAATCTGAATATAATGTTCTGCTTTACTATATTCAACAAATATGGAAAATGTTTGCACTTAGAAAAATTAAATAAGAGAAATAAAAGAGAAAAAAATCTGAGCGATTTTTTTACTGCAAGCAAATAAGGAACATTTTGTGATTTCAAACTAAATAAAAAACGTTTTAAAACTTATAACTTTTAGTTAAAAAAAAATCACAGGATTTGAAAATATGATGCCTCACAACAGCCATAGAAAATGTTGTTTCGTTTGAGCTACAGATGACTCATTTATTTACTTGCAGTGAAAAATTGATAATCGTTTATAATAAAAAAACATGTTACATGCATAACCAGTAGATTTATTTTCATAAATTATAGTTCTTACTAAAATATTGAATTTGTCGCATCAACTGCAGGTTCCATATGGCAATACTGAATAATCAATAATATAAAAGACTTGAAAGACTGTCTTTAGCTCGTAGAATATTTTTAAGACTTATTGTAAGTTTTAGCTAAAAAATTATTGCCATCTTGAAAAGTCATTCCGCATTTTACCTAATAACCGCTTCGCAAGGCCATCTGACAATCGTTATGTAGATTCAAAAATAACCTATTTATATCGCCAAAACAAATGCATTTATTTTGGTCATTCATTCATTACGTACAAATTACAATCATCAAGTCATTATTTCGTTAACAAAACTAAAACATCTACAGTTGACAATGCAATCTTCTTTTTTTGTCCTAAGGAAGATGGTATCGTCAACTTTATCATCAAATTACACACAATTAATACATTATGTGCTTAGTTTACGCAAAATGTCTTCCTAAATAGTGCTTTTTAGACCAATAAAATCACATGTCCTATTTGTTGTCCAACAATGAAGTTTGGTTTTGCATAAATTAACTGTTAAAACAAATTAAAATAGTTTGACATAATGGTTATCCGATAATATTAACAACTGTGTTTCAAAGATTTGGTGTTTCTATGCACTGATCTATAAGTACTAGATTCGCCTTTCTCATACATCACTCCCGAAAAAAAAACATGTCATCGACCAAAGGAGCTTAAAAGCTGATTTCAAAATGACTGATGCTTGTGTTACTGGCTTGGCTCACCATAACGTCTTATGTCCGCAAATACGCGAGTGAGGAGCATTAGCGCATACATAGGATGAGATAGCTTGTGACGAAATCCTTTGAAAGTATTCATGAAGACAATTTGCTTGTGATGGCGGCACCCACATTTGTTTACCGACAGGTGTCACATTTAATCTCGGTCAGAGTATTTAGTTCGGTGCTTCTGTCATAGAAAAGGAGCAACAACAGTTTTTTAACTGTATTTATACATAGTGCTAGAAATTGTTGCTATTAAACTCACAGGCAAAGAGTCGGGCTAAAAAAACGGGTTTGTTGTGTCGGCAACGTGACAAAACAAACTAATGAACAAACAAAAATGACATCGGACCTTCCATAAAAAATAAATATATCCGACATTTCACAGCATTCAATGTAATTATGTCAAAATTTAACAATCCTTTATTACATGTCATTTCCAATTCTCGAATCTCGTGAATCTGAAATAATGTATGTAATAAAGTAAGAAAGTAAGTAAGAAAGTATAAATGTAGTTGAGATAGGGTGGCAACCCTACAGCCTAATAGAATGTAAGCTGCTACAACAAAATCCAAAATTCGTGAGAACAATTTTTTTTTTGTGCGACCTATCTATTTGCCTGTGAGAATACTCATATATGTATGATTACGATTAGTGTGTTATCAAGAGTGCATATCAAGTATTTTTTCGTGTTTGATGTAATCTAGTTTTAATACTTTATTTATTCTCACATTAGTTTGTACGAACTAAAGGAAGAAATGTATTGGCGAATTGCTCGGTACGAATTTGTTGAAGTCGTTCTCGTGTTCAATATTTACTTCGTGTTTGTGTGTGCGTGTTACACGGGAAAGTGAGATTTTTTTTACAATTTTGTATTAATTTGTACCAAATGTATTTTGAAATTTATGTTTTGATTGTATAATACAAGAGAGAAGAAAATATACGGATTTCATTTTTCTTTCCGCAGTTTAGCGTTTGTAAATAAAATTCCCGATACTGAAAATTTCTATAACAAGGTGGTGGAGACAGATCAATTAATATTTCCATAACATTGGAAGACGAGCATTCCTGTTTACAGATTGCCCCTGGGCCAATGCAACGTTGTTGAATGCTTTGATCAATGTTAACTTTTAAATATATGGCTGTGGAACATCCGGCCGCGGACACTGTATACTATCTTAACTTTCTGCTTGTGCCTAACGCTTCTGGTTGTGTGCGTACATACATAACTAACAACATGATCATAATCTAAACGAAACTAAATTCCATTTAAAGTTCCTAGTAGATTTCCGAAATTCTACCAGATCTAAGTAACAGAAGATCTAACCTGAAATACGTTCTTACTATTTTGTGAATAATAACATCTTCAAGAGTTAGTAAATTCATGTCAATAGTCAGATCTACGGCTCTATTTTGTTGAGTCAGAGGGGCCAGAGCACATGTTCCGACGAGTAATTATCACCTCTGAGGATGTGCCATACTGGAGACATCACTTTGGAGACTACCGGAGACTCATCTCTATCTTCTCCGTGTCTAAAACCTCACAAAACTCAATACTTACTGCGAACGCAGGTGAACTAGCATTATTGGTGGTGGGCTTGTTATAGAAATAATATTGAGAAACCGAAAACAGTGCAAAAAATTATGTTGCATTGGAGTTTGATTCCACGATTCATCGGTGGAAAGGGAAAAGGGCATAAATTCCAAAAAGTTTATCTTCGGTTTTAACTTTTTAAGCTCCTTAAATTTTTAATGTTCCCTGTATTATATTTTTGAGTTCATGACTTTTTGTTCATGACTTCATGGAGCGACGCAATACGCCGCAAAAAACCCCATACAATTATTTCCACATAATTTATTATAAAGTATATTTTCACTCTTGCCGCGCCTCTGCTGCAGTGAAGTGCAGCGTAGTGCGTTCTCACCTTTACTCCAAACAAATATACAAAGAAAAGTGCACTCTCTGGTAGGCTACTCTCAAGGAGCATTTTCTTTTTCTGTTTATTCTAATCACGTTGGAAAGATTAAAATCGAAAATAAATTATTTGCCCCCTTCCCACCGTCTAACTGATCAGAGTGTGTCTCCTCCTCCCGTTTAGATTAAAGTTCTTAGCGGAGTTGTTGTTCCCGCGCGAGGAAGCTGCGGTCTTCGCCCCGCGCACCCCCGCAGCTGTGATCAACGCCCCCCTCAACCTCGCCGCAGACACGCCCCCGACATCCACCCCTGTCGCCGCGGCTGATGGACTCAACTGCACTGCGACTTGATATTTGTAAATATTAATTATTTTGCCAACGTAGAGGCCGATATGGGCTGGTTTCAGAGTCATCCGCGCGGGCAGTCCCGCAAGTACTTCGTATGCGGTTCGCCCGCAGTGCGTGCCGAGCAATGTTCTTTCAGTGTTCTGCGGACCACACTGTGCTGATCCATTTTGACTGTACCGTGACGCACACGCTTCTCGCACGACAGTGAAACAAAGACTGAGCACCCTGGTAAATTATGATCAGAGATAGGATAATCGGATACATATTTGCCTAAAATATGAAAGTGGCTTCTTTAAAAAATTTATTTAATTAAATAAATCCAAGGATTCCCGAATTTCCCGGGATGCTACTATACTATAAAACTTAGTAGATCTATTCAAAATAATTATTCATAATACACTTTTATCATACTAGCGTTTACCGCCGACTTCGTTCGCGAGAATATTTATGCGACTGCGTCACTAAGTATATAGTTACTTTCGGGAATGAAATTCCAAAAATCATTTTGGCCCACTTTTTACCAGGAATCTATACATAATTAGCAGTTTTTATTATTATGTATTATCAGTTTAAAAACTAAAAAGTTACTTTCCATACTTATCCAACCTCTCAAGTTTAGGTAAATATGTATCCGATTATCCTATCTCTGATTATGATACTCTCTGCTGAGCACCGAAGCGCATTGCGGGCGGCCCGCATGCGCTCGCGAGCGCGATACCGGTGGCGTACGCGCCCGCACAGCTCCGCATCGCTGGGCATGACCGGCGCGGAGATATCCGGATGACTATAAAACGATACATATTTGACTCCCCATGGGCTACCCGCACGGGCCGCCTGGATATCTCTGAAACCAGCCATAGAGTCATAAGGTAAACAGTGCCTTGGAGTAAAAGTCCACTTTTGACACAGCTCTCGACTTACAGTGTTGGAGGCGCTGCTCGATGGATATCGTAATTGGCACTTTATTGATGTTGACATTGAAAGAATTTAAGAGACATTTTTTAAAAGCCTTTTTTGTGTCTGAAATTATTTTTTCTCTTTCGGTACCTTCGAGTGTGTTCAAATTCGTTTGGCACCAAATTCGTCTATACACAATTTTGCATTCAACTGTTTTGGTGCAATGGTAACTTTTTTTAAAATAACTCTTTGTGTGATCACAGTATGCAAACGAAAGTTGTATCTAGTGTGACAATAGGATACAGGCTATAATTATAAATAAAGAATTACTTTTTTTCATGTTCACGTACAAGCAATGGTAGCATGGGACGCGCCCCGGCTAGGCGCACAGACGACCTAAAAAAGGTAGCCGGTAGTGGATGGATGAGATGAGCGGAAGACCGCATGCGGTGACGTGCCTTGGGAGAGGCCTATGTCGAGCAGTGGACCGATACGGGCTGATAATGATGATGATTTTTGTTCTCCAACTTCTTAATCAGAGATGGAGAGAATGAAGATATTGTTATGTTTGTGCGGTAAATTCTGGTTCGTAAGTGCATTACCATCTAAGTACATAAGTTATGTACTATGCGTGGTTATGTAACATAACCTCGCCGAGAGCGAAAGAACCAGAATGCATTATCTGATTGACTGTCGAATTTCAAACACCGTATATGTGTTTTTATAATATTGTGGATTTTTTATTTCTTCGGAAATTTGTGAGAAAGATTGTGTTAATTTTTTGTTCTGTTGATTGAATTTATTTTTTATTTTTGTAAATATATTATGTGTATTTATAAATTAGTGAATAAATATATTAAGAGCATGCTCTACACCTCGGATTCCCATACTAACTTAATTGAACGATCACTTCAAAACCATTTGGCATACATTAAAAATTGTTCAAGTACGAGTCTATTATTCAGTAGCGTGAAAATGTACTATTCGAATCTTGGGATGTTTCTTGTATGGGGACCCCCTTAATTTTAAATTTACTCTTTGCTTTTTTTATTATTTGTTTGCACATCCGCCATTTAAACATATATTCTGTGATAATTTCAACCGGCTACCTATTGCGGTTCGAACGATACAGCCCTAGGACGGACGGACTGACAGACAGACAGACAGACAGACGTGTAGGCATTAGTAGTAGTAATTAGTAGCTTCCATATGAATACGGAACCCTAAAATTTTCACTTTGCATCGTCTAAGATTTGTGTTTCTGTAGGAACAAATTTTAATATTAAATACATACATACATACATATCACATATGCTGAATCCCGACAATCGGGGTAAGCAGAGTAATCGGTGTTGTGCTGCAAGGACTCTGGTAAATTGCAGCACAACACCGACCACCACGTTTCGCAAAGTATTCGAACAAGATTCAATCGATCAAGCAGCAAAAGTAAGGCACGAAGACCCACCTGCAATATTAAAGTTAATTTAAAACAATTATTTTCATGTTACCATTGCATATCTATGAAATTGTTCCTACAGAAACACAGATCTTGAGTAGGAAGGTCGATTCAAATTCAAACGTTTACCCAATGCTAAATATTTTCGAAGCAATCGTTTGATTTCGTATGTATGTATACAGAGATGAGGCGCGAAGCGTGCCCTTAAGAATAAAACACATAATATTAATGATGGTGCAAACCAGTATATCTCAGTACCTATTGTGATGGTGTAAATTTATTTATTATTATGTTCTGAATGTGTTTTAAAAGACATGCCCTCATTATACTCTAGTCAAGCCAAAGGTTAGTTCAAAGTACAAATGGTTCTATTTAATATATTTTTTTATAATTTTCGTTTCGGCTAATTAATGAGTAAACTGATGGTGTAATATTTAACCTGCGCTGCGTCAAAGCGAGTGTGCTGCCATCTGTCAGCGCTTAAAGTACTCAGACGTTCGCTGGAATACACTTTTTAGGGTGTGATAATTGTGGAAATAATTAATCCGCGCAGATTTTTTCGGCAAATTCTGTAACATATGGAAATTATATGAACATACACGCACTGCGAATAAAAATCCGTCGCACATTCTGCAACAGCTGTGTGTCATATTTGTAGTGTGTGCTAAGTCTTATTGCATTGAGTTCGTAATAAATAACTGTAAATTAAAATTTAATAATTTATCTGAAACGGAGTTATGTATATTTTTTTCTTAAAATATGGTGTTTGACTAGTGATCCCACTAATTTGACCGACCAGTGGTACATTGTCTTTATCTTGTGGGTCCGTGGCCCCACTAGTCGGTTGTACAACCAGTCATAAAAACCAAGTTGTAATTCATGGGTCTCGTAGTCCCTCCAACTGATGAAATACAGTTATTTATTACAATAAAAAATAAATAAATGAGTATTAAACTATTTTACTGAGAGTAGGTACCAGGGCCACATTAACTGAAAGAGGTTAAAATGATAAGTTCTAGTTGCGAAATTGAATATTTATTTTCTATGCTCTTTGTAATATACATCATAATGCCAAATTCGATCTTATACATACCTACTTTCCTTCGCCTTAAAATTAAAAAAATATATATTTGCATTCAGACACAGAATAATTTTTCTGTCCACCTAAGCATATATACATATTAGTTACATACTTATGTCATATCATTAATTTCTAATTTTATAATGTTGCCTTGTGTAAATACCTTGTTTACAATATATGTAAATTTTATATGCCATTGTTTAATTTATTTTCAAAATAACATAGGTAGGTTGGTAATATTTTTTACTACTTGTCCACTAGCTTGAACCATTCGGACAACCGATAGATGTCGGCGGACGGTCGATTGCGAGCGAATCGGCTCGATAGAATCGCGTGGACAGCCATTCAAATGCATAGGCATTTTATTATTCTATCTATGAACATGTCGTACCTAAATGGTTGGTATGGTAGGTATTTCTTCGAACAATTCGACTTGGTCCTTCTGCCCGGTTAAATACTAGTAGGAAATTCACAGATGTCCAGTCAATAATCGAATGAATTGCCGTGGTTATTCGAATACATTCGAAATGTCAAAATAATCGCATAATATTTATAAAGATACTATATCCTGTTATAAATATCCGTTTTAATAGCATGCACATTATTAGTTTACCCTTGCCCTAGAACAAAATCCTGGCTATGCCCTTGGGATTTAACAGTACATCGTAGCCGAAAGTGCTGAAATCGACCGTTATTAAGCTAGCATTTGGTCTTCTCGTGCCGCTCGAGCAAAGATTCAGCAAAAGACTGATTTTGACTTGACTTAATTGACCTATGGCAACAACCTTTGGTAAAAGGATAAGATGCCGTGCTAAAGGGCGACAGGCTATCCACCTTTCACCTTGGAACGGTCCGTACACTAAGTCATGGATCGGGTGGGTCTTCGTCCCTTGATGCTTGATAGTTATCTTGTCCGAATACTTCACTAAACGTAGTGGTCGGTGTTGTGTTGTAATTTACAAAAGTACTTGCAGCCATCGATTTCCATTCTTGTAGCACAACTCCGATTACTCTGCTTACCCCGAATGTCGGGATAGAGCGCATATAGAGCGTGTCCTATGCGCATGGTGTCGTCATGTCGTGTCGTATGTATGTATGTAGGAAACAAATGACCAAAGAATATAATACTACTCGCGCGAGCAGGGCTGGACCATGCTCGGACTGGGACGCGGACGCTAGCTCGCTGCTCTGTGATTTTGTAAATATTTTAAAAAGTGAACACATCAAGCAGAGAAACACATAATGTACAAGCCGACATACTTTACTAGGCACCCAGCGGTGGCGCTAGTGGCGAGTTCCGAGTTGTGCCTCTCACTCTCTCACTGGAGACAAACTAAAATCTAAAATTATATTTCAAGATGGGTGCCTAGAAAATATGTCGGTCTTCCAATACTTAGCACAAAAAAATTTTTATACATGCGGAAATACATATAAACAACTTCCTAAGAACTACTATAGTCACGCTACTAAACAATAGATGGCGACCCGTGGCGCCATCTATTGTTACCTACTTTGATAGGGTTTTTGACAGGTATGGTATTTAAAGCGGATCTACGGAACCCTCCGTGCGTGATCAGTAAAACTCGCACTTGACCGATTTTTTATCATCACGGAAAGGCGAGGGTCCACAGAACAACGATTGGGCCACACCTCCCGCGCCCGGCCCAAGACCGGACGTTTTTGCTCTGTGGCGAGGGTCGTTTGAAGTCTTTTATTGGTCGTTTAGCACAGATTACCAATATTCGTTTAGTTCATAAACAAAAACATAATAATTTGACACATCCACATTTGAGCTAATAATGTCATAAATTTGGTCATCTAAAGCGGCGGGTGGCCGAGTGATTTGGGCATCGGCTTCTCATGCGAGAGGTCCGAGGTTCGAAACCGGTCGGCGTGTACCAATAAGTTTTTTTCTAACGAAAAAATTTACGTGCATACCTACCTACCTACACCTGCTGCTTCACCGTACGGAACCGGTGTAAAATTGTAGGTCCCTTCCCTTGCCATTTATTAGGTGGTAGGCTCAAATTGTAGTCGACTGGGTTGGTACCACCGTACTTTATTTTTATTTTATTTTATTTTATTAAACAGGGATTAATACAGAGACAGGAAAAAGTTAATATAAAAAATAGTACACAATGTGATTTATGACCTGCCTCCGCTACACAATCCTCCAAAACACAGTTTGTGAATAAAATGACTAATCAACTAATACAATAACAAAAAAAAAAAGAAACATAAGGATACAATTTTAAATTTTGATAAACAAACAAACATGTACAATACTGCAATACGCGAGAGAGCGTGTTTCGCGGTATGTAATGTAACTATATACTTACATCTAGGTTTCACTGTTTTCCAGCATCTTACGGACATTAAGTTTGTAGGCTAGCGTCGACTTGTGGAACATGTCAGACAAGTTTAATTTTTTATTATACCTATCACACATTCTGCGAATAGGTGCTCGCATACCGACATTTGTGGAGGCTACGTTCACGTGAAATAAAGTTGCAGAGCGAGTAGGTTTTCCGGGCACATGGAAATAATAAGGCCTAGTAGGTCAGGACAGTCATACGAGCTTACACAAATGTTACGCAATACAGATGCGTCCAGCATATTGCGTCGGATGTCTAGCTTGGGAAGGTGGTACTTAACAGTCAAGACTTCGTATGATGCCTTTGAGTGAGTAAGACGAAAGTGCATTGCACGCAGGTACCGGATGTAAGATGGCCACATATCAGACTCGGTTGTATTCTCCTCTAGTCTAGTATTGCTAGCAATCCAGAGAAGTCTCCGGTATGGCGCCTATTTTCTCAGAGGTGATATTGGCTGGTCGGAGCATGTGCTTTGGCCTCTCCGACCCAGCCACCCATACCGGATTACATAAAATAAAAAAAAATAAAAATCTATGGTAATGTCACTTTAAAAAGAGCGGTCAAGTGCGAGTCGGGCTCACGCACCCAGCTTCCGTACTTCTTCGCTCAGCTGCAGCGCCATAAATTCGCATCGCAGTGGCCACCGTGCTGTCGCTCGGTACACTGCTCCTGGCAACTGTCGGGAGTCTCGGGAGCAACATCTTTTGCCGAGGTCCGACTTGTAAGAACGCCAAAGAGCCGCAGCCCGGGTTAGCCGCTCATATCAGCGGGCCGTCCAGTCTAGCCACTTTCGAGAACCCTTTCAGCTGTAGAACATCTTGTCGGCAGCTTAAAATTGTACACAGTCTAGAAATTGAATGCTAAGAAAACGAAATTTAAACATTTAAAATGTGGACCAGTGTGTAAAATCCCCGCAATCAACGTGTTCGAGTTCCACACCCTAGCGGTGCGACAAAGAAACGATTTTGAGAACCGATGGATTCTCAAAAAAATTGGTTGTCTGTAAAGTCGGTTTACGGACGATAGTTTTACGTGATGACGTCATAAAGTGGTAAGGCTACTGGGAAAGGTTCTAAAGTACCAGCAGCCCGACCGTGGTAATTTTACTCGATCGACGAGTTCGAGGAAAATGAACGAGTAGGCATAATTGGTACCGTCGTAGCTGTCAAATGTACAAGTGAGTGAGTGCACGAAACGGTCACGTGGTCTACTCGAACTCGAACGTCGATCTACCACATTTTGACAGTTATTGGTACCGTCGTACGAAATGTGAGCTCGAACTTCGAGTCATTTTGACGTATACGCTCACCCAAACACTCTATTGATCTTGATCAACTTTTGCGATAGTTTAGTAAATCTCAAAGTTGGTTATCGTATATATGTATTATTTTATTTATAAGTTGTTCATTCCTTTATTTTATTTAAGTATTTACTCAAATAATATAGATAAAAAATACAAGTAGGTACTTATGTACCTATCACTAAAATAAAATAAGAATAAAGTCTGTACCTAGGTACATACATACATACATCACATCATACATATCACACGCTATATCCCGACCATCATCCCGACAATCGGGGTAAGCAGAGTAATCGGTGTTGTGCTACACATACCTAACTACATCAAGCAGCAAGTAAGGCATGAAGACCCACCTCCTGCATGACTCGGTGGAAGGACCGTGACAATGTGACAGGTGGCTAGCCTGTCGCCCTTTAGCACGGCATCGTGTCCTTATCCCTTAGCCGCCTTTTATGACATGCACGGGGAGAGATGCAGTGGGGCTATTCTTATTAAAGCTGGGACTCCACAGCGGCGCACGGATGTGCACGCACACGCATGGCCTAGCCAAGCACACGGATGCGCGTGTACGTGGGCGACTCCACAGCCAGCTGCCAGCTATGCCGAGCCACGCGCTTCATTTGTTGGAACATTTCAAACGAAGCGGACGTGCCTACTGGCGTACTACCTATGGCGGAGGCGGCGCAAGCGTTGATTTTACTCAATCTCGACAGTTGTAATTTTAAAATCTATATTTAAGTACACTGCACTGCACTGCACAGCGCCGCTGTTGGCACAACACAAAGCTGCGAACTATACTGGATAGGAGCGAGAGCGAGCGAGAGCGAGCGAGATGAGCGCTGCGGCAGCGGGCGTGCGTGCGTGCGCGGGTGGAGGGGAGCGTGCTGCGTGGGTCTGGCTTCGCTCGCCTAGCAAAGCCAAACACACGCGTAGCCGTGGGTGTGACGTCACACATCCACGCAGCTGCACGCAGCTCGCAGTGGAGACGCCTCCATATAAATCCATAGGAGCGAATCTAGACACACGTGCGCAGCGTGGCCGTGCGCCGCAGTGGAGTCCCCGCTTAATACCGACCGGCCCACACGCACGGTACCACCGTAGTTAGTGCGTAATACAGTCTTGTGTTCTAAGTACACGTCTCATATCAATTTGTCAGTACCTACTTAAGTATGTACCTACCTATGTAACTAATTTATAGGTGACCGGTAGTGGAGCTATAATGTATAACCAAATATGGTAATAATAGGTAGGTACATACAGGAGTTATTTATTTTTAGATAGTTAGGTATCTACAGCAATGTATTACCCGTCGGAATATCTATATAGGCATTATAGGCTAGGCACCTCGCCTCGAATAAATGCGCTTCCCCCGCACTTCACCGCGGTCTCGCCTCGTTAGTACCGTTATCGGGGTATTTTTGTGGCTAGGTTAGGTAATATGGCTGGCTGGAGGAAGGGCGGAGGGTTGAGGGGAAGAGATTCAAAATGAATGTCGTCATCAATCACTCACACAGCTGGCTGACCGACAACCAACATCGTGTGTGTTGCCACGATGTAATTTTTACTAATACTAAATAACTACTCTTAAATATCGGGGTGTTCAATTTATACTCGTTTTTCAACTTAGTCAATACTCTTTTTCTCTTTTAATTAACATAAAGATTCTGAAAAATAGTATACATACCATATTGACCGTTTGATACCTAGCAAAATGAGCGCTTTGCATTCTAGGTAGCATAATACATTTAGTAAAAAAATTGTAATAGTGGCAAGACTGGTAGATCGACACTCGATCGAGAATTCGTCACTTGGTCGACACTCGCATACGTACTCACCTGCACGCCGCCGGTACCAAAATAATTTGCCTCGTGCGACCGATCGAGTCGAGCGCAGCTCGAACTCGTCGTGCGAGTAAAATTAGCACGGTAGGGGTCCAGGGCAGAGGTACTGCCCTGGTACTTTAGAACCGAAAGAAAGGAGAATAATTACTATGGTGTGCGATACGAAACCTGAAAGACAAGACAACATCACTTATTTATCACTTGGAACCAAACGAAGGATTGCAGGATTAAGAATTCGAGGGATTGATAAAGTCTTTCAGGAGACGGACCGCTATGGTGTGTGGTTAGTTGGTTACCTTCAGCAAAACTTTTGTGATGTGGACTTTTTCAGCAATTTGCAGTTTCACACATATGGCGAATCATTCTGTACCACTTCAATCGATTTCGATTATTCTTTACTGTGTAATATTACTAAAAAGAATGAAATAAAAACAGTTTTAAAAAATACGAAACAGACTTCTAAACAAAAAAATTCCTAGAACTAAAAAGTGCTAAATATTTAATATTTGGTTCTCTGTCGTTGTATTGAATCGAAATACATGAATCGATATTGTGATACATATTCGGACGGACCCTTGTTTCATGAATATTCTAAATTTGAAATCTTTTCCGACTGGCCAGTATTATGTTACGAGTAACTTCCTTTCTATCTCTGCCGACCTGGTACTTTCAAGCCGACGCTTGGGCCGATTGTGCCTCTCTATCGCTTGTTACGCGCTCTCGCTTGCACACACAGGCTCAGATGGAACGTGACACTTTTTCGTGGGTGCAGCCGGTGTTCATCAATTTATAAGACGTGACGTCATCACGTCAAAATACCTACACCATGCATACCATAGATAGACGATTATTTCTCTATGCTACATACGCAATAAGTTATACAGTTGCTTTCATTAGTCATGAGCACAGGTGGGTGGACAGTACATTGCACGCAAGTGTGTGTATAGTATAGTAGTAGAGAGCGAAAGACTTTGTTCAATCCCTCGAAACCTTAATCCTGCACTGCAATCCCTCGTTCGGTTCTTCGGCAAGTGATAAATAAGTGGTGTTGTGGTGGTTTAAAAAAAAATAACCAGGGTTAATGTATAGAAGATGCGTCGCTACGCGACGCCTCTTCTATATATTAACTAACCCTAACCTAATGTTGAGGCGGTGCATGTCGTTATTGTTACGTTTGTATTTTTTCCGAAAATAAAGCTTCTAGGTGGTTATAAAAAAACTAGTCACCCTAAAAAAATTTAAACACCGTAACATTGCTTAAAAGAAAAAAAAGCAAAAAAAAAACAAACAAAATTTTGTGGGGTTCGAACTAGCGCATCCAAAATCGGTGCCATTTCCAAAATCGGTTTTTTTCCGATTCTCATATTTTTAAAATCGATTTTTCGATTTTTTCGATGTTTTCGATTTTACGGCAAAATGTGAAGTGTAACTTTAATTTGTAGGTATTTTTGCACTGGGCCACATGAAAATAAATGATAAAGAGTATACTAGTGATAAAATAAGTGACATTTAATATTTCAGTGCAATATTAAAATTACATGTGTTCAAATTTTTAAATTAAAATGTTGAATAGGAACTTAACTCTAACTTTAACGTGATTACGTAAACCACTTGGTAACTACGTGAACGTGACTTTTTTTTATTGCTTCCGAACTGGGTGGCTCCGCCCGTGGTCGAAACCTCAGGGGCAGCCAATTTCACCGCCGAGGAGGTGCCATTCCGGCTTGATGGTGGACTACTGTTGCTGGGGAAAGGCCATTAACCCGCGATTTGAAGATCCGTGGATTGTAGGAGTGGGGAAATATATTCCCTGGGAGCCCGTTCCACACCTTTGCAGTGCGACACAAGAAAGATTTAGAGAATCGTGCAGTTCGAAGAACTCTTCTGTCGACTACAAAGGGGTGTTCCGCGAGAGTATGGTGGGTTTGGCGAAGGTGAACAGGAGAAGGAGGGATAAGGGAAGCAAGTTCGTCAGAGCAGCGGCCATAGTAGTACCGATAAAACAGGCTCAATGAACCAACCATACGTCTGTACTTTAGAGGTTGAAGGTCCTTTGTGAGCACAGAGTCACCAATGAGGCGAATGGCTCGTCGCTGAATAGAATCCAAGGCTGAAAGAAGGTACTTATGGGAACACTCCCAAAGATGACTGCAATATTCCATCACCGGTCTTACTTGTGCTTTGAAGAGTGTAAGTAGTTGGACCGGCGTGAAAAATCGCCGACATCGGTAGAGGATCCCTAATTTTCGAGACGCTAGTTTCGCCTTGCACTCTATGAACGATCGAAACCCAACGTCCCTGGACGCCTCCATATCCAAGACGCCCAGACTACTATCGTTGGGGACTTGGCTGCCCTGAAAAGTGCTTGGAGAGGAAACGGATCAGCCTTAGTAGAGAAGGCACAAGCTTGCGTCTTGGCTACGTTGAAGTTGACCAAGTTCTTCTTCCCCCAAAGAGGATACTTTTTCGAGAACCTTGTCAACCGTAGCAACAGTTGACTAATCTTTGTTTAGTTGAAAGTGAGATTTAAGGAAACATAAAGCGTCTAAACTGGGATCACCCATGCCACTTCTTAAATTTCTTGTTAAATAACCTGCTGCTGAAAATGCCCTTTCGGCTCCCAAACTTGTCGGCGGAATCGTGCGTGAGTAGGTTATGATATACCTTTTCTAGACATGCGGTCTCTCTCACCGTTCACTCAAATAATGTCATTTCAATTCTTGTGACATCACGCAGATTTTCCTTACCGGTGTTAGAAGGTTTTTTTGTCATAACTTTGGCACTTTCCAGCTCCAGCCGAGGATCGACAATGTCCAAAGTAGGTGTCGGCGAAGATGAAGCGGACGCAGACTCCGACCTCTCCAACTGTGTTTGATTTTGTACAGTCGAATGTAATCTGCGATATACTCGTTCTATACCACCAGGCAGTTCATCATTGTCCGGGTATACTTCATCACGTCTGACTGAAGTACGCAGTAGGGTTATGTAGGTACATTACCATGTAGGTGTTCATTCATAGTTAGGCGTTGATCAATCCTTGATTTCAAAGCTTGATTATTCCGGTGTGATTATTATAATTTTTTTAATTAAGTTCGTTCTTTATTGGATGAAAAATGATGATGATGATTAAGTAACCCACCCATAACCCATTTCACATAAAATAGCACTGTTTTTATGCATTTAAAACCAAATGACGGGGAATGTTTGAAAAACCTAAGAAAAATCGGAACATCGGAAAAATCGATTTTCGATATTAAAAAAATCGGTTTTAAAATAGCACTAAAATTGTCTGATTTTCGGTTTTTTCGATTTCCGATTTTTCGATTTTGGATGCCCTAGTTCGAACCCACGCACCCAAAATACAAAATCCTACACGCTTACCTACCACTGAGCTAACGAATTACATAAACAGCCAAACGAATATCGCCTTCTGTTGGTTCCCGGAGTAGGTTTGCAGAATTGAGGGATTCGAGGGATTGATTAAAGTCTTGCAGGTGTCGTATCGCTGTTTTGATTGACAGATAGACAGTGGAGCCAACATAACGGCGAAGGGAAGATTTAGTTGAAACGCTCTCTAGCCCTTCAACTGTATTCTGTCCGTTAACGGACAATTTTTCTATGCCGTCAACTGGAGCTGTCCGCTAACGGACACAGAGTTTGGACTACCCAAAAGAATTAAAATTGAAATATGGAATGCATTACATCTCGCTTTGACTTATTGGATTATGATAATGAAAGAATGAGAATGAATAAAAAGTTTCACTCCTTCCTAGCTGACTTACGCTCGGTAGATGCGTATTCTGTCGACAAATGTCACACGAGCACAGATAAATAAAATAATGTATATCACACGAGTTTCTACTGAAGTCGAGTGCGTACGTGTACTTTGTTTTGTCGTTTTTCACAAATATTTACGTGGAGTCTCAGTGGTTTCCTGTATATAAGGTCTTTCAAAATTAGTTCAGAGTACGCTAAGGCGGGGTTCTGTATCATATAGGGAGTAAAACCTATATAATATTTTTTGGGCCTTGGGCTTTTTTTTTATGTAAAATCTTTTTTTATGTATTTAAATAAAAAAATAGGTGGTTGATTTTTATAGCCTAATCGATTAAGTTTCATAACAGTAACAAAAAAGTCTTCATCACCATTATGATCTAACACGTGTAAGTTGGTAAAAAAAATCAAATTCTTTCTATTCCATACTAATAAAACTAAAATTGAGGTTTTTCACAATTTCTGAAAGAAAGAGATCTATATGTTGGAAGACTTTTTTGTTCCTGGCATGAAACTGAAACGATTACTATAAAATTTTTTTTTTACATTTTAAAATAAAATAAAAATTTTTGAAAAAAAAAAAATTCTTTGTTCTTCAAAGGTGATCTATTTCCGATACAGAACCCCCCTTAGCGTACTCTGAACTAATTTTGAAAGACCTTATATAGTCTATTTCATGTTCAGACAAAACATTTCTTGAAAATCGCCAACCTGTTCCAGAATGACCGTTACGAAAAATTTTAATTCACGTATCTTCGAAAGCTCTAAATACTATTAAAATGTACTAGAAAACCCTGAGCTATGGTTGATATGATATCGTTATTTAATTTAATTTAATTTAATAATCCATTAATATATGAGGTACTTTTGTGCTAATTTGTCCAGAAAATAATATTTTCGGCATAGGTATTATTTTCGTGTCCGTTAACGGACACCTCCAGTCATGTTTCTCCATAGTAACATTAGCCACCTAGCTGCTGGAAATTGCGAATTTTTTCTATTGTTTTGAAATTTATTTTAGCAATATTTAGGTATATATCCATGATTTTTTATTAGTTTTCTAGGCAATGTAATAGGAAATTTAATGTACTATTTTTATATGTGATTCTATTCCACATAAGCCTAGTGAATATTGCTGTGGGTACATAGTTTTCAAAGTATATTTTTTTAGCTGGGTCTCAATTGATATATTGTTATTTAGAAACCAAATATCCGAGGACCCCGAGGCCCGGGCCTGGAATGAGGGAGCTGGTGTGAACGCCGTTTTCTTCGCACTGAACGCGCAAACTTGTGTCTTGGAAGCGTTGAACTCGACCAAACTAGTACGGCCCCATTCGGAAATAGACCGAAGCGTTTGTTCGAGCTCAGACGCAAGTCTTCGCCTCTTCTCATCCACAACATCCCGTCTGGCTGAAGGGTGACTGGTGTAGGATCATCCGTGTGCCGTACTGTCATTCGCATAACAATGTATGTTGCCGAGTGGTGACAATGACAACACAGATCCCTGTGGGACGCCGACGTTCACTGACATGCCGTCCGACGAGCAACCGTCCACTAGGACCTGAATGCTACACCCATATAGGAAGTCGGCGACCCAGTCGCATAGGCCAGGCCAGATGGGAGTCCGTACGCTGGAAGCTTTCCCAAGAGCGACTTGTGCCAAACCCTGAAGGATTCGCCATATCCTTTATTTATGTAATTTTTATTATTTTCTAATTTCGTACAAAATTTCAACTTGGTACGACCAACTGTTTAAAAGTTATGACCCGACCCTGTAACAGACAGACGGACACGGACACATGATTCAGACGATTAGGTTCCGTTTTCACAACTTTCTTTCAATTCTTCTTCTTCTTCTTTGTAGCCGTTTTATGTATGGTTTATTTTAAAAAAAAATTGGTTGTCTGTAAAGTCGGTTTACGGACGATAGTTTTACGTGATGACGTAGAATAATGGTAGTACATAGATCAAAGATCAGTAATTTATATTTCCAGTAGAAAGATAATCATCTTGTGACTGGCCATCAAAACCTCTGTTGTCTGATATTGACAGTTTTATTTCTTAAGCCGTTTCCATGGTCACTTTGAATATCAACGTGTCACGCTTTCGTGCGTGCAGCCGGTGCTCATCAATTTATAAGACGTGACGTACCGTAGAGACTCCGAACTTCGCCTATTGATCCTGTCTTCGCCTAAAATCAGTTATTAGCAAAATCTTTCTATTTTGTGTGGCTACACATCTTTTGAAAACGGTCATAAAAACATTTTTCAATTCTGGCAACATTACACCCAACACCTGCTACAAACTTTACTCGGATTCGTCAGTGTCACCATTTTTGTTGTTGTTGTGTACCGAGTGTCTGCGAGGAGGTCCCAAAGTATTCCTTCTACGAAGGCATCGCAAGCAGGTAAGTACCTGTTATTACGTTTACAGGTTCAAACATATAATCGACTTTTAATATACAAAGAGACACTAGCGGAACTTCAAAGAATCAAAAGTTATTTGAGTAGGCAATGTCAGGATATGTTTTGCAAACCGGTCGAGCCATAACTTCGCCTACCATTAGGGTTGTCACAGTATGTCTCAATTTTTTTTCTTTCTTTCACTGTGGAAGAGATTCTGATAAAAAATTTGCCTAATAATATTACCAAAATGCATTTTATTATGTATAATGTCTCCATTAATGCAGGCTCCTATTTAACTTCACCTGTTAGTGGGTGCGGGTCGAATTTTGCAAGTTAATTTTAAATCACTTAACGACGGAAAATTGAGCCGAAATTTTGCAGATTTTTGTGTAGTTCTGATGAATACAATATTGAAATTGTTACTTTACAGTTTGCTGTAAGGACGCGTAAGCGGTACGTGAGAGCACCAACACATCAACAGGACTTCATATCAAAGCAAGACGGGAAGGCCTAAAAGGTCTTATATCTACTTTTATTTTAAGTATCTACACTTGTACGTAAATTTTAATGCTAATAAAAAAATAATACACAAAAATTGACTTTTGACAACCCTGCACAAATTTTCAAGTTTGTATGAAAAATGCCCTTTTGGGTCACCTAACTTCGCCTGCCTTATAAATATTTGACAAATTGAGACTTAACACAATGCAGTACAGTACATTTTTACTTTTAAGAATTGTGCAGCATGGTGTGGCAATTGGAGATCATAGCATAATGTTGCCAAGAACAAAAAATTTGGTAGGCGAAGTCAGGGAACAGCGCCTTGACTTCGCCTAGCTAAGAAATATTTTTTTAAATTAGTTTTCACTATGGAAGAAAGGGTATTTTATTACATTAAACTATGAACAGTTATTTCAACTACCTAACTAAGGCTATATGAACATATTAATACCTGTATTTTTGGCGTGAGATCAATTTGGGTATAAAATCCGGGCGAAGTTAGGGGTTTCTACGGTAATTTTTTTTTTTTTTTTCATTTATTTAAAGGGTTTGTTCCATTAAATGAAAATGCCAACCCTCTTCATACAACAACAAACATAACACAATAAAATAATAGACAACAACAACTTAAAAACTAACCAAACTAATTCGAGCGAGCAGCTCTTTCTTTCATAATAACCTTATACATTATAAACAACTTCGCAGCACCCTCGGATGCTGGATGAGCCAAATTATCTATATATGGACCTAAACAGAATCGCCCATAATTCAAATGTTTCCTAACTAAATTTCCCCTTGCACATTCGGTCAAAATATGATATACATCTTCAGGAACTCCGCATAGATCACAATTTGGAGATGATACCTTTTTCATTAAAAAACCAAATTCACCAAGTCTTGAAAGATTCACTGTAACACATAGTGAAAATTCACTATTTACATACATCATTTTGTAACGTTCTTGTGCCAAGTTATAAAATGACGAAGATGAGGCACGGGACCAAAGACATTAAACCCTTTTAATCTCTTTGCACGGAACGGAACCAAAGAGTATGGAAATAAATACCACAGAGGTATAATACACAAATCTGCTATGGAACCAGATAATATATTCTCCAAAGAGAATAGAAACATTTATATAAAAACATATTCTCTTTGTACTTTGTAGGCACATATTACTGATATATAAAAAATGGCGGCTCGTATTGTGATCGCAGGAGAGTCTCAATGTTTGGGGTTCACACAGGTTTGCTTAGTCGCTGATCACTTGGCCCGGAATCTTCCTGATTTCTGCTTTGAGATAATGTACAAAACAACCGGAGAATGGAAGGTAAGAAAGATGGAATCTAATAGTGATGATAATAGAGGAACTTGCCCTTTGTCCGTTAGAATTGTCAAATCGTTCTTAAGCATTGTTCTTACGCATAGAAACATAATGAACCAGTTCTAAACGATATTCTACTCCTATTTGACGCAATTTATAAAACTTTCTCCACAAATTTAGAGATTGCTTATGAAGATGAATTTAAAGAACAACTGGCACCATCTCAGTTCTCCACTGATTTGGAAGGAATTACTAATGAAGGGAAGCAAGCCATACTACATTGGAGGAGCTTCAGAATTCTGGGAGTATTGCCATGCCTATTACAACCTAGATGTATTCATGTCAGAGAAGATATTTCACGACTTAGAAAATGGTATTCAGTACAAAAACAAACTTAAAGCGATGAAAAAAAAATTTCCATGCGACGAAACTGAAAGTTCGATCAATAGCTATGTAATTTGTGTCACTGGGGCCAGTCACGAATCTACGCCACAGTTGCTATCCAGAATTTTAGATTTGTCCGAAGCGTCAACTGACAAGAAAGTTTCCAAGATATATCTCTACGATGATATTTGTTTTTTTGAAAAGTTAAAAGATTTGGAGAATGACTGTAGTTATGTCAAATCACACTTTCCGGGTAAGACTGTGAGAGTTATTGAGAAGCTGGGGATGGGCCTGGCTGATTGCGATTTAATGGTTGTGATGAATCATGTTTCGTTTTGGTAAGTTATTTTAGGGAGATATAGAACAAATATAACATAGTCAACTTTATAACGAGTTTATAACATAGGTAGTCAAATCAATAAATTTAAGTACATAGGTACCTATATCGTATCTGTCATGGGCTAGAACATGCAGTTATTATTGCTTTCATAAAAGCATATATTTTTTTATTAATATTAGTACCTACAATTACATTTTAATTGTACTACATTTTATTGCAGCCAAATGATGAGTATTGAAGACTGGCTTCAAGCGAACGTTCAACAGATGCTTCTACTGGCAGACTACATAAACATATCAGCTGCACCTAAAATGCGCGTTATCTTTCCCAACTTCGGACCATCTTGTTTCAACGCAACCGTATTGAGTAACATCACCACCAACATCGATAAACGCAATATCGTTGTCTCTACTTCAGATTTGGGCTTAGAAATCATCGTACCAGCGTCTGAAATAGCAGATGTGCCTGTGAACACTATATTTTGCCCTCCCGTGTGGGGTTTTGTGGGTATCAATCACTTAGTTGACATAAGAACGACTTATCACAAGTTTAACTCATTTTATCCATACGAAAGATGTATAAAGGTAAAAAATTCGACTCTGAAGATTGGTGAAATGAGCCCAGAATTCCGAACTCTAGAGTACCTCATGCATTGGGATAAAAGCTTGTGGACCAAGGTGCTCGAAAGGAAGGTTAGATTCAAATCTGTTCTGGGTATCTATAGATTCCGTAATATTCATAACCGGAACTCGAGAATATTAAGAATATGAACTATTCTCTTTCAGAATGGAAACAATGAATTGGCATCTGCTGCACATAAAATAGAATCGGTAGTAGGAACCATAAATCTATGGCTCTTTAATAGCTCTCCTAATACGGTAACAAACTTAGGAGTGGCTTGCGACGGTAGGTGGTTTACTATTATTACAGATTATTACTTAAAAGATAATTCTGTTCTATATAAAAATACCTATCAGTTCATTAAGAAAGTAATTGCAATCTATAAAAACGCTGTAAGTTTGGCAGCTTTTAAATTTGGATTTTTTATAGGTTCTTTCGGCTTGACATTGAATGGTATATTTTCACAACCATCACACCTTTTAAATGGTCAATGGATTCCGGCAGCAAATATCTTTCCACATCCCAGGGATCCTTACGTTAAACTGGGCTGTTTGGAGAAATGTGCTCAAAACATAATTGATAATATTAAAATTAATATCAAGGTAGAGAAAATAGTTTGTCTCTGTGAAGACACACCCCCTGAAAAATCAATTTGTTCCTGTGGAGATGCACCCATTGACACGACATCTTGTTATTGTGAAGAGACACACGATGAGAACACACTTTGTTACTGTGAAGGCACGGACGCTGAGAAGTCAATTTGTGACTGTGGAGACGACACACACTTTGAGAATACAGCTTGTGACTGTGGAGACGACACACACTTTGAGAATACAGCTTGTGACTGTGAAGGCAAGCACAAGGCAATTTGTGACTGTGGAGACACACGCGATGAGAATGACACTTTGTTACTGTGAAAGCACGCACGTTGGCAAGACAATTTGTGACTGCGAAGACACACACGTTGAAAACTGAGAAGACACTTTGTTACTGTGAAGACAGACACGCTGAGAGGACACATTATTACTGTGAAGACACGTTGTTACTGTGACACTTGAATTACATTTAAAAAATAATTGAGAAAGAAGTTAACATGAATACAATCAATAATTTCAAGGTCTTATGCAATGTATTTATTTGTTAAGATAGATAGTCCAGTAATATAGCCAGTAATTCAAAGAGAAGTCGGCGGCATGGCACCTTCTCGGTGGTGATGTTAGCTGGTCGGAAAATCCCTACCACCTAGTAAGGTAAGAAGGGAAGGGACCTACAGTTTTACGTGGAATCCGAACTACGGTCAGCCTCCAACGGTCGAGCGGCCACCCATCCAGCGCGAGCGGGCGCTCGCGCTCGGTTCATTAAAAAAAGTAATTTAAAAAAAGTGGCCGCCATTTTGAACTTTTTAGTTACTGGGCCGATTGCTTTCAAAATCGATATCTGGGTGTCTGTGTGGGCTCTGAATACGAATCCGCTGTCAAAATTTAAAAAATTTTGACAACTAAAAAGTTCAAAATGGCGGCCACTTTTTTTAAATTTTGACAACGGATTCGTATTCAGAGCCCACACATACACCCAGATATCGATTTTGAAAGCAATCGGTCCAGCAACTAAAAAGTTCAAAATGGCGGCCACTTTTTTTTAAATTTTGACTACAGATTCGTATTCAGAGCCCACACAGACACCCAGATATCGATTTTGAAAGCAATCGGTCCAGTAACTAAAAAGTTCAAAATGGCGGCCACTTTTTTTAAATTTTGACAACGGATTCGTATTCAGAGCCCACACATACACCCAGATATCGATTTTGAAAGCAATCGGTCCAGTAACTAAAAAGTTCAAAATGGCGGCCACTTTTTTTAAATTTTGACTACAGATTCGTATTCAGAGCCCACACAGACACCCAGATATCGATTTTGAAAGCAATCGGTCCAGTAACTAAAAAGTTCAAAAGGCGGCCACTTTTTTTAAATTTTGACAACGGATTCGTATTCAGAGCCCACACAGACACCCAGATATCGATTTTGAAAGCAATCGGCCCAGTAACTAAAAAGTTCAAAATGGCGGCCACTTTTTTTAAAATTTGACAACGGATTCGTATTCAGAGCCCACACATACACCCAGATATCGATTTTGAAAGCAATCGGTCCAGTAACTAAAAAGTTCAAAATGGCGGCCACTTTTTTAAATCGCGATATTAAAATACCATGAATATTATTAAACCGTAAAAAAATATTGTCTTAAGGAAGTCTCCAATCTTTTACTCTGTTCCTCGAAGTTTAGGTAAATAAGCCCTACTTATTCCTATCACTGATTATTAGTACAACTTTTCAAAAATATTAAAACAACAGTCTGGTTTAATTTTTAAATATTATTTTTTTTTTAATTCAAACAATAACATTCGTTCAGTAAAAACAAAGACATTTTTAATCTCTTTGAGTAAAAACTATTTGAAATAATATTACAAATAACAATTTCAAAATTCACAAATATACCGCACCATCATCGTCCGTCACGTCAGACTGACATTCGTAGTGATCCCGTCAAGTTGCCGTCAAGCAAGGCTTCCGATTGGTCGGACGGTCGGCTCTTACTACCAGATAGCCGAGCCAAGCCAGCGATAACAAACCTGTCGCTCGCCTTGTTTGCTCTCATATCGCGGGGCGCGATATGGGTAACGGAGATAGAAAAGTCACGTCATAAAAGATTAAATTGCGATTTCGATTTTCCTAGTAGTAGGGATTTTTGGCTAGCCGTGCTCCGATACAAACGCAGTAGCGTTGCGTCTCCCGTGCGACAGTACGACCACAGAAGAGCGACTGAGTGTTTTTAATCGAGGTTTTTCTCACAAAAGTAGACTGGAGGGACTAGATTGTCAAGTGTGTGGTCTGAGTCTGATATGTCTTATATAGTTAAAGAGGGTGGGTTTAATGTCTTTGGTTAATAAATCTATGTTTTTCAAAGTTGTCATATATACATATATCTGTATATTATATGACATGTGTAACTGAAATTCATTCATTTTATGGATATCTGAGGTGGCAATGAAACAAAAATTTTTTTCTGGAATTTCTTCATGTGACACGAACTTGTGAGAGATGAAAACCGGACTGAAAATGAAAGGGTAAGAGAAATAAAATTCAACATGTTTTTAAATTAAGTAGGTACTTATTTTGAATCTTTCTTGCTGCTTGCCTACCCGGTCTCAAATGTCGGTGCACGCCACTGCCAATACTTTTTTATGATCGAAGGCCAATACTGATTGATGCCAAATATGGCTAACAATGAATAAAGACAAATTATACCTATTTGTATACCTGTGACTTGTAATATGAAATATTATTACGAATAAATGACTTGATTTGATATGATAACCTATTATGGCTTTCAAACAAATATACAAATGTATGTGTGTTTATATGTATGTTTGTATGTATGTATCTTTGTCCACGCCACGGGGAGCCAAGTCCAGTCCGGCTGTCGTGGCCTATGTTTGAAATTATATTCTTTGGTTTTGAAGGTCAATGGCCACATTTCGAGAGGGACAGCTCTACAGAAAATTCGCGCAAAATGAAAGAGACAACACTGCACTTCCCCGCTATTACTGAATTGCCAGTTCCAGGGTTTTATGGGGAAATTTATTCAAATTAATTATACGAAGTAAGCACGTTTTTAACAGTTATACATCTGTAAAAAATACGGAACAGTAAAATATAATATTTTCTCCACTTAATTGCTTAAATCAGTAATTTCAGACAGTGGTAAGAAGGTTTTTTATTCAATTCAAATAAAATTGAATTGAGCATTTTTACATTTTTTACCTGGCAACATTATGGATTCCAGCATTTACGAAATTTTACCCAAAGAAAAGAATCAACGACGTAAAAACACGAGTTATGCCTTTTACTATCATTTTTCGTTCGAAAACGAATGCACCAAGCTTGCAGCAAACAGTAAAAGTATTTGGGTGAAGTGCAGTGTACCTACAGCTTCACGGAGGTAAGAAAAGTGCTTTTGATACTTGTCGATATTTAAAATTTTTCCACGATATCTCCTATATTTTCCAAGTATCATAATGTTACAGCATGTTATTTATTGGATGCTTGCCTTTGTCTGTAGTACAGAGTAAGTTATTACCCAAGTAGGGTTGTAGTGAAAATTGTCAAAATAAACATAACCTCTATAAAATGTGCAGTATCATCCATATATATTATGTATGCCGCACGCCTTTGTGTACAGGAAATTGAAATACGTCTCTAGTTCTCTATTACGAGAGATCCACAATGAAAAAAAAAAACAATGCTGCTGGTTAATTAGGTAAGGTTTTTATTGACTCAGTCCTATCTGATAAATGTACTGCAGCCTTAGAATATATTTATGACTCCCCTCTGATTCAACTCCTGCAGTAGCAAACCAATTTAGGTTACTGTCTACAACGGCCGACCACAAATCAAAGTATGTAGGTACTAATAATCTTATAAATAAAATCTTGGTGTGTTCTTTCCCAGATAACACCATAGAAGTCCGTAAAATGTGGGGCGTCTTCTGCAAAACACGCGGTAGAAGCAGCACGATCATATCACAGATTTCCTTCACCTAACTTGAACAATTTCGAAAGGTAAGACCAATGGTATGTACAATACTTATGGAAGTCAATCAGAACGGTAAAGAAAATATGTGAGTGAAATTGACAGCATAAGCGATGAGTCACTCAGTATCTGGGGCTTTACTGGCCTCTCAAGCGCGAGGTTGTGGGTTCGAATCCCAGTCCTTGTAAAAATCTTTACAATTTGCCCGTCGTCGCTCCGGCGAGTGAAGGAAAACACTGCAAGGAAATCCTTTCCATCCTTACAAGGTGGTAGGACTTATCACTGAAAATCAATCAATCCGAATCCAATCAATCAATTTACTTCTACGTCACGGCATGCCGTCAGCGGACTGAACAGTTAATATAAATGCGCACGCAGTCACGGGTATAATGCGCGGGGCGGATCTCGGCGTGTCGCCGCCGCAGCGGTTCGTCAGTGTTCTCCCTCGCACCCGCACCGTACTTGTATAGTGTATTCGCGTGGCGGGTCGCCCGATGCGGCGACGACACGCCGAGATCCGTCCCGGGCACTATAAATGCTAGTATTATATACATACATGCTCATTACTCCTAATATGTTACAGGTGAGCTGCCCCTGCAAGCAGTGACAACGGCGAATCTCGTAGAAGAGTGGGGCGTCTTCTGCAAAACACGCGGTCGAAGCAGCACGATCATATCACAGATTTCCTTCACCTAACTTGAACAATTTTGAAAGGTAAGACCAATGGTATGTACAATACTTATGGAAGTCAATCAAAACGGTACAGAAAAGATGTGAGTGAAATTGACAGCATAAGCGATGAGTCACTCAGTATCTGGGGCTTTACTGGCCTCTCAAGCGCGAGGTTGTGGGTTCGAATCCCAGTCCTTGTAAAAATCTTTACAATTTGCCCGTCGTCGCTCCGGCGAGTGAAGGAAAACACTGCAAGGAAATCCTTTCCATCATTACAAGGTGGTAGGACTTACAACTGAAAATCAATCAATCAATCAATCCGAATCCAATCAATCAATTTACTTCTACGTCACGGCATGCCGTCAGCGGGCTGAACAGTTAATATAAATATGCGCGCATCACGGGTAAATGCTAGTATTATATACATACATGCTCATTACTCCTAATATGTTACAGGTGAGCTGCCCCTGCAAGCAGTGACAACGGCGAACCTCGTAGAAGATGTGGACCAGCTCTTTGGGCAACAACACAAGCAAGCCATTAAACATTGAACGTGGTGAAAGTGGTAAGGAGCGAGGGCCATTCCACCTTCCCAAAATGAGTGGATTGCTACAATAGAAGCACTTGAGCGTTTGTTTAAAATGTTACGTCTAGACTTTTATTTAGTCTCAACGAACTGTCTAAATCAAGACAATTTAGAAAACATGTTTGGGGGCGTAAGATCGAGCTGTGGAAATAACAACAATCCCACAGTCCAGCAATTCTTGCTGGACTAAAATCTGTGACGATTAGTGGCATAGTGGCGCACAGTCGTAGTATAAAATGTATCTTACAAGGTCAGTCACATTTAATAAATAATTTAGAAAACTTCATTTGTAAAGCGCCCCAGCTCAAATAGTTAAAGACGAATTGTTTTATGAAATGTTCGAGGAAATCGTGCATTTGTAATTATATGTAAGGGTAATATTGTAAGTATGTAGTAATATGAGGATGTTCATTATACTATATAAGCATTGATTTATGAGTTATAATGTACATACTTGTTATAAGCCAAGTAGTTGTAGGCGAATTTCACCATATAAAAAATTGTTAAGAGAAAAACAAACAAAAAAAGATCATAAAACAAACTTATTATGTACAGTTTCCTAGGTTGTACGGTTTGTGCCAATTATTTGGATGAAATTGCTTATTTACTTTAATATTTACTTGTGTAATAGTTTACTTGTACAAACACTTCATTTTGTAATAAAAGAGCATTTGCTGTGTACTCATGATGTTATTTATTTGGCACATTTAGCTAAACTGTGACCATCTCACATTGATAGTTCTAAAATTGTCAGTTCTGCCTGCTCAGTCAGAGTGGGCTGACAATTTTAGAAATATCAGTGTGAAATGGTCACAGTTTGGCTAAAGGTGCAGTACCTACTAAAAATATATTTAATTCGAAATTCCCGCCAATTCCCGCCAAGTGCTAGTTCTGAAGGACGCCGGTGGCCGCATTTGGCGCCACCAAGGTTAAAACATAGGCAAACAAATTTTGTATGGGCTTGTGCTTCTTCTACGCCCTAGTAGTATTATATTCTTTGGTCCACGCATTTCTCCAAAACTATTAATCGAACTGTGACCATTCTTTGCCTTACATTTACTTCAACTTAGGGAACAGGGCAAGTTTCATCAAAATCGGTTCAGTAGTTTGCAACTTATGGACCAGGACTGTTAAGTGTGCTGATTTCTGTGATTCTTTATGGGATATTACTAAAAAGATCGAAATAAACTAAACGCCAGAAAATTGATAGATGAAGCCCTTTTGTGCTTTTATACCGCCTTCAACTCAATTATTTAATAATTTATAGTTCAAAGTAGTTGTTTTTTGAAGCCGGTCAATGTTTTTTATTTACAATTTCAATAAACATTCACGAGCAGTTAGACACGTTCGTTTCTCGCAAACGACAGCGCCGATCGGCGTTTCTCGGCGGCGGCGCTTGCTTGTCGGCGCTTAACGGCGCGGCGCTGGTTCAGCACGAAGTATGGAGACTGTCCGCCTCAACAACCAGCAGCGCTGGTCGGCCCCGCGGGTCTACGCTGTTACATCGGCGCGCCGGCTACCAGCTTTCTACCTGAACGCGCCCTATGGTGCATGCCGGTGGTATCTGTACCACAGAATAGAAATTTAGAAAGTACCTAGTGATTATGCGACATCCATAACATCACAGATGGCGCTGAAGGCAAAACTAGTCTGCATAGCTCCATAAACGCGATATCGCCGGTATTACAATGCGAGTAGATAATATAATATACGGACAATCTCCGTCAATACGTCTAATTTTACTAATTTTTTTAAAAGACCTATCTTTATTTATATGGATGGGTCTTTCTCTTTTCTTTAGGTAAATAAACTCATACATACATTAAATGCGTATTGGCCTGAAGTTCGGCCGCTTGACTGCGCATGTATAGTCAAATAAAATATACAATCGAATATTTTGCCAGAAAATTTATAAAATTATTTTACATTATCATTTGTAGGTAAAAAAAAAGAGTCTTGCTTTATATTATTTTTATAAATTACTGTATTATATTATGTTTATGCACACCGATGTATCGATCATGGTTAAAACCGGTTTCAACTGACGAGTGACGACGTGTTGGTGTCGTTCGGGCGACCCCGGTAAACGCACTCCGACAATAAACATTTATCATGCGAGCACCACACATAGCTGTATGTACACAAATATTTGATAAACATTTCCGTTTCGTCTCCTTTTAATGGCTTGGTTAGAGTGAGATAAAACTAAAATGTTTGCAACAATCACGAATACGAATAACCATGTGTGAAACCACCATTAGTAGAAAATCTACCGCGACACTACGTTCTTTCTCTTCAATCTTTTACTCTGTTCCTCGAAGTTCAGGTAAATAAGTCCTACCTATTCCTATCACTGATAATAATAATACATATTATAAATTGAATTCATGCATGTCATTGCCATAAAAAAACTAACAACACCCATATACAATAATTGATTTCAAATTTCTTTCCAGTCTGTCAAATTTGCCTATCATGTGTACGCGCCCGGTATGGCGCGCAGTCGTGCTCCTAACTCGCGGAATTTTTGTATTTTACACGGTTTAAGCATTGTATTATCATTAAAATGACCTAATTATGAAAGGTTACGCCATCTTTTGTCATTCCTGACGATCTTGAGCTCTTTCGACACGTACGAACTGCACAAATCGCCATTTTTCGTAGTGCACATATACGTGTTTTTCGTTCCCAAGTCGCGAGCGCACTGACGGTCGATCGATCCCGCAGCAGCGCTATATGTTAGTGCATAATGCTCTAACACGCGGCTAATTTTCCCATATACTAGCGCTCGACGGTTGCCACTCCCGTAGGTATGCTCGGTGTCACGGACATGCGCCCTTTCCAAAATTAACATAGCATCATACCTGTACCAAAAATTTTCAAACAGACTGGACAATATTTAAATTATTGTTCTTGTTTTATTTTGGAGATATCCTTTTGGGAATATGATAATAAAAGAAAATAATTTTGGGGAAAATACTAAAATACTATCTGGCAAGACACTCGCTCAGCCAGCGGTCCGCCACCTGACAGCTCTGGCGGCTCTTGCGGATCCTGCGGAAACACTCCTCGGCTCGAAGGAGTGTGGTATCCGTATGAGTGATGTTTTGGTGGTTAAAAAAATATCCAGGGTTTAACGAAACAACTAACCATTAAAAAAAAATTAGTTGTCTGTAAAGTCGGTTTACGGACGATAGTTTTACGTGATGACGTGGAATAATCGTAGTACATAGAGCAAAGATCAGTAGTTCTATTTCCAGTAGAAAGATTAATCATTTTGTGACTGTCCATCAATAAACTTCTGTTGTCTGATCTTGACAGTTTTTTTTACTTCTTAAAACGTTTCCATGGTAACTTTGACTATACAGATTGTGCCTCTATCGCTTGTTACGCGCTCTCGCTTGCACACACAGGCTCAGATGGAACGTGACACTTCTTCGTGTGTGCAGCCGGTGTTCATCAATTTATAAGACGTGACGTCATCACGTCAATAACCATTTCTACATGAAAAACAAAATGCTACATGTTTTGTTAAATTCTTGAAAAGTAATGCTAAAAACATATAATTTTTTTTGCTTAACCTGTTTATTTGAGTGTGTATTTGTATATTAACCCTAACCTAATGTTGAGGCGGCGCATGTCGTTTTTGTTACGAGTCTTCGAGCTGAGTGTTCACGAAAGGAGCCGCCAATGCCTTTCGGGTGTCGCAGGCGCTCAGAGACAAAGAATATAATACTACTAGGGCTGTTCCTTCATCGCAGGAGAGCTTTGACGCAGCTGCTGTGGCAGTATACAAACTGCACTATGGGAGTTTTCACAAAAACTACATGCGTATGTAATTTAACCTTCGTTATTTTTTTTTTAAACCACCAAAACATTCATTCACTTTGATAGTTTTAGTTTTAATCTCTGTTTGGGGAGAAAACTCGCTTAGTGCTGTCCGTCACAGCTGCGTCAAAACTCTCCTGCGATGAAGGACTCGTGCCTGTCAGTCAATCTCTCAGGCCAGTGAGGCCAGTCAGTCAGACAGTCAGTCAATCTAGTTACTCCAGCCAGCCAGTCAGTCAGTTCAGTTTGTAGTGTGTGTCTGATGAGGACGTGCGTGTTGCGTACAGCGGTATTGTTGTGTTGTGACGTGCGACTCTTTGTTCTGTTTACATTCCTCTGAGAGTCTCGTCCGCAAGGAACTTCGGAGGATTATGGTAGGTGCGTGGTGTTGTGCTGTGCGCTAGCATCCGGCGGCGGATGAAGCGATGAGGTGTGCTGGGCGCGCTCGAAGCCGCGCGCAGGCCATGAGATAGTGCCGTCGAGTGGCGTGTAGTGCTGGCTGGGCTGGAGGCGCGAGGATGTGGGACGCGGCGGTGCTGGTGACGGCGCTGCTGGCGGCGCGGCTCGCGGGCGAGGCTCGCGCCACGCCGCTCGAGTCACCGCCCAGAGTACCAGGTATGTAACCTTCCCATCTACACGTTCTCCTAAATTACTACCCACTAACAACTATTACCTTTTTTTTTTTATGAAAACTGACACGGTTGTCTACATCACCTGCAACATCCGTGATATCAGCCCATGACACCGGGTGAACTAGGTGCCATGTCAGTGCTTCCCTTCGATCGTGCCGGCTACACTGAACTGGACGGAAAACACAAACTATTTACATAGCCGTTTCGACCGACGTTTCATTTAGTGCAGTGGTACCAAACCGGGCGGGTTGAACCCTACCACCGAGTAAGGTAGGAAGGGAAGGGACCTACAGTTTTACGTGGAATCCGAACCACGGTCAGCCTCCAACGGTCGAGCGGTCACCCATCCAAGTACTGACCGCGCCCAGCGTTGCTTAACAATCAATAGCAACAGTCGACTGTCTGCACCACTGAGCTATCTAGGCTGACAAGAGGCAACTAGATATTTAAAGACTAATTTTTGCCAGAATTCTGTCAATCGCGCTGCAGAGGCCAATTGCTAACAGTACCTAGATTTAAGGTACATCTGTTTTTTTTAATTTGATTCCATCAAAACACCTCAGAGATACAATTCCGAGATCTCGAGTACACATTCGATTAAATGTTGAACAAAGTATCGTCTTTCTTTCTAAATTATAAAGAACATTATCCAAGTTATCGCTTATTCCATGTGGAGTACTCGGAGGAGCTGTTTAAAACGATCCCGCCGTCCCATTTCCACCTCCGCACACAGGCGCACTGGGCAGGGATTGTATCCCTACATTCTGGACTTACCGCGGATGCGTACCAACCAGTTCTGCAGATCTTTCCTCCACAGAACCGGTAAACTATGGAACGCTCTCCCTACCCATATATTTCCCCCCAAGTACAGTCTCGGGTCCTTCAAGAGGGGCGTGAATAGGCACTTGTCAGGCCGGTATGGCATTCGCAACCCCCACATACGACAGAATGTCCATGGGCGTCGTTAGACACCATATGGGTGGCTCTGCGCCACATGTCGAGCTTTCAATATTAATGAAAAACTAGTTATCATTATCAAAAGTATATACGAGGGGCGGCTGAAAAGTTTTGAGTATAGTTGAGAGCCTAGGGCAGGGATGGGCAAACTACGGCCCGCGGGCCATCTCCGACCCGCGAACGGTTGCAATCCGGCCCGCAACAATCGATCCAGAAGTAGATAATATCATAACATAAATCACGGAAACATTCGGTAAACATTAAATCACAGAGCACGGAATACCCCTGCCCGCGCCCCCTCCTAGATGCGCCCTAAGCGATAATATTTGAAACCCAATAACTGGACGCAGTGCTACTAGCGCTTCGTATGTGTGTGTGTGTGTTAGTATCGACACTACACACAAAGAGGAGCAAGTTAGGCACACGCACAAAACAAATGCACACGCACAACACACATACGTAAGTCATAGGCCACGCCTACAGGCTTCAACGCCGTTGTAGGGAAATCGCGCTCAGGGCGCCTTTAGGAGGGGGCGCGGGCGGGGGTATTCCGTGCTCTGTGCATTAAATAGTGTACTTGGTTACATTAATTGATAAATATTTGTTCCTATTTTATAGATTACCTACCTGAAATAAATATACATTTCCCTATTTCATAGTGCACCATGTACACTGTACCTGATTCGAATATCTATTGATAGATAGTTCATATAATTTATTTTTTTATAAATAAGAGAACTTTTAATGTTGTTGAAACCTAAGTTAAAGTTATTCATCATTGATGAATAAATTTAACTCGGAAAAGACAAATGTTTTTATTTATAAATAATTATATTACTTATAGCCAAAAATTTAAAAACCTGGCCCCCCATTGATTATGTTTGTAAATATTGGCCCGAGTAGAAAAAAGTTTGCCCACCCCTGGCCTAGGGTATCAAAAATTCTGATAGAAATGTATAAAAAAAATATTTTCCTATATTATCTCCCTCTTCTTCTTACCTTCATTTGTCATAAAGGGCTTTTAACCCAGTGAAAATATATTCACCGTTTTTGCCTTCGAAATGCTCGTCTACTGCCGCCTTCATTTCTTCATCACTCGAAAATCTTTGTCCTCGGAGGTCTTTCTTCAAATTGGAAACCAGGAAATAATCACTGGGGGCTAGGTCTGGACTGTATGGTGGGTGGTTGATTTCCTATTTCTGAAATCCTATTTCTCCCAGGGCACGCCTTGCAACTCGCGCAGTGTGCATGGGCGCATTGTCCTGCGAACACAGGACTCCTTTCGCCAGCTTGCCTCTCCTTTTCTCGACAACCGCTTGACGACTTTTGTCAGCAATGCGGCATTAACCCTCTATAGCGTATGGTAGACTACAGGCAACATACCGTTTCACCCACCTTATTTCCCAAATTACTTATTACTTTTCCTTATCACGCATTGTAGAATGTCGTATACACTCCGTTCTTTCAATCTAGTGCAAGCAAAATGAACTAGATGTCGCTACTTCTTTCCAGTTACGCGATGTCGTTAGTGAATCCTAAAATTCCATGAAGTCGGCCCTTGATAAAAGTGAAAAATAAATAAAAAAATGTTTTTATGTTTGTTGG
Source organism: Nematopogon swammerdamellus (assembly GCA_946902875.1). Lineage (NCBI taxonomy): Eukaryota > Metazoa > Arthropoda > Insecta > Lepidoptera > Adelidae > Nematopogon > Nematopogon swammerdamellus. Next base: position 7,427,386 of record OX336342.1, read on the forward strand.
TGCGTGTTTCTGTGAGAATCTATAAGGTAAGTATTCAAAGATTACTATATTACTGCTATTTTTGTATATTTTATCGTAAAATTTTGTATTCGGTGATATATGTTTGTATTTTGTAGGCTACATTATGCGGAAAGGGGAACTATCTTGTATAAACACTGAGAATATTTACACTAGTTATTATTTTGTTTTAGAATGGCTTACCGACGCCACCTTCACAACGAGATCGCCCGTGCGCTCCAAGATGATTCTGTAAGTGAAGATGGTCTCGACTTTGAGGACGATAGTTTGGCGGATCCTGATTTTGACCCGGATTTTGGGGAGTTGATTGAAGAGTCTTTGGGGACTGAATTTGATATGGACGCGTTTCGTACAGAGCTTGGAAGATGACGACCGTAAATTCTAATCCTGACATAGAACCTGCCTCGTCCAGTTCAGACATTCTAGATTCCTCAGGCCCCCCCCCCGCAAAACACCAAAAGCCTGAAAAACTAACATCACAGTGGAAAAAGAAGAATCTGGAGCTGAATGCACAGCAGCTGGCTTTTACTGGCAACGAGTCATTGACTTCTGATATCTTGGATCTTGAAACTCCTTTAGAGTTCTTTCTGTACTTATTTCCACCAGAACTTATAATGAAAATTTCTGAAGAAACAAACCTCTATTTGGTAAAAAAAGATCCCAACAACACTTTTCGTGTATCTAAGACGGAAATTCGACCATTTATAGGTCTGGTATATATTATGTCGCTGATTCAGCTGCTCAGAGTGACCAACCATTGGAGTTCCGGCCTTGGTACACCTCTAATATAATTCAACAGACCATGCCTTCAAATAAATTTGAAAAGATTATACAATACCTGCACTTCAATGACAACTCCAAAAGTTTTCCCAGGCGTAGCATTATTCTAAACGAAAAACAAAAATTGTTTCGGGAGCTTCCACCTGTCGTAACCGATTTTCGTTTGACTCATAATTTCATTAATTTTCTTTGTTATTTAACTCATTGTTGCCTGTAAGCTACACTCCCTTTTTCGTGATACTTTTCGTAATTAATCAATAATTTCAAAATTTAAAAAAATACATATTTTGTTTTATTTATAAACCTATCCGAATCCACGAAAAATACGTAATTTGAAGATTTTGAGATATAGAGGGTAAATGAAATAATTTTAGTCCAGAATGTAGGGAAACAATTTTATACTATATTATTATCTAATTATATTTTTTATATAAGTATTTGAAATTTATTTTTATCAAAAATTTTATATTTTTAATAATTATAATTTTTACATAAAATACATTTGAAATAAAATTAAAACTAATACCTAGTAAATAAAAAAAAAATCACCCATCTCCGCCGACTCCCCCACCGTACCCAAAACACTAGCCGCGTTGCCCCTTTGAAGCTGGATTATTGTCATAGATGTCCAAAAACTCCTGCGTAGTTGTGACTTGGCGCTGCTTGTCTAGAGGAGTGAGCATTTTTGGCACCCATCGAACGCACAGCACAGCTTTTTCATGTGTATTATGCAAAATGTCGCCGATTTTTTCCTTGCTTATGTCTATGGCTTCAGTTATCTGCCGCAACTTGATTCGCAGTCTCTAGAACAAATTTTCTTTACTTTTTCAATATTTTCTTTGGGAACGGCAGCGTTTGGACGCCCTGACGTGGGATCATCTTCCAGCGACTCCCTGACATGCTTGAATTCTCGGCGCCAACGTTTTATGGTGGCAAATAAAGGTCCAGACTCCTCATTTTCTGTAGACATCTCTTCAAATATTTCCGTCTGTGTTTTGTTGTCTGTCTTTGTGAGGAATTTTATGACAGCTCTGTACTCAAATTTCGTACAATGCGCGGATAGCTCAGACATGGTGATATTTACAGTTCAATTACTAAAAGCGTAATGATGCTAATGACATGAAATTTTAGCCTAGCAACAGTCCGCAAATCTGCTGGCATGACACCTAACTGAGCGTTGTTTCGCGAGGAGAGGTGTTTTCGGCTCTGTCGAATGCACCATTGGTCTTTCGGCACAGCCACCCATGTTAGTTTACATAAAAACATTAAAAAACAAATCCCAAAATCTTGGGCAAAATTTGGTGAACTCACCGTGAAACAACGGCTAAATTGGTCATTAAAAACACTATACACCATGCAATTGCATTGTTCAACATAGCATTATTATTGTTGACAGATTTGTGAGTTTGTTACTGTGAGCGTGTCTGCAGCCAATTTCCCAGTAGTGTAATTGACGACTCTAGGGCTACCAACCCTGGAGTAGGATAATCCTGGAGGAAAAAAAAACTATTGTTTATATAAGGTCTTTCAATAGTAGTTAACCATACGTTATCGAAGGGGTGTATGTGTATCAGATACAGCTAGATCATCACGTTCCCATACCATTATTTTTACGATATAAAAAACGTACTTATTAAGGTGAAATACGCGCATTTCTCGCATTAAATTTGAGGAGTGAGTAGGTTTTTTATATCGTAAAAAAAAATTGGTGTGGGAACGTGATCAGTATCTGATACACATACACCCCTTAGCGTATCTTTACCTACTAATGAAAGACCTTATATCAGTGGTGCCCAAACGGTCGATCGCGATCGACCGGTCGATCGCAAGAGGCTTTTAGGTCGATCGCTGAAAACATGTAGAGCAAGATGTGACTCGTAGAAACATCGAAGAATTCATAATATTTTATGTGACTTAACATTTTCCGGGTGGTGTCGTCTTCCACAAGGACCGCAATAGTAACAAAAAAATATAAAGGATGTAATGAACATAGTTTTAAATTCAAAAAAATATTAGTACAAATTATTTAACAACGAAAACCTTTGGTACAAGTGTCGATCTCACAACCTGAAATTTTTGTAGGTAGATCTTCATAGAAAAAAGTATGGGCACCACTGCCTTATATACATGGAACCTATCTATACATACATGGAAACATATGTATGCTTCGAACATTTTTTTTCCGTCTACGGTTGTATGCTCTACATTGAATGGTTTTCACTATAACAAATCAACTAAATATGATGTATCGTTTGAAAAATAAGTGCCTACTTATGTACATACTTAAATAATGCAATAGTCACTTATATTACTTATTGTACCACACGGTTTAATAAAATTGTCTTTGGTACCTACAACCAGTTACGATTACGAATGCTGTGTGCTCCTGTGGAGGAAACACCGCGACGAAACCTATGCAGTTACATAAAAGTGTTATACATGCAATGTTGACTGGAAGAAATGTTATTCTAAATAAATCTACCTTACCTCTACACCAAACTAACTAGGTGCATTAAAATTTCGCGAGAAGCAGCCCACTTTCCCATCAGCTTTGGAAGGTGCAGTAAGGATAAATGAGGAGAATAGCCACGCCCTTAGACCACACCCAGACGCACTCGTTTGTTGCAACCGTGTACAAATTGTACCTTTTTTGTATTTATTTTTTTATATAAAGCGCGACATGTGGCGCCGAGGCACCCATAAGGTGTCTAACGACGCCCATGAACATTCGACCGTGTCTGTCGTGTTTTCTATAGCTTCACTCAAGTCTAGTGAAATTCCCTTATCGTTTTAGTGCGCTAAGGTATACTCGGCGCCGCCGTGTAACTTCTCTGTTGTGAAACGAGGCATTTTTTTGCATGAAAATTTTACCTTTTCATTGCCCAAAATTAAATAATAATCGCAGTGCTGCATCAGCGATACACCGATCTATTTTAGCCGCTTGGAGCGCCCTCTGTTGAAGATCTACTCACCTTTTGATATTGCTGGAAAGAGACGGGTTTTCATCAGGCCCGGTGCCGAGACGTGCGGCGCGGCGCTGCGGTGCGGTGGGCAATACACGGCGAGCGAAGCATCGACGGAGTCACACGTACGCGCCGCCCCCGCTGCGGTAAGCAGCACCCCGCTCGTCGGCAGCGGACCTTGGTCACAGAATAGAAAAGAGTACTGGCGTACAGAAGCTGCTCTGTACAAACACTCACAAAGAAATAGCTACTCTGCGACGACGCGATAAAGTACAAATTAACTCGCACGCACAGAGCTGCATGCCTAAACACGATAATTGCCTACATTTCGCTTCTCTTTCTGTCGTGTAACTCTATCTCGAAAGCGCGTCGTTCAGCGCGTCTAAGGGCTGTGCTTTTGGGCTGTCTTATTGTGAGGAATAAAATGAAGATGATACCTACCAACTTTTATCGTTCTAGCTACCAACGATACGATATTTAGGGAATACCTGTAACACACTTAGATGTACAATTGCATTATTTATTACCAATTAAGGCCAACTCGCCTGATCTATCAAAGAAGAAGAAAAATAGTAACGCATTTTCACGCTCACAATACTGCTCTGTGTACACCATTGACTTATGTACATGTATAAATAACGCAAGGACATGCCCATACGATAGTAATACGAAGTGAATAATGCCCTCACTAAAGTGGTGTTCAAAAATAAAAAAAGAATCATCAAAATCGGTTCACCCAGTCGAAAGTTCTGAGGTAACAAAAAAAAACACTCGAATTGAGAACCTCCTCCTTTTTTTGAAGTCGGTTAAAAATAGTGCTCATTTATTCATTCAAACTAGTCTCAATGTACTAAATTCGCAAATAAAAATAATCTAAATATAATGTAATGTAATTATATTACCTACATAACTATGCAATATTCCGTTTCAAATTTATTTATGGTCATATTAGACGTTCTTACTATGGTTTGACCACCACTTTGGGGACATTTTATTGAGTTCGTATGAGCATGGTGCGTCCTTGCGTTCGTAATCATCATCAATCAATACTAATAATAAATCTGTAAGGGATGGTCATGGAGTAAGTTACTTTATTTTAAGAGATATTGCGTTTGTAGACTCTATGTATGATACTAAAACTAAATTGACAATTTTTAGAAATATTTTCTGTATGTATGTATGTATCTATGTATGTTCCTCCATAACTCTTAAACCGATCATCCGAATTCGATGAAACAAACACATTTGACACGTGGCACAGGATAGGATAAATGGTTTAATTCAGTTCCAGTTATCCTAAGATGTGGCTCTCATAACTCATATGTAAACCGAATTGTTCCGCGCGCCGCAATACAGGTACCGTAGCCGGCTTACTTACTTTCTTTTTTTAAACAAGAACTTCACGCGAGCGAAGCCGCGGGTAAAAGCTAGTGTACAATAAGTCAATGGTGTATACCGCCTGTATGCGTCAGTACCGGCAGCGAGGGAGCGCCGAACGCTCCTTGTTTGTGATTGTGTTCCACCCTCCGGCGCCGCGGGCGACGACGCCCGACGCGACATGTCGTCGCCAGTTCTACACTATTTGACAATAACCAGGAGCGTTGCAGGGAGAGTAACCGATTTACGAAACCCTAACGAACAGCGAAGCTAGTAATGACCATGTTGTACATTTGGCGGTGTTCGACGTCGACAACCATCGTTTTTATTACATGCAGTCTGTTCTCTGCAGGTATGAGGTGGTGTAAGCTCGAAAACAACTGAAAAGCAGCAATATGCAAAAGTAAGGATATGGCTTTTCGTACAATTTTTAAGCAAATATTTCTACATGATAAACGTGCTAAATGCTATCGACCAAAAATTATCCATTCTACAAAAGATAAATCTTAAAAATAGAAATTACAAATTTAAGAAAACGACCCTTTAAATGTCAAAACTGATTTCCGTTTACTTAAGGAGTCGTGGGACCGCTAAGTAAATACCCGCGCAGCTCTGAGTGTTTAGCGGTCCCCCGATTTCCGTAAGTAAACGGAAATTATTTTTTACTTTATGAAAAGGTCGGGTGTTTTCATAATTTGTAATGTAACTTTTACTTCAAGCTTTTTTAAAAAACCGCATCCAAATTGGTCCGTGAGACGTAATTTTTTTATACTTAGGTGTACATAATGAAGTAGCTACCTATTTTAGTCTAAAGCTATTTTATCTTCCAAGGGGATTTTCATAAGTTGCCGCATAACTTCTGATACCTCCAAGCTCTAGTATATCAAACAGACATACACACCTACTCCCTGTATGCTCTCTATTTACGTACGAGTGTGGGTTCCTACGGAGCCCTAAAACGTGTAAAACTGTCACCACTCGGAAAGTTTCAGTCCGGAGGTCACGAAAGGCCGGTTATCGGCGAGGTCAGGCGGGAGGGATTACCTGCTAGCTAGGCAGGTACGGCCGCGGCGCTGTAATCCTGCGGCGACGCGGTGCCACGCCGCCGCCGCCGCAACTTCTCTCTTAATTTATTCACAACTACCCTACGCGTTTAGTTTGCAGGCATATTGTAGCCGTCGAGTTACCCGCGCCTTCATAACGAATGCATCATCTGGTCCTAGCAGAGTGAACATATTATGAACGCAAAATGAATAATTCGTTAATAGGAAATCTAGTTTAGCTTTATTAACAAAGAAACAAGGCTAAAACAGTACATTGAAAAAAAGCCGCCAAGTGCGAATCGGACTCGCACACCGAGGGTTCCGGTGGGGCGGTAATTTTTTCCACTTTTTTAGCTGTATCATTAAGACCGCACTGAACAAAACATATTTTTAGAATCCTTACAGTTAGCTCTTTCCCCCATATTTCTGATATACCCCACACGCAGTATGTACAACTAAATTAAAATAAAGATTTCCTCAATTAAAGCTGTTATTGTTGTCCCAAGGACAGGTTGTTATTAAAATCTTTAATTTAATTTAGATTAATCTGACATATGTACATAATGAACGACCAAAAAAGTGACACACCAAGGGCATGTGTTTGATACATGCCCAGAGTACCCAGAGTACGGGTGTACTTATTTTCATTTAAAAACTTACGTAAAGTAATTTTTTATTTGAAAAAAAAAAGAAAACCTTTTTTTATGTCCTTAACGATGATTGACCAACGGGCGTTGTTTGAATTCGACCACCCCAGCCCCATTCATCAATTACTTGAGTCAACATCAACACAGACAGGCGAACGAAATATTTCGCTCTGACAATTTTTAAACGGTTTTTTTTATCTCAATTCAATTATGTGTCTTCACTTCAGACAATATGCAGTATTTTCATAAATATGTCTAGTAGATGAACAAACTGCATTTGACCGGTGCCCTATTAAATAGATCATACTGAGCCCATTCCGGTTTGCGAATTACAACTTCAATTCGGCGTCAATTACGACTAGCTTGTCCTTTGGACTGTACATTTTCCCGTGTCAATTAGACCAGAAGGTGCCAGAAGATGTGATCAAGCTTTGCGCAATATCGATCGTAATAAGTTTTAATGATAATTATTACAGAACAGGAAAAACAAGGAACTTCATGTCTTTCTGAGAAGAATCGTATTTCCGAAATAAAAGTACAGCAGAGGTAATCCAAGGGCCTAGGATGCTTTATTTTAGGCAGCCAACTTGGAATTCGCAAGGCAACGCTGAAAATTGTCCACACCTACGACCATGGTGGAAAAGTGTCACATATCGCGCTTGAGAAATTACAAAAAGTTTAATTGCAAATTAAAAAAATCCTCGAAACATTAATAAATCCTTAAAAAGTAAAAAATAATTTCAGCTTATTCTATTAAAGGGGTCGGGGGACGGAGTAATTGCGGTCCCCCGACGCCTTTAATTAACTAAGCTGAAATATTTTTTGACTTTTTGAGGGTTGTTAATGAAATGGGGGGTTATTCAATTTGTAATTTAACTTTTATTTCAAGCTTTTTAAGAGACGTAATTTTAAATTGTTTGTTTGAACTTGAGTCCGTTTTCTATCTCGCTCTACCGCGCCTCCATTGCATGGGTGGCTCTTTTGTTTGCTTGCTCAACGGAAGGTGGAGATTACATTGTTAATTCGAATTTCGAAATAGTGATTGCTGCAACAGCCTATATAAAAATGCATCTAAATGAAAAATCCAGGTAATTTGCATATCTGGTACAATGCGAATATAAAGTTTCAGATATCATGGTCATTCGCGTTGAGGGTAAAGTGCGTATCTGAAAAACTCGGGTAATTTGCGTATCGGGTACAATGCGTAATATTTAGTTTCAGATTTCATGGTCATTTGCGTGACTGGTCAATTGCGAATCTGGTACTTTGCGTCGAAATGTATAGTTCGACGGTTCGGACTTCAGACAAATGATCTGAATGGGACACGTCATTTCCTACTTACCGCAAATGACATGTCCGCGTAGTATCGATTGAGTTTATGGCCAACACGCCCTGACCGCGCACCTGCCTCCCAATCGGCGGATTTTCCGTTTAATTTATTCACCCTCCCTTAAGCTTTCAGCTTGTTTCAGCCACACGCCCCCCTGCCCGTCCCCCTTTCTGTACCTACCCCTCCCACACATCACGCTCGTTTATTTAAATGAGTATCGAGGGGGGGGGGGGGGGGGGAGCAGTAAATCAACAATGTAATAATTAATGTACGGGGGTGGCAGTGGCAGGTGTGTGTAATGGGTTCCTAGCTTTTTAATGTCGTGCAGGAATATTAGGACACCTCGTTTTGCGGTGGAGTCCAGTTGGGTGTGAATAAGTGTATCGTGCTCTGTTTATCTATTAGCGTTCGGTTCGGAATTCGGACCAAACGCCCAATGCTTAGAGGTCGGGGAGACAAGAGTTTTATTTTATTTTGAAAAATAATTGTGGCATAAAAGCAAGGTAGACATTTACCATTCCCTTGCCCATTACCAGGTGGTAGGCTCAAATTGTAGCCGACTGGGTTGGTACCACCGTACTGGATGTAAGATGGCCGCGTAGCAGCCTCGGCTGTGTTCTCCTCTAGTCCAGTATAGCCAGCAATGCAGGGAAGTCTCCAGTAACTATGGCACCTACCTTCTCGGAGGTGATATTGGCTGGTCGGAGCATGCGCTTTGGCCCCTCCGACCCAGCAACCCATACCGGATTACATAAAAAAAAAAAATTTAACGTTTAGGTGCGCGTAAGTAAAAGATCTAGGCTTAATAATACTTCCTTACCTTTAATAAAATCCAACGTCTGCTTTCTGTATGTCTGAGTGTCTGTCTGTCCGCTTATAACTCGAGAACCACTGAACCGATTTTAATAAAACAAAATTCTACGGATAGCTTGATTCTTCCCATCAACTATAGGCTACTTACTATCACGCTAAATGGCTTATGAGGGTAGCAGTGAAGTGAAATATGAGAGCACTTGGCAATATTTGTATGTAACGGACACGGAATCATTCACCCGAGTAAGAACCGATGACATTACAATATCCTGAAGGGGGAGGGGAGAGGGGGGGGGGGGGGGGGGGAGGGGTAAGTAGAGGCATATAGGGAGGGGGTGAGGGAGGGGCGGGAGGGGAGGTGGAGGTAGAGCGATGGAATCCCCCTTATCCTTATCCTTTCCTTTCTTCCTTACCTTTAATAAAATCCAACGTCTGCTTTCTGTCTGTCTGTATGTATGTCTGTGTACCATCTTTGGGGTTGCCATATTTACTCCAAGTATCGATGATGGCCAGACTCAACGGAAGGGAGGGAGAGGCAGAGAGATGGAGGGAGAGGGAGAGGGAGAGGGAGAGGGAGAGTGAGAGGGAGAGGGAGAGTGAGAGGGAGAGGGAGAGGGAGAGGGAGAGGGAGAGGGAGAGGGAGAGGGAAAGGGAGAGGGAGAGGGAGAAACGGAAACGGAGTGTTAAAGATTGTATGGGAATATCGGTTTTTTTAAAGGAAAATCATAATTATAGCTACTCAAAACAAATAAATGGGAGGGGGGGGAGGGGGGATGGGTGTGACGGTGGCCTCGCCCTTAGTTACTTACTTTCTTCGTGGAGGTTTATTGTATTCCAGAATGCAGCTTAGCCTGAAGCCTCGCCGTTAGTTACTTACTTTATTTAAGAAGTTTTATCGTTTATCTAAACGCCATTACTTTCATCGAGAAATCGAGAAGGTTTATCGTCTTCCAAAATACAGCTCAGCCTTCGGCCTCGCCCATAGTTACTTACTTTCATCAAGAAGGTTAATCCTCTTCCTTAACGCAGCTCGGCCTTCGGCCTGACCCATGGTTTATCCTCTTCCTAAACGGAGCTCGGCCTTCGGCCTCGCCCTCAGTTACTTACTTTCTTCGAGAAGGTTTATAGTCTTCCTAAACGCAGCTCGGCCTTCAGCCTCGCTCTTTGTTACTTACTTTCATCGAAAAAGTTTATCCTCTTCCTGAACGCAGCTCGGCCTTCGGCCTCGCCCTTAATTACTTACTTTCTTCGAGAAGGTTTATAGTCTTCCTGGACGCAGCTCGGCCTTCTGCCTCGCCCTTAGTTACTTACTTTCTTCGAGAAGGTTTATAGTCTTCCTGAACGCAGCTCGGCCTTCGGCCTCGCCCTCAGTTACTTACTGTCTTCTTTGAAATACGAATTTCACGCGAGCGGAGCCGCGGGCTCAGCTAGTACCCAATGTGACGGAGAACTAGTTTTGGCTTTTGTGATTTGCACGCTGTACATAAGATGAGGTTATCCGTTTCACACCACTTATTAACTAATGGAATAGGCATAGTTGGTACGGTTCTATTTACAGGTCTATAGTCTGTCTTATTGGAAGACGGAGGAAAGTGACGTTTGGAGTGTTACCAGTTTCTGGGAAATTTTAAATAGACATGTAGTTGCTATCGATACTTTTATCGATTGATTAATTAATGAAATGCTGTAAACTCTAATATTTACCTAATTGTGGATTTAATTGACAACATATTAAGCTAAATCTAGCTAGAAAAATGTTAAGTTTAAGGCAGCGTCACAGATAGCGCATAATATGTGTGAAGGTGTGTCGTGTCGTGTTCGTGTCGTCTAAAAGTCGATAGTTACTATTTTCATCGACTGCAATCACTAGTGTTGCAAAGCGTGCAACACTCTAATGTCAGTCAAACGTCAATTTACTCCGTCTTCCAAAAAAACAGACTTATAGTACTTTTAATATTTTAAACATGTTTTAGTTAGGCTGTCCAAATCATTGTTTTCTTTTGCCAACCCTTTAGTTAGCGCCAGTGCCTGTAAAAGGCATTTGATAATCCAAAGAGGAGGGTTTTGGTGAAATCCATTTTCCGCATTTATTTCTTGCAAAAGTCACTACAATCGGCCCGAAGACTCACTATCCCCGGCAGCTAACGAAGCGCTATGGAGGAGTCACCGGCGACGCGGAAGGGGGTCGTGTGTGTATCGAAGGAAGGGAGAGGGAGGAGGCTAGGGGGGAGGGTGGAAGGGCACGGACGGACAGGAGGCGAGGCGCAGGCTGCTCGTGACAGCGCCTGGACCCTTATCAATTAACTCACTGGCTATATGGGGGCCTGTAGGGAGTGATCGGAGGCACCTTAGCGCCGATAGCGTTTGTTCAGTAGGTTTTTTTTTCTTTGCCGCGTGGATATCTCGATTTAATCACCTAAATCGTGGATTTAAGCGGCGGGTGGTCATGCGAGATGTCCGAGGTTCGAATCCGGTAGTTATTTCTGACGGAAAAATTTACGTGCATACCTACACCTGCTGCTTCACCGTTAGGAACCGGTGTAAAACTGTAGGTGGCTTACCTTGCCCCTTACTAGGTGGTAGGCTGAAATTGTAGCCGACTGGGTTGATACCACCGTACTGGATGTAAGATGGCCGCATAGCAGCCTCGGTTGTTTTCTTCTGTAAAATAGTATAGCCAGCAATCCAAAGGGAAGTCTCCGGTATGGCACCTACCTTCTCGGAGGTGATATTGGCTCTGACTCAAGAACCAATAAAGGATTACATAAAAAAAAACAATCTCGCCAGTCAGGAATACTTTTGCGTTGGGCAGCGTTGGTTTGTCAACTTGTTTTCGGACAGGAAAAGGCAGCGAAACACCGAAACAGGCGTTAAATTTATTGCAATTAAGTCGAAAACAATTTTTGGTGTTCTACTTTGTGCGAGCCCACTTTCGTTCAGTTACTTTAGGTGTGAATGGCTTGTACAGTACATGTACATCGTGGCGCCCGTCTATGGGATAGTCAGAGACAATAGATCCCCACGGATGGCGATCCTGATCCTGAAGTTACCTCTGACGCCTCTTCAATATTCACAAGTTTATACATTTAATTCCTCCGAGCTACGTAGGAACAGGCAGTTTCAAATTAGTTGACATGTTAGGTTGGTCTATATCGGACGTGGAGTGAGCTAGTGAATGTGACAAGAATCTACACGAATGTTTCTAAGATCCGATCATAAGGAGCTTAGTGTCACAAATAGGAGCAAGCAATGACCTAAACGACCGCTTCTTTGTTGTGTGGGAGGTGAAACCTAAATAGCGACTGGGTACGTAGGTAGCTAGGTACGGTCCTTACGGGATTTCGCAATCCTTTGACGTACGATGTTTGTTCGAGGAGAAGCAATAGAGGCGGATGAGGTGGGGAGTTGAAAGGTTTTCCACGTTTCAAATCCACATTTCAAGCGTTTCAACCTGGTACCACTAAGCTGGATGTATAGACGAGAGAGCATTCCTGTGTGCGCTCTAGAAGATCCTAAACCTTGTGTAGGAATTAGGAGACCGAATGAAGCTCAGTACCTAATAAGATGACTAAGTCTGAGAGGCTTGCAACCAGTATTGGGTAAAATAATGAGCTGGAAAAGAATTGTAGGAATGGTTTTGACAATGCTGGTTTTAACGGAGTATGATATGAATGGAAAGGCCATCAGTGAAGAATAAAAGTACAAGTTTTTTTTCCTACATATAAATATGTATAAGATTTGGCAACAAGATTTTCTTATGCTAAGAAGAATTCCGCCAGAATACTTCAAAGTAAGCGAACAAAACAGCTTTCTAATTTGATGGGTGAACCAATTTTGTTTTAACTTAAATATTTGTTCCCTTGGTCGTTCTCGTGCTACTAACGCGATTAACTACTCGTATTGTTTATTGCTCATTCATATGGCAGTAAAACTGCACTCGAACTTGTCAAATTTGTTCTATTCGGTTCGATTTAACACCTATGAAGAAACAACTGTAAGAAACTTCGCAGGGCAAATTTTTTTTTCATACATCTTCGATGTTGTTCTGCTAATACTAACAGCATTGGTATGTGTTATATTGGTATGTATTGTATGTCCTGACAACTATGACCTAGTTCCACTAAAACCGAAGGCGGAGGTAGACGAAGGCGAGAGCGTAGTATTCGTTTATATACGTTACGTCACACGTCGTCTCCAATTCCTCCTGACGCCACGCACAGAATTGAGTTCAGACATAAAGAGATGTGTCGGGCGCGGCGGGAGTCGGGCGGGACAGTCGCCTGTCGTCCCCTAGGTCGACTGCGAGCAAGCAAAGCTAGAGAGTCCATGTGACGCGACCAAATTCTTTGGTGATTCTGCGAATGGCGATCAAATGAAGCCCGAGTTGAAAGGGTATGTATTGTGGGAGTCACTTTTTCGCTACCTTTCTCCTTCATATTATACAGTAAATATACTTTCGGCGCTGTTCTGAGCTACCTCTACTCCGGTATTCTACGACAGAACAGCGATCGGCGGCCGGTTTCCACCCGGCCGGCCTGCCCTTCATTGTACGAAGCTATAACACGTCAAGCGTCAAGGCAATATGTCAGCGGAATAGAAGAACCTTATTTAATTGGACCAACTCTCGTCCGAATGCAACTTGCGTGTGGAATATAGCTGTCACGCACAAACGATGCTGGATACACATCCATCACCAAGTTACAGACAACAGTTGAAAGCAGTCATATTCTCGTCAGGGGTTTGATAGAGTTTGTGACTGGGCTCTAACGTACACTAAACTAATAGGCAGTCTGAATAATTATGCGCGGCGTTCATCGTTCACATTTCGAGTTCTTTTGCGCCAATAGAACTCGAAATATGAACGTGAAGATCGCCTCCTGGGACTCCTGGGACTCTTTACAAATCTTCCTCGCAGGGACGCACGCCTACCTTGCCTATAGCTCGTGCGTGTGTGAGCGCGTGCGACTGTGGCGTGTTCGTGAACGCCACGTCACAACTATTGGGAATGACACGGTGATTAGGATATGGGACGCCTCTCGAGGCGCGCTCTCGCCTCAAAATTGATATGTCGAGGACAGAGGACTAGGCATACCGCTTAACGCTAGACTCTAGCGTTATGCCTCCTGCGGCCGGCCTGGAACGTTCTCTATTCTCTAGCGGCTAGAGTCTAGAGAATAGAGAACGTTCCAGGCCAACGTGTGTGCCGATATTATTTATGTTGATAAGATACCTCTATAGGTATAATGCATCTATGAAGTATACTTACTAGAGAACTGATCCAAATACTGATAAAATTTTTTGTTACATTACCAAGGTCAAAAGATCAATAAATAGAAGTGTCATTCATTATGCCCAATAGAATCGGAGCAGAGGGAATAGAGCAATAGGGAATAGGCGATAGAGGGAAAGGGATATACGTACTCGACAATTCCATCTTAAGTCTAAATTTGGTTGTTTTTTCGTTGTTTGGAAAAAAAATGTGTCCAATTTGTAGCAATATTTTTTTTTATGTAATCCGGTATTGATGGCTGAGTCGGAGGGGCCAAAGGGCATGCTCCGATGCAAATGTAATTATGTACCTATTTCATTGTATGCAATGCAGAGTAGAAATAACAAAAAACTGAACAAATAGACCGATTTTCGTGATATTTTTCTATCGAGCAAAGTTAATTATATCAACAGAAATCATAAATATAGTGCGGATATACCTGGAATTTCATATCTATGAATTGTACCTTGTTCAGGTTAAGACTTTCTAAAAAAATCGAGGGAGTCTGCATGTACACATGCAGCCGTCAAACTTAATTCGTGAATTTGATGGTTTGCGCAGTTTGAAACAATTTTGTCGTCAGAAAAATGTTCAAATTTTCAATATAATTAATTTATATTAAACAATATGAGAATAATTTAAACAAATGTAATTGAATTCACAGCTGTGACCTGCTAGCACACTTCCTATGTTATGCGTCGTGTTGTAGACACAGCTGCTGTGAAGTTCTGTCATGCATACCATGTCGTTCACCTCTATCCGTTCCCGCCTGTCTAAATAATTGTGACATCGCGACTGCGTAGCGTCACGTCTGTATCGCCAGTGGGGTAGGCAGAGACAACGGAACTCCACGTGGCACGATCCTGACACACCTCTGCCGCCTGTTCCACTCTCATTATGTTCTTCATACATGCGGTTCGGTTACGGGTACTACGTACTTCCACCCTTTTTTGTAATTTATAGAATGCAATGTTGGTACAGCAAAGTCGTTACGATTCATGTTACTGGCTTCTGTCCGTCCGCGTTAAAATTAGTTTTGTACAGATACTGGTTAAACGTCGAGAGCAAAGACAGGGATGTATGAAAACCCACGTTCAGGAAACCCCCAGGGCATACCTAGACAAATTAGTCCAAAAACACCATACCGCATGGTGCCAGTACTTAAAAAGAACAGCCCCGCTCTATCTTTCCCCGTCATGTCGTGAAAGACGATTTAACACACAAGATGTATTAGCCCCGCTTCATATCTCCCCGTGCATGTGCGTAAAAGACGATTTAACACACGATATTTATTTCGTACTTGCTTATAAATAATATAATGAATTTATAATAATATTTTTATATTAAAAGAAAATATATATATCACTTTGCCGAAATATATTTTTTTATGGAAACTGACACGGTTGGCTACATCACATACAACGTCCGTGATGTCAGCCCATAACACCGGGTGAACTAGGTGCCATGTCAGTGCTACCCCCTTTGATCGTGCCGGCTACACTGAACTGGTCGGAAAACACAAACTATTTACATAGCCGTTTAGACCGACGTTTCATATAAAATAAAAAAACATGT